>OZ038515.1:57572231-57709731 GCA_964036315.1 Acanthosepion esculentum
TATTTTGATAGCTTTTTGAAGATCTTCAAACATACATTGCAGTCTGCAGGGACTGCCATATCAATAAGGAGTCATTTTCTTGTTTGCGGTCTCTAATAACGATGTCTGGGGGATTAACTTTGATTGTCTGTGCGTATTGTGTAGTCCTATAAAATTGTTAAAGGTCCTATCTCCGTAACCGGGTCTGTGTGGTATTTTTATTATTATTATTATTATTATTATTATTATTATTATTATTATTATTATTTGTTGGTTTTGCCTTATTCGTAAAAAAATATCCGAATTATCAGGTGTTTTTATGCACAAGCCTGATATCAGGGCGATTGGTCTCCAAGCGCGTGTAAAATCAAGATACGTCCTATTATTATTTAAGAAATAAAATCCCTTCAATTAGTCTACTGGAATCTTTTCCAACCAATCCGAGGGCTCAAACTACAACAGGGATTTTTGATTATTATTATTATTATTATTATTATTATTATTATTATTATTATTTCCTTCGATTTCTGGTGTGTACACATTTCTTTCTAGATCCCGCTCAGAGACCTAAGTTCATAAATGACATCATAGAATTTTACACTGAACAATTAAAAAAAAACAGCAAATAAACAACACGCATATTTAACATAAATAAAGCTCTTCGTAAGGTGTGGGCTGTACTCGTGGGAACAATTTTTTTGTATTTGTTTAAGGCATGGGATTCCAGGAATCCCTTCAATGAGTCTATTGGAATCTTTTTTTAATCAATCCGTGCGCTCCAGCTACAAGAGGGATCGTTGATGTTTTGATAGCTTTTTAAAGATCTTCATAGATACATTGCAGTCTGTAGGGACTGCCATATCATTAAGGAGTCTTTTTTGTTTGTTTGTGGTCTTTAATAACAATGTCTGGGATATTAGCTTTGATAGTCCTGGCTGTGTGTATTGTGTAATCCCATAAAATTGTTGCAGGTCCTATCTCCGTAACCGGGTCTGTGTGGTATTATTATTATTATTATTAATATTTTTATTTCCTTTGATATCTGGCGTTTCTTTCCGGGTCCCGCCCAGGGACCTGAGGTGAGAAATGGCATCATGACACTTTCCACTGCAAAAAAAAAAAAAAAAAAAAATTAATTACATAGATAAAGCCCTTCGTAAAGTGTGGGCTGTACTTGTCAGAGCAATTTTTTGTATCTCTTTGAGGCATGGACTTCCAGGGATCCCTTCAATCAGCCTACTGGAATCTTTTCCAACCAGTCCAAGGGCTCCAACTAAAACAGGAATTGTTGATGTTCCCATGTGCCACATTTTTGAGATTTCTATTTCAAGGTTTATTATTATTTGTTGGTTTTGTCTTAATCGTAAAAAAATATCTGCATTATCAGGTGTTTTTTGTGCACAAGCCTGATATCAGAGCGATTGGTCTCCAAGCGCGTGTAAAATCAAGATAGTCGTATTCTATCTGAGCTTCACTCGCTAATTCGTGGCGACTGAGGGTGGCGAATGACCGTACCATTTGTGGGCACACTTCCCGCTTAGTTTCTAATGTATTATGACGGATTTTCTTTTTGTAGCGATAACTGTTCTGTTTTCGTAATCTTTATTTTGTAGGTTATTATTATGAACGATTCCGACGGACACCAGAGGGACTTTAAACACGTGGAGGACACAGATATTGAGAGTGCTGCTGTACGAATGAGACCTGTTGGCATTTATCTCCAGCGAACTAACCAATGTACTGCGGCGTAATAACTTAACGTGTACATACAATAGTCATTAAACGCGAAATGCTTTCGTCCCATCGCACAAAGTCATGATCAGAATATTTAATGACTATTTTAACCGAGCCAATTATCTACTTACCTTATTCCGAACGAGAGAATCACTTAAAGTTTAGAATTTATTCTCTATAAGAATTTATTAAGTTCATCAAAAGTGCTTTCGTTTTATCATTTGCTCCAAACCTTATATCATATTCCCATTTATAGACGATCGATAACTCCACATTATTATTATTATTATTATTATTATTATTATTATTATTTCCTTTGATATCTGGCGTTTACACATTTCTTTCCGGGGCCCGCCCAGGATCCTCAGGTTAGAAATTGTATCATGGCACTTTCCAAAAAAAAAAAAAATTACATAGATAAAGCCCTTCGTAAAGAGAAAAGGCATGGACTTTGAGGCATGGACTTCCAGGGATCCCTTCAATCAGCCTACTGGAATCTTTTCCAACCAATCCTAGGGCTCCAACTACAACAGGGATTGTTGATGTTCCCATGTGCCACATTTTTGAGATTTCTATTTCAAGGTCCTTGTATTTTGATAGCTTTTTGAATATCTTCAAAGATACATTGCAGTCTGCAGGGACTGCCAACTCAATAAGGAGGCTCTTTTTTGTTTTGTTTGTGGTCTTTAATAACAATGTCTGGGCAGTTGGCTTTGATTGTTCTGTCAGTGTGTATTGTGTAGTCCTATAGAATTGTAACAGGTCCTATCTCAGTAACCGGGTCAGGGTGGTGTTCGTACCAGTGTCTTTCAGTTTCCTTCCCATAGGAGTTGCAAATTTTCCAGTGCAGATATTTGGCCCACTCTGTCATGCCGGGTTTTATATTCAGTGGGTGCCAATATCGTGCAACCTGATACAAGATGATCAATTGTTTCTGGATATTTATCACAGAATCTTCATTTTGGGCTAACAGTATTTTAGTATATGTGCTTGATAATTCCTAGTTAACAAGCATTGGTCCTGTGCAGCAAGGATAAAACCTCAGTTTCAGCTTTCAACCCTGCACTACGTAGCCACTGATGGGTACGGTTTTTGTCCGCGTCAGCTTGTTTGGTACGGGCAGAGTATTGGCCATGAAGCGGTTTATCTTGCCATTGTTTCTGTATCTGGTCGCTTGCATTTATCTTTGCTTTCTTTTTTGAGTATTTTTGCAGCTTCAGCCGGCTTACCGTGCTGTACTTGTCTTTCTGCGCCCATTTGAAACTCCATTTTGAATTTGTTGGCTTCCTTTATTACGGAGTAAAGACACTTACTACTTTCATGTTCCTTGACACATACCATCATCCAGTCTTCTGTAGTTTCCAAGTATCTTTGGAGGCCAATTGTTGTACTTTTGTAGGACAGTCCTAGTTGAACTAATCCTCTGCCTCCTTCGGATCTGGGTACATACAGGCGATCAACATCAGCTTTGGGATGATGCATACGGTAGCAAGTGAGGAGCTTTCTCGCTTTGGCATCCATTCGCTTTATTTCAGCTATGGTCCAGTTAAGGACGTTAATGCCGTATTGAATCACAGGGACAGCCAAGGTGTTTATGGCTGATGTTCTGTTTTTTGAGTTTAGCTCGGTATTTACTACCAGACGTACACGCCTGTAGTACTCCTTTATTATTATTATTATTATTATTATTATTATTATTATTATTATTATTATTATTATTTCATTTGATTTCTGATATATACTCATTTTCTTCCGGGTCCCAGCCAGAAACCTAAGGTCAAAAATAACATCATAACATTTTCCACTGGGAATTTTTGTAAAAAAAAAAATAAAAAGAGGCAGCCTAGAAAAAGATCTTCGTAATGTGTAAGCAGTAGTTCTGGGTACAATTTTTTGTATTTCGTTAAGGCGTGGGCTACCAAGAATACCTTCAATGGGTCTATTGAAATCTTTTCCAATTAATGCGAGGGCTCCAACTATAGCTGGAATTATTGAAGTCCTCTTGTGGCACGTTGCTTAAATTGTCACTTCAAGATCCTTGTATTTTAATAGATTTTTGAAGATCTTCAAACATACACTACAATACTCCGTGACTGCCATGCCAATAAAAAAGCACATTCTGTTTTTACCGTCTAGGAAAATAATATTATCATCCTCATTATTATTATTAAACAAAATGATTGACGTAAATCTTCCAATATTTTTCAACAGTTAAAAAGCGAGCGTGGTTTAAGAGAAAAAGAAATGAAAAAACGGTGTTAGACAAATTTCAACAATATTTCAACAGAATGTCTGTCTTCATGATTTTTTTTTCATTTTTTTCGAATATAAAACTATATTAATCTATAAAAAAATGTTGAAGTCTTTGTGCAAACATTGCTTGTCTAAGATTTACTACTGATATAGTTATTGGGGCACAAGACCACAAAAAAGCGGGGAGACTGGTCAAGGTGTTCATCACTAGTTATCTTATACCTAGCTAATCGAATTCATGACCCATTCATTCTTTACAGTATACCCATTCAGAATAAGAATTTATCCGTCATCATTCGGTCCTTCATACACCAAAACATATACTGGGGAAAAACCAGGCCATTAGTTAAAAATTCCAATATGAACAATTGTGTAATATATATATATATATATATATATAAAAAGGGAGGTTTCGTTAAATAATTTAGACATGTCTACTTAGCCTTTCATATTTGCGGATAAGCTTTTTTGTGCGGTTATTAAATGACGAGAGGAAAACACTGTGTTGGCTCATACTGTGTTTATTTCCGAGTACTTTCGACATAGCATAATGTCATCATCAGGGTATTGTTAATTATAGAGTAGTGTTCATGCTTGTGAAGGACGAAAATTGTTGCGGTCATCCGAAAATTAACATTTTTATACGTAGTCAGGAACGCTCTGTCATGGCTTGGGTGACGCCGACACAGTTTAAGGGGAGGTAACTAGATATGCTGTGGAAACATTCCGGACTTGAGTAGTTGCTAGATAAAGCAAAAACTATTAATGACAAGCGCTAATATTTAAATACTATCTATTGTACATATTTAAAAATGTTTGTGGAGTATTCGTAATTAATTTTATTGCGGTTTGGTTTCAATTTTCAAGTTTCAACACACACACACACACACACACACACACACACACACACACACACATATATATATATATATACGTTGAGTTTAAGCACGCGAATGCGCCAATTGGAGTAAAGTGCCATGCAGATTAAAATTTTTCCCATTTGTGACGAATGCAACTATCGATTTTTTTTTGTATGCTAGCATGTTAGTTAACATTCGTGTCAGTCAGTTGTTGGCTCTCACGCTGGCCAATAGAATCTTCCTGCCTATTCGTGGCAGCCAGCTATAGGCTCTCACTCTGGCCAGTAGAAAATTGCCGCAAACTACATGAAAACTGCCGTAGGAGCATGGAAAATCGATTATTTCCACTATCAATGGAAGTTGAGAAATGCAAAGTCGGTCTTGGCCTTTTCGCTAACTTGGAGCATGTGCATGTAAATTTTGGTGCAAATCAGTCGTAAATTGCGGCCGTGCATTCGTTACACAATAAACACACATCCTGCCTTTTATAGACAGAGATTATTATGTATTATTGTTGTACGTTTTAATTCATTTTGTTTTCAATATAAAAAAAGAGAAAATAATTCTTCCTACATTGCAAATACATATACCAACTGGGTAATTACTTTAACAACACTCAAATAATATCAAGTCAGGATTACTACTACATCAGCCCTAGCTTACCTACATTGTAACTTCTCTTTACAATTTAAAAAAGGCAGTTGATGAGATAACTTAATCACATATGTTCTATACACCCAGTAGTTATCACAGTTGTTAATCAAAGTTTTTAATTCGTGTATTTCTGTGTTAATGAAAGAAGTACTGTTAAATGAACCCCTAAAATTCCAGACTGGTGAATTGGAAAAGACGGTCCAATTCCCTGGCTACCTCGTTGACCAGACATGACTTCCCTACTCTTCTTTCTTTGGGGTTATGTTAAAGATATCGTGTTTCGAACTAATTACGGAACATCACCGATGACATTGTCACAGTTGATGAGTTTATACTACAGCGAGAATAACAAGAAGTCGAGTACCGTCATGATGTGCTTCGTGGCGACACCTACTTGACTGAAGTGGAACAAAAGAATAATTTAATAAATGAAAACCTGTGGGATCAAGCGACAACAATGCGGAATTTGATGTTTTCCGGTTGCTGGCTTATGTTAACAGCCACAGTTGGGATTAAGAAAGTAATTTCTGGTCTATATTTGGCAGCGGACAGACTGTTTCGTGTGGAGTTGTGATGCGGTGTGTTCGTGTTTCCAGCCATGCGTCGTAATTTTGAGATAGGTAGGAGAAAAATTTTAAAGGGAAGAGTTGATTTGTTACACGGACCGACAGAATTGTCTGAAGCGTCACTTACTTACCCACCGAGTAAGTGAAGCTCTGATTAAACGCCTAAATATATTGAAAAGGGGTACAGGTGTTCATTTCACGCTAAAGTATGTTTTCTCCTTCTATTTCCTTGTGAGCGTGCAGCTGACTTTTCCCAGTTTCTGGTACAGATCAACCGCATTGAGGATGTAGGCGCAATGTGGGGTAGTCATGGGCCTGTCATTAGAAATCTGGGTGAGTGTCACGTTCAGGGACGGCTAGTATTACACCTGAACCATCCGACCGGTGGGGCTTGCCTGATCCCTGAGCAGTGCTTTGTGACTCTTGCTATCTTATGAACATTTGCTTTTTTTCAACCTACATTTATATACGTTAGAAATTTAACTAAGCACAATTTACTATTAAATCATGATAAATGATGCTAAATCTCGAAAAAACACAATATGTAATCAACTATTTTTTTATTCATAATGTTGACTGTTTTATATGGCAGCAGTATTCGATGCAAGGGCGAATGGTTCCAATTTACAGATTTGAAGGATTGACTCAGGCGAGAAAAAAAAACTTTCTAGCGCGATACAGAGACCCACCTTTCCTTGCGGTAGATGAAGCTATTGATTCAATGTATTTGTTCCATGTTAGGTCAGCGAACAGCCTGAAACGAAGCAGGGGCAGAGAGACGCTCTCGTAGAGTAGACCATCGGACATTCTAATGGGAAACAGGATGGGTTCTCTGTGGTGGATAAATGAATGCAGCTTTTGAGGCATTAAAGTTTACTAGCCATTTCCTGTTCCAGTCAACCACAGATTGGAGATACTTTTGGAGGCCAACAGACAGATTAGTTTTGTCAGCGATAACAGATTTTCTATCGAGGCAGGAGTAAATAGTAGCGTCGTCTGCGTAGATGACTACTTAGAAATTTATGACACCAGGAAGATCATTAATGAAGATCAGAAACAGTGTAGGACCCAGGATAGAGCCTTGGGGGACATCAGCGTTCGTGAGAAAGGAACTGGAGGAGAACCCGATTAGGACGACCTTCATTTTACGGTTTGACAGGAATGATTATATTAAGTCAAATAATCGTCTTGAAATTCCGTATCGCTGAAACTTACGAAGAAGTCTGGCATGACAAACCCTATGAAACGCTTTAGAGATATCGAGAGCCACGGCTCGAGCTTCTTCGTTATTGTGAAGTGCTTGGTAAACAAATTCAGTTATGGCCGTGAGCACGTCAGCGGTGGCCCGGGCAAAGCGGAAATCATATTGCTTGTCAGAGAGCTGATCATGGGATGTAACATGCTTAATCTCTTCGACGTTAATTAAAGCCTCGAAAATCTTATACGTTTAAATTATTTACAGGTTTCTTAAAGAAGTTCTTCATTTATCAGCTATAAAAAAAAATATGTCGGTAATTCACAAAGCATATAACTTGTTCAGCATTTGGTTAAATTACCAGACCATCTGATTTTTTTCTTAAGAAATGACATTGGTGTGTAAAACACGTATCCATTAACATCCGCTCCTGTTAAACGTCTGTGCTGACATTGACTGCCAATCTACGGGTCATGACCCGTTTAGCGAAAACAATTTCTTAATTTTTTGTTTGCTTCTTCACTTAGTTTAAATGTAACGGAGGTCATATTCGATTGGTTGATCTGAGTAAAGCCCACAAACCTTATAACCCTCTACATTTTTCGTCTTTTTTTGTAAAAGAGGTATTTTGCTTTTAAATCTAAATCAATCGTTCACTCGCTAGTAATTTACAATCGCCTGATGAAATGCATTTGATACGCGTCGAAACACGGTTGCAAGTTGCAATTATGTAGCGATTTTGACACGTTTTCTATGTAATATCCCAATATATATATATATATATATATATATATATATATATATATATATATATATATATATATATATATATATATATTAAGGCATAAAAAACATTCTTTTTTATTATAGGCCATGATAGATTTAAAATAAAAACACCAGTCGACCGGTTTCGTCCCCTCTCATCAGAACTGTTAACGGGGAATAGAAATTATGAAGAACAAGAAAGTCTGTATGGGTGACATGAATAAATAGGCAGAGAAGAAGAAAAAAGTGTATATATATATATAATAAAAGTAATACCACCAAAGATGCTAGAGACACAGCACGGCAAGCCCAAGCAAACAGTCTCTTTGTTTGCAAAGAGCCGGTCGCCTGGACCTGATGTACAGCGTCTCCAACACCTTAAGATGGAATACTGAGTGTGCCCTGGCCAAAACAAAAAAACATTTCACTCCCGCGTGGTCATGTGTGACGTCACGAGCTGCGGCGCGATTTTCGCTTCCACGTCTTGTATACACGAGTTTGTCGTTATTCTGAAATTTTTCATGCAACAAAAACAGACTATAATTATTGTTTCGTCCGTGTGTATTGTTTGATATATTGAAATGTAATTGTCATCTTTGATAATGGCTTATGTAAACCGAAAGCTTAGATAGGATTAAAACATGTATCAATATTGTGATTTCTTTTCGTCTTTCAATGATAATGTTATTAAGCTTATCAGACAATATGAAAGGAACTTATTTAAAATAAATAGACCTGTCTATATTATTTAATGAAACATGCATTAATATATGTATACCACCGAGGCCCGTAGAACAGTTGGTATGGTGTTTGCTTGATAACCTAACTGTCAGGGTTTCAATTCTCATGTGTCTCATGTGTCCCAAATATAGGACGGAACGGCCGTCCTGTGCTTTCTGCATTCTGTTGAGGTTTCAGACTCTATGAATTACTTAATTATATTTATCAAATCTTCCTAATAATTTCTATCATATATATATATATATATATATATATATATATATATATATATATAATCGATTAAATCGATTGTTATATAACATATGCAATCTGAAAAGGACAAATGAAATGGAATAAGTATACTAGTCGAACCGCAGAAAAATCTCAACAATCGATATTTTCTTGCCTTGCTTTTTTCTTTTAGCTTCGTTTTTATCACGTGAGACGCATTCTCGCCATTGCTCTTATGTTTAACAAAGAAAGGGCGCCATTATCTTCGCGAAAACTCCATGAACGATTTTAGGTAAATGGCGGGAGGAATTATCCAATGTTTTTCTTTCAAATTTTGCAAAAATTTTCCTCCAGTACCAGTAATTACGTAGCATTTACTTTTCGTTTTCTTTCTTGCATTTCCTCATGAGAAACAATACAGAAAAAAAATCTTGAAAAAGCATATTTTAAAATTGAATGTGTTCGATAAAATAAGCAAAAAGCATGTAAATGATTTTGTATAAAATATTCTTGTTTTCACAGACAGTTATTTCGGAGATAATTTCCTGAACATGACGCCAATACATTATTTTTTTAAATTCAATCTCCTTTCAGGGTGTAGACTCACATTTGCTTTCTTTAACTTTAATAAGGATATTTTTTCTAAAAATAAACGCAGCAGACTTCGCCTGAGATTGAACTTGGGTTTCCGATTCACGCCAATAAACCTTTACACGACTCGCACATGTTATACTATTACTATTATTATTACACGTATATGTCACAATCATTTCACCCCCAGAAAAGAAATGAAGCCATTCAAAGACAAGGGGTTGATGAGTGTCAGAGAATATAAGAAAAATAAAACATCGTTAAGTAGAGATAACGATGAAAGTACAGAAATTAAGAAAACAGTGAATAACGATTGAGATTGCATTTCCATTTTTGAAGATCAAAGTTGAATGGACAGCCAGAGGCCAGAGGAGAGTTCCACAAGGAAGAAACTGTCGGAAAAGAACATACGGTTACATCTAGACATTTCAAGTTGATCAAAGGGCGCGAGAAGAAAATGTTGCCATAGAACTTACGGTTGCATCTAAAAAAAAAAAAATGAATGGAACCTTTCCGCCAATCTAGTACTTCGCTTGAATTCATAAAGTCTAGATAACAAAGAGGAAAATGCATCAACGCATTTAGTATGAAAGTATTTACAGAAAAAGAAACGGGGAAGCTACGTTACGGCGGTAGGAAATTGACGGAAACCGAGATGCCAGGTGAGGACCAATAACATTGCAGGTTCTTCTTTGTATTTTATCAAGAATCACTAAATACATAGCAGAAGTAACAGGCCAGATGTACATTATTTACATTATTCGGACTATTGTCCTCATCTTTGTCGCCATATTTATTACAACGTTTCCACCGTTGTACGCTTCGGCCCTCTTCAGGTGATTGGAATCTCGAACTGAACCCTTTATTTCGCTCACTGGGGTAGACTGTTCTAGTTCCACGTGCCATGTTTAATGGATGTCAGTTATCAGTTGTCTCCTGTTAATTTCCCTCTGAAAGTTCTCCACTGCCTTAGCCGGGTATTGAACTCACACTCTTTGGGTCCTGTCACTGGATCTAACTAACGTCTTTATCCACTGTCATGTATACATAATACCTCATCTCAAAAATATAGACAGATACTGAAGGCCAGAAGTGGCAGCAATATTCAAAGCAAAGACGAATGGTAGACTTTTAAATATGTAAGATAGATTCAGGAGAGGAAAATTGTCTGTCATGAACCAACATTATTAACTGCGAACTTAGCAATTGATTTAATATAATTTTTACATTTATATTCGTGCTGTTACCTAAACAAGACTGTCACAGATTAGGAGATGTTAATATTCAATGTTTCCCAGAATGCAACACAGTTAATGAAGGAAGGCAATGAAATGAAATGAAGTAAACATGGAAGGAAAAATAAAAATAAAGTCTAGGGTGCCATAGAGCAAAAGTACTTATGAAAGTATTCATAGACAAGACACGGAGAAGCTACGTTATGGCTGTGGGTAAATTGACTGATGTTGAGATGCCAGGTCAGGACCAGTAACATTGCATAGTCTTCTATCGATTTTATCATGGATATCTGAATCCATAAATGAATCTCCAGACCGGATGTGGCAGCAATATTCAAAGCAAAGACGAATGGTAGACTTATAAATATGTAAGATAGATTCTGGTGAAAAAAATGTCTATCATGACTCAATGAACCAACATTATTAGCTGCGGACATAGCAATTGATTTAATATAATTTTTTTTACATTTATATTCGTGCTGTTGTCTAAACAAGACTGTCACAGATTTTGAGATGTTAATATTCAATGTTTCCCAGAATCCAACACAGTTAATGAAGGAAGGCAATGAAATGAAATGAAGTACACATAAAAGAAAAAAGAAAAATAAAGTATAGGGTAACATAGAGCAAAAGTACGTATGGAAGTATTCATAGACAAGACAAGGAGAAGCTACGTTATGGCTGTGGGTAAATTGACTGAAATTGAGATTCTGGTGAGAAAAATTGTCTATCATGACACAATGAACCAACATTATTAGCTGCGGACCTAACAATTGAGTCAATATAATTTTTTTACATTTATATTCGTGCTGTTGCCTAGACAAGACGTCACTGGCCGCCAATCTAGAACTGCACTTAAAATCATAAAGTCTTGGTACGATAAAGGAATGTTCATCAGAACAATTACCACAGAAATATTTATAGAAAAGACACAGCGAAGAGTAACATAGAACGAATGTGCGTATGAAAGTATTCATAGATAAGACACGGAGAAGCTACATCATGGCTGTGGGAAAATTGACTGAAGCTGAGATGCCAGGTCAGGACCAGTAACATTGCATCGTCTTCTATCGATTTTATCATGGATATCTGAATCCATAAATGAAACTCCAGACCGGATGTGCAAGTAATATTCAAAGTAAAGACGAATGGTAGACTTATAAACATGCAAGATAGATTCAGGAGAGGAAAATTGTCTATCATGACACAGTGAACCAACATTATTAACTGCGAACTTAGCAATCGATTTAATATAACTTTTACATTTATATTCGTGCTGTTGCAAGACTGTCACGGATTTGGAGATGTTGATATTCAATGTTTCCCAGAATGCAATACAGTTAATAAAGGAAGACAATGGAATGACATGAAGTACACATAATAAAAAGGAAAAATAAAAATAAAGTCGAGGGTACCATAGAACGAATGTTCTATGATACCCTAGACTTTATTTTTATATCTTTTATATTTTATATCTTTTTTATATCTTTTTTATATATATTTATATCTTTTATTTCTTACATCTTTTATTTTTATATCTTTTATTTTTTATATCTTTTTTATATCTTTTATATATATATATTTTTATATCTTTTATTTTTATATCTTTTATTTTTTATATCTTTTATATATATATATATATTTATATCTTTTATTTTTATATCTTTTTTATATCATTTTTATATATATATTTTTATATCTTTTATTTTATATCTTTTATTTTTATATCTTTTTTATATCTTTTTATATATATCGTTTTATATCTTTTATTTTTTATATCTTTTTTATATCCTTTTTATATATATATATATATTTTTAGATGTTTTATTTTGATATCTTTTATTTTTTATATCTTTTTTACATCTTTTATATATATATTTTTAGATCTTTTATTTTGATATCTATGGATATCTGAATCCATAAAGGAATCACCAGACCTGACGTGGCAGCAATATTCAAAGCATGGACGAATGGTAGACTTATAAATATATAACATAGATATGTAAGATAGACTCTGGCGAGAAAAAATGTCTAAAGGGACACAGTGAACCAACTTTCCTAGCAGGAGACCTATCACTTGATTCAATATAGTCTTTCCATATTATCTCACGTTCAAAGTTCCAATTCAAGTTGGGTTCGTTCTATTCCCTTACGAACAGATACCCTTGCGAAAGGGCTGAATCCACTTCTCTCCCCCAGCTATGGATTAATTAGTAAATCTTATCTCACTAAATCATTACTATCTCCAAAAATAAAAATAAATTGCGTATAAAATATTTAGATATTGGCAATAAACAATATATATATTGATATGTCACTCAACAACACCAACCAATCTTCTCTTTCGATCATAAAACAAGCTTAATTAGCATCTAACTTGAGTGGCTCTTAGGCCTTGTATTGGGCCAGCAATTATTTTAAAAAATCTTGTCAAAATTAAGCACTACAAATATTTTGTACGGATCTATCCCAATCTGTTTCTATCTATCTATCTATCTATCTATCTATCTATCTATCTATCTATCTATCTATCTATCTATCTATCTCAGTCTGTTCTTATCTAATGTCACTGCTCTTATCTATCTATCAATCTATCTATCTAATGTCACTGCTCTTATCTATCTATCTATCTATCTATCGTCACTGTTCTTATCTATCTATCTATCTATCTATCTATCTATCGTAACTGCTCTTATCTATCTATCTATCTATCTATCTATCTATCAATCGTCACTGCTCTTATCTATCTATCTATCTATCTATCTATCTATCTATCTATCTATCTATATATCTATCTATCTATCGTCACTGCTCTTATCTATCTATCTATCTATCTATCTATCTATCTATCTATCGTCACTGCTCTTATCTATCTATCTATCTATCTATCTATCTATCTATCTATCTATCTATCTATGTACATGCCACAATAATAAAATGGACTAATGAGAATATTGACCTCCCAGAATTTTGGCATAAATAGCTACAACAATAAGATGGAATAAATCTCGCCATGTTGAATAATGATACAGACGAGGAAATGTCTGCACTCGACGCCTCTCGTAGAATTCTCAAGCCCCCACAAAAAAACAAAAAACAAAAACTTAAAAAATACCGGAAATTCTCTAGTTTGGTGACGCAGATTTTTAATCTGTGTTCCCCTTTTGGTCTCGCATCCGAACTATGATTGGCTAATATCCTCCTAAAACGCTTGTCCTAGAGTACCAGTTAATAATCTCGTCTTGTAGAGATTTCTCCAGTATAATGACTTCAATAGCAGAGACATTTCTAATTATTTGGGCTTCATGCCAGCCTATCAGGTGATTAGCAAATATTTAAAGAGACCAGATGCCCGCAAAAGTGGTAGTTAACCAGACGGATTATCTGACCAAACATCAGAGGAGTGGGTTCGATACTTGATGCCTTAGTATTTTGTCCACACGCCAAACAAATAAAAACAGTAAATATTTAGCTTTTCTTTCTCTTGCCTGCGTATTTACATGAACGCTGTTTTGTTTCTCGATGGCACGGACAAGGAATTCTCCTGTTATTCTGGGACGCTAATTGCTATGAAATTATAACTTGGCAGAATCTACCTTTCTCTTCTAAAACGCAAGTTTGGCTTTTGGCCACGTTGCGTACTGAAATCCCGTTGGGAAAATGCCAGGTCAGTACCACTTGTTTCTAACACAAACTGAAAACGAATGGGATCATTAATTGAAATAATATCCAAGAAGCGTTAAGTTTAGACACAGCTTCTTGCTGGTGGTGCTGGGGGCGGGTAATAATCAAACTGTATTCTGCATGTGCAGCTGTTGAATTATTTTAGTCCAATCTAAAAGGATCGTCAAAAGAATTTAAAAAATATAAGAGAAATATTTAATGTACGGTATTGGAGAGAAGATGGGCACCACCAATTTATCTACACTGAAAGGAGTATGAAGCAATACAAACAAAATAGTCTCCATTCTCCTATACGGATGTGAAACGTGAACACTGTTGGCAGATTCCGAGATAATGCTCCACGCTTTTGAGGATAAATGCATGAGAAAACTTCTTGACCTCTTCTGTTGGGAACAAATAACCAATAAGTTCGTGCAGAAAAGAGTTGAAAGTTCTGTGGGCTACTGTGAATCTCTTCCTGCCACTGTCAGACGGAGAAAAATGGCGTGGTTTGAACATATTACAAGGCACGACAGCGGGTGCAAGACCATCATGCAAGGCAGCGTTGAAGGTGGACGTGGGAGAAGACGCCAACGTAAAAAGTGGTTGGATTATGTCACACAATGGACAGGTATGACTGAACCAGAATTGCTGATGGCTGCCGTTGATAGACCGTTGGGGAAAAGAGTTAGTGTGGCTCCTGCATTCGGATACGCCCTACGATTACAAAAGTCAAGGCGATGATGATGATGATGATGATGAATATTATTATTAGCATTATTATTATTACTAATTTAGATACTCTTAATATTATTATTTACAAGGCACGGCAGACTGTGCATGACTTTCCTGCAAGACACCGTTGGACGTAGGGGAGGACGCCAACCTAAAAACTGGTTGGACAATGTCAAACAATGGATAGGTATGACTGTATCAGAATTGCTGATGGCTGCCGGTGATAGACCGTTGAGGTATTTTTAAAGCATTTCAACCCAAGCAAGGCGGGATGCCACTTGCACGCAAGGGGTTACATAGAGTGGGAGCGCGAGTAAAGTTAAGTGATAGAGGGAAGGATAAATAGAAAGACAAGGAATAGATCAAGCCATCTGGAGATGTCGATTGACATTACATTGGAATAGTTGGGACCGAGATGCCAACCTAGTAGCACGTTTAAATTCATGCAGTCTGGGAACTGGCGAATGTAGCTCGTGGGAGATGTTGCCGTGAAAGTATTTGCAGAAAAGACAGAGGGAGGCGACGGCATGTCTGTGCAAGTGCGATTGTAAGCGAGATGCCGGATCAGAGCCAATCACATTGCATATCCTTCTCTGGATTTTGTCGAGGATCTTGAGACGAACAACGAAGGCACCAGACCATATATGGCAGCAGTATTCCATGCAAGGCCGAATGGTTGATTTATAGATTTGAATGGTGGACTCGGTAGAGAAAAACTTGTTGGTGCGATACACGGAACTAACTTTCCTTGCCGTGGATGAAGCAATTGATTCAATGTATTTGTTCCATCTCGGGTCAGCGGACAGTGTGATACCAAGCAGTCACAAAGAGGTACTCTCGTGGAGTTGAACATGAGACATTCTAATGGGTGACAAGGATGGTTCCCTGTGGTGATTAATAGAGAGCAGTTTTCTTTTTAAAGTTAACCAGCCAATTCCTGCCCCAGTCTACAACCGATTGGAGGCCCTTTTCGAGACTAACGGCCAGGTTAGTTTTGTCTGCGATACCAGATTTTCTATTTAGGCAGGAGTAAATACTAGTGTCGTCTGTATAGATGCCTACTTGGGAACTGATGGCATCGGGAAGATCGATAATGACGATAAGGAACAGAGTAAGACCCAGGACACACCTGCGTTCGTGGGGAAAGGAACTGGAGGAGAATCCGTTAAGGACGACCTTCAGTACACGGTTTGACAGGAATGGTCGTATTAAGTCAAATAATCAACCTGAAATTCCGTATCCCTGAAGCTTACGAAGTTGGCCGGCATGCCAAACCCTATCAAACGCTTTAGAGATATCTAGAGCCACGGTACGAGCTTCTCCGTTTCTGTGGAGTGCTTGGTATACAATTTCAGTTATGGCCATGAGCACATCAGCTGTAGAACAGGTAAACGGAAACCATATTACATGTCAGAGAGCAGATCACGGGATGTAAGGTGCTTAACCGCTTCGGCGTTGATTAAAGCTTCAAAGATTTGAGGAAGTGTGGTTGGAGACTGATAGGACAGTAATTAGATGGATCAAGACAGGAACAATAAATGAAGAGGTGCCAACAGGCTGGAAAACAAGATTCATTGAGACACTAGTTATATAATTTGGAGAGGGCAGGGGCCAGTTCAAGAGCACATTTCTTTAGGACAATGGCTGGTATCCCATCTCCACCGCCAGCCTTATGGTAGTCTAATTTAGAGATGATGCCCAATAGCGATGACTGGGTTATGAGCAACTCGCTCAATAGAGCCTCAGTTCTAGGGGAGAAATCGGGTGTGGGTACACTGGATGAGTCGAGCGTTGAGTTGGACTAGAATTTCCGAGCAAAGAACTCAGATTTATCAGCTGAGGAGGCCAGGACCTTAAATTGCTTGAACAAAGGAGGTATTGTGGGTTTGCTGTTGTTAAGTACCCTCTTGCAGAGACGCCAGTAGTCCTTGGAGCCGAATTTGCGAGATGCAATACGTTGTTTCATTCTATCAGCAAATAGTGACTTTGTTTCATTGAGGACACGCTTACACTCGTTACATGTTGAGACAAAGTGACGTCTGTTGCAATCAGACATGTTACTATGATATAGAAGTGATTCCTGTGGGCAATAGCATCTGGGCAAGCAACAGAGAAACAAGGGAATGAGTGTGAGTAAACCTTACATTTCCTTGCGGGGATGAACGCCTCGATTCCAGCTTTTACCCAGGAGGAGACTTCGGAAGCGCAGGGACATCGCAGAACGAGTCGCAGTCTGCTAGTTGATAACAGAACGATGTTCTGTTGGTAGGAGCTTCTTTGCTGGGGGTGGAGTAGAAGGAGATGTTGACAGACACTACAGCCTGATCAGGGTTGCCAAGAGGGCAGAGCTGCGTGGCGCGACAGGAACTCGGGGATGGAGGTGAAGCAGAAATCGAGAAGGGAAGCCTTTCCGTGCAGGTTGTTGGGGAAACGTGTGGGTAAGCCAACTATTTGCGTGGGCAATTGAGAAATTGAAAAGTTATGGGTAAGGTGCAATGGTCGTGCTAATTAACAAGGGCGGGACCAGCTGAATTATAATAAGATGATGGACAAAAAATGTCTATACGCGTCGGAGACAGACGCTCTGTACAAAGAAAAACGAGGAATTGAATTTTTCAGAATAGCGGCTGCGGCGTAAATCTTTACCCATTACTGAACATGAATTTAAACTTAGCTATTCTTAAAAACAGTTTCCTAAAATAGCTTTTGCCGAAAGCTTTCTTACATTCTATTGTTTTATTGTTTACAGTTTGATTAAAAATATAACGTATTTATTGAACAAAGTAACTAATAATAACAAAACAAAAGTCATTGAAACAAAGCAAGTTCAGTCGACCAATGATGACAATTCCAGAACAACGTAACTATAAACAATTTTTTCTATCCTCTGCCAGCCGCTATGATGGAGAAAGCATTACCTCGAACCGTCGCCAGTGAGACACGCTGCAAGAGCCACTCCGTTTCGCGAGGCTCGTTCCTTAATCGAGACGCAATCGCGCCAATCCTCCGAAGGAACACCATCGAACGAGGGCCAATAACCCCTGAAGTCTCCACTGCCACAGGAGTTTGATTAAATATGGCGGCTCAAAAAAAAAAAAATCTGATCAATTGCCACATTGAAAATGGCTGGTATGAAGAATTGTGACGTAATCAAACAGCTGAATATTTGCAGAAAAAACTTGCTGTTGTGTGTGGAAAGAAAGAAAAATAGAAAGACAGAAAGATCGATCTTTCTTTCTTTCTTTCCATCTTTCTATCTTTCGTTCTTTCTTTTGATCTTTCTCTCTCTCTCTCTCTCTTTCTTTCTATTTATCATTTTTCCATCTTTCTTTCTATCTATCTTTCAGCTCAAGTTTAACAAATATTGCTATCAAAGTCAAAAGTATAATGTAGGTCATTATTGGAGAATTAAAAGGATACAAATAAAAAGACAAGGCTTGCAATTTCACTGAAGCAGCCATAAAACATGAGATTTTATCGCCTCATCTGTTTTTATCTTTCTTTCTCCTATCTTTCTCAGTTCCTCTCTTTCTTTCTTTCTCTCTTTCTTTCTTTCTTTCTCTCTTTCTTTCTTTCTCTCTTTCTTTCTTTCTTTCTTTTTTTCTATATTTCTTTCTCTCTGTATCTTTCTTTCTGTCTATTTTTCTTTTAATCTTTTTTCTCTCATTCGTTATTTCCTTCTATCAATCGACCTTTTTCTTTTTTTGTTCAAATCCTTCTTTCTTTTGATCTTTCGTTTTTTCTTTCTTTCTTTCTCTCTTTCTATCTATCTGTATTTTTCTACCTTCCTATCTATCTTTCTTTTCTATCTATCATTTGATCTTTTTATCTTTCTTTCGGTATTACTTTATTTTGATCTATCTATCTATCTATCTATCTATCTATCTATCTATCTATCTATCTATCTATCTATCTATCTATTTCAGTCTGTTCCTTTCTATCTATCTATCTATCTATCTATCTATCTATCTATCTATCTATCTATCTATCTATCTCAGTCTGTTCATTATCTATCTATCTATCTATCTATCTATCTATCTATCTATCTATCTCAGTCTGTTCCTTTCTATCTATCTATCTATCTATCTATCTATCTATCTATCTATCTATCTATCTATCTCAGTCTGTTCCTTTCTATCTATCTATCTATCTATCTATCTATCTATCTATCTATCTATCTCAGTCTGTTCATCATCTATCTATCTATCTGTCTATCTATCTATCTATCTCAGTCTGTTCCTTTCTATCTATCTATCTATCTATCTATCTATCTATCTATCTATCTATCTATCTATCTATCTATCTATCTCAGTCTGTTCCTTTCTATCTATCTATCTATCTATCTATCTATCTATCTATCTATCTATCTATCTATCTATCTCAGTCTGTTCATTATCTATCTATCTATCTATCTATCTATCTATCTATCTATCTATCTATCTATCTATCTATCTCAGTCTGTTCCTTTCTCTCTATCTATCTATCTATCTATCTATCTATCTATCTATCTATCTCAGTCTGTTTCTTTCTATCTATCTATCTATCTATCTATCTATCTATCTATCTATCTCAGCCTGATTATCTATCTATCTGCTTAAGTTTAACAAACATCGCAATCACAATAATAAGTTTTATTGTAGGTCATTATTTACAGAATTAGTAAGCAGACATTAACCATATGAGCATAGTATCGCTTCTTTTATTCTCTTTCTTATTCTCACTGAAACCAAACAGCGTCTCTGATATGTCTTTTCCATTTTTCCTCTCAGTCAAAACGGAATTGTCTCATATTTATCCGGAGTACTGGCAGATCGTAACGTGTCCATTGGATAATTAACTAACCGAGTAAATGAATAAATAACCAAGGAGCGAAAAAGCCATCAGAATCCTTATAGTATTCTCCTATTGCCTTTATCACTTTTTCCCTCAACTTGCAATGGAATGAAAGTTTTAGCGCTGATTTTGAACCTACTTTGGATTCAGCGTTGTAATTCTTCTTCTTGCTTCACTGGCAATCCCAATTAGATATCCCAGTCCGTCCTGCTATTTAACCCACAGTTGGGAGTAAAAGTGAGATTCGTACCTTTCTCGGGGGTATTTGTGCGAAATTTAATAAGATAATCTGGAATTTGAATACGACTCGCCGATTTCTATTTTCCAACCAATAGCCGTCAGCCCACCCACGAATCTATACTTAATGTGACAACCAATCTGAGGGAACATTACTGTGCATGCTTGAAAGACACTCGCATAGGGGTTACTCAGAAATCAGTGAAACAGTGATAAATTAACTTTTGTAGCATCGAATTTATAATTGGAATCATGAAGATGGATATTTTGTAAAAAACAAAAAAACAAAAAAAACATTGCATCGTCCAGGTTTCCATTTTGTCTACCATTGGCTCATTAGGACTTATGACGTTTTCTTTTCAAATCATTGTTGAAGGCAGTAAGAAGATTTCAGATCCTGGACGAGATTAAAGAGAACGCAACGAGATAGCTAATCTAGACCGCGATAGATGATTTTGTAGATTGATTTTGAAAATTGAATGAATTCCATTTTTGTGTGTTGTCAACGAATACTCGTTGTCACTTTTGTGATGCTCGTTGTAGTAGAGACTTTGTAATCGCAGATACAACTATACTAACGCCGTTGAACAATGCTGGTGTCAGACGCCTTCGAATATCACTCAATAATAGTACTTGCTCGATAATAATCGGGCGAATATTAACCACCGTATAGTGATCCGAATAGAGAAATAGAGTAGAGAATAGCGGTCCGTATAGTAATAGAGGATAGACTAGAAATGCAGATCCGAATAGTATAGAGGATAGACTAGAATATAGCGATCGTTTAGATCGTCACGCTACTTTCTACTTACGCTTTTCCCCTATGGTCACGTGGGCTACTTAATTCAATAATGAATGTTTGCTCACTGGCGATCTATGTTCAAACTCAAGTGACGGCAGAGATATTTTATTCCTATATAACACTGGCATGAGTGTGCGAAGTCTTTTGGGGAGTACTTTGAAAGAGACTAAAATGCCACTTCCATAGGCAGGCTATTTTGACGTTAGTATTATGCGACTGTATCCTAAGTTAAGTTTCGTAAATGTCGAGAAAGGTGCTCTCTCTCTACTTTGAGTTAATTCAAAATATTCTCCTGTCTTTGTCACTGACGCCAGGGTTTCGAATACATATAATAATCTTGGAATGCCTATTGTGCAGATCTAAATCAAAATAGAGTTGATGGTTCAAAGGTTCAGATAAAGCGCAGGCAAAAAAACCCCCAAAAACCTGATTTACATCATTCTTTGTCGCCATATTTATTACAATGTTTCGAGCGTTGTACGCTCCGACTTTCTTCAGGTAGTTGGAATGTCGAACTGAACCCATCATTTTTCAAGGACACATGGCACAGTGGATAAAGGCATTGGTTAGATCCAGTGACAAGACCCAAAGAGTGTGAGTTCAATACCCGGTTATGGTAGTGGAGAAATTGGAGAGGGGAATTAACAGGAGATAACTGATAACTGATATCAATTAAAAACACATGGCACGTGGAACAAGAACAGTCTACCCCAGTGAGCGAAATAAAGGGTTCAGTTCGACATTCCAACCACCTGAAGAAGGCCGGAGCGTACAATGACCGAAACGTCGTAATAAATATGTTGACAAAGATGAGGACAATAGTCCGAATAATGTAAATAGTCTACATAATGCCTGATTTCAGAAATTTAGACAGATACTGAAAGGCTGAAACGTTGGAATAAATATGGCGACAAAGATGAGGACAATAGTCCGAATAATGTAAATAGTCTACATAATACCTCATCTCAGAAATATAGACAGATAATGAAAGGCCGAAACGTTGTAATAAATACGGCGACCAAGATGAGGATAATAGTCCGAATAATGTAAATAGTGTACATAATACCTCATCTCAGAAATATAGATAGATACTGAAAGGCCGAAACGTTGTATTAAATATGGCGACAAACATGAGTACAATAGTCCGAATAATGCAAATAGTGTACATAGTACCTCATCTCAGAAATATAGACACATACTGAAAGGCCGAAACGTTGGAATAAATATGGCGAGAAAGATGAGGACAATAGTCCCAATAATGTAAATAGTGTACATAATACGTCATCTCAGAAATATAGACAGATACTGAACTGTCGAAACGTTGTAATAAATATGGCGACAAGGATGCGGACACTAGTCCGAATAATGTAAATAGTGTACATAATACCTCATCTCAGAAATATAGACAGATACTGAAAGGCCGAATCCTTGTAATAAATATGGCCACAAAGATGAGGACAATAGTTCGAATAATGTAAATAGTGTATATAATACCTCATCTCAGAAATATAGACAGATACTGAAAGGCCGAAACGTTGTAATAAATATGGCGACAAAGATGAGGACAATCGTCTGAATAATGTAAATAGTGTACATAATACACTCAGAAATATAGACAAAAAGCATCCCATTTGAAATACATTCGTTAGTCTTTATTGATTCATACAAGTCGCTCACGCAGCCTACCCGGGCCAAATTAACTACTTTAGACACGTTTCTGTGAGCTTTCATGCTCATCTTCGACATCTGTTGGTATCTTAACCTTTGAGTCTTTTCAAAGGGAATATTTAATGGGCGTGGAGAAATGACGGATTAGTGGGTGGAAATTGAATGAAATAAGAGAGAGAGTGAGAGAAATGAAAGAAAAGAGATAGAGAGAAGAGAGGGGGAGTAAACCACATATCTATACATGCAAACACATTTTAAATTTACGGGAGAAAACTATATCTTCCGTAAAGTTTTTGAAATTATTTATTTATCAATTTATTTTTGTAATCTTCATAAAATTTTCCGACAGAAAGTTATTGCAGAAAACAACCTCCTTCCGTTAAAAGTTTGATTTTGCTAAAAGTGTTTGAAACTGTTTTTTTTTCAAAAGTGTTTGAAAATTGTTTGTTTTCAAAAGTGTTTGAAAAAGTATTTGAAAACTAGCTGTTTGTAAAAGTGTTTGAAAATCGTTTTTTTTTCAAAAGTGTTTGAAAAGTTTTAAAATCCTTTGTTTTCAAAAGTGTTTGAAAAAGTATTTGAAAACCAGCCGCTTTTAAATGTGTTTGAAAATCGTTTGTTTTCAAGTGTTTGAAAAGTGTTTTAAAATCGTTTGTTTTAAAAAGTGTTTGAAAAAGTATTTGAAAACCAGCCGCTTTTAAATGTGTTTGAAAATCGTTTGTTTTCAAGTGTTTGAAAAGTGTTTTAAAATCGTTTGTTTTAAAAAGTGTTTGAAAAAGTATTTGAAAACCAGCCGCTTTTAAATGTGTTTGAAAATCGTTTGTTTTCAAGTGTTTGAAAAGTGTTTTAAAATCGTTTGTTTTCAAAAGTGTTTGAAAAAGTATTTGAAAACCAGCCGCTTTTAAATGTGTTTGAAAATCGTTTGTTTTCAAGTGTTTGAAAAGTGTTTTAAAATCGTTTGTTTTAAAAAGTGTTTGAAAAAGTATTTGAAAACCAGCCGCTTTTAAATGTGTTTGAAAATCGTTTGTTTTCAAGTGTTTGAAAAGTGTTTTAAAATCGTTTGTTTTAAAAAGTGTTTGAAAAAGTATTTGAAAACCAGCCGCTTTTAAATGTGTTTGAAAATCGTTTGTTTTCAAGTGTTTGAAAAGTGTTTTAAAATCGTTTGTTTTAAAAAGTGTTTGAAAAAGTATTTGAAAACCAGCCGCTTTTAAATGTGTTTGAAAATCGTTTGTTTTCAAGTGTTTGAAAAGTGTTTTAAAACCGTTTGTTTTCAAAAGTGTTTGAAATATCTTTGAAAAGTGTTCCTAAAGCCGTTTGTTCCCAAAAGTATTTGAAAAGTGTTTGAGAAGTGTTTTTGCCGCTTTGTTATTGCTCAATTTGGCGAGTGCAGCTTCCACTTTGACCTTTCATATTTCCGGTCCGCCGATATTTCTGTGTATTGCCGGTTGTTCTTTTTCGTCGTGGAAGAGTTCTCTGATATATTTGTTCTGTCTCTGAAGTACTTTTTCCTTTCTCTAATATCACCATTCCGTCCTTAGCTGTTATGCCCCCTGTTGACAAGCACATGACTTTTGTCCTCTTCTCTTATATTTCATGCATGTCTTCTTTATTTGTGATATTCATTCTTTCTATTTCTGCACATTTTTCATTGAGCCACTTCTTTTTAGCCTGCCTGCATTTGTTCCTTCTTTCTTTGCATAGTTTTCTGTATTCCGTTCCATGTCTTGGCATTGTTTTCTGACTGCTTTGCATCATGTTGAGAATCTCATTTGTTATTCATTCGTTTTTTTCGTCGTCGTCCATTTTCTTTTGGGGATGATTTCGGTTGCTGACGTCATTAAAGCGTCTCTTAAAATTTACCTTCCTTCATATTATTTCCTCATCGACTACATTCTCTCTCTCCCTCTGCACAGATGAAGCTCTAGATGGCGTCATGTTCTCCATCTCCATTTACCGGTGTTGTTGTTTCTGTAACGGCTGCTGCTTCTGCTAGAGTTGCTGCTGCTGCTGTTGTTACTACTTCTGCTCCTGCTGTTGCATTTGCTTCTAATGTTGCTGCTGCTGCTTCTGATTCGTCTGCTACTGTTGCTTTTTCTTGCCCAGGACATCCTGCTGGCTAGTTGAAGAAAGGGACACAGTCTTTGTCCGCTTTCTCATCACCCCACTATCGAGGGCGTTATCAATCTTCTCTGACCTTACTGCTTCTTCCATGTTGTTTACTTGGACTGTAGCCCCGGCTTCCTTACGAGGCAGACTTTGTACAAATGTTCCGTGTAGCCACGATCCAGCAATGGAATCTCCTTCCTTCCAAAACAATCAGGATTTGCCTCCATCAGCAGAGCGTGTAGGAGATGTCTCAAAAGCTCTTGCAGGTCACTGACACATGGGACTCAGTCTCCTGTGGCAATGCCTGTCCTGATTGTAAGTGATGAGACATCGACTAATCTGTTTTGGGAGAAAAAGCCCCCAGATGGTCACTCGAAATGTCCATGGACACGCTATGCAGTAATATAAGCTGTTATGCATTTTTCAATGCACCCACGTGAAAATATTGCTCAAGACCTCTTAGAACTCACCTTATGAGGACGCTTGAGGCGCCGAGTAATGGTCCCAATCCCCTCTCAAAGGAGAGATACTGCCTGGAGTGATGGTTTTCCTTGGGATTTGAGATTAATATTACATAGATATACAATATTCGAAAACTGTCATGTGACTATAATAAATGAAGGCCCTTTATAAATTTAATTTCCTGTGGACCTAATTTTAACGCTTTTATGACGCCAGGATCTCGCGCTGATAGCGTCTTACCCTCATGCTCATCTGTCAAAATATCCTGTTCTATAACGATACATTTTTGTAGTGCATTTTTAATCTCTAAAGTGATTAATTTTCATTTTGTTCTGGAAGTGTTACTGACATTTTGGAATATGAACAAATGCGGGGAACAGTCGTTTATGAGAAGCGGTTTAAATCCAGTATCAGCTACTCTCTGTTCACTGATCATCTGCATTTTTTCTTGCAGAAATGAAGTTGTCATTTTTTGTGCAAACGGACGCTCCAGAGACATAGAAATTTGAATGGTTACATTTTTATTTTTTTGACCAATAAAATCGACGCTAGATTTTCTGTCACTTGCAGATGATGTTTAGAAAAATTGAAAGATTTAATCACTGCAAATGATAATAGCTTTTTCCTCTTAAATTATTGAATGAAAATTAATAAAATTTATTTTTAACTTAATGGTAAGTTAAAGTTTAATTGAATTTCTATCGGCATATAAACTCTTTAAAGACATTTTATGCCCAAACTGATTTATTCTGGTTTATGTTTAGTGAAAATAGACAATCTTTTTTTGTTTTTTGTTTTTTTGTTTTTTGTTTTTTTTGTTTTTTTCAGGAATGTTATAATTATATTTATTTTAATATTTTCCAATTTTATTTGAAGAAACTGTGTCTTTTGGAATCGAAATCAAAGACTCAATTAGAATGTAGGACTTTATGGTGTTTTTTTTTGCTTCAGCTAAAAACTAATACGTAATTTTAGTGTAACCTATTCGTAGACGTGTAATAGTAATCTCTTGTCTTCAGGATTTTCCACAATGGCAGAGTTTTTTTTCTGGGGGTCGGTATGATTGTATACAGTTTTTCTGTTTGCATGTGCTTCTTAATTAATGATTTCAAGTCGGTATATGTGATTTGGTAATCATCAGGAACTAGTCTTAACCCTTTGAGCCCTGCGTTCCTGAACAATTTTAACCCTGAGCTCCCGAGTCAAAATTCGCAGACAATTGGTATGTAATGTTTCACGGTAGATATAAAATTAGTTACAAAAAATCTAAGCATTATACTGAACAGGGCGAGAGTATGATTGCATGCCTTCAATTTATCGCCAGAATTCTTTCTTTGTGTCTCAGTCTACCCAAATAAGACAACCAATAGCAAAACACGACGCAAGTGTTTACCACCGTTCAACCGGTGTCCTACTATTTAACCCATAGCTGGGGGTAGGAGATGGGCTTATATCTTTCCAAAGCGTATTTGTGCGTAAGTGAATGCAACGAACGCAGCTGGAATTCGAACTCGATAAAATACAAGAAATCCGATAAATACCTAACAATAATACAAAAAAAGTAAAAAAACATCCTTTATCATATGAAGTGTAAAAATAACTACAAATATTTCAAGCCACAGCCACAGGAGGTGGATTCCTATCTTTCGTAAGTGAATGTAACGAAACCGACTGGAATTCGAACTCGGCTCTCCAAGTTCTCAATCCGAGCCGTGATCCATGCACCAAATATTTTCCAAAATTTATAAAAAACAATATTATAATTCTGGTAGTTATTGGTACTCTTATTAGTTAAATAATAATTATTAGTTATTAGTTAATAATAATTAACTAATAATAATTATTTAACTAATACATTCATTAGTTAAATAGTTTGAACTATTGGTAATTCTAGCAAAGGAACCTGGTACGTTTACTGCTAATCTAACAGTTTAACCCGTTGAGCCTTGCGTTCCTGAAGAATGTTAACCCTTCTGTCTGAGCTCCTGAGTCAAAATACGCAGACAATTGGTATGTAATGATTAACGGTAGATATAAAAATAGTTACAAAAAATCTAAGCATTATACTTAGCAGGGCGAGAGTATGATTGCATGCCTTCATTTTATCGCCAGAATTCTTTCTTTGTGTGCCAGTCCACCCAGCAGGTGCTGCCTCTCTTGATGCACAAGAAGCGCTTGTATGCTGTACAGCGGATAAAAGACTTCACAGCTTTGATAGGACAGTCTTTGTAGGCCACAGTTGGGCTTTTCTGTTTGAATTTATTGTATTTATAAGAGCACACGGCACAAAGTGGAGACATCTTCTGGGATCTCTGGGAGTTGGAGGTCGACATTTTGTAGGCGTTCCAGAGAATCAGCATTGCCGTAGTAGTAGTAGTAGTAGTAGTAGTAGTAGTAGTAGTAGTAGTAGTAATAATAATAGTCAGGCTTTGCTTCCTTGATCTGATCTGCGCGCTGGTTTGTTTTGGTTACAAAGTTTTAACAGAACTCGTTACCCAGAAATAAGATGACATAATCAATTGCGCGAGAGTTTTCGTTGATACTTTCTGGAATGTTCTTTACTTCGCATTCGGAATCATTAAACTCGATGTCATTTACACTATTTACATTATTCGGACCATTGTCCTCATCTTTGTCGCCATATTTATTACAAAGTTTCAGCCGTTGTACGCTCCGGCCTTCTTCAGGTGGTTGGAATGTCAAACTGAACATCTATCTATATTTCTGAGATGAGATATTACGTACACTATTTGCATTATTCGGACTATTGTCCTCATCTTTGTCGCCATATTTATTACAACGTTTCGGCCGTTGTACGCTACGGCCTTCTTCAGGTGGTTGGAATGTCGAACTGAACATCTGTCTAAATTTCTGATATGAGGTGTTATGTATACTATTTACATTATTGGGACTATTATCCTCATCTTTGTCGCAATATTTATTACAACGTTTCGGCCGTTGTACGCTACGGCCTTCTTCAGTTAGTTGGAATGTCGAACTGAACCCTTTATTTCGCTCACTGGGGTAGACTGATAACAGCAAAAATTGCAATATGAGCACTGGTAAGAAAATAGTTGCTGAAGACATTAGGTTTATAATACCCAGAAATTCGTACACAGATGTCATGAAGGACACATGGCACAATGGATAAAGGCTTTGGTTAGATCCAGTGACAGGAGATCAAGTGTGAGTGTGAGTTAAGGCAGTGGAGAAGTTTCAGAAGGAAATTAACAGGAGATCACTAATAACTGATATCCATCAAACATTGCCGGTGGAAATAGAACAGTCTACCCCAGTGAGCGAAATAAAGGGTTGATTTCGATATTCCAACGACCTGAAGAAGGCCGGAGCGTACAACTGCCGAAACGTTGTAATAAATATGGCGACAAAGATGAGGACAATAGTCCCAATAATGTAAATAGTGTGCATAATACCTCATCTCAGATGTATAGACAGATACCGAAGGGCCTAAATGTTGTGATAAATATGGCGACAAAGATGAGGATAATAGTCCGAATAATGTAAATAGTTTACATAATACCTCATCTCAGAAATATAGATAAATACTGAAGGGCCGAAACGTTGGAATAAATCTGGCGACAAAAATGAGGACAATACTCCGAATAATGTAAATAATGTACATAATACCTCATCTCAGAAATAGAGACAAATACTGAAAGGCCGAAACGTTGTAATAAATATTGGGACAAAGATGAGGATAATAGTCCCAATAATGTAAATAGTGTGCATAATACCTCATCTCAGATGTATAGACAGATACCGAAGGGCCTAAATGTTGTGATAAATATGGCGACCAAGATGAGGATAATAGTCCGAATAATGTAAATAGTTTACATAATACCTCATCTCAGAAATATAGATAAATACTGAAGGGCCGAAACGTTGGAATAAATCTGGCGACAAAAATGAGGACAATACTCCGAATAATGTAAATAATGTACATAATACCTCATCTCAGAAATAGAGACAAATACTGAAAGGCCGAAACGTTGTAATAAATATTGGGACAAAGATGAGGAGAATTGTCCGAATAATGTAAAAAGTGTACATAATACCTCATCTCAGAAATATATACAGATACTGAAAGGCCGAAACGTTGTGATAAATATGGCGAGAAAGATGAGGACAATAGTCCCAATAATGTAAATAGTGTACATAATACCTGATCTCAGAAATATAGACAGATACTCGATGTCATTTGCCTCATATAGATTATTCCGACCATTTCGATCTTTTCTTTCAATTTCTTTAACATCACCGCAGTCTGTGGGGACACGCCTCCTTTGATCAGCTAATTTTCCATCGTCAGCTCCATTTTTTACTATCTGTATCAAAATCATCCGATTCGAATTGCACTTCACCATTACAGTAATCATTGCCACATTGCAGTTCCGATAAATCATCAATCATATCAATTATTTGCTGCGCCGTGTAGAGATCTTTTCTCGGACGTTTTTCCCCTGATTGCTTCCCTGATGGTCCAGGTTTAGACTCTCTGCACGTTTCATTGTAAAAACGATTCTTTTTTTTTTTACACAAAACACAAATAAAAAAGGCGCAGGCATGTTGGTATAGCGTTCGATTGGAATATAACCTCTTCATTTCTTGCTTCCTTGTTTCTCTCAGGAATATATTTTCTTCAACACGGAGCTTATAGCAAAATAAATAATTAAATGAAAGGTTCAACCAAACTATAAAATATAACTATTATAACTACTACTACTACTACTACTGAATCCTTCCATCTGTAGAATAAAATTCCCCGTATTTAGTTAGTTATGCAAATAATTATGAATCGTTTGAGCCAGAACAAACGGTTACCGCGCATTATGGCATTGAGTAACTGGCTTGTTTGAAAGACGCATAAGAAAAGAAAAGATTTTTCTTTCCGGAACCCGGCTCTCCTGGGTAACACGATAAATTACATCTGGCAGCAAGGCCTCTGATCAGGAGGTTTTGAAGAGCATAGAACCACCTCTTAATTGCCGATGTTCCCAGGTTCAACCTAACCAGTTAGGGTCCCAGCTATGGGCAAATAGTTAACCCCCAACTAGGGTCAAAGTAGGTTTTAATACTAGCAATACATTTTGGTAGAAAATTATTACCAGCAATAAAAATCTTGTCAGAATTAAATAACCCATTGAGGTTGATATGCTGTAAACCAAACCAAACCAATCCGGAACCCGGAAGTCAACCTGTAATGTTACCATAAAATAAGGTTGGTTTTTAATTTCTTCTATGTAAGGTCGAGTAATCAGTTTCCTAAATGACTGTGTTGGACATTAATTACCTACATGAGAAGGTTTATCGATCAGTTTCCTATATGTGAAGTTTGGTTAATAAATTTACTACATGACAAAGATAATCAATTTGTTACATGAAGACGTTGGTCATTAATTTGCTACATGTTAGAGGTTCGTCAGGTTTGCCAGAAAACAAATTTGGCCCATCGATTTACAAATTTAATACTGCAAACTCGCATGTCGCTGTTGCGATCAGTTTTCACACATGCGGTGATCAATTTACAACATGACAATGTTGATCAATCAGTTCGCTTCATGACAAATTTGGTTTAATTAATTTGCTACATGATACGGATGGTCAAAAAATTTGCTACATGAAACAGTTGGTCATCAGTTTGTTACGGGACAAGCCTGATCAATCAATTTACACGTGGAATGCCGTAGGCGCAAATGGACCCCGTGCGTACAGTTTTAACCTGTGTGGTGTATTCTTCGGACCTATCATTTTCAGAAGATCACTTGTCCTGGGTTTTGAAAGAGTTATTATCTTTCAAGCAGTTTCTGCAAATATCTCTATCTATAAAAGGCAGAATGTGTGTGTGTGTGTGTGTGTGTGTGTGTGTGTGTGTGTGTGTGTAACGAATGCACGGCCGCAATTTTCGACGGATTTGCACCAAAATTTACATGCACATGCACATGCTCCAAGTTAGCGGAAAGGCCAAGACCGACTTTGCATTTCCCAACTCCCATCGATAGTGGAAATAATCGAATTTTTCATGCTTCTACGGTAGTTTTCATGTAGTTTGCGGCCATTTTCTAGTGGCCAGAGTGAGATCCTGTAGCTGGCTGCCACGAATAGGCAGGAAGATTCTATTAGCCAGCGTGAAAGCCAACAGCTGACTGACACGAATGTTAACTAGCATGCTAGCAAGCAAAAAATCGATAGCAGCATTCGTCAAAAGTGGGACTTTACTCCAGTTGGCTCATTCGCTTGCTTAAACTCAACGTTGATTCTGATTCCGCAGAACTGGGTAGGGTGTGTAAAAGTATTTGTGGTTAACATTCTTTTTTCATTCGGTTGTTCCAGTTACGAGTCCTTTTTTGAAAGCTTATCATTTTGTGTTCATTTTGTTTAGTTCTTTTTTCGTAACATATTTAATGTTTAGTATAGAGCTTAGAAGAAATTCGCAGTGTGAGATAGACAAGAAGTAAGGCATGTAGCAACATCAGCACGGCAAAGGGCACTTCTTTTAAAGGCAAGGAAGGGCAAAAATATTTTAAGTCAAGTGATAGCGATTGCTGTATGACTCGTACGATTTTTGAATCAAGCACGGGCAACGCCGGTCCGTGATGCTAGTCAAATATAAAATGATTCCTTGAATTATTCATCGAATCAAAATTGTAATACGTTTTTAATGACTGAATTCTCTATTCAGCTGGAAGATGACACGAACTAAAATGAAGGAAACGGAAAATATTCTGGTTACTTAAGACGGAAGCTATGAATTTACATGAATAAACGATTTACTCAGAAAATGCTGAAAACATCTGTAGCAATTTCGAATGAATGAATGCAGCATTTAGTTCAAGTAAAACGCATATCAACAAGCAACATAGCAACAAAAACACAAGAAGACGACCGACAAATGTTTACCAATGAATCAGAAAACACAAACACAAGAAATTTTAGTGGTGGTAAACTATAATAAAAACAGCACAACATAGAGTTTTATCAAATGTAGGAAAAGCGTAAATATAATTCAGAAATAAAAGGAGAAAAACAAAAACAAAAAACGAGATAATAAAAGAAACTGACACGTGAAGACGCGATACTTAAAAAAAATGATGGATGAAGACGCAATATTTAAAGAATGATTAAATTAATATAGTACACACACACACCACCCCGAACACACAAGTTCTTTGCTAATGACTAATGAAAGCCGTAAGTACTCACACATTAGATATTTTATATTTAAATTTTCATCAGAAACCAGAAATATCTTTACCAAAGAATTATGTTGGTCTTTAACTAATATATATATATATATATATATATATATATATATATATATATATATATATATATATTATAAATTAATTGATTTAAAATATTTTTTTCGCTACACAGTGATAACAATGTTTCAAAATGGAAGCTAAAAGCTTCGAATTTAATTTTGTTATTAAATTAAAGACATTAGTTCCATTTCCTCATCAAGCGAATTTTGGAGTAACTTATTTTTTTTATATTTACAGTTTTAAAGGACATTGAGCACTATTGTGTAAAAATAAAAATATCTATAAGAATACCGGATTTTATATCTTACTGTTCTTTCTTTTTATTTATATATATATATATATATATATATATATATATATATATATATATATATATATCCCAATGAAGCAGGTGCTACCTGGCTAGGTTTCACCACATGCGATCATCAGGGTCAACTGGCTGATGACCCCAAGTGGTAAAATATAGGTAGGTTGTACCTGGCTCATTAGGATTCATTTATTTTGCTCTACTTAGCGTATTGAGCACTCTTCGTTTTAATTTTTTACTGGTTATTTTTTTTTTTGCAGCAGAAATTTAAGGTACAGGACGATTTCTTTCGAGGTTTCTGGTTTTTTCTTTCTATCACTTTTAAAAAATTTTTTTTCATCGGATGCCAATTTGTTTCAAAATTGTGCTATCCAGGTTTTTTTTTACCCATCGAGTTTAAATAGATTGGCATATATATATATATATATATATATATATATATATATATATATATATATATATATATATATATATATTATAATTTTATCATATAGACAAAACCATTTTACTCACAACAAAGATGCAACTTGGTTTCAGTGCATTTTAACTGCACATCTACTGGTGAGGTTTGGAAATGGTAATGAACGATCCTGTTTGTAGGCAACCCGGATGTAGAACGTCACTTCCTTTTTCCATTTTTTGAGAAGAAAAATGTACTTACAAAATATACATAGAGTATCTAAGTGAAACAATAGTGGTTGTTGACAGCAGTTTGGTGTTGGGTGGACCGGGTAGTTAATGTTGAATGGTGTGTGCACATTTTTTTCGATGATAAACATCGGTCAAAGTTTAGGTACGTCAACTCACAAGCGTCCTAAGTTTGAGAGGTAGGGGAAGGAAGATACCGATAGGGGATAATATTACATTTGAGTAGGTAAAAAGATTTTCGAGTTATCTTTTATAATTATTAGGAGTAGTTATTTTTAGGTTTTTCTATAAGATTTCTAAAGTTGGATTGCATTTCTTTATGTTTGGGTTATCACTATTTATTTTGTAATCGAAAGAGCGTTTTTTGTGTATATATAATTATAAAAGGTTCATAGTTATGGGATTGGGAATTTAGCAAGATTGTAGTGTTAAATCCTTAGTGTGTCTACAGAAAACGGTAGTCAACGTTAGAATTTATATATTACTTTCGTTCTCATGTCATTTTTTTCTATTTTACACACATTTGTAACTTCCCAAAATTTTTAGCCGTTAATTTATTTATAATTAAAATTCATTTTATTCGTGTTCCAAATTTCCCTCCTCATTCTTTATTTATTAATATGTCTTGTTGCGTTCTTCGCCAACGATTACCTTTTGAAAAAGCGTAGGCCGAAAAGGGCCTAGAGTTAAGATAATACGTACATTTTATTTAAATCTATTTTCTATTTCTGTGGGTACAACTCTTCATTTATATATATATATATATATATATATATATATATATATATATATATATATATATATATATATATATATATATATATATATATATAAGATTGTTTTAAGGTATGCTATATTTATAAGTTAAAGCGCTCAATATAAATGTGGATATTGAAGTCAACATCCAGAAGCGACTGTCTGTTTCATGCAAAAAGCAATCGTCAGGTCATATATATATATATATATATATATATATATATATATATATATATATATATATATATTTAAGGGGAAGGATCATAATTTTATTGTTAAAATAGATACAAAAGTATCACGTTTAAGATTTAAGATTTTCGGCGCCTTTCGGTCGACACTTCTTCAAAAAACAAAATCGTCGGCATTATAAAACGAAGTAGTTGATGAGAAAAAAAAATTACCAACAACAGATACTAAGATATTAATTACCAAGTTGGAGTAGGCAACTGTCGGGAGGAAATATATATATATATATTATGAAATAGACAAAGTCCGACAATTATTTTAAGACATTTTTATACAGTGTTTACATTAGTCGGACTATTGTCCTCATCTTTGTCGCCATATTTGTCACAACTTTTCGGCCGTTGTACGCTCCGACCTTCTTCATGTGGTTGGAATTTCGAACCGAACCCGTTATTTCGATCACTGGGGTAGACTGTTCTAGTTCCACGAGCCATGTTTGATGGATGTCAGTTATCAGTTATCTCCTGGTAATTTTCCCTCTGAAAGTTCTCCACTGCCTGAACCGGGTATTGAACTCACACTCTTTGGGTCTGTCACTGGATCTAACCAACGCCTTTATCCACTGTACCATGTGTCCTTGAGAACATCTGGGCTTGAATTTCTGAGTATTATAAACCTATATTATTACATATATATTCACACACACATATATATATATATGTATTTATGCAGAACATACACATACATATATTCATACACATACATATATATAGGTATGTATGTGGAACACACACACATATATATTCCCACACATACACAGACATATATATAGCTATGTATGCAGAACACACGCATACACATATGTATTCACACACACACACACACACGCACACACACACATATATATATATATATATAGGTATGTATGCAGAACACATACACACACATATATTCAAACACACCGATACATACACACAGGTATGTATGCAGAACACGTATACACATATATTCACACACACACATATATATATAGGTATGTATGCAGAACACATACACAAATACATACACATATATATTCACACACACGCATATATATATATATATATATATATATATATATGTAGGTATGTATGCAGAACACATACACAAATACACAAACACACATATATATATATATATATACATATAGGTATGTATGCAGAACACATACACACATATATATACACATACACACACACACACATACATATTCCCCCCTCCATATATATTTAGGTATGTGTGCAGCACACATGCACACATATATATTCACATACACACACACACATATATATATATATGTGTATGTATGCAGAACACATACATACCTACGCACACACACGTACACATATATGTGTGTGTGTGTGGTTAGCATACATACCTATATATATACATATCCATTGTACCACGTCGACGTGGTATCATGGTTAGGAAGCTCATCTTGCTAGACAACTACATCCGAGTTGTGTGTTTGATCCACACCAGGTACACCAATTTTTCGTCTGTGTGGCACATGTGACCCATGCTTAGAAAATCGTTATATATTTTGACAGCAGGTTTTCATTATGAAATGTCTCATTAAATAATTTAGACAAGTTTTGTCTACTTATTTTTAATAAGATCCACTTGTAATTACGAACAAGTTTGTTAGTATCCTTATTAAAGACAGAATAAAATGAATACACATCAACATGGTAATTTTCATTCTTTCTTTAATAAGTATATTAACACACTTGGCCGTAATTACGAGAGGATCCTAAATTATTTAATGAGACATGTCTGTATATATATATATATATATATATATATATATATATATATATATATATATATATATATGCGGTAGCACGACTCGGAGATTCCTGCACAACGCAATCTTCAGGTGCTGAATGGAGACTTAAATCATCACCTGTGCATGAAAGACGGCTACCGGTGTGCAAAAATATGTATATTTTTTAATATATAATTTACAGCTCTGCTATAATGCATCAAGCACTATTTATTAATACCAGTACTCGATGTGCGATTTTATATATATATATATATATATATATATATATATATATATATATATATATATATATATATATATATATATATATATATATATAATTACTTTAGGAAATGCAGGTTCGATTCCTCTCGAGAGGCACAATTTTTTTTTCGATAAATCTTATTGATGAAAGTCCGGTAGACGTAAAATCCATTTTTTTTAATAATTAGGGTTTCCTACCATATATCGCTAAAAGGAATTCCAACGTATACCTTAAAAATTATGCTGAATAGGATTCTCACATAATTTCTTAGAATCCTTATTAAAGGAAGAAAGAAAATTACCATGTTAATGCATATTCATTTTATTCCGAGTACTTTCGGCATTAGCAAAATGTCATCATCAGCGTATAGTTTTTTCTAAGACAAAAATGTAGTCTTCATCATTTTTCCTCAGAAAAATTGTTGCCTTCATGTGAAAATTAATTTTGTTCTTCTGAAGTGAAAAACGATAAGGTTACGTACTGTACAATTTAAAAACTTTGTCATGTCGCCACATATGAAAACGTCAAGGGTGTGACTGTTATGGGGACCTACCTTCATGGACAAAATAGACACGTCTTATGATTATGCCGCGCAAGAGGACTGTAGACAATTGACGAGTTGACTACTGTACTTAACCGTCAGTCGGATGTGCAACACTTTTGTATTCGTTCCTTTTGTTAATAATGCGTTTTCACTGAATTACTGAGTTCGAGTTTTTTTTCGGACCTGTTCGGGGTCCACAACAGTAACTAAGTTATTGAAATGTCCAAATATTTTTAAAAAGTTATATATATATATATATATATATATATATATATATATATATATATATATATATATATATATATAGAGAGAGAGAGAGAGAGAGAGAGAGAGAGAGAGGTTGGGCCAAAAGTAGGCTTACACTTAGAAGTTATGCACTTTTAAAAATATTATATTTATTTGTTACAATCGTATTTGTTCAAAACTTTATGTACATTTGTTTAACCCTTTACTTATATTTTTAGCACAGTTTAATCTCTTAAGTGCTCAAAATGTCGCCCTTCAACATCGCAACATTCCTCGTAGCTCTCCAGAACACTATGACACACAGCACGACACAAATCCCGATCTGCATTCATTTCAATAAATACTTCTGAGATGTACTCTTTTAATTCGTCTACTGTTTGGGGATTTCTCTCAATAAGCCTTGTCCTTTACTACACACCACCCAAAAGACATCTATTGGTGTTAGGTCAGGTGAACGTAGTGGCCATTCAATGCTGCCCCTTCTTCCGAAGCAACGCTGTGGAAAGGTTTGGTTAAGGTGGTACCTTATGGTAGTCTCAAAGCATAATGGCGAGGTGCTCTATCTTGCCCAAAGAACAGTTCGATCAAATTAACTGTGGTTCAGAATTGTAAATCTAAAACGTGAAACAAAATAGTGTCTAAATATTTAAAAAAATTAATATATATATATATATATATATATATATATATATATATAGGGTGGGCCAAAAGTGGGCTTACACTTAGAAGTTATGCACTTTACACTTTTAAAAACATTTTATTACATTTATTTGTTACAATCATATTTGTTCAAAACTTTATGTACATTTGTTTCATACTACACACCACCCAAACGACATCTTTTGGTGTTAGGTCACGTGAACGTGGTGGCCATTCGATGCTGCCTCTTCTTCCGAAGCAACGCTGTGGAAGGGTTTGGTTATGGATGTCCCTTACTGCCAAAGCATAATGGGGGTGTGGTCCAGCTTGCTGAAAGAACTCTTATGATTTGTATAAATTAGATCTAAAACGTTAAACAAATAGTGAAACAACTGTAAGCCTATTTTGGTCCAACGTGTGTGTGTATGTGTGTGTATATATATATATATCTACGAGTGTCATTCAATAAATAAGGTGAATTTTTCGGTATAAGTACTTCTAATACAGATAGAAGGTTACTTTTTTATTTATTTTTCAACGTAGTCTCCCAGCACTGTCACACACTGTTCCCATCTGTGCACAAGCTTCCGTATTCCCTCAGCGCAAAAATCTTTGGACTGATGTCTCAGCAAGTCGCTCACAACACTTTGACTTCATCGTCACTTTTAAACTTCGTGCATCTCGTGAACGGTTTCAAGGGACCAAACAGGTGAAAGTCTGAAGGGGCTAGGTCTGGGCTGTAAGGGGGATGAGGGAGCAGTTCCCAGCCCAGCCCGTTGATGGTCTGCACCGTTTGAGCTACTGTGTGAGGCCTTGCGTTGTCAGGATGCAAGATGACTCCTGACTGATGACCCCTGAATTTGTCCCAACAGATAAGCTCAAAGTCCTTGCAATGTCATCCACTGTCACCCTTCTGTCAGACTGAATGAGGTCATTGACTGATTCGATCACCTCAGGAGACCTCACTTCTGTAGGCCTCCCAGGTCTGTCTTCATCCTCAACACTGCTCCGTCCTTCTTTAAACAATTTAGCCCACTTGTAGACATTTTTTGGCTGAAACATGTGGCACCATACACAGTTGACTTTCTCCTATGAATTTCAACTGGTTTGCACCCTTCAGCAACCAAAAACTTGATAACTGACCGCTGTTCAATTCTGGAGCATGCTTCTTGGTCGGCCATCTTTGTTAATCGCCAAAACCCCGAAAGTTTTTTTTTAATCTGCAAAAGAAATTAAATCCATGTGAAAAAGAAGTAAAACAAAAAAAAAAAATAAAAATGAGAAAGCGTCTATCTGTATTAGAAGTTCTTATCCCGAAAAATTCAACTTATTTATTGAATGACCCTCGTATATATATATATATATATATATATATATATATATATATATATATATATATATATGAATAAATATAGTCTTAAGGTGTGCTATATTTATGGGATAAAGTGCTCAATATCAGAGATAGAGCTTGTGTAAATATAAAAGTGAACATTGAAGTCAAAACTTAGAGGTGACAGTCTGTTTCCTGCTAGACGCAACGTCAGGCAACGGGTGCTGTTACTTTTCTCAGCTATTTATATATACGGGTCAGTGGTGCATTGTGTGTAGTCTATTTTGGCAGTTATTTTACGATTTTTTATCGTTTATTTGTTTATTTATTTATCTATTTATTGGGGTTAAATTATTTAAATTAAGAGACGATAGATACAGAACTAGTCAGAAACAGAAAAACTGAAATTCTAAATTCTTTCTGTTTCTGACTAGTCCTGTATATATCGTCTCTTCATTTAACTTAAATTTAATATAAATATGTCTGCAATAACCATGTCCTGAAGATGGTCTATTAGACCAAAACGTCTGATGTTGACAGAAAAAAAACAAAATAAAAAACAGTAAACTCACATATTCGGATTTTGCTTTGTCTTTTCCACATTTTCATCAAACCGTCGGATCTACATCCACATATTTGCTTACATATATACATATATATATATATATATATATATATATATATATATATATATATATATATATATATAGTGCAGGTAATAAATGCGTTGGTATATAATCCAATTGGACCCTAATAATATAATTAATAAAATATTAAAACTAATCCACAAAAATACCTAAAAAAGACCCACTGTCTTCCCAAAGGAGCCATGGTGAGAATAAAAACTAATTCAACCCTTCAGTAATGGCTTGCATCTTAAAAGAGAGAAAAGTAGAGAGGAAAACTGGATCAGTCGGTCACAAGAGCAAGAGGGATCATCATTTCAAGAGCTAGAGAGATCAATTAGAAAAGATCCAACTCAGTTGATAAGACATTTGGCGCGCGAGAGGTGTTTTCTGCACAGACAGTCCAAAGAGCAGTGAAAAAAGACTTGAAAATAAAATCTTACGTGAGGCACTTTATTACTCCAGGACAGAAAGTTAGAAGGTTAGAGAGGGCGAAGACCATCGTGAAAGTTGGAAAATGATCCTGGAATAATATATATATATATACATATTTGATCGTTATTCCCATCCTTCATGAACTTCCGAATCTTAGCTATCATTAATTAATGATGAATATTTATGATCGATTTCATCACGATACTTCCGTTAAGCTTGGAGAGTAATTATACATTCTTATTGCTCAAAGCAGAGTCCAATATTGTTATAAAAGCCTCGGAGAAATCCAGTAAGATATGTTTAATAAGTTCTGAGATACAACGGTTCAGAGCTTAACTTAACAATTGGACAATTTTCCTGTTACACCAGGTATATATATATATATATATATATATATATATATATATATATATATGGCTATACGCTTGATATTGAACACATATATCTATAAATATACCATATATTAAATCTATTTTCACACACACACACACACACACACACACACACACACACACACACACACACACGCACACACACACACACACATATATATATATATATATATATATATATATATATATATATATATATACAGGTTGACCCAAAAAAACGGGAACTTTTTAACAATACAATAAAACCAAGAGTGATGGAAGAAAAATATTTAATTCATAGTAACATGCCATTTAAGAAACAATGATGGAATTTTCATTTTTTAAAAATTACGTCCTGTAGATGGCGTCCTCCTGTACGAATGCATTCTTGAAATCTGCTGTTGAGATTCCTCATTGACTGCTGCAACATCTCAGCTGGGATACTGTGAATTTCATTCTCGTTACTAAAATGGCAAAATGTTTACTTGCTCAAGGTCCCTGTCTCGCAGTGTTGCCACTTGCTCATGTCTGGCAATACGCACTTCGAAAATTCCCGTTTTTTGGTTCACCCCATATATATATATATATATATATATATATATATATATATATATATATATATATTTATATATATATATATAATTATTGGTATCGGTGGCGACCAATCAGAATATATCAATGAGTCTACATGCAGACTTCCACGCTCAGTCCAATTACTTGCCATCATTTCTGCGCTTGAAGATAATTTCCCACGTGGCATTTTAAATTTATATAAGTTTGAAAATCGGGACGTCAAATCACATGGCTAATTTTCTTGCATAAAACAACCCCAAAAAACAAAGTGTCATCGCCATTTTGTCATGAATGTTAAAATGCAATCAAATATTAGTAGCCAGAAACGACGTCATTTTCCTCGACCTTATTAGGCGAGCATAGAGCTTCACTTACTACTGAAGGTCTTATTTTATGATTGCACTCGGGTAAAAATGTATTGCGCTTGCGACAAGACTAGGAAGCAGCCGCAGTTTGAAACTGTTATTCTACGTTACTTATTTTTGCACAGACACTAGTTGCCTTGTGCCAGACTAAGAAGTGGCAACAAATTTAGCTAAAGATGTATGAAAGAAACTGCGCAAATATTTTTCTAAGACTTTGATGAATTACGTTATTCAGTCTGTAGAGGAAACATTGTTTAATGCAATTAATGCTAGATAATATCGTTTGAGATACGAAGATTTTGAAAGCGTCATAAAATCATATGCGAATGGGAATCATAAAGCCACAATTCCAAAAAACGGAATCTTAAAGTCATAGTTCCGAAAAGCGGCGTCCTAAATACATAATTCCGAAGATAACAAAGATAAAGCCATAATTCCGCAAAAGACAATTCTAAAGCCATAATTCCCAAAAAACATAATCCCAAAGTCATAATTCCAAAAAACATAATCCTAAAGTCATAATTAAAAAAAACATAATCCTAAAGTCATAATTCCCAAAAACATAATCCTAAAGTCATAATTCCAAAAAATATAATCTTAAAGTGATAATTCCAAAAAACATAATCCTAATGTCATAATTGTAAAAAAAAACACAATCCTAGTCATAATTAAAAAAAACATAACCCTAAACCCATAATTTCAAAAAAACATAATCCTAAAGTCATAATTAAAAAATACATAATCCTAAAGCCATAATCCCCAAAAAACATAATCCTAAAGCCATAATTCCAAAAAACATAATCCTAAAGTCATAATTCCAGAAAACATAATCCTAAAACCAAAATTCCAACGCCATAATTGTAAAGAAAAAAAAACAATCCTAAAGTCATAATTCAAAAAAACATAATCCTAAAGTCATAATTCAAAAAAACATAATCTCAAAGTCATAATTCAAAAAAACATAATCCTAAACTCATAATTAAAAAAAACAACCCTAAACACATAATTTCAAAATACATAATCCTAAAGTCATAATTAAAAAAAACATAATCCTAAAGCCATAATTCCAAAAAATATAATCCTAAAGCCATAATTCCTCAAAAACATAATCCTAAAGTCATAATTCCAAAAAACATAATCCTAAAGTCATAATTCCAGAAAACATAATCCTAAAGCCAAAATTCCAACGCCATAATTGTAAAGAAAAAAATATAATCCTAAAGTCATAATTCCAAAAAACATAATCCTAAAGTCATAATTCCAAAAAACATAATCCTAAAGTGATAATTCCAAAAAACATAATCCTAATGTCATAATTGTAAAAAAAAACACAATCCTAAAGTCATAATTCAAAAAAACAACCCTAAACACATAATTTCAAAATACATAATCCTAAAGTCATAATTAAAAAAAACATAATCCTAAAGCCATAATTCCAAAAAATATAATCCTAAAGCCATAATTCCCCAAAAACATAATCCTAAAGTCATAATTCCAAAAAACATAATCCTAAAGTCATAATTCCAGAAAACATAATCCTAAAGCCAAAATTCCAACGCCATAATTGTAAAGAAAAAAATATAATCCTAAAGTCATAATTCCAAAAAACATAATCCTAAAGTCATAATTCCAAAAAACATAATCCTAAAGTCAATTAAAAAAAACATAATCCTAAAGCCATAATTCCAAAAAACATAATCCTAAAGTCATAATTCCCCAAAACATAATCCTAAAGTCATAATTCCAAAAAACATAATCCTAAAGTCATAATTAAAAAAAACATAATCCTAAAGCCATAATTCTAAAAAACATAATCCTAAAGCCAAAATTCCAAAAAAAAAAAACGCAACTCTAAATCCATAGTTACGATGCCCTATATGGGCATATAGTTGCACACACAGCAGACCTACTGTCACGTGCGAAATAAAATTTTTCTCCTATTGTTAACTTGTTTTCAAGCACCCCCTTCTGGAATTTATTAGGACCACCCCTCTGAATATTAAGTTTTAGCCTTTCATAGTTACCCTGTAAATAGATTTCTAGAATAGATCTTGTTTTTATATACGGGAAGCGGCGTTTGAACGTGGTGTAGTCGTAATCCTCTCTTGAAGTGTGAATGCTATTCTGTAAACATCAGAGTGGGACTAAGATAAGTGAATATTCAATTTTATTAATATTATTAGCACCCAGTCTCGAGCTTTATAAAAATTGCTTACACTTACTTAAAATCCTTCGTTGCCATATATTAAATACAACGAAATAGAAATTTCTGTTAAAGCCTTTAGGTAATTTGCCATTTTGGTGTGTGGCACGAGTTAAAATAACATTGAACCTGTAAGATCAGTTTTACAATGTAACGCTGAAATGTATTTGTCATTCATAGCACGTGAACACACATTCATTCTAAAGTTTGAGCTGTTAATAGCACAAACGTATTACTGGTCATTTCACGTCTTCCTACGTTCTTCCCCCCAAGACGAGTAACGATGGTAGAAGTCCTTGGAGCGAAACATATTTCGGTAACTTCCTTTACAAGTTTCCACCTGATATCGAGCGAGTTATTTGATCCCAGGTTCACGCACGATCAGCAAAGTTAATCAAGGTGAAGTCTGGTCAGTACCAAGATGAGTGACCGGTTGGGAATACCAGGTATCGTAAGCTTAGATGTGCGGGTGGTGTAATGTATAATAGCTCGGAATTATTAATCGGAGAGCCGAGTTTCAATTTCCGGCCGGTTCGTATTATTCACTCATGCGCAAATATCCCGAGTAAAGGTATAAATTCACTTCTTCTCCGCCCAGATATGGATTAATTAGTAATACTTGTATTATTATATCGGTGGTGTAACGGATAGCGGCTCGAATTGAGGAATCGGAGAGCCGAGTTCGAATTCCAGTCGAATCCAATACATTCACGTACATGCTAATACCGTTGGGAAATGTATGAATTCTTTTCTTCTTCCCCAAGCTATGGATAAATAACAGGACAGAACGGGGTCCTATAACCTTGGATAGCTATATTAAAAACTTATTTTTACACTATTTATAATATTCGGACGATTGTTCTCATCTTTGTCGCCATGGTTATCACAACGTTTTGGCCCTTGTAAGCTCCGGCCTTCTTCAGGTGGTTGGAACTGAACCCTTTATTTCGCTCACTGGGGGTAGACTGTTCTAGTTCCACGTGACATGTTTAATGGATGTCAGTTATCAGTTATCTGTTAACTCCCCTCTCCAAGTTCTGCAGTGCCTTAACCTTGAACTCACACTCTTTGGGTCCTGTCACTTGATTTAACTAACGATTTATATATCTTGTTTTTTATATACGGGATAAAGGCGTTAGTTAGATCCAGTGACAGGACACAAAGAGTGTGCGTTCAATACCCGGTTAAGGCAGTGGAGAACTTTCAGAGGGAAATTAACAGGATGTAGCTGATAAGTGACATCCATTAAAACATGGCACGTGGAACTAGAACAGTCTACCCCAGTGAGCGAAATAAAGGGTTCAGTTCGACATTCCAACCACCTGAAAATGGGCGGAGCGTACAACGGGCGAAACGTTGTAATAAATATGGCGACAAAGATGAGGACAATAGTCCAAATAATGTAAATAATGTAAAAAATCTCTTTTCATAATGTATATGTTATATTACGTGCTAATAGGAATATGTACTTGAAAAACAAGGTGAATAAAATAAGTAATGGTTTATTGTAAAAACCAGTACAATAAGAATAAAGGTAACAGTTATGCACAAGGTCGTCGCAAATTAATCCAGCAGTGAATGCTACTTTTGGAAGGTCAGTAGTTCTCGCGCAAGTCTTAGTCGTCCTCAACAGATCCCAGCTAGAAATATTTACCAGAATCCCCACGAGGTAGGATGTGGCACAAGACTGAATTTAATGTGGGACAATCCAAGCCCGTATGTTTGGCCAAAAATTCCCGTAACCCCGCATAAACGGGTTCGGGTTTGTCTATCTCCCCGGACGAGACTCTGCCCGAAGGCATAGACTCGTCTGGAGATCCTCTCAGCCCGGAGGCAGAGTGTTCGACCAGCACAGCTGAAAAAGATTCCAGCTAGTCGATATTTATCAGCCTCCCCACGAGGCAGGTTGTGGCACAAGGCCGAGTTTAATGTGAGGTATCTGAGCCCGTAGGCTCGGGCAAAACATTATCCGTAGAACCCGTATAAAACGGGGTCGGGTAGCTGTTTGAAGAGACGAGACTCTGTGCTTCGATATCGCCTCGTCTGGGGATCCTCTCTGTCTGGAGGTAAAGAGTTTGACCAGCACAGCTAGAACAGACCCCAGCTGTTAATATTTACCAACCTCCCCACGGAGTAGGATGTGGCACAAGGATGAGTTTAATGTGGGTCAATCCGAGCCCGTATGAACAGATTCCAGCTAGTCAGTATCTAGCAAATGACCAACGCAGTCACATGTAGCACAAAGCCGAATTTAATGTGGGGTTCCCGAGCCCTTAGGCTCGGCCAAAAAATCCCCTTAGACCCCGCATAAACGGGATCAGGTCTGTCTACATCCCCGGACGAGACTCTGCCCTTCGGCATAGATTCGTCCGGGTTCCTCTCTGCCTTCAGGCAGAGAGTTTAACTGTATAGCTGAAAAGGTTTCAGCTAGACAATGTTTACTAGCCACCCCCCACGAGGGTAGATGTGACACAAGGTCGAGTTTAACGTGGGTTATCCGAGCCCGTAGGCTCTGCCAAAAGATCCCCGTAGAACCCGCATAAACGGGATCGTGTTGTTCAACCTCCCCGAACAAGACTCTGCCCTTCGGCAGAGCCTTGTCCGAGTTCCTCTCTGCTCAAAGTCAGAGAGTTCGACCTGCAAGCCGAAAAAGATTTCGGTTAGACGGTATTTACTAGCCCCCCACCTACGAGGGTAGATGTGGCACAAGGCCGAGTTTTACATGGGTTTTCCGTGCCCGTAAGCTCGGCCAAAAAATCCCCGTAGAACTGTATAAACGGGATCGGCTTGGTCAACCTTCCCGAACAAGGCTCTGCCCTTCGGCAGTGCCTCGTTCGTTTTCCTCTCTGCTCAAAGGAAGAGAGTTCGACCAGCAAACCGAAAAAGATTTCGGCCAGCCTCTGTAGTTCGTTGACTTATAGATATTTGAGACAAATTTAGACAAGAAAGATCAGTTCTGAGACTTTCCGTAGTCTTCCACGTTTAGCGTTCCGCACCGAATGTATGCAAACAACGCGAGTAATGTCTGCCATCAACGCGGCGATTGAATTCCAAATTCTACTGTCGATAACTCCAAAACTGTAGATTTTATCAAATTTATCAAACCAGATTCGAATGGAGCATGTACAATTACACATAAATGTAAGTATTTTAGAAATTTTTAATGCGAACTAAGTACGGGTGCTAAACTGCAAATTAACCCTACCTCGGATCGGTTCAATTAAGAGGTAGCTCATCGCCCCTCAATATCTCTAATATCCCAATCATACCGTTTTGGAGTTATCGACAGTAGAATTTGGAATTCAATCGCTTAGTTGGTGGTAGGCATTACTCCCGTAGTTTGCATACATTCGGTGCGCAACGCTAAACGCGTAGGACTACGGAAAGCTAAGCGCGGAACTGATCTTTCTTGTCTAAATTTGTTTCAATTACTCCGCACGAGAACTATTTACGTAGACACACTCAGTTTTCGCAATGATATCTACAGTGATAGCTATTCTGCAGCGAATGTATTCAAACAACGGTAGTAATGGCTACCCGCGACGCGAATGAATCCGAACTTTCACTATCGATAACTCCAAAACGGTTGATTTTATCAAATTTATCGAACCAGATTCGAATGGAGCATGTAGAATTACACATAAATTTAAGTATTTTGGAATTTTCTAATGCGGACTGAGTGCGGGTGCTAAACTGCAAATTAACATTACCGCAGATCAGTTGAACAGCAACAATTACGAGGTGTTTTATCGCTCCTCAAAATCTTTAATCCCCCAATCATAAGCCTTACTGCAGGATGGAGTTGATAGTCATACCCAGAACTACAATCGTTGGAAAGTTAGTTGCTGGTTAGTAAGACTGTAAGGGAAACATTAGAAACAAAAGGTTAAGTAAAGAAAGGTTTAATCCTATGGGAATATGGATTAAGAACACTGTACTTCGGTGCGATATGCGTATGACTGGAATGTGTTACACCTTTGCGACCCATATTTTGTCATTGTCCCATGAGCAGATGTTCTCCTCATAGAGGATGGACTAATTTCAATAAAAGGTGTAGAGAATGTCAGTCAGTCTTTCTACACAGCAAAAAATAAAGACAAAAAGGAACCTGTGGAGAGCTATGATCATCCACATCCTTAATAGAGATGGCATTTTAAAAAAGAAGACAATGGCAAGAAAAGAATTATAATGCTGAATTTGTATAGAATCGACCAATACTTCAGTTACTTCGGCATGAGCTCCAACTTACGAAAAAGATCCTGCTGTAACTAAAAAAAAACAAAAACAAAAAAAACAACAACAAAAAAACAAACAAGAATTTGAAACGCCGAAAAAGAAAATAAATTACTCTTGCGTATAGATTAGTAACTACGTCTTCTGGTACAAATCCAATTATTTTGTTGACTGATTAACTCTTTTGTCGAAGAAGACATGTTGATGTTTTACGCCTCGTCAGTTTTCAAACGAGATTTCCAGACAGAAAATTCGCCGGGCCAATCGTTTTAGCGTTCGACTCGTATTTCTTTCACCCCACTTCATTGGCTTACTATGTAAATTAAGATGAAAAAAAAAAGAAGTCAAAATTTGGTAATAATTCATAAGGCTAAGCAATTCAAATATTATGATATCTAATATTACCACTACTAATACAATTCAAATCCATCGAAATATTTTGATTTCGGCATTAAATAACCCATAGAGGTTGATATGACGCTAAACAAAAACCAATCGAACCAATCAAAATATTTAAATTTCGGCATTAAGTAACCCATAGAGGTGTTGATATTGCGCTAAACAAAATCAGGCAGATCAGCGAAGCGGCTTCACAGCGGTGGGAAACTGATTGAAGTCCAGATGTTATATAGGGACACTTCTTTGTATTTTGTTGAGAATCTATATATATATATAACCGGGGTTATCAAACCAGATATGGCAGCAATATTCAATACATTGACGAATGGTAGATTTATAAACATGGTATCTACACTGATGATATAACCATTTACTCCTGTCTAGATGGTAAGTCTGGTTAGTTCGACAAAGTCAAATTGGGGACTGAAGTCCAAAACGAACACAAGTCTGTTGTTAACTGGGGCAAAACAATCCAGCCAAATCAGCGAAGCCACATAACCGCGGCAGAACTTTTTAAAAGTCATTTTAACCAAAGCCAGCCGATAACGCCACTAGGACGCAAGGACTTACTGCGTCTTAGAGAATATGAATAAAACTAATATTAAGGTGAGAGGACAATAAAAGAACAAGAATTAAGAAGGCAGATGATAACGGTTGACATTGGCTTGATATTTTTCAAGAACAAACTTGACTAAGAGGCAAGAAGCCGGAAGTTCCACAAACGAGAAATGCAAGGGAAGAAACTACAAGCATAGAACTTACGGTTACATATTCTGTATAAATTACAGAAATGTGGCACAAGGCCGAAGGGGGGATTGGGGAAAGGACGGTCTTCTTCTGTTTTAAATATAACTTAGCTAGCCGCAAACACTGACCCAATCGTACGAACAATATTCCTTACACCAAAACAACACATTCATACGTACCTTTCTTACTACAACCACCATAATACCTCACTGTCTCTATGAAAATACTAACTAGTCCCCCTATTCCATACCATGGAAGAAAGTTCATTGGGATATTTAACGTGAAAGTATTTATAGAAAATGTACAGGGAAGCTACGTTACGGCGGTTGAAAAATGACTGAAGCCGAGATGCCAGGTTAGGAACAATAATATTGCAGATTCTTCTTTGGTTTTTATCAAGAATCTCTAAATATATAGAAGCACCAGACCAGATGTGGCAGTCATATTCAATGCATGAACAAATGGTAGACTTATAAATATGTAAAATAGATTCAGGAGAGGAAAATTGTCTATCATGACATATTGAACCAACATTCTTAGCTGCAGACTTAGCAATTGATTCAATATACTCTTTCCACGTCATGTCAGCTAAAAAATATTTATTCGAGAAGGCAAAATGAGTCACTCTCCTGGCAGTTAGCTATTATCCTCATTGAGTTTGAGGACCAATAACATTGCAGATTCTTCTTTGGAATTTATCAAGAATCTTTAAATACATAGCAGAAGTACCAGACAAAATGTGGCAGCAATATTCAATGCATGGATGAATGGTAGACTTATATAAAATAAATTTAGGAGAGGAAAATATAGTGAGCCAACAATGTTAGCTTCAACGTAGCAGTTGATTCAATAAACTCTTTCCACTTTGTCAGCTGAAAATGTTTATTCGAGAAGGCACAATGAGTCACTCTCCTGGCGGTTAGCTACTATCCTCATTGAATTTGAGGACCAATAACCATTTGAGGACCATTGCACATTCATCTTAGTATTTTATCAAGGATCTCTAAATACATAGCAGAAACACCAGACCAGATGCGGTAGCTGTAGTCAATGCATGGTAGACTTATAAATGAGCAACATAGATTCTAATAACTCATCTAAAATAATCATTCCACTTGTCAGCCAGAGAAAGCGCAATGAGTCACTTTCCTGGGGGTTAGCATCAGACATGCTGATGAAATGAAAAAGTAATTCACACATGTGCTTAAAAAGAGCCGTTCCGTTTTGGAGGCGTTAACAAACCATTTCTTACCCCAGTTAACATCGAGTTGTGGAGCCGGGGTTCGTCGCCCGAGACGCAGAGATAAAAAAAATAGCTAAATATTCTTCTCTTGCTGATAGATTTTTTTTTACTCCTGTGGCAGTGGAGACTTCAGGGGTTATTGGCCCTCGTTCGATGGTGTTCCTTCGGAGGATTGGCGCGATTGCGTCTCGATTAAGGAACGAGCCCCGCGAAACGGAGTGGCTCTTGCAGCGTGTCTCACTGGCGACGGTTCGAGGTAATGCCTTCTCCATCATAGCGGCTGACAGAGGATAGAAAAAAATGGTTTATAGTTACGTTGTTATGGAATTGTCATCATTGGTCGACTAATCACGTGTTGACTGATAGCATGATACCAAAACCAAACTTTTCTTAAAAAAACAACTTTTTACTGTGTTATTGGCCAAATAATTATCTTTAATATACTTGAACAGACAAATGGAATGGCCTTCCTTTGTTATGTTAAGACAACAGTTGATCCATTAATATCACCTTATTTATTGGCCAATAGTTGTGCTATCAGCAGAGACACCGAAGTAAGAACAAATGACATCTGGAGGGGGCGTGGATGAAAATTAAGAACAACATAAATTCAAGGATAGAGCCTCGGGAGACGCCTGCATTAATGCAAAAAAGATCTAGAAGAGTTGCCATTATTTTATCCCAACTTTTTTTATTTTGATCTGTCTAGTGAGATAGAAAGTAATTATTGGGTCCAGACGCAATTCCAAAGTCGAATAGCAAAATTTGAACATTGTCAATTTTCATGCCAGTCCATAGCAAAGAGATTTATGATGCCGAATTTGATAAACTCGTTAACGTCGAAATTGTACAGCTTCGTTTCAATTAACGAGTTCTATCGTTAGCTAGGATTATTTCTTATTCTTCAGTTATTTCGGATTAATAATTGTTTCTGAGTTCAGTTGAAAATATCAAGGGTGAGATATTAATACAGAACTTCATTTCCCCAGCCATGGATTACTTAGTAGTACTTGTATCACTAAATGAGAATTATAAAGATATAATCTAAAAATATTTTCCGGCTTCAAATAATCTGTAAAGGTTTGATAAGCCGTAGAAAAGAAATGAATCATCTTTGTTGTTATATTATCACAGAATTATAGACGTTGTCCTCACCGTCCCTTTTCTGGCGACTGTCGATCCAAGTAACCTGCAGATGATTTCGAAATAAATACTTTATTTAATCTACGAGGTTAGAGTGTTCTTTTTCCGTTGTCATTGTCTAGAGATATCTCGTCTTATCCCTTTTTCTTTTGTCATACTCAGAGATGACTCTTCATGTTGCTACTGAGTCTGAGACTGTAGTACCTACTTCGGGAATTGAAGTTACATTTTCCATCCCGCCAAATTCAAGGACAATCGCCTTAATATGTTATATAATTTGTGTTCTATGTACCGTTCCCCTTCAGGATGTGGGCGATCATGTCTCTCCATACTTTTCTATCCCTTGTGGCGCTGGGCACGGACTCTCCCTTTACTAAGCGTTCCGCACACTTTTCACCATCCAATCACACGAGCTCCTCTGGTAAGCGCGGCCCACTGCCTTCCCCTATCTCTGATGCCTTCAGTATGTGAGGATTACGTTTTCCAATCCCCCCGTGCGTTGGATGTGTCCCAGAAATTTCAGTCGGTATCTGTGCGTATGACTAAACTGTTTGCTCTTGTATCAATAGTAAGTCTGATCGATTCAATAAGGTTAAATTGGCTGCTGATATAAAAAAAAAATATGACCTTAAAATCTCTGTCTATATCTCTGAGATGAGGCATTATCATTGTTCACATTACTCGGACGATTATCCTCATCTTCATTGACATATTCACAACATTTTGGCCGTTGTACGTTCCGGCCTTGTTTAGGTGATTGGAATTTCGAACCGATCACTTTATTTCATCCACCGGGGGGGGGGGGGGTAGATAGTTCTAGTTCCACGTGCCATGCCTCTTCCGGATGTCTCAGTTATTTCCCTTTTTAACTCAACTTTCCAAGTTTTGGTTCACCACTGCTGTGACCTGGAATTGAACACACAACTCTTTGGGTCTAACCACTGGATCTAGCCAACATCTTTATCCATTGGGCCATGTGTCCTTTAGGAATATGGAAATGAAGATGAGGATAACGGACCGGGTAATGTAAAGTAACCTCACAAATCTGTTGTTAAGTAGGGCAAAGAATGACTTGTTAATTTTAACGCCTTTAAAACGAAACTTCTTTCTGTTAATCATCTGAGAGACCCTCTTCTGCCTTTCACCATTATGGCTGATGCTAACCTCCAGGAAAAATACCTCGTGCTTTCTCGGGCTAATATTCTCTACGGACATCAAGTGAATGATTAATAATCAATCAAGGGCTAGATCTATTGCTATGGAAGTTGGTTCCCTGTGTCGTGCTAGCTAAGTTTTCTCTACTGAATATCTTACATAGTTATAAGTCTGTTATTCGTCCATGCTTTGAATATTGATTCCACATATGGTTCGGTGCTCGTGCTATGTATTTAGAAATTCTTGATAAAAATAACCCGCAATGTTAACTGTGGAACTCTCTCTTTCAACCCAATATTCAAAAATTTAAATTCAATGTCAATCGTTATTTACTGTCTTCTTGATTCCTCTTCTTTTATTTTTCTCAAATTTTAATAATCTTACTCTTGAGTTATATTCTTTCATACTCAATAACGTCGTGTGTCTTAGTGGCTTTACCGACTTGATTGTGGTGAAATTATTTTTTAAACAAAAGTGGTCTTTTTATTAATATTTATTTTAACAATTCCTCATTGCTTACTAGCTTCGTACACCGTCCTGTGTATGAAAATAAACTACATCCGCGCCCTGAGTAACACGATGAAACTACATCCGACAGCAAGGCCTCTGATCAGGTGCTTCTGACGAGCATGGGACCACCATTTAATTACAGTTATTCCCAGGTCCACTCTGACCCGGGGTGGTAGTCCCTTGTAGGGTCCCAGCTATGAGCAAATAGTGAAACACCAAACTGGGGTCACAATTCTATGAATATTTTATAGTAAACCTACCAGTAATACATTTTTGTATATATATATATATATATATATATATATATATATATATATATATATATATATATATATATATATATTAAATTATGCTATATATATATATATATATTATCAGCAATACAAGGAAAATACATTTTTTACATGCAATACATTTTTGTAAAAAAAATTACCACAGCTTCCAAGTAAATTTTAATTTCAGGATTAAATGATGCATAAGTAGTTGATATGCAGCTTATCTATCTATCTATCTATCTATCTATCTATCTATCTATCTCAGTCTCATCTATCTATCTATCTATCTATCTATCTATCTCAGTCTGTTCTTATCTATCTATCTATCTATCTATCTATCTATGTCTGTTCGTATCTATCTATCTATCTATCTATCTATCTATCTATCTATGTCTGTTCGTATCTATCTATCTATCTATCTATCTATCTATCTCAGTCTGTTCTTATCTATCTATCTATATCTCTCTCTATATCTATCTATCTATCTATCTATGCCTGTTCGTATCTATCTATCTATCTATCTATCTATCTATCTATCTATGTCTGTTTGTATCTATCTATCTATCTATCTATCTATCTATCTATCTATCTATCTATCTATCTATCTGTCTATCTCAGTCTGTTCTTATCTATCTATCTATGTATGTATGTATGTATCTATCTATCTATTCAAGGAAGATATATATTGTTGTCGCTTTATTTGACATGAGTCCTTATTTGAAAAGGAACAAGTGTTTCACAAGTCTTCTAAACGGGAATGTATCCGCCTGCTTTGAAAATGATTATCTGACTTTCTGATCTAAGACATAAACACTCTTTTCATCCAGAAGAGCAGCATTTTACCCGGCTTTCCTTTCTGTTTTACGTCAAACGAATCAAACTTTGTCTCTCGTTATCCATAAATACAACGAATAAATTTTAAAAGGTAAGGCGTTCGTGCGTGTTTTAAAAAAATCACTATGACAACGGAATGCAGATTTTATCGCAGTTAGATTATGTATGTCTTTAATTTATCAGAGTATGATCTTAGAAAAGGTTAAAATACTTGGACTAAAAAATACGGCACCTTTCTTGATGAATTTCATTAAGAAACTTATTAGACAACTGCAAAGGATTAGTATAAAAACAAGTAGAATGAAGATATGCTACTTATATATATATATATATATATATATATATATATATATATATATATATATATATATATATATATATATTATTAGTGGTCAATACACTTATATATATACATTTATATGATTAAAAATCTTCGCCATGCACGTGATAACATCTTCGCGTCTTTTGAAATTAAAAGGATTTTAACGTGTATTTAGTTTGTAAAAAAATGTAGCAACATGATTCCGCTACAAGACAATTGGCATATGTTTTATAAAAATTTGGACTAAAAGAATTTTGACCCAGAAGATGAACAATAATGTTCGAAAGTACTAGGTTATCGTACGGACAATATTTATTTCGATATCATTTTCAAATAAAAAGTCTCATTAGAAAATATGAGAAAATTCAAAAGAAAATATACAGGACGATGTTGTCTTTAACATTCTTTTTTGTTTAAAAGAAAAGTTGCTGCCAAATTACACACACACACACACACACACACACACACACACATATACACACACATATATATATATATATATATATATATATATACATTTCAATTGAGCACTGGTGAGGGATAAAATATTCTACAAACAACAGCCACCTGCACTAATGCAAAGATCTTCAGTAAAATGAATGGAGCACTTTGGCTGATGGGCATTTGTTTACATTTGTAAAAACAATACGCTAGATTTAGTTGTGTAACTCTACCGAGTGAAGATAGCTCTGGCTGACACCAAATTAGTTCTGTTTCAATCCTGGCTTGAGGCATTCGGAAGTCTAGTCGCACTGAGGAGCTGTGATACAGCGAAACAGTACTGTCTGTGAATGACATTATATATATATATATATATATATATATATATATATATATATATATATATATATATATATATGAGTAATAATACTCGTCTTAAAAACCTTAGGTATTTCGGCTTGTAGTAGAACAAACCAATACCCAAGGAAAAATAAGGAATAAAAAAAGAAAGAGCTAAGAACATGAAATTGAGGCGAAAACAATCGTCCAGAGTTCAAGCTCAGAGTCCAAAGAAAAAAAACTCCAAAACGAGTAAAAAGTCAACTACGTAAAGTGCTCAATACACGAAGTAGAGCAAACCTAACATAAACCTAAAGAGATATATATATATATAAATAAATACCAAGAGAATAGAATCCAGGTAGAACTCAATGTCCAGGACAGAGTAAGCGTATAATATAAAAGGCTCAAACACCAATATTCCATGGTTATCATTTATTACATTGAAATATTAGCAAAAAGACCACTTTTTTTCGAGTTCTTTTTGAATTTGTAGGTCTGATGAATTGGATCGTGATTACGATTTCAATGTAATAAATTATAACCATGAAATATTAGTGTTTGAGCCTTTTAGATACACACACACACACACACACACACACACACACATACACACACATACACACACATATATATATATATAGATGTAGGATTAAGATAAGTAAAACTCTTCATGGGTATCAGCAATTTACTGCTTACATTTTATTTTTTTTATTTTTTTACACTTATCATTGGTGTAAGTTTTTTTCGTATTTTTGTGTTTGTGCGTTTGTGTGCGTGCAGACAAGCGCCCGTCTCTGCGGATGCGCGTTCGCGCGTGTGTCCTGGTCTGCGCGGATGTATTCATGTGTAGGGTGTCGTGCTCATTTGTATTATTCTTCGTTTTTTTTTCTACTTTACATCTATCTTTAGGTTTTTGTCTTTCTTTTTTCTTCTTTTTCATCGACAGTTGTGGTTTGTCACGAGTAATTCCAATTTTTTAGACATACCTCCGATTGTGATTTTGGGTCAGACTACTTTTTCCGGTCTTTTTTTTTTCTTTTTCATTAGGAAGTTATATTTCATCGTTTAATAATGCTCAAATGATAAATGATGATTTTAAAGGGAGTGAAACCTAGGGTCACAAACTCACATCAACGCAACTAAATATGTTTGCTCTATCACTAACATTGAGCGGTTTCCAATAAGTACCGCGCATATATAATATATAAATAATATATCCCAAAATTGCATGTATATATATATATATATATATATATATATATATCATACACACACATATATATATATATGTATATCTGTATATATGATACTAATGATAGAAAACCTGCCTCATGTCCACAGTAGCTATCTTGCAACTGCTTGTCTCTGAGCAATGTGATTTTGGGATGTGGGTCAATGTAGTGCTGTGCAAGCTGTATCCAACCTTAAAACCCGCACGGGCATCACTGACAGTTTGCTACCTTATATATATATATATATATATATATATATATATATATATATATATATGCATGCGAGGGTCATTCAATAAGTAAGGTGAACTTTTCGTTATAAGGACTTCTAATACAGATAGATGCTTACTTTTTTTCAACGTAGTCTACCAGCACTGTCATACATTTTTCCCATCTGTGCACAAGCTTCCGTATTCCCACAGCGTAAAAATCTTTGGACTGATGTCTCAGCCAGTCGCTCACAACACTTTTGACTTCATCGTCACTTTTAAACTTCGTGCCTCTCGTGAACGCTTTCAAGGGACCAAACAGGTGAAAGTCTGAAGGGGCAAGGTCTGGGCTGTAAGAGGGATGAGGGAGCAGTTCCCAGCCCAGCTCGTTGATAGTCTGCACCGTTTGGACTGCTGTGTGAGGCCTTGCGTTGTCATGATGCAAGATGACTCCTTCTGGCTGATGACCCCTGCGTTTGTCCCAACAGATAAGCTCAAAGTCCTTGCAATGTCATCCACTGTCACCCTTCTGTCAGACTGAATGGGGCCATTGACTGATTCGATCACCTCAGGAGACCTCACTTCTGTAGGCCTCCCAGGCCTGTCTTCATCCTCAACACTGCTCCGTCCTTCTTTAAACAATTTAGCCCACTTGTAGACATTTTTGGCTGAAACATGTGGCACCATTTACAGTTGACATTCTCCTATGAATTTCAACTGGTTTGCACCTTTCAGCAACCAAAAACTTGATAACTGACCGCTGTTCAATCCTAGAGCATGCTTCTTGGTCGACCATCTTTGTTAATCGCCAAAACACTCAAAGTTTTTTTTTAATCTGTAAAAGAAATTAAATCCATGTGAAAAAGAAGTAAAACAAAAATAAAATAAAAAAGAGTAAGCTTCTATCTGTATTAGAAGTCCTTATACCGAAAAATTCACCTTATTTATTGAATGACCCTCCTATACATATATATATATATATATATATATATATATATATATATATATATATATATATACAACACATTATATTAACTCAACCAGCCATAATTACTACCCGTAAAAATAGAAAAAATAATTTGACCATTTAAGCACTAGTTTATTAATGACAAAGCACTGATATAATTGTACATGTACCTGTGTACGCCCGTTTATATGTATATATGTGCGTGTACGTATACCTATTCACGCGCATGTATAGATGTGCACGTGTGCGTCTACATAAGCGTATAAGTACAGACATACGCATAAATTTAAACAATAATAAATAAAAATGTATTTACAAATCTAACCTCCTGCAGTTCATACTCCCGATAGCACCATACCAAATAAAAAACACGAAATGACAGCCTAGTGTCAATATATATATGTATGTGTTTATGTGTGCATATATGTATATATATGTCTATATCTATGTATATGCATATATATATATATGATAGAAATTATTAGGAGGATTTCATAAATATAATTAACCATAGGACTGTGCCCCCTGGAGCCACGACTACTATCACCAAGCCGCGCCAACTGGAGCATTAGAAGCCGGTTCAAGCAATGATATATAAATGATAGAAATTATTAGGAGGATTTGATATGGTTAGAGAGAATCTCAGTTGAGTTCCTTCACGGAATTTGTGAGTGAGCGGCGCTATATTGAGTCTGATTTGCTACCTCTTCGTCACCGAGGTCCGTAGAACAGTTGGTATGGTGTTCGCTTGACAACCTAACTGGCCGGGTTTCAATTCTCGGTAGTGGATGCGCACTGCTGATGAGTCCCAAATATAGGACGAAACGGCCGTCCAGTGATTTCTGCATTCTGTTGAAGTTTTAGACTCGATGAATTACTTAATTATGTATGTATAAGTATTTAGGATTTGTATCATATATTGGTTTAATTTATTTTACGGCATATCTACCTCAATGAGTTATTTAATGCCGACATTTTTCTTATTGCTGATAATATTTTGTTTTGTCAAAAATATGTTTCTGGTTTCTTGCCTTTTGCAATCGTCATTTATCATTTGAGCATTATTTATGTAAAAGACGAAATATAACTTCCTTCTCCCTGTAGGCTAACCGCGCGTCTAGATACCAGCCAAAATATTTCTATGGCCTCGCGCAGAAATAGCTAGATGGCTGTTGACCTCTCAAAGAGTTTCATCCGCCCTTTAGCAGGTCTTGTTTTTGTCCTGCAGGGTTTCTAGCCACTAGTTTAGTCGCCGATTTCCCGACCATGTAACAGGTGGTACTGGCTTACATGATACCAGTAGCATCCTATCAGAATGTCGTTTTCACAACCGAGTAATGCAGCGTTCGGGGGAGTAACTGAAGTGCAGGACATGTCAGTGATGGTCATACACGCTTTGTGAGTCGACACCTACTATATATATATATATATATATATATATATATATATATATATATATATATATATATTGTTATGATACTCCCCAACGGGTGCACAGGATCGCCTCATCAGGGATGTTATTGATTTTGGGTGATAAGAAGTTTCGGGTCTTCTAACATCATACCTGTTCACCCAATCAACACTACCGGGACAATACCTATTCTGACAGGCAATCGTAAAGTAAATGCCCGGGATTTACCTTGACTCCCCACTGAGCCAAGTTGTGACACAAGGTCAGTTTTTAATGTGGGGACTCGTGCGTTTCTACTACGGCCGCTGGTCTAAGCTAGTCTTAGCAGGTCATAGCTTGTCTAAGCTAGTCATAGCCTGTCATATCCCCGCTACGGAACAGATGCTATGCAACGGGGAGGGGAAAGCAAGTGAGGAGTGAAGGCCTCCGGCACGGAACAAATACAACAACCACCCCCTGCCTCTTCCGGAAGAACAGCCCCCACCCCCGTCCGCAAGCAAATGCCCACCAAGCCCATAGTAACGAACAACTCATATAAACAGACGCGACTGCTAATTTTGAACTAAAAAGTGACCAATAAATATTATTAAAAAAAGGATATAGGTCTATACAGGGATGACGGTCTATTAATTCTGAGAAACTGAAGCAGCAAAACTACAGAATAAATAAGACAAGAAATAATAAAACCCTTCAAAACCCTAGAATTTACAATAGATATAAAATCCAATCAAAAATAGTAAATTTCTTAAATATAACATTCAACCTAAACAACTTAGAAACCATACAGAAAACCAAATAAAATTAACAAAACCTCTAACCCCCAACGTATTGTCATTATATATACAGTGTAACCCGGATATAAGAGACCCGGATATAAGAGAAACCCGGATATAAGATAGATTTTATCTGGTCTCAAATTAGAGGCTGTGTTAATGTATATATAATAGACCAAACCCGGATATAAGAGAAACCCTGATATAAGAGACTTATCCGGTCTCGACAACTCTCTTATATCCGGGTTACACTATATATATATATATATATATATATATATATTGTCATCTACAGTCAGTCTGTTTCGCTGTATGACAGCTCATCATTGATGCTAGACGTCCGGTTGCCTCTAATTAGGATCGAAACCCGGCTGAATTGGCGTCAGTCGTAGAACCTACCCCTAAGCCGTTGGCGCACGGCAGGGATGAAGATGAATTTAAGCGTATTTATTTTTAGATAAATATGCAAGTGACTGAGAGAACTCGATTCGTTTGATCAAAGATGAAAGAAAGAAAGAAAGACAGAATGAAAAGTGTCGAGTGAAAGAAAGAAATAATGAAAAGTGTGGAGTTGAAGAAAGTAAGAGTGAATGAAATAGAATGTGAAAGAGAGAAAGAGTGGGGAGAAATATAGAAAGATTGTCTAAAAGAAAGAAGGGGTGTGCAGAAAGAAATATTAGAGAGAAAGAAAGAATGAGTGTGTGAAAGAAAGAAAGAATGAATGAAAAGATTGGAGTGAAAGAAAGAGTGGAGAGTAAGAAAGAATGAGTAGAAAGAAATAAAGAGTGTGTGAATGAAAGAAAGAAAGAAAGAAAGGAATGGTGAGAAAGAAAGAAATAAAGAAAGAAAGAAAGAAAGAAAGAAAAAAGTGGTGAGAAAGAAAGAGTTGGGAGAAAGAATGAAAAAGTGTGTGAAAGAAAGAAAGAAAGAAAGAAAGAATGAATGAAAAGATTGGAGTGAAAGAAAGAGTGGAGAGTAAGAAAGAATGAGTAGAAAGAAATAAAGAGTGTGTGAATGAAAGAAAGAAAGAAAGAAAGAAAGGAATGGTGAGAAAGAAAGAAAGAAAGAAAGAAAGGAATGGTGAGAAAGAAAGAAAGAAAGAAAGAAAGAAAGAAAGAAAGAAAAAAGTGGTGAGAAAGAAAGAGTTGGGAGAAAGAATGAAAAAGTGTGTGAAAGAAAGAAAGAGAGAATAAATGAAAAGTATGGAGTGTAGAAAAAGAAAGAGTGGAGAGAAATAAAGAATGAAAGAATGAAGAAGAAGCGTGAGCTAAAAATCGATGACATTTTTGATGACAGACACATTTCTGTGTCTTCGACTCAGCAACGGTGATTGACTCACAGGTCGTTTGGGCAGTGTTGCAGTCGAGACAGATAATCTGATAAAAACAATAAATTCACATAGCGAGCTAGTTATTTAGCGAGATAAAATAGCAAATTATAGCCCGAAGAAAATAGGAAATATGAAAGAGAGAGTGAGCTAAAGAAAGAAAATTCTTATATATATATATATATATATATATATATATATATATATAAGAGTTTTATATATATATATATATGATTTGTTGATCATTAGAATAAAAGAGACAATTATCTTAGGGGTTTACTTACTATATACGCTATATATATATATATATATATATATTGTGTGTATTTAGGCAGCATTTTTTCATTCATACATGTTTCATTAAATAATATAGACAAGTGTTGTCTATTTATTTTATGTAAGTTCTTTTCATATCGTCTGATAAGCTTAATAACATTATCATTAAACAATGAAAGAAAATCACAATATTGATACATATTTTTTTAATCCAATCTAAGCTTTAGTAACAGAAGCCATTGGTTCATACCAACGACTTTCCATACTCAATACTCATCGGATTCACTCTCTCGTGGTCATGTGTGACGTCATGAGCTGTTGTGCGATTTTCGCTTTCAGCGTCTTATATGCACGTGTTTATCGTTGCTTGGAAATCATCCATGTAAACAAAAACAGACTATCATCAATTTCTTGTTCGTGTATTGCTTAATATATTGTGTAATTGTCATCTTTGATAATGGCTTATGTAAGCCGAAAGCTTAGATTGGATTCAAAAATATGTATCAATATTGTGATTTTCTTTCATTGTTTAATGATAATGTTATTAAGCTTATCAGACGATATGAAAAGAACTTACATAAAATATATAGACAACACTTATCTATATTATTTAATGAAACATGTATATATATATATATATATATATATATATATATATATATATATATATATATATATATATATATATATGCGTGTGTGTATGAGTGTGAGGGAATGCGGGAAAGAGAAAATAAATCTCTCTCTCTCTCTCTCTCTCTATATATATATATATATATATATAGAGAGAGAGAGAGAGAAAGAGAGAGAGATGGATATTCGATTTCTTTATCTCTTTTCCCCTTTCACAAATCGAATATCCATCTCTCTCTCTCTCTCTCTCTCTCTCTCTCTCTCTTTATATATAATATATATACAGTGCTGTTCGATAAAAGTGACTCACCTCATTTATTTTACTAAATGTTCTCTTCTCCGATGAAATGAAAGTTGAGCTAAATTCAAAGGATAAGCGATCTAAAATCCGAAGAAGCAGCTTTGAAAGCTCTTTGAATTTAGCAGTAAGTACTGTCAAGCATCCGTTCAGTATAATGTTCTGGGGATTCTTTTCTTTTCATGGAACTGGTTTCTTAAAACCTATTGAAAAGACTCTCAGGAGCGAGCAGTACAAGAGAATTTTAGAGTCTTGTCTGCTCCCTTCTTCTGAAAGGGTGCAACTCGACCCCATCAAGCTCATTTTTATGCAGGATAATGCTCCCTGTCACAAATCAAAATTGATGAAGGAATACTTTGATGAGAATCAGGTGAGTGTTATGACAAGGTCGCCCTAATCTCCTGACCTCAACCCCATAGAAAACTTATGGAGCATTATAAAGTACAGGCTCTCGAGAAAGCAGTTGAGCAACAAAGAGGATTTGATTGTGAATTTCATATCCGAATGGAATTCAATGCTTGGAGATGAGATTTGACAGAGCCTAATCAAGTCAATACCAAAAATGGTTGAAAAGGTTATTCAAAATAAAGGAGGACCCATAGATTATTAAATATTTCGAACTATATTACCTATTATAAATAAATTATACCTCTATTATTCTTTATTTAAAGCTGTTCGGTTATGTTTCTATTGATGACTAGTTGCAGGAAATAAGCGAGTCACTTTTTTTGCACAGAGTTTTTCCCTAAATCTCATTTATATCCAAAATTATAATTATCAATAGAATACCTTAGGGTGAGTAAACTTTTTTAATAGGTGGTCAGGAAGAGGTCTTTATATTAGTAAAATTAAAAATTAGTTTGACCCCAAAAACAATAGGCAAAAAAAGTTTCAAGTAAGAAAAAAATCAGGTGAGTCACTTTTATCGAACAGCACGGTATATATATATATATATATATATATATATATATATATATGCAGGTGTGCAGGAAAATAGGAAAGAACACGTTAGGTAGATAATCCGGTGTTCCTTAGTATTTAGCTTTATTTTCAAAAGGACAGTGCTCCATACAAAAGTAGAGCTTATATAATAATAATATTTTTAGTTTTTAAAAATATGATTCCTTCGCTACATAAGAGTTCTCATGTTTCAAAAGCGAGAGCCGAGGCCCCTAACATAATTTTTTAAGTTATGTAGAGTTAAGGTGTCTGGACATGCTTCCTTGTCAAGGATTTGGATTCCCAAATTCTCGCTTGACAAGGAAGCGGGTCCAGACACCTTAACTCTATATAACTTAAAAAATTATGTTAGGGGCCTCGGCTCTCGCTTTTGAAACATGAGAACTCTTATGTAGCGAAGGAATCATATTTTTAAAAACTAAAAATATTATTATAATATATATATATATATATATATATATATATATATATATATATATATTTTAAACATGTTGTGTTGAATGTTAAAGACAACATAGTCCTGCATATTTTCTTTTAAAAAAACAAACAAAATAAAATATGCAGGACTATGTTGTCTTTAACATTCAACACAACATGTTTAAAAGAAAAGTTGCTGCCAAATTACACACACACACACACACACACACACACACACACACACACACACATATATATATATATATATATATATATATATATATATATATATATATAATTTGAGCAAATGCTTTGTTCTTATTTAAACTGAACGTTCGAAAAATTTCGTAGAAAATATGCGTTCCTTGACAGGAATCGAATCTGCATCCTATACAAAAGCAGTAATGCGACCATTGCTTAACGGGAAGTTCCTTGTGGCTGAACGGCCATAGCACGTCAAGCTTAAAAGTCCATATAAACATGTCTGCAGGACAAGATACAATCCCCCAAATACTTCTTAATACTGTTTGTGGTGATACAGATCCGGTTTCAGCAAAGCAACGATAAACTGCAGTAAATGTTAGATGACCCGGCATTTTAGAGGTTGAATACAGACTAGACACAGATTTACACGAATGACAAATGTAAGCTAGTCTGTATAGCAAAACAGTGACATCTATTGTAAAATTTATTTGAACTTAATAGCTCAAAAGTGAAGTATTTGTGGTGCTATGCTTTTATGGACTTTTGTTGTTGTTTGAGGTATGAGGGAACCATCTCAATTTTTGTAAAAGTATTTTTGATTTTCTCTCTCTCTCTCTCTCTATATATATATATATGCTCTCTCTCTCTCTCTATATATATATATATGCTCTCTCTCTCTTTCTATATATATATATATGCTCTCTCTCTCTGTCTCTATATATATATGTTGTCTCTCTCTCTCTCTCTCTATATATATATATATATATATATATATATGCTCTCTCTCTCTCTCTCTATATATATATATTTATATAACCTAAGATAGTCCTAAGGAGCCAGGCAAACCTACCTAGGTTTCACCTAAACAGATCTTCAGGGTAATCCCGACTTCAGCCTGAAGATCAGTTTAGGTGAAACCTAGGTAGGTTTGCCTGGCTCCTTAGGATTATCTTATGTTATCGCTCTACTTAGTGTATTGAGAACTTTTCGTAGTTGTCTTTTAACTAATTATTTTTTTTTCTTTGGACTTGGACCTTAAACACTTGACGAGTGTTTTTGCCTTGTTTTAATGTTTTTGGTTCTATCTTTTTTATTTCCCAGTTTTTTTCAGGTACCGATTTATTCTACTGCAAGTTGAGGTATTCGAGGTTTTTCCAAACGTGTTCTACCATTTTCAGGAACTTTCATTACGGATAGAAGCTGCAACGAGGAACAATCGTTTATTTATTTCATTAAAAGAATTTACAAATAGGAACGATCAATTAGCTTATCTTCATACCATGCCTGGTGGCAAACGCTGCTGGTGGCGCCAGGAGTGGCGGTCCCGCTATAACCATCGAAACCGTGATATCACCCCTGGTTTGACGAAGACAGGGTATCGCACGTGTTAATACACGTTGTATGTTTAATACATATATATATATATATATATATATATATATATATATATATATATATATATATATATATATATATATATATATGTACTTCTGCAGTGGTGAGTGATCACAGGGCGAAAGACCCTACACACAGATAATACGCATACAGGAGCTGCAGTACTATCTGGTGTACGACATGCTAGTAGCACTTGACGTAGGCTGGTACCTGGATCGTCTCCGACAGCATGCTCTTCGTGGTCAGGCCTACGACTGGATCTCGGTCTTCCTCGATCCATAGTTGGTGGGGCCAAGTATCTCGTCTCATCAACGCGACGATAACCAGCAAGAAATGTTGGATGACTCGGCTGCCTTCGGTCTTGTAATGCAATCTGATACAGTCGTGCAGCCTCGCACCCATTACCATTCGCGCGGCTGTATGTAAAAATCACATCTGTTTGTTCACAATATGAATATTCTGTCAGTATGAAACGGAACACTTCTCAGTTAACTGACTACTAAACATTTAAAGATGACTGGTAATGTACTTCAATTAAGCTTTTAATTTAATTTATGAAATAACCCAAAAGGATCTGTGTTCCTGATCAAACCAAACTCATAAACAATTACATTGGTCATACAACTACATGCCTATCTAGATGACTCACGTTACACTTGTTTTGACTTTCAACATCATACTCCCCATCACCAAATCGACCCAATCAGGTGAAATCAACCCCTGATTCCCCCTCACGGTGAAACGCTAACAACTACTCTGGCCTTTTTAAAGAACTAGACGAAGAAAGACCACGTATTCCGCACATCCGATTGGATGTTTATACAACCAATCCGCTGCGCGAACTATCTTTTAAATGGCCCGCAGTGGGGACTGGCTTCTTTTCTTTTGGTGGATAGCAGTTTCAATGGATAACCGAGGAGGTAATCTTAATATTCCTAAGTTTAATCCCTTCCCTAAGTATTGTATCGTTTAAATATTTGCCGTTTGTATTTTATTTGTGCTTGGGGGGGGGGGGGGCGGTTAAACTCAACCCTACTAACACATTTTATCGTTTAGCCTGATTCTTAAAACTTATTACAGGTTAACTTTAACTGGATATATTCACTAAATTTAAATAATTGTCCATGAACATAGAGTATATTTCTTTTCCTCTACACACAAAAATAAAATTAGAAAGAAAATAAGATAAAGTAAAATAAACACCATAATATTTCTTAACTCATTTAAACACATTCGGAAACTTAACAGGCTCCATCTGCAACATACTAGTAGAAAATACAAGTATACTAACCTCATCCACATTTAAAAAAAATAAAAATAAAAAATAATGAAGACAATAATAATAAAAAGAAAAAGCTAACACTCAATAACATTAACCAAGAACAGGGCCAGGTCTTTGGAATATAAAACATTCCTATAACTTTAGACACATACATAAAACAATACACATTCAGTTAAAAATAAAAATCGTCCTTGGTAATGGGTAAACGAATAGCCGAAAGCGCTCGAAAATGCAGAACCTTTGTACAGATTTTTACACACTTTTTGTCCAGAAAAGAAAACAACTGTACAAACAAGAAAAATGAAATGACAAGCATAATCGCATATATTGTTAGTCGTCTTTAACGAAACATGTATAAAAGAGTTACTGCTGCCAAAATATACAATAAGACATTTCTATGTTTATACATTCTTTTTATAGATACAAATATTTAAGTAAATGCTCTGTTTTATAATAAACAGTATTAATAACATTTAGCGGCCTGAATGTCCGAGAAATTTTCATAGAAAATATTCGTTCTCCGACAGGAATCGAACCTGCATCCTATACGGAACCGTCGTATAGCCTGACGTGCCTTAACCGATCGAGTCACGGAGAATCGTTCGGGCGGCCTTTAAACTTCAATCTTCCATGAATCTCTCAAGTACATTCATATCTGCTCAACACGTATCCAAATGTAAAATGTAAATGTATTATAAAATAGAGCATTTACTTAAATAATTGTATCTATAAAAAGAATGTATAAACATAAAAAATGTCTTAAAATAAACACATATATATATATATATATATATATATATATATATATATATATATATATATATATATATATATATATATATATATATATATGAAGAGAGAAGAGATAAATCTCTTTTCATATTGATCTATCTGCCTGTCTATCTCATGTTGATATATCTATCTACGATAATCTATTTTTCTGTCATTTGGTGATTTTCAATCTGAACAAATAAGTTAAAATATGCCTGATTAAAAATCCATTCTTCATATATATATATATAGAGAGAGAGAGATAGATAGATAGATAATTAAGAAATAGACAACCTTAAGGTTTCATGACTATAATTTATTTCCTCCTATGGGAAATAAATTATAGTCCTTGATATTTAAGGTTTTCTACTTCTTAATTATTTAATTAATATTTGCTCTTGTTTTATATTGAGCTTTCTTGATCACACGTCCTCTTTGGAATTATCTACACTGATTACCAAACCCTTCATTACCTTACAATATATATATATATATATATATATATATATATATATATATATATATATATATATATATATTAAGACAATTTTTATGTTTATACATTCTTTTTATAGATACAAATATTTAAGTAAATGCTGTTTATAATAAACAGTATTAAACAACATTTACCGACATAGCATTTACTTAAATATTTGTATCTATAAAAAGAATGTATAAACATAAAAATGTCTTAAAATAATTGTCAGAATTTCTCCATTTTATAATATATATATATGGTGGCCCGATGATTGCATCTAGCATGAAACAGACTGTCGCCTCTGAGTGTTGACTTCTATGTTCACTTTTATATTTACACACGCTCTATCTCTGACATTGAGCACTTTATCCCATAAATATAGCACACTTATAACACAGACTATATATATATATATATATATATATATATATATATATATATATATATATATATATATATTCGTAAATATTAATAGGTATAACAACTTTTCCTAGAAACCGCGCTTTCACCCCTCTATGAACTGTACTGGACATGGTCGATTTCAGGGTAGGTTGTATCTCGTAGTTACACAATAATATATATATTATTTTCACTTCAATTCCCAAAATTTCTTTGAAAGGGCTGTTTGGTATTTTAATTTTTAGAATTGGGAAAAGGCGCGCCTATGGGTATAAAATCTCTGTTTAAATTCTCCCGCGAAAATTCCAATGTAAATATTATAATTTGTCATATTTTCGTTAGTGACAATGGTTGCCTGGTATATTACCCTAGTAGATCTGCATTTGCCCTCAACCGGGCAGTTTTCTCTATTTCTACAATTACAAGGGGGTTCCTTGCTAGGTTTAATGTATTTACTTAGGACATAGTTATTATGGGACTTGATGATTTGGTACATGTTATTGGTGCAGGGGTAGCTAATTTTGATCGATTTCCTGTTGAAGATCTTATTAGAGTGTTGTTTTTGTGGAAATATTTATTAATTTAAAAAAATACTGTCCGATATTAAAATTTGACCGTTTACAGAAGATGGGGGGTTGACTAAATGACTTTTCTTTTTATATTTCTATGCCTACATCCCACTTTAGACACTTTGGTATTACTTATAGGGGTTAAGTAAGATAACCTATTTTTGAAACCACTTTTGTGGAGAGTATTTTCATACAATTCTTTATTTTTATTAAAGAATTTTTCATTGGACGATAATTTACTAATTCAGTTGCAAACGGTAGTGGGTATTTGTCTCAGAATTGCATTGGGGTGGGCAGAACTAACATTAATATAATTAATATAATTAATATAATTAAGGATTTCATTCTCTTTATTAATAATATTTATTAAGGTTTAAAGTTTTATATCATTGACGTTAAAGTTGATGTCTTGGTAATTAATTATTTTAAAGTTAGAAGAAATCGCAATCTAAAACCGTTAGCGGACCATTACTATTGGGGATGAAGATGAGTTCGTCATATCTCTGGCTATATATATATATATATATATATATATATATATATATATATATATATATATATAATAGCAATTTGATCTAAAGAGAGTTCAATGTAAATGTAAATTACAGAGCATAATAAATGAAGAAAAAAAACCTTAAAAAATCTATCTCGGTTATAATTTCTTTGATGAAAGAACAAAGGAAGGTGAAAGAAAGAATGAAAGGAAGAAAGAAAAGAAGAAGGAAAAAACTTGGAATCTTCATGGGATAAAGAAATAAAGAAATAAATAGAGAACTTGTTTGATTTTGAAAGAAAGAAAAAAGAATGAAGAAATACAGAAAGAAAGAAACGAATGAGGAATTACAGAAATGAGGAATTTGCAATATAGAGGGGATAAATAAACTAACAAACAACTAAATAGCTAGTTGAATATTTTAAAGAAAGAAAGAAAAAAGAAAATAGGAAAAAAGAAAAAAAAGAATAGTTGAATATTTTAAAGAAAGAAAGAAAAAAGAAAATAGGAAAAAAGAAAAAAAAGAAAGAAAAGACTTTCAATCTTCATGGAAGAAATAAAGAAAGAAATAAAAAAACTTAGATTTTAATTCTCTTTATCACAGCAAGAGAAAGTTACATCAGTTGAAAGTTTGTTTTTAGGTTTATTTATCTTTGTTATTCATGAAAAATTTTCCCCGGCTGTATATTTCCCAGGATGTATTTTTCCTCGGCCATATTTGTTTCCTTTGTCATTTTTCCCGCCACCCTTACTTACCGGCGTCAACCGTCTTTTCAAACCGCCATCTTCCTCCTCATCTCTTCACACGCAGATATTTTTCAGCCATTTCATTATTTTGTGTCTCTCTTGATTCACCGCAAGAGAATTTCGCTATTTCATTTAGCATAATCCGTATTCCGACTTCACAAACCTATGGAGAAAAACAGTCGGCAACCGATATCTGATGTTGCCACCATGGTTTATTGGCCATGGCTTCTCTTGGGCGGCGATTAAGAAGCAAACCGCGAATCAGCTGTTTTGATGACTGGAAGAAAAGAAAATCTTTGGCAGAGTTCGTTAAGCTTCTTAAGACCGAAATCGGCGGGATCGAAGCGAGGAAGACGGCATATTCATTCGATTCTAATCTACAAAGATCTTTTAATCAGTGGATGCATGATCTGAGGTGATCTGAGAGTCGTAACTCATGACTATCTTAAACTGTTAAAATAAATGTTGCCTTTTCAAAGCAGCCAATCCTGTATGAATGAAAAAAAAAAGAATTTTTTTTTTTAAAAAACGATTTAATCAAGAAAATTTAAAGTGGTTATCCAACACAAGAGTTTCGCGTTGCAACGCTCATCATCTCTTACTTCTGTGCGTCATGTTCCTTCAGGACGTATGCGATTATAGCTCTCCACAACTGCCCTTTGTAGCTATATATCTCCTATTCCCCGTTCTTCCAACCGCTTACGCGAGCTCGTTAAGTAGTCTGTGTTACTTTCCTCTGCCTCTTGCCTTCAATCTACCCTGTGAGTATCAAATTTTCCAAGCACCCTTTCCTCATTATGTGCCCTATAAATTTTAAATCTCTCTGATGTTAAGCATAAATGTCCATGGTATTCTCAGCATCCTTCTGTAGAACCATATTTCTGTTTCATAGGATAGTGGCTTGCGGGAAGAAGCTGTTTGAATGAAACTACACCTCGCCGAGGGAATGTGGAGGGTTTGCTACTATGTAAGTGGCATGAAGGTTAGAACTGGTGAACCCGGGAGGTCGTCCGAGCACGTTCCATGGTAGTAGCGATAAAACTGTGAGACTCACCACATCCCACCTGTGTGAAAGAGGCTGAAGAGTGGAAAACAATTCTTCTCCAACAAGGAATCGGAGATGAATTTGAACTTTTATCAAGACTGCAAAGTGAGGACTGGGCAGATCCCGAATAAATATGGCAATAGTATTCCAGTTTCGGCCAGATCTGGCTCTTATAAAGATCGATGATAGCATGAGGAGTCAGGTACTTACAAAGCGAATTGCAATTATTTTCCTATTATCACCATTAGTAGTAGTAATAGGACTACTACAAGTAGAAGTAGTAGTATTTTTTTTCGATGAATGTGGTGGAATATGAATGCGTATATAAGCCATGTTATTACAATTAGTAGTAGTGATAGTACAGTAAGATTCCCCTGTACAAGGCTCGAGGGCCACTCAAGGTAGAGAATTACGTTAAGGAGTAGTTTATAGGGATGGAAGGGGAAGATAACGGTTAACTCTAGATTTAAACAGGTTAAGATCTTAGTGATCATGGAAACATCCACTTGGGAGTCAGTTCCACAGGGTAGAAGCTGTCTGAGTGCAACTTCTCGTCGATGGAATACGAAGGGAATGTGGGTCGTTTGGTACTATCTAAGTGGTAGGGTGGGTTCATCCGTGACCACCGAGAGACAAGGCCTATTCGGTAGTGACGTGACGTCACAAAAGTAGTCCATGCAGTGAAACAGACAGTAATCATAATGTAACGAATAATTGTAAGAAAAAAATTGGTTTTAGAAAACTTTTAAAAAATACATTGTTTTACAAAACAAATAAGCAGAATTGGATTTTATACAGAACTTTATTTCATATTAATTTTTTTTAAATAACCGATAAGAAAAAAAATGTTGCTGAATGTGTTGCTGAAGAAATTAAACATCATGTTAGATTTCATTAAATTTTAAAGACTGAAATTCGTTCATTATTTTATTTGTTTCAAATTTGAAAACATTTTTTAAATCATTATCAATATTGTTTTAATTTGCATGTTTCTATCTTAATTTTAGTAATTATTCTGTAAAGTTACAATATCGTAATTATTAATGATTTTATTCATATACACTCGGACAGCAACAACTCAATTATGAATTAGGAAACAAATAAACAATTAAATAAATAGACGAGCAAATTACATGTAAATGATAAATAAACGATTAAAATATAAATAAGAAACAAATAAACTAAATACATGAAAGTAAATAAATTTGATACAAAAAAGAGATTTAAAATTCAAATAATACTTATAGAAAAGTAGGTTACAGACAATTAATTTTAAGAATGAAATTCATTCATGATTTCAATTGTTTCACATTTGAACATTTTTTATAAATCATAATCAGCATTGTTTTAATTTGCATGTTTTTATTTCAATTTTAATAATTATTCTGTGAAGTTATAATTTTTATAATCATTAAGAGATTATTACAGTAACAACTGAATTATGAATTAGGGAACAAACAATAATTAAATAAGCAAATTATAATTAAATGATGAATAAATAGAATAATTATGATAAATAAATAAAAAAATTAAACATAAACAAGAAGCAAAAACACAAACAAGAAAATACATTAGATACAAACAATAAATAGATTTAAAAATCAAATAATACTTTCAGAAAAATGGGTTACTGATACAAAATTTAGCTGAATGAAGTTTTCTTTTTCTGGTTAACTTGTTACTTGTAATATTATTATTTTCCCTAGAACAAAAATTATTTAAAAGAGCATTTGTAGAGCTCCAGACAAACATTCTTTGTATTTTTTCCATATTGTGACCCTCATCACAAATGTCAACATAAAAAAGAACCTCATAATCTGCAAAAAACATTCAATGTTATATGCATGCCTTATTTTATTTTTCTTTGATTTACTGAATGAAGAAAAGAATGATTTTTTATCAGCTTATCAATGACTACATAATTATTCAGAACAAAATTTATAGTTTTATCATTAGGATATAAGAGAGAACCTCTATTAATCCCCTGAAAATAGCTGCTTATTTCAGGTATTTCTTCCACATTATCTCTTACACTTCCAGATATTAAATCTTTGCAGCTATTTCATTTAATTTTCTTAAAAACTGCATTACACCAATAACTTGCTAAGTATAGTATTACAGATAAAACTTCTCTACAATTATTTACATCATCCTCTTTAACATCAATTCTATATTTATATATATATAACATTTCCTCCTCTGTCACTTCATCCCAGTTTGGTTCTTGTAAACTCTTTAAATCAATTTTAATGCATTGCTGATTAAATAAGTTTAATTTTAAAACTGATTGCATTCTAATAATTTTTTCACACTCAAACACTTGCCGTATCGAGATATTATACTGATCCCCAGTAAGTTGTTGATATTGACCAAACCTTGCTTCAAGGTGATCAGTTTGAAATTTGCCTGGTAATATGTATAGCATTTTCAGTTCTTCTATGCAATACTTGGTCAGAACTAGAAATGCATAGGTTGTATGATGCAAAGCATTGAAGTTTTCCTTTGTTAATTTGCCATTTCTTCCAGAAATGCTATTCCAAGATTCTAACCAGTCACAGAATACAGAGAGAAATCTAAAATTTTCTTCATTCATTCTAAGTGGATTGCAGTATTTATTTCTAAGCCGTCAACCTTTATATGGCATTTTAACATTCATTATTGTCCACCAAATATAAAATATGTTTATATATTCTGCAAAATTAGGCAAATATTTCTGTTTTCCTAAGATCAATAATCCTTGAATAGTGTATTCATTAAAAATTTGCAGAACTAAATTAGCATTTTGCCTTTCAAGATTAGTAGGAGAAAGTGCCTTTGAGGTTAATTTATAACAATATTTTAAAATTGACTGAAATTCTAAGGCATGAAGTTTCTGTAAGGTAGAAAATGTGGCACTTTGGATACTATCTAATTCATGATTTCGATCATGACAAAATTTGGGGAACAGCATGCATTTATTTGCATCTTTTTGACTAAGCCAATTGTTTCTAATGCATTTTAATATATGGACTGAGTCAAAAAGGAAGAAAAGAGGTCAAGACTTTATAACTGGGGGTGGATATACAATGGAAAGCTTTGGAGAACTGCAAAAGAAAGATATAGCTTTTTTATTTATAGCATTATTATCTGTTATGATTGATAATACTTGAAAGCCTATCTCCTCTAAACCAATTATTATGTTTAACTATGTCAAATAACTTCTCAGCTTTAAGACATTTAGTTGGCATAACATGCACAACATTTTATATTGTGAGAATACACTGCTAATCCTAAAAGCCAAAGCACTTGTTGCAGCTTCATTGCTGTTATCAGATAAGCCAACAATATTACCACCCTTATAATCTAAATAAGGTTTTAGATGAATTTCATCAACAAGTAAAGATACTGTGATGTCCTGCACTAGGAGCTTAAATTTATTTTTAATATACATAAGAAAATTGTTATCATGTTGCTCAATCAAAGGATTCATATATGTTGATAAGGTTAATCTTTTAATGGTTGAATAGCTAGGTAAAATTATATTTTTGCTGTCTCTTAACAATCTGTCCCCTTTAGGGGAGCAGTTATATAACAATGAAGAAAATATAATCATTTCTGTTGAATAATCAAGCTTATTTTGTGTCATTAAATTTAGCTGCTCATATATAAATTTGAGTGCATTAATATGTTTGATTCTTCTTGCACCAATAGTAGAAATGACATTACCAATTTTAATATAAAACTCATATTTTGAGGTTCAGGTTGCTGTTGTTCTGTGTACATTTTTTTCATGTTTTCTATCAGAATTTCAAGAGTATTTTGATCAGTTACGTGTTTAGAAATCTTATAATCCCCTATTGAATGTATTTCCACATTTCTACAAAAAAACATGTACTGCAAAATCAGATTCAATTACAAGAGACAGATAGATTTTTGGATATGGGGATTTGATGATACTGAATATAATAAGTGTCTCTTGCTGCCTAACAAAACTCCAGTAATTTCTATCAAGGAAATTTAATTTCCCTTCTAGATGATTATTATTATGGAATTTATAAAGATATAAAATTATTTTAATCCTCAAAGTTTCAATTGAATTTAATAACTTTTTAAAACAAAGCTGTTTTAAAATGTATTGTGAATTACAGACATAAAATTCAATTCAATTAAAGTTTCATTTAGTCACGAATAAAACAATTCTAAAAAATCGTTTAAATTATTTTTTATGTATATGAAATATTCCTTTAAAAATTCATGAATGAATTTATGTCGAAAATTTCTTTAAAGTTTATTTCTTAAAAAAATGAGATTTTAGATTTTAAAAACAACACGTACGAGAATGAATGTCTCTCTCTCTAAACTTTCTCGCTAGATTTATGTCTTATTAACTTTATGTTATGAATTACAAAGACATGGTATTAATTTTATCATTAAAGTTTCAATAAAATTTACTTATTTTTTAATACAAAAAATACTCACTCTGCTGAATTTAGTAGATAAAAATGATCTCTTCTGATTGTACGAATCCAAACATCAGATAATTCTTTATCTTTAGTTAAAGAAAATACATATACTTTAGGGCCGTTTTTATAATTCCCTTTGCAATTTGGTACAATGCATCTATAAGGCATTGTTTTTGTTTTAAATTAATTCAATATTTAAAAGAAAATATTAATAAGTAATTTAAAAATGCCGCCGTAAAATATCTGCTACACAAAAAACAGACACGCTCCTTGAAAGTCGGACTCAATGTGATGACGTCACATTTGTCAACAACGAAATGAAACAGGCCTTGTCTCTTGGTGGTCACGGTTCATCCCGCTTGTGGCTACATCCCACCTGTGTGTGTGTGTGTGTGTGTGTGTGTGTGTGTGTGTGCGTGTGTGAGAGAGAGAGAGAGAGAGAGAGAGAGAGAGAGCGAGAGAGAGAGAGAGAGAGCGGTTGAAGAGTGGAAAATAATTCTTCTCCAACAAGGACTCGGAGACGCTTTTGAACTTTTATCAAGGCTGCAAAGTGAGGACTGGGCAGCGCCCGAATAAATATGGCAACAGTATTCCAGTTTCGGCCAGATCTGGCTCTTATAAAGATCGATGATAGCATGAGGAGTCAGGTACTTACAAAGCGAATTGCAATTATTCTCCTATTATCACCATTAGTAGTAGTAATAGTATTACTACTAGTAGTAGTACGAGTTTTAGTTGTAGTAAGGATATTCTGTTGTTTTTTTTTTTAGTTTTCGCTGAATGTGGTGGAATATAGATTATGTCTAAAATTAGTACAGAAAATTTACTAGCCATTGTGTCATCCATCTTTGGATTCATTGATGGCAGAGGAAGAATAAAAACACATTTTTTTGTCTTTTTATACACTAAGATTCCCCTGTACAAGGCTCGAGGGCCACTCAAGGTAGAGAATTACGTTAAAGGGTAGTTTATATGGATGGAAGGGGAAGATAACGGTTAACTCTAGACTTGAACAGGTTAAGATCTTAGTGATCGTGGAAATATCCTCTTGGGAGTCTGTTCCACAGGGCGGAAGCTGTTTGAGTGCAACTGCTCGTCGATGGAATACGACGGGAATGTGGGTCGTTTGGTACTATCTAAGTGACATGGCGGGTCCTACCGTCAAGGTTAGACATGGCGGGTTCTAGCCATGAAGGTTAGACATGGCAGGTACTAGCCGTGAAGAGTAGACATGGCGCGTTCTAGCCTTGAAGGTTACACATTGCAGAAACAAGGAATGTAGTTCAACCGAGCACTTTCCATGGTAATAACGAGAGAGCAATAAGAGACTCACGACATCCCCCCTGTGTGTGTGTGTGTGTGTGTGTGAGAGAGAGAGAGAGAGAGAGAGAGAGAGAGAGAAGTTTAAGGGTGGAAAATAATTCTTCTTCAACAAGGACTCGGGGACGCTTTTGTGCCCTATCAAGACTGGAAAATGAGAACTGGGCATCCACCGCCCAAATATGGCAACAGGAAACCATTTTTAGCCAGACCTGGCACTTATTAAGATAAAGGATAGCATGAGGAGTTGTTTCAAGTCTCTTCTCCATCTATGACGATACTGTCAAGCGTTCACTGCCGTATCGGAGTACCGAAACTACATAACAGCAATGCTCTTTTCGATTTTTCCTATGTAATTTTCCTGATTCTTAATACTTTGTTTAACTTTTGAAATGCATCTTTCGCTATCCTAATAGGACTTCGGATTTTGGTCTCGTCTTTCCATCCGCTGTTAAAACACTTTCTAGATATTTAAATTTTTGCACGTGTTTAATTTTGGTATCTCCAGTTTATAATTTGCATGTTGGGTTGCCCCTTTTGCTGACAGCCATAGATCCCGTCTACTTCCAGTTGATGCTTAGTCCTTTCTTCTTGCTTTCTTTTGCCGACTCCTGTAGTAGTTCCTGTAGTTTCCTTTCTGTATCTGCTATGAACACTGTCACTTCATGTTTTTAAGATCATGGCCGCTAATAATGAATCCTGGTAGGACTTGTAATTTTCTTAGAATCGCCTCACTGTATAGGTTGAAAAAAAATCTGCCGAGAAGACAACTCTCTGTTTTAAAGTACTTTGTATTTTTGTATATTTACTGAATTCATTTTCTATCCATATGCAGGTGGTTTGCTGCCAGTATAGGTTATGGATTATTCTAATATCCTTCCCAACCTTCTAACCGTCCTTTGACACCTACGTCATAAAATGCGTTTGCATACTCTATAAATGCACCCTTTTGCAGTTGCATGCCTTTTTCTAGTACGATTCTGAGAATAAATATTACATTCCTTGTTCCAGTGTTTTTAACGAACCCGCACTGTTTTTATCCTAATTTCGGTCTAATTCTACTGTCCGCTCTCTCCCACATCATCATCTTTCTTTTATGTGCTGTGTCTCTTCGGGACATAGAGGATCATGGCCCTCCACATCTTGCTGTCCCTTTTTAGTTATTCTCCCAAACCCTGTTCTACCATCCATTTACTCAAGCTCATCAAGTATGTTTCACACTGCTTTCCTTTGTCCGACTTTCTCTCAAATTGTCTTGTGCGTATCAAATTTTCCAAGCCCTCTTTCCTCATTACGTGCCTCAGAAATTTCAACTGGCTCTTCCTGGTGTTAATTATAAGTCTTTTTTTAAATAATTTCTCTAAAACCTCGTCGTTGTTCACATGTTCGGTCCATGGTATCCTCAACATCCTTCTGTAGAACCACATTTCTTTTGCTTCCAGTATATTCTTCATTTTTGAGGAAATTGTCTAGCTGCCTTACAGGAGGAAGCTATCACCTAACAGTTCAGTACTATTTTTCTTTAGCCTGAAAAAGACGTTAAACTCGTAATTTTTACGTACTTTTAAGTTACATTATTATGTACTTTTTGTTACTATTTTAGTAATTACAGAAATATATCGTGAATGTCATGGACGGAGCATGTGAGCAACGATGAAGTTTTAAGGAAACTTGGAACAAAAAAAAAAACATTTATACAGTGGAACCTCGGTATCCGAATTTAATCCGCTCTTGAAGGCAGTTCGTGACCCGAAATATTCGTAAAACGAAAATATTTTCCCCGTAGGAATCAATTTAAAATGGATTAATCCGTTCTTAGAGCCTGGATGATTAGTCATTTAGACTTTTACATCAGGACTTTGTGCATAAAGTTCATATACAAAATCAATAAAAATCATTAAAGGTAACACATTAAGATAAACACAATACTAAACAAATAAAATACATGTGAACACTTAATTTGATCATACTTCAACTGGGGAGAGATGAGATGATGGCGAAATTGGAAGGTGATGATGAGGGCGAAGGTCATAGATTTTATTGTTTTTGAAGGGGAGTCCAATTTCACAAAAACATTTTTCTGGGGTTTCTTCTCTTTGCCTTTTTTGTCTCTTACAACCGCTCGACTCTGTTTGAAAGTCAACCGCCTGTCTCACTAAAAAAAAATTGTCCAATGACATTAGTTTTTGTCTACGTTTGAAAGGTACTCGGACGGCCATTTGGGCGAGAGACATTTGGCCGGGAGACATTTGGCCGGAAAGCCATTTGGCCGACAGACATTTCGCCGACGGACATTTTGTCGAGGGACATTTGGAAAACAGACATTTGGCCGAGGGACATTTGGCCGACAGACATTTGGGCGAGAGACATTTGGCCGGAAAGCCATTTGGCCGACAGACATTTGGCCGACGGACATTTGGTCGAACGGACATTTAGCCGACAGACATTTGGCCGAGAGACATTTGGCCGAGAGACGCTTGGCCGGACGGACATTTAACCGAATGGATATTTAGCCAGTAAATGTAGTGGCGTACTTACATGTATGTCACACTCTTTATCGTAATGTGACATATATATTTATATTTATTTACTGTATTAATTCATAATCTTTCGTTTTTTTTATGGCAGGCTTTTTAAAAATCTATTCTGTATATATTATTGGGTTGGTGCATAATTATCAGGCGTTTTTGTAAGCGAGTTATTTGTTGATAAAAATTGCTGTTTTGTTTCCTTTTTTTAATAAAACATATTTTATTTTCAGGTTATAAAAATGCGTGCCAATAATCGTACGATTCGGAATAATCATTTAAAATGTTATTGTTGAATTGTTATATTTCTTTTTTCATAATAAATATTGCTTAAAAACGCCTGATAATTATGCACCAACCCAATACATTTTACTTCAAATATTACTGTAAGATGATAAGTAGTTTGAGAAAAAGCACATTTCACAACAGCAAAAATCTTAAGCTTTTACGATATGAAAGATCTTAAATTTCACTTTTAATGATCATTATATTGAAGGGATGAACAGACTTTTATCTTACTGTTAAATACGCATGCGCTACTTTTTACCCAAATACACTCAAATATTTTAAAAAATACTAATTTCATTAAACAAATATTGAAATAAGAAAAATTTTAACTTAAAATTTGATACTGTAATTTAATCACTTGAAATTCATTGGTAATTATTAGTCCTATTCTACCTTTTAAAACTGCTAATTAAAATACGTAATGTATTGATTGTTACTATTTTTACTTGTACTTTTTTGGAGAAATGCCCGTCGGCCAAATGTCCCTCGGCCAAATGTCCATTCGGCCAAATGACCGTTCGGGCAAATGTCCGTCGGCCAAATGTCCGTTCGGGAAAATGTCTCTCGGCCAAATGCCCATCAGCCAAATGTGGGCCATGGTTTGAAAATATTTCTAAAGTGAAACATGGCATTGCCATTGAAAGTATTTGTTCTACGGCTTATTATTGCTTTATCATGATGATATGACGGGTGTAACAGCAAAATTGTCCAAATCGTGTTAGAGCATAAATGTTCTTCAAGCAAAAAGTTTAATATCTAAAAATTGAGTTTCTTTTTTCCAGATTTTCAGCTAAGGCGTTTAGCCATCTTGATATCATTTTACACAAGAATAACTGAAAAACTCTTTGAGTTATTCGACTATAAAGAGAGCTGGTTAAAATCACTTTTGGTCAGCTTCACTGTCTTTCCAAATGAGCAATGGTGGGAGGAAAAGGATTATTCAGGCCTTCCTTAATGGTACCAACATTCATACTCTGGCTTCAAAGTCCATTCAAGAACCATCAAGAGAACAGTGAATAAGTTTTGAAAAAGAGGGAACAGTAGAGAGAAAACTAGATAAAAAAATAAATCACAACAGGAAGCGGGATCATCATTTCAACGTAGAGCTAAATAGATCAACAAGAAATTATCCAGCTCAATCCATAAGACGTTTGGCACGTGCAAGAGGAGTTTCACCTATGACAGTCCAAAGAGCATTGAAAAAAAACTTGAAAATGAAATCATACGTGAAACCTGTGAGGCATCTTCTTACTCTAAGACAGAATGTTAGACGGTTAGATAGGGTGAAGATCATCTCGACTAAATTGTAAAATAATCCTGGAATATATATATATATATATATATATATATATATATATATATATGAATTTAATTTCAATCCTTCACGAACTTCTGATCCATAGGTATGTTTAATTAATGATGAACATAACATTTTCGTTTATGATCGATTTCATCACCGTTCTTCTGTTAAGCGTGGAGAGTAATTTAAAATTTTTATTCTGAGTCTAATAGCGTTATAAAAAGCTCGGAGAATTCCACTAAGATATCGTTAATCATCTCTAATATACAACAGCTAAGAGCTTAATTTAACAAATAGGCAATTTTGCTTTTTTACCATTTGGACAATTTTGCTGTTAAACCCGGTACTTCCTTGAAACTTTGCACTTCACGCCATTTTATCGCCGGCTAGCGTTTTCGTCACCCGTCGAGACATTTTTTCTTTTGAAAATATGTTCATAAAACAATTTGTTCGTGATTAGAGGCGCTTGTGATCTGAGATTCCACTATACTTAGAATACGAAAGAAACAGTTGAAATTTCTGGGACGCATAATGAGGAAAGAGGACTGGGAGAATTTAACACTTACAGGACATGATAAATGCAAGGGAAGTAGCGGGAAACGTCGAGAAACATAACCAATGTGCTTGTTGTGTAAATGGATGGCAGACAAGGGACTGAAGAGAGAGGAAGGCGAAAATTATTGTCGGCAAAGTTAGGAAGCTGTGGAAGGCCAGAATTCCAACGTCCTGAGAGATACAGCAATTAAGAAAGAAAAAGGAGACTTTTTATAATGACTATGTAGTGCCTCTCAGTACAGACCATAACAGAATAGACTTTGCATTCATTTGTCCGTCAGGGAGGTATGGTGCAGTATTGCCCTGAGTGGTAACCCTCTAGCTGCCGACTACATAGAGACACGAGATTGGCTCAGTTGCGCCTAGCATGCGCGCGTGGGAAACGACAACCCCAGCGATACGACACACACTTAGATATCACACAAGAGAATATAAGCTCCACGTATCTGATGAGAAGCTCGGTGCCTGTGCATACACCTACCGTTACAGTAAGTACCAGACTCCTATTGCTATGATTTATCTTTACAAGGGCCAAATGTGACGGAAAATGGAGTCGGAGTCGAGCTCGAGCTGCCCAGTTTATAATTTGATAAATGTTGAAAGCCTCTAAGCGGCCATGTGAGTGATGAATTATTTTACACCACGGTCCTTCCAAATATGCAAAGCATCGCAAGCCTGTCTGACCGCTAATCTATGATATATTTGCTTGTTTGTATATAATGAATATTAACTTTTTCTATATAAAATCGAAGTGTAGTATCTGTAGCCAATCATGAGTATTTCTGATCTGAGAACGCTATACATTAATATCAATCAGGTATAATTCTTTTAACCATTACTTTTTCGCCCCAAGCAAGGGGATAAATGTCGAAACTAACAATGAAAGAGACAGAGGACAATAAAAGAAAAACAGGATTCAAGAAGACAAAAGTGACGATTGACATTGCATTCATATTTTTGAAGATAGTAGATGACAGGAAAGCAAAAAGCCGGAAGGGTGTTCCACAAATGATAAACGCAGAAGAAGAAGCTATTAGCATAGAACTTACGGCTGCATTGATTTCACCTATCTGCCAATCTAGTACTAGGCTCAAATTAATGAGGTCGATGTACCAAAGAGGAAAACCCATCAGAAAAATTGCCATGAAAAGATACAAGGAAGCCATGTTACGGCGGTAAGGAAAACACTGAAGCCGAGATGCCATGCTAGGACCGATAATGTTGCGTATTTTACTTTGGAGTTTGTCAAGAAACTTTAAATATGGAGCAGAAGCACAAAAACAGATGTGGCAGCAATATTTGCTACACGGACTTATGGTAGACTTATAAATGCATATATTAGAGACTAATTCACCAACTAGATTTTTAATTGAAATTATTATCCGTCAGAGTTGGTGATTTTTTTAATCATTTTACCCCAAGTAAGTTAATAAAATTCTTTAGGATGCAAGGGGTTGCAAGGAGTGAAATAAACAGAAAAAATAGGGCTTTCAAGAAAGATGAAGGTGACGATGAACATTACATTTAAATTTTTGAAGAACGTAGTTGACAAAATAGGGGGATGCTGAAAGCGAGTTCCATAAGTGAGAAATGTGGGAGAAGTCACTGCTTGCATCGTATAACACGGTTCGACTCAGGGTCTTTCCTACGCTGGACAGTATTTGACCTGGTTATCTCTTGACTGCTTCGTTTCTCCATCTGCTCTGCCCACGTTGTGTTTTTTGATCACAGTGTAGTGAAGATCGAATTTTCGTCCGTACTTAAGCGCTGAATCGTGTTGACGGAGCCGTGCTATGAAAAAAGGACAAGAAAGTTTCCGATGATGAAAATACAAATATCACAACAAATAACGAGCAACGCCGCTTGGTTAATTTTCATTTGGTTTATATAATCGTTGATACAACAAAATTAACCGTGACACTTGGTACGGGTTGAAACATACACACAGAATTAGGTCGGGAATTCTCCACGGCAGGTTACGTGGGGTTCAACCGCACTCACGTCTGCTGTTGATTCGTTTCAGCCCTTGATCCAACTGCAACTGTGGGCTTCAGTTAAGCGTTCGGTTTATATGCATCCCGTCCAAATCTTACCATCCCTGAAAGCTCATTAAGTATTCATCAATTAATTATTTCATCCAACCCTGGGGACATGATACCAACCCTCAAGCAAAGCTGTCAGCTATTTCAAAACAATAAACTTTGAAAAACAATAAACTTTGACAATCGTCCGTTTTATCAAACAATAATTTTCCCTAAACAAAACTTGTGTGTTTAAAAATTAATTTCAAATCTGCAAAGAATTCTCTTTCTCGACTTCCAATGAATTCTCTTTGTCAATTAACCAATACGACCCAGATAATTTTCTGCCCAGTTGGATGTTTACAAAACTCAGCTTTGCGAATTCTTTTGGCTTTACCCGAATTTGTTTCCCGCCCATCAATGACCTTCAAATATCAAAACAATCAATTATTTAAAGCAATACTCTTTCCCGATAATCAACTTTCCGCGCCTTCGAAATTTATTTAAAGTCGATAAGAATTTTTCAGACTGTTTTACATTCCCGCTTTTTGTATTTATAACAATCTTATTTGCTTTCTTCAATTTATATTTTCAACATTCCAATTCAACATGGACTTAACATTCCATTTGCCGTTTCTTTTTATCAGAAAGGAAAAAAACATTTCTTTTTTTTCCAATTCTATACGAGGTTTTCGCATGAACCATTTTAATCTTAATTTCATACTACCAGTGTTACAATAGTGATAGAAATTACGGTTACAATTAATAATTTAAAACATAAAATGATGAGACCTAAATGCCACTCAAGTACTGCATAAAGTCGCGGTACAAAAGAGGAAAATTCACCAGAACAAATAGTGCGAAAATATTTATAGAAGAGGCAAAGGGAAGCTACATTACGACGGTGGGAAACGATTGAAGCCGAGATGCCAGGTCAGGGCCGATAACGTAGATTCTTCTCTGGGTTTTGTCAAGAATATTTAAATATGTAGCAGAAGCACAACAACAGATGTGGCAGTAATATTCGCTACACGGACGTATGGTAGACTTATAAATGCATATTTAAAATACGATAGAAAATGTCTCACACGCTCTTTATGTGTTTGTCCGTAATCTATACGCTGTTGTCCTCATGCCTTTGAGGTAAATGGCAGAATTTGTGGCGTAAGAATCTTTTTTCTCAATACTTCATTGATTTCGGATTCTTCTTTAATTTTATGTTTTCATTTATGCCTGTCTAATCTTATTTTTAAATGTTTTTTTTAATTAATTTTGTCGAAATCTCTAGAGACATAGCAGAAACACCAGACCAGATGTAACAACAATACCCAGTCCACAGACAAAATGAAATAATGAATTATTTAATGTTATTTGAAGTTTCGAGAATTTATCCAGTGTACTTTGCTTTAATCTTAATGTTTTCTTTACGTAACGCCAAACATGAAGCAATTTCAGCAGTAAAATTATGAAACCTAACTGCCAATCTAGTACTGCGTTTAAATTCGTCAAATCTAGATACCATAGAGAATGAAATGTGTAGAACAGAAGCGGGTAAAAAAGAGTATGAATGACGAAAGGAAATAAAAAGGAATCTCTGTAAAACTTGATAATTATTTAAAGCGTGAAACTTCCAGTTTCCATGCAGACTTGATTCCCATATTCATCAGTAATCTATACGCTGGTGTCCTCATGCCTTTGAGGTAAATGGCAGAATTTGTGGCGTAAGAGTCTTTTTTCTCGCTTATTCATTGATTTCTCATTCTTTAATTTTATGCAAAAAGCTGATCAACATAAAAAAAAGCTGTTCAATTTCCATTCACTTACCCTGATGTAAGCTTGGAGGTGCAGGTGGTGTAATGTTTAATGGTTCGTAATTGTTAACCGGAGAGCCGAGTTCCAATCCCACTTGGGTTCGGTATATTCACTTACGCGCGAATACCCTTGAGAAAGAATCGTATCAGTAAATCATTATCTTAAAATTTAAAATGTTTTCTGGCTTTAAATAACCAGCAAAGGGTTGATAAACCGTAGAAAACGGAACAATTAATCAATATCTAAAATATGGCAAAGTATACTCCATAAATTCTTGAAACTTCAAATAACATTGAATGATTCATTATTTTGTGTTGTCTGTGGACTGTGTATTGTTGTTACATCTGGTCTGGTGTTTCTAATATGGATGTAGAGATTTCGACGAAATTAATTAAAAACATTTGTAAATAAGATTAGTCAAGCAGACATGAAACCATAAAATTAGAGTTAAAAAAATGGCAAGATAGCAGCACGTGCATAGAAAACATGATCGGATTATAGATAAAATAGTAGGATTAAAGGAGTTGCCTCGAAATGATGATTGGATTAAAGAAGTTGATTAGAAAACATAGTGGGATTAAAAGAATTGCTTAGAAGAGACAATCGGATTAAAGGAGTTGCTTAAAAAGAATAGTCGGATTTAAAGAGTTGCTTGGAAATATGGTCGGATTAAGAGAGTTGCTTAGAAAAAAAATTCAATTAAAGGGGTTGCTTCGGACAGATATTCGGATTAACGGAGTTGCTTAGAAAAGGTAGTCGGATTAATGGTGTTGCTTAGAAAAGATAGACGGATTAAAAGCGTTGCTTAGAAAAGATACTCCGATAAAAGGGGTTGTTTAGAAAAGAAAATCGGATTAAGGGAGTTGCTTAAAAAGAATAGTCGGATTTAGAGTTGCTTGGAAATAGGGTCGGATTAAGAGAATTTCTTAGAAAAAATAATCCAATTAAATGGGTTGATTAGGAAAGATAGTCGGATTAACGGAGTTGCTTAGAATATATAGTCGGATTAAAGGTGTTGCTTAGAAAAGATAATCCGATAAAAGGAGTTATTTAGAAAAGATAATCGGAATAAGGTATTTGCTTAAAAATAATAGTCGGATTTAAAGAGTTGCTTGGAAATATTGTCGGATTAAGAGAGTGGCTTAGAAAAAATAATCCAATTAAAGGGGTTGATTAGGACAGATATTCGGATTAACGGGGTTGCTTAGAAAAGGTAGTCGGATTAAAGCTGTTGCTTAGAAAAGATAATCCGATAAAAAGAGTTGTTTAGGAAAAGACAATAGGATGAATGGAGTTGCTTAAAAAGAATGGTGGGATTAAAGTGTTGCTTTGAAATATGGTCGGATTAAGAGAATTGCTTAGAAAAAATAATCCAATTAAATGGGTTGATTAGGAAAGATAGTCGGATTAACGGAGTTGCTTAGAAAAAAAAGTCGATTAAAAGTGTTGCTTAGAAAAGAAAATCCGCTAAAATGAGTTATTTAGGATTAATCGGATTAAGGGAGTTGCTTAAAAAGAATAGTTGGATTTAAAGAGTTGCTTGGAAATATTGTCGGATTAAGAGAGTGGCTTATTTATTATAACATATTAATACAATAAAACTATTTTATTATAAGTCACTGTTATTCATCACTTACTATATGTAATCTATGAATTAAACTTTATCGTAACAATATATCTACAGGGAAAATAGTATTTATAGGGTTTCGTAATATACGTGAGCTTTATATATATCGATAGGCAGCGGTCACAGAACAGACCAGGAAGGATTACTGTAGTTTTCTTTTTTAGTGGATCTTTTAAAACCTGTAGGGTTTTTTCCTGCTAAAAATCATTTCTAATAGTGACTGAAGAGCAGATATAATTCCCCACTTTAACCAGAAAAAAAGATTCGTTTTTTCCCTTTCATTTGCATTAAACTCTTTTTTTTTATTGTAATCAGTCATCTTTGATAATACCAACAACACTGTGTGAGTGGCATTTGAAAAAGACTGAAAAGTTTTACGCATGCGCAATTCACTTTATTTGAAAGAAACACTTCAGGCTATTTTGCACATTGTTTAATAGGCTCTGTTTATTGAGCCATACGTAATGTCAGTTTGTTTTTCCTGTCTCTCGCTGGTTGGCTTGATATTTTTAACAATAAAGGTAGCTCCGAGCCTAAAAATCGACATTATGATAATATTTTACAACCAAATTTTTCCTTTCTTTTCAGAATGAACGGTATTACGTAAATTCTGGCTTACAGCCATTAAATGTAGGTAAATCGCTAAAAAAGAGCATAACATGAAGAAAAAGACGCCAAACTTGACGAAACCAAAATTTTATCGTCTAAATGTTCATGTTATTATTAAGAGGAAAAACCAAAGTTTTTTTATAAATTATTTTTAAAAATGTTTCGTTCTTTTTAGAACATAATAAATTTTGATTAAAAAAACCTTGTTTCTCTTTGTATCACCGGAACTAGTAAAATATCATAGACATTTTTTAGCACGATTTTTTTGTATGGCACATTAATTTGGAAAATCTTGCAAAAATAGAAATAATTGTCGGATGTTAATGAAACTTTCAGAAACTATTCACAGATAATCGAAATTATTATAAATAATTCTTTTTTTATTAGTCATGGCAGAAATATTTTTTTATATTTATTAACCCCCTCCCCATAACTAATTTTATGAAAACGCTAGAAATTCGATCGAAACTAGTTTAGTGATTACAATAGTTAAAGGCACAAGGTTTTGAGGAATGCAAATCATGTTTTTTTTTTAATTGGATCCCCCCCACCTGAAAATCAGCTCTGAATTGTAACATACAAAACTCAATAAAACAAATACATTATTTAATTTCAAATGCTTTTATTTTCTTTTAGTTGTTTTTATGAATATGGGCAATATTTTTTGAAAGCAAAAAGATTTTTCGATGAAAAATGAATTTTTAATACAATTATTTGTTATTTCTTTAATTATAATAGATTTTTACATTTGAGCTGTTAAAATATTATAAAATTAGTTAAAAGCCGCATCGGGTTTCCGAAGCGTCCTTATGAGATAGATCTTTTTTTAGCGCGTTGTAAATTGTAACGTTTTGACTAATCAGAAGATCCGCGGTAATTAAGAAATGTAATTTTGTGTTCATTAAAATCGTTAAAATGGCTGTAATTAAAACGTACGGAAGGTCACAAGCAATAAAACGTCACGCGGCTTGAGTGTAAGCGTTCTCCGCCGAACGTCGATTACATTATTGCAAATTCTTCGTGCGAATCACATGTTGAGCATTTTGAATTAGCTTTTTTACTAATTAAAAAAAATTTGAAGACCATCCTAAGCCATTTTCACCATCAACATTAGTACATTTTTAAAAATACCATTTATTTCATTTACATATTTCATTGCAATTTCAATTTTTTGAAGTTGTTTTACAGATTTCACTTTTCAGTTTTCAGTGAGTCGTCTTTATTTCACTTGTATGCGAATTTCTTATTTCAAACAGTTTTCGGTTCTTATCAACAGTTTATTACCACATCGCTATTTTGTGAGAATTTCATCACAATTTTTGACACGCTTAACCTCTCAGTTACAGTCAGAAAAATCATTCCCACTGACTGTTTGTGCCAACTCCTCTGGAGCCTGCCCAAGTAATTACATACAGAACCCCAGCTAACTATCTATCAGTGATCATTGTCAATTCCAAATATTTCCTGCACGTGCCTATGTTACTTCATGTTATTTGTGAACATGTTACAAATTTCCAGTAATCCCTTTCAGATCTCGGTCCATTCTGTCTGCAGCTCATAATCATTCCTTAAGTGTTGTCATCACCCTGCCCAAAAGGTGTTAAAAAACAAAAATACATCAAGCCATTGTTCAAACATAGATAAAAAAAAAAGGGATTTTTTACAAGGTGATGACAGCTTGGTATTGTCGGCTGGCTGGCCTTTGACCCAGCAATGTCAAAGTCAATTTCGGCTTAATTTCAACATTGTTTTCTTTATCGCTGATTTAAAAAAAATAAAAATAAAAAAAATATTAAAAAAATCTTGGTTCCCAGTGTTCAGGAATAGCAATTTTAAGTATTTTTTCATATTTTATCCCCAGAAAAATGTTTTATAATCATTTACACCAACCAATTTCACTTAGAAATCACAGAGCATTCTTTGCTTTCAGGAAATACCTAGTTTCATGGGGTGCAGATCAAAAGTGTCCTTGATGTTTTGTTCAGATTGATGACAAAAGTCATTTTTCAATATTTTTTTTTCAGAGCAAATACGCTGTAGTGTAACAAAATAACTTTTGATATGTTTGTGATGATTTTTACTTGGGATAGAAATGTTTTATCATAGCAGATCTGTATTGACTTTAGGGGGCTATAGTTGCCCTCAGAAAGCTGTGTAATATTTTAATTTATTTATAGTATTTATAATTTCTACAAATAGTATCAACAAACTTATGGAGTAAGCTACAGTAATAAAAAAACAAAATAAAAGAAATTGGAACGCTGAAATTTTTTTTCTTTTACTTTAATAATTACGAGGTACTACATAAGCTGGTTCACGTAAAAAAAAAACGTTACGTTAATTATGTCCTTCCGTATGATAACTCGAATCTCACGTTAGCTGTCGATATGTGATGATGTCATCACTCATCACCTGTCAATAGCCAACGATGTTAAGATCGCCTCCTTTTATTTTAAACAACATTTTTCTTCGAAGAAAGTAAGTAAAAGTTTCTTTCAAAATATATTAAATAATCTTTAAATTTGCTAATTTTCGTCAAATAAATTTGGAAAAGTGTATAATTGATTTTTGGACGAATTTTAAACTAGGATTTTAACTTAGTTTACAAAATTAAAAAAAATGGCTGATATCGATTTTTTTTTAGTAGTTTCGGTGACAAAAAAAAAGAAAACAATATTTTTAACTAAAATTTCGGACATGTTAAAAATAAAAAAAAATACTTTGGTATTTCTTCTTAACAATGATATATATACTTCAGCAGATAAAAAATTTTTTCATCAAATTTAAAGCCGTTCTTGTCATGCTATGCTCTTTTTATTGATTTTCATGGAGGTACCTAATTAAATGTCTTACCTTAAAACCTTGTAGAAATAAAAAATAAAAATTAATTGTATGTCAGCTATCGGTCTGTTGATTCGTTGAAGTCAGAGCATTCAGATCTCGTGGTTCATATCGGTTTTCAAACCCCAGCAAAATCTAGGTGTTTTTTAAACGAATAACAATTCTCGCTTATTAACCTGGCATTACAGAAATTGTATGTGCTTTGGATTTGCACTTATAAACTCTAAATTACATATGTGGTATAAATATATATGAGTGGAGATTCTTTTTCTATAAAGAGAATAAATGAACATTAATCTCCGCAGAGAAACATTTCTGCCTGCCATCGGCATGGATGATTTTATACTCTAGGAGAGCAACCCTCTACGCTTTTATGTGCATTGCAAGGAAAGTTGGTCCATTTTGGTACCTAGAATTGACGAATTTAAACACAGTAGTAATAGTAGATAGTAGTAATTGGTAGATAGGTCTCATTATTTTAGTTGAAATTGCTTGATGTTTGGCGTTAAACGGGTGAAGTAAACATTACGATTATGACACATTGATGAATTCTTGAAAGTTCAAATAACAATAAATAATTCATTATTTTATTTTATCCGTGCATTGGATATTCCTGCTAAATCTGCTCTGATGCTTCTAATATGAATCCGAGTGTAATAGAAACCTGACACTCCGATTTCTAATTGCAAGCAGTTATATATTACACCACCCATACATCCAAACTTGCAGCGACAGGTATTTCCAAGCGGCCACCTTTCTAGGTACTGACAGGCTCGACGTTGCATCAATGATCATACGAGAACCGGTGTTTCAACATGATATGGTCGTAAGACATATCTCCCGAAAATGATTACGTACAGAAGTTGGTATTCGAAAGCGGTCACTCATTTAGGGTATTCGCGCGTAAGTGAATATTAAGAAACCGACTGGAATTGGAACTCTGCTCTCCGATTAACAATTCCGAGACATTATGCAGTACACCATCCGCACATCCAAGCATACAACCTGGTATTCCAGGTATTCAAGCGATCACCCACCTACTTACCAACCAGACTTGACGTTGCTTAATTTTGGTGAACGTACAGGAATCTGGTGTTTCAAGACGATTTGGTTGAAAGCTCCTTTGCACTAGGGATGTTATTGTAAACTAAACTACCTAGAACAATGGCAATAGAACGTTGTCCAAACCCTGTCCTTTGCATATATATATATATATATATATATATATATATATATATATATATATATATATGTATATATATATATATATATATATATACTCAAATCTTCTTTCCCGAACAACCATATAAACATTGACAACATATTATGAAATGGATTAAATCCGACAATTATTTTCTGTTTATACGTTATTTTAATAGATACTATTTAATGTTTACGTTAAGGTACATTTTGTGAGCAGATATGATTGTTTGGAAAAGTCGTCGAAGATTTGTTTAAAAACATTAATTTAAACTTTGCTAACCAAAGGCTTTCTCTGTAGCTGAGTGGTATAGCACGTTAGATCTATTGACGCTTCTGTATAGGACACACGTACGATTTCTGTTGGAGGAGAACATATTTTCCATGAAATTTCTCGAATATTCAGACCGGTAAACGTAATTAATACTATTTATTTAAAAAAAAACAACAGAGCATTACCTAAATAAATTGTATCTATTAAAATAACGTATAAATAGAAAAATATATTAACTAATTGTCAGACCTAATCCATTTCATTATATATATATGTACACCTACACATTTTCTTTTCGGGATCACCATCAGCTGCTTTGTCCCCTTTTTCTTTCGGAGCGTCTCAAATGTGAAGTTAAATTTAGAAATTAATATAAATTGCACCCATGTACACGCAGAGCAGGCAAGCAGAAAGACTAGAGAATTATATTTTTCCAAAGAATATTTGTGCGAAAATGAACGCAACGAACTCTGTATGCGGACAACCGCTACAACTTGTTATTAAAAGATATATATATATATATATATATATATATATATATATATATATATATATATATATATATATATATTTATATGTGTGTGTGTGTGTGTGTCTGTGTGTAAATTATTTTCAGAGAGAGCGTATCTGTAAAATAACAAAATTAATAAAAACCAAGAGGAAAAACTATTCTTAGTTGGCACGTTTCGTCTTCTGAGGTACTTTATGAAGACAATTGTAGGATTTATTTTGTTTCACGTGTTTATAAACAAGAACAAAATGACGCCAGTGCACCTGTATATAAACTAAACTATATAAACTATATAAAATCGACCTTGCTAACCGAACGTTCCTCTCTGTCCCAAAGCACGTCAGGCTATATGACGGTTCCGTATAGGATACAGGTTCGATTCCTATCGGAGGACGCATATTTTCTATGACAATTTCTCAGACATTCAGGCCAGTAAATGTTGTTAATACTGTTTATTATAAACAGAGCATTTACTTAAATATTTGTATCTATAAAAAGAATGTATAAACATAAAAATGTCTTATATATATATATATATATATATATATATATATATATATATATATATATATATATATATATATATATGTGTGTGTGTGTGTGTGTGCGTGTATATATAATGGATTCGACTGGAATTCGTACTTTAGATTTACTTACGTGCCATTGGGAAAGGTATAAATCCTCTTCTTCCTTCAGCTATGTGTAAATACCAGGACCACTGGGTTCTTAGCCTTGGATGGCAACTGGTCTAGGTTTTGTAGTGCCCCAGGTCCCCGTATTCGGTCCTTCAAAAAGTCGGGGTGGTTCTGCACAAAACCTTCACCCCTATAATCAAATCTCATTTACTGGTGTCGGGCTGTCGGTTCCTAGGAACAGATCTACTTGAATCTCATACGTCGAATTCGAAGAGAGAGTCGAGTACACACACACACACACACACACACACACACACACACACACACACACACACACACACACACATATATATATATTACTGGAACGTGCAAGTCGCAACACTAGAGTTCAAATATTTCAAGTGAGAATTTTTTGTATGCATTTAGTAATGTGGTAAATCCAAGAATTCTTTGTTGCAGTTCTTTGTTTTCCAGTTAAAGTGACATGAATTAAGGATATACAGTGTAACCCGGATATAAGAGAGTTGTCGGGACCGGAGAAGGAGTCTCTTATATCCGGGTTTGGTCTATTTTGTTTTATTAACACAGGCTCTAATTTGGGACCAGATAAAATCTATCTTATATCCGGGTTTCTCTTATATCAGGGTCTCTTATATCCGGGTCTCTTATATCCGGGTTACACTGTAGTTCAATTAATAGAGTGATAAGTCTTGGTAGATTTTTCCGTAATTCCGTACTGTAGATCAATTGTTTTCCATAAACATATTAGGCAGCATATATTTTATATTATAAAGAGACAATCATACATTGAATCAATTAGCAATATTAATGCAATTAATGGCGAAATCTCTTCGCTAACAGACTTAATATAAGGATTAACTACATTATTATGTATTAAATACACCAGATCCATCTGTCAACAATTTTATGCATAAGGATCGCGTCATTTAGTGGATTATTAGTAAGTTAATGCTTATATTATGTCTAAGAAAAAAAAAAAGGATAAATGGAAAAAAAAAGAAAACATCAGAAACCTCCAAACAGCGGAAGAAATTGTCGAGTACCTTAAGTCTCTGCTACAAAAGAACTCCTCCCCACGCAGCACGTTAAAACAAAGAGTGCTCTATACACTCAGTGGAGCAAAAGTGAAATAAATAAATCCTAGTTATCTAGGTACTACCTACCTAGGTTTCACCACATGGATCATCCACGTGAAATCATCAGGGTGAACTGGCTGATGATCCCATGTGGTGAAACCTAGGTAGGTAGTACCTGGCTCATTAGGATATATATATATATATATATATATATATATATCCTAATGAGCCATAAATGAGCCTAGGTAGGTGTTGGGGCGCACCCACGTTCACAACCACAATAGACTGATCCTATTATTATAAATAGAACAGTAGTTCTAGAGACTGTGAGTAGTGTTGTAGTAGTGCAGAGTGAGACTTCTGTAGTGATCAGTTACACTTCCGTTTCTCAACTTGAAGATACCGTTGGACTTGATTACTATTACTTATTGTTACTACTAACCTACGTTCGTTCTACTACTAATCTCTCTGATGTAAATACCTCTCTGAATATACCAGTAATTTTCCCTACAACTGTGTTTGTTCGTTATTACCATATACTCACGTGGAAACACTCAACATCTCAACAGTAGGTAGTACCTGTCTCATTATGATATATATATATATATATATATATATATATATATATATATATATATATATATATATATCCTAATGAGCCATATATATATATATATATATATATATATATATATATATATATATATATATATATATATCCTAATGAGACAGGTACTACCTACCTAGGTTTCACCATATGGGATCATCGGCCAGTTCATCCTGTTGATTCCACGTAGATGATCCATGTGGTGAAATCTAGGTAGGTAGTACCTGTCTCATTAGGATATATATATATATATATATATATATATATATATATATATATATATATATATATATATATATATTAGCTTAAAAGAATTCCTATCGTGTAGCTTTTAGCTAACTCCTGCGAAGAGCATTTCATTGGGCCTTCATCGCAATAGTTAGGGTGGGATAAATACGATAGGCAACAATAAAGTCCAGGAGAACTCAATCCTGAATCCTGATCGCTGCATTTAAGTATTGCATTAATATTTAATCTTATCTTTTAAAAGTTCAACGAGAATTCTTCTGTCGTCACTTAATTTAAAGGCAGTTAGATGTGCGTATGTCCTTACTTTCCGTACAAACAATTATTTTTATTTCATGGCTGACTTTCGTTGGATTTCGCAATTAATTTCGATTATTACCAAATTTATTTCCAAATTATAAAACTTGCAATCGTACAAAAAACCTTCGTCGCAAAAAAACATGAAAAAAATCGCAGTAAAGAAAACTTGGGTATTCCAAATTTCAGGATTGCGGGTACGGATCAGACCCGGAGTATTTTTAATTTGCTCACGTAGTCGGCTTGATTCTAGAATGGTATAATATGTTTGGCTACGGCCTCTAGGAGTAATGTTGAAAAGTGTGACACAGTGACACACTGACATTCGCATTTATTATATAGATATATGAAGGCACCACCGATAAGAAAACACAAAACTGATACTCCTACCCTCCAACACTCTATCAACACAATATGGGACAAACTAACGATCCCTAGCAGTATTATCTGCCCTCACCTCCAAGACCATCAAAAATATAGTTAGCAAGAAACACAGATTACGCGCCACACCGACTGCCGAGATTTATAATATAAAATGATGGCAATGCCAGTAAAGCTATACAGGTGAAACATCCAGAAATCTCAAAGTCCGCATCGACAAACGTAAGTTTGACCTACGCTGGACAACCTTTTGAAATCGCTAGTAACACACACACACACACACACACACACACACACACACACACACACACACACACACACACACACACACACACACACACACACACAGAGGAAAATATATTTGTATGTATTATGGGTTTATTTTATTCATTTGTTTCTCAACAATTACGGAAACCGTTGTTAATGAGCCTTAGTTAAAGGATACTGATTTTCCGTATACGTGTTTTAGATGAGGAGATCAGTTTAGATTTGGGGATTAAATTGTCAATGACGGCAAATTTATATTTTTCAGGATATTCACTTTTACAATTTACGAAGCAAGGATTACTTTTCTTTTATACAAGTAAGTGATGAAAATATAGCCTTTATAATTAATTAGTACATGTAGAGAATTTATTGTTAAAATTTAATTCAAAAGTGAAATTTCAAAGAATTTTTCACGAATATTTCTTAAATTTTCTTTATTATAAGTAAAAAGTTTAGCGTCACTGAAAATATTATCTATGTATCTTACATAAATAGTAGGTTTACACACACACACACACACACACACACACACACACATACATAGTGATTTTCCAAGCGTAGCTTAGATGAGACACAAGGGTGAAAGTAAGGGGCACCCAGTGAGGATCGAACTCGCTATTCAGTCGCAGTTGATCCAGCGAGACAAGCTTGCTAACAATTACACTATGTTGAAGTGCTCGAAATGATTTTCTGAGCGTATCTTAGATGTGGCACAAGGCCGAAAATAAGGGGCACCGGTGAGGATCGAACTCACTATTTAGCCGCAGTTGATCCAGCGAGACAAGCTTGCTAACAATTACACTATGTTGAAGTGCTCGAAATGATTTTCTAAGCGTATCTTAGATGTGGCACAAGGCCGAAAATAAGGGGCACCGGTGAGGATCGAACTCACTATTTAGCCGCAGTTGATCCAGCGAGACAAGCTTGCTAACAATTACACTATGTTGAAGTGCTCGAAATGATTTTCTAAGCGTATCTTAGATGTGGCACAAGGCCGAAAATAAGGGGCACCGGTGAGGATCGAACTCACTATTTAGCCGCAGTTGATCCAGCGAGACAAGCTTGCTAACAATTACACTATGTTGAAGTGCTCGAAATGATTTTCTAAGCGTATCTTAGATGTGGCACAAGGCCGAAAATAAGGGGCACCGGTGAGGATCGAACTCACTATTTAGCCGCAGTTGATCCAGCGAGACAAGCTTGCTAACAATTACACTATGTTGAAGTGCTCGAAATGATTTTCTAAGCGTATCTTAGATGTGGCACAAGGCCGAAAATAAGGGGCACCGGTGAGGATCGAACTCACTATTTAGCCGCAGTTGATCCAGCGAGACAAGCTTGCTAACAATTACACTATGTTGAAGTGCTCGAAATGATTTTCTGAGCGTATCTTAGATGTGGCACAAGGCTGAAAATAAGGGGCACCGGTGAGGATCGAACTCACTATTTAGCCGCAGTTGATCCAGCGAGACAAGCTTGCTAACAATTACACTATGTTGAAGTGCTCGAAATGATTTTCTGAGCGTATCTTAGATGTGGCACAAGGCCGAAAATAAGGGGCACCGGTGAGGATCGAACTCACTATTTAGCCGCAGTTGATCCAGCGAGACAAGCTTGCTAACAATTACACTATGTTGAAGTGCTCGAAATGATTTTCTAAGCGTATCTTAGATGTGGCACAAGGCCGAAAATAAGGGGCACCGGTGAGGATCGAACTCGCTATTCAGTCGCAGTTGATCCAGCGAGACAAGCTTGCTAACAATTACACTATGTTGAAGTGCTCGAAATGATTTTCTAAGGGTATCTTAGATGTGGCACAAGGCCGAAAATAAGGGGCACCGGTGAGGATCGAACTCACTATTTAGCCGCAGTTGATCCAGCGAGACAAGTTTTCTAACCATTACACTATGTTGAAGTGCTCGAAATTATTTTCTGAGCGTATCTTAGATGTGGCACAAGGCCCAAAATAAGGGGCACCAGTGAGGATCGAATTCCCTATTCAGTCGCAGTTGATCTAGCGAGACAAGTTTTCTAACCATTACACCACGTCAGGGTGCCCGAAATGATTTTCTAAGCGTATCTTAGATGTGGCACAAGGCCGAAAGTATGGGGCACCCAGTGAAGATCGTATATATATATATATATATATATATATTGGCCTTCACGTCAAGTCGTCTGATATCGCGTGTGCTTGAAACGCGAGTTACTTCTCCAACCATCCTTTCATAGGATTTACTGTTGGTCACTGTTCTTTGATCAGTCTCGGCACTCTTGGTTTGGAGCACTTTACTGAGTAATGTTAAATTTAAATTTACGCCGTTTTTTTTTCTCTTTCTTTTTTTCAGTATTGTTGTTTTTATTCGAGACTGTATCTGGATAAGAGTTTTGCGTTTTGGCATGTTGTCCGATGTTACCATCAACGGTTTTCGCTTTCTCTTTAATGTATATGTTCATAGCTTAGAAAAATTGCACTATTCATTATTTTATTACTTAAAGATTATTTTCACTGAATACCCCTATTTGAATAGACACTCGGATTATTTATTAAGTGATATAATTATTTATTTTTGTCTACACCACGTCAGGGTGCCCAAAATGATCTACCAGCCTGAAAACTCGAAAACTCGTATTAAAGAAAAATGTGCATGTCTATGAAAGCCAGTTTGACTTTTAATAAGATTAAAAGAAAGGGCCGAGAAAAAAAAATTTGTTTGGGTGTTTTGACGTATATTAACATCTCTGTGGGTTATTTAATACCAAAATCTAAATATCTGTCTATATATCTGAGATGAGGTATTATGTACATTATTTACATTATTCGGACTATTGTCCTCATCTTTGTCGCCATATTTATTACAACGTTTCGGCCGTTGTACGCTCCAGCTTTCTTCAGGTGGTTGGAATGTCAAACTGAACATCTGTCTAAATTTCTGATATGAGGTATTATGTACATTATTTACATTATTCGGATTATTGTTCTCATCTTTGTCGCCATATTTATTACAACGTTTCGGCCGTTGTACGCTCCGGCCTTCTTCAGGTGGTTGGAATGTCGAACTGAACATCTGTCTAAATTTCTGATATGAGGTATTATGTACATTATTTACATTATTCGGACTATTGTCCTCATCTTTGTCGCCATATTTATTACAACGTTTCGGCCGTTGTACGCTCCGACCTTCTTCAGGTGGTTGCAATGTCGAACTGAATCCTTTATTTCGCTCACTGTTCTAGTTCCACGTCCCATGTCTAATGGATGTCAGTTATCAGTTATCTCCTTGTTGATTTTCCTCTGAAAGTTCTCCACTGCCTTAACCGGGTATTGAACTCACACTCTTTGGGTCCTGTCACTGGATCTAACCAACGCCTTTATCCACTGTGCCATGTGTCTTCAAGTCCGAATAATGTAAATAATGAAAATCTAAATATGTTGTACGAAATTTTTTTTTTTGAGATAATAAAGATTTTAGTGATACAAGTGTTGCTAATTAACCTATAGTTGGGGGGCGGAAAGTGGTGGATTTATACGTACGAACACCGGTATTTCAACGTGATATGACCATAAGAATAACACCTAAACATGCAAGCTTACAGTACTTGGTATTCCCAAGCGGTCATCCATCTAGTTACTGAACAGGTTTGACATTCTGTGGGATCAAGTTGAGATCATAGACAAAGAACATCATTGGAATATTCGTAAACTTAAGGAATCAGCACATATCCTAGGCCACAAAAATCTCCTGAGCCGACCAAACATAGAAATGAATACAATATGGGAACCAGTAATAAGGATTGCCAGAGAAAAGCGATAATAACAACAAAATTTCCAATATGAACCCTGATAAAAAATATATATTGATAACAGCAAAAAATGCAATATGAGTACTGGTAAAAAACGGTTGCTGAAGACATTAGGTTTATGATACCCAGAAATTCATACACAGATGTCCTCAAGGACACACGGAACAGTGGATAAAGGCGATATTCAACGTGATATATCCATAAGATATAACACCCACACATCCAAGCTTACAGTACCTAGCATTATCAAGCAGTAACCCATTTAGCTACTGTCCGGGCTCGTCGTTGCTTAACTACGGTGATCGTACGGGAACCGGTGTTTCGACGTGATGTGGCCGTAAGCCCTTTATACCAGTCACACATCCAAGTTTACCGCACCTGTTATTTACAAACGGTCACCCATCTAGTTATTGACGAGGCTCGACGTGTGCTTAACTTCGGTGACCAAATGGGAACCACTGGAAAAAATTGCAACACAAGCTTAGTGTCAAGTCTACCCTGCTATTTTACTTATAACTGGCAGAAGAGAAAATGAGTTCACGGCTTCCCCAAGAGCATTTGTGCGAAGGTTAACGTAACGGATACGGCCAGTATTTGAACTCAGTTCGTTGATTTTAATTTCCGATAAGCGTTCCGCTGCTTCTGCATCCACAAAGTTCATTTTTTAATCAATTCACCCCAAGCAAGGCGATAATGCTACTAAGACTCAAGAGGTTAATGGAAGTGAAAGGGAAGGAAAAAAAAATTAAAAGGACTCTAAACAGCAAACAAGGGATAAACATCTACTCCTGTTACAAAATCCATCGAGGAGCGTGAACCGGCCGATAGGCGCACCTATTTACTCCTATTGTGAAAAAGTAAATAAGTAGCAAATAACATTTCAGATTTATGGTGGACATGTTGGAAATATAGAATTGAGGTAGAACTTAGAAGGAACCGGAAATCCAGTCCTAAACAGGAAACCTCTACTTCTTCCTGTTCAAAAGCCGGGTAGGACTGTGAACCGGACGATAGATGAACCTACTTGCTCATAATAAGTGACATTAAATTACAAAAATTTCATTATCTTCAATAAGAAATTTGTTTACTATGCATTTGTAAAGAAAGCATTTTCAGCAATTTTGTCAACGACAAAACACTGTTCTCTATATACTGTCGTACAAGGCGACAAAGTGTATAAGACAAATAATCATATTACTCTATATATTGGAGTACAAGTCGACCGAGTATATAAGACGATTCTCATATTTTCAAGTTAAAATGTAGGTTTGAGACTATACTCGCCGTACAAGACGATCCCCATCCAATATCGTATTTTAGAATATATTGTATTGAATTTATTAAGTGAATTTGATAAGCATGTACTTTCTTTTCACTCAAATTCTAATGACAAAATTGTGGGGAGATATTTTCACACAATCTACAATACTTCATGAGTGGGTGCTGTGTTTTCGGTAGGCTATTACGGTAGTCTGAATGACTTTCCCCCGCTAACCAGCCATTCGTCTCATTGTTCTCGACTGAGATCTTTAAACGGCTTCTGGAGACACACAACCAGTTTTGTTTTTGTTCAACATCATCGGAAACAGGAGGCGAGATATTGTAAATTAACTACCACAATCTACAATACCTCATGAGTGGATGGTGTGTTTTCGATTTGGCTATTACCTTAGCCTGAATAACTTTCCCTTGTAACCACCCATTCGCTTCACTTTTCTCGAATGCGATCTTGTATGACGGTGGCTTTGGATTTATCTCTTGACGAATATGCATTTTATAGTCATCGCGCAATAACAGCACGGCTGACGGACATTTCGCCGAGCGGACATTTCGCCGACGGACATTTAATCGAATGGACATTTAGCCGAAAATGTAATGGCGTACTTACATGTATATCACTCTCTTCATCGTAATGAATGTGATAAATATATTTATATTTATTTACTGTATTATTTTATAATTTTTCGTTTTTTTTTTTGACAGGCTTTTTTGTTCTTTAAATCTATTCTGTATATATTATATTTTACTTCAAATATTACTGTAAGATGATACGTATTTTGAGAAAAAGCACATTTTACTACAGCAAAAATCCTTAGCTTTTACGATGTGAAATATCTTTCAATTTCACTTTTAATGATCATTATCTTAAAGGGATGAACTAGTTTTTATTTTACGGTTAAATACGAATTTAAATAATTAGGTGCTACTTTTTACCCAAATACACCCAAATATTAAAAAAAACGACTAATTTCAATAAACAAATATTGAAATAAGAAAACTTAACTTTAAATTGTGATTTATTAAATTAATCACTTGAAATTAAGTGGTAGTTATTAGTCCTATTCTATCTTATAATATTGCTAATTAAAATACTTTGTTACTATTTTTACTTATACCTTTTCGGTAAAATGTCTGTCGGCCAAATATCTCTCGGCAAAAAATGTCCGGCCACGTCACAGCACATGTTAGTAAGAGTACTTTTATTACACTACATTTATTATTTTAGTATAATAATCCGTTTCAGTAGAAAATATTAGTGTCGATAGTTACTATAAACGACAGGATTTAAGGTTCACATTTTATACGTGGACTATAAGACGGGCCCTTATTTTTGTGAGGATTTTTTAAGGTTAAAAGGTCACCTTGTACGCCGACATATACTGTATTTATTTAGCGATGCAGTTAGTCATAAACATTCGAATTATACCGTATAGAATTTCGAGTACTTATCGAAACAATCGCAATGGGAATTACTTCCCTGGCTAGAATGAGAAAATTGTCAGCGTATGTAGTATAGGTTTGGCCTCTATTTGCGAAACCTAATCCAAACTCATGAAGACCTGTCCGAATATATTATCAATAATTGCCAATATTTGCAAGATTATCCAAGCGATATCATTAATATTAAACATATCACCATTTCTTGCCATCTGCTATATTCTCAGAAAAGGATACTTTGAAAGAAAGTTTTCAAAACCTTAGCTTTGAAATAAGAGAGTACGCTGAAAAGTTCATAGGCTGACTATGAAGGTTTGGAAATCTTGCATGCATTAATTTCAATTCTTCTTATTAATAACTTCATTGTTTCTTTCCAGGTACGAGAATGGGCTGAAAAGTTCACAGGCTGACTATGAAGGTGTGATGCTAGAGTTTGGAAATCTTGCATGCATTAATTTCAATTCTTCTTATTAATAACTTCATTGTTTCTTTTCAGCTACGAGAGTGGGCTGAAAAGTTTACAGGCTGAATATGAAGGTGTGATGCTAGAGCTGTGAAATCTTGCATGTGTTGATTTCAATTCTTCTTATTAATAACTTCATTGTTTCTTTCCAGGTACGATTTTTGTCCATTTTCAAGAGAAGTCACTATATGCTACATTTGAATCCTTCATTCGGACTCTTGAGCCCATTTTTATTGCCATATTCATATATATATATATATATATATATATATATATATATATATATATGTGTGTGTGTGTGTGTGTGTGTGTGTGTGTGTATATTTATATATATGTATATATGACATGTCTGTTTGAATAAATTACAAACATTACGTCTGCTTATTTTTATGAAAATCCTTTTCTATTCACGAATATTTTTCCATATATTACCATTATAAATATGAAAGGATTATGATAAAAATAAGCAAACGTAATGTTTGGAATTCATTCAATCTTACACACCTAAATATACACACACATACACACACACACACACACATACATACACAGATATATATATATATATATATGTATATATATATATATATATATATATATATATATATATATATATATATATATATATGATAACTAGCCACTCGCATTCGAGGATACCCCTCTATTCGGGCGGCTAGCCAATCCCTATTGCAGACGCTCGCTCAGGCTCGATTGTGTTTGCTCAACACCCACGGATCCCACCTATAGTTTATACTGCAACTATGCTGATCAGACCTTAGTTACAGTTTCTGGGAAAAAGCGTGTTATCTAGCGTGATCAACAATTGGAATAAGGCCATCACGCTCAAGCCCTCGGCCATGATGACTTTTGGCTTCGTGCTAGCACTGCTATCAACGGCACCCAAGAATTCCGTCTAGCCAGTTTGACTCACAAGGCTTGTGTCAACCCGTGGTATGGTTTTCAGGTATATATATATATATATATATATATATATATATATATATATATATATATATATGGTGTATTTTTTATTTCAGCTTTTTAGTACTTTCAAAGACTCGTGTCTTCATCATCAGGCTTTATTTTTTTCCTTGAGAATCAAAACTGGAAGACGAAATAAATGTGTTTCCGAGCGAAAGATGTTTTTAAATGAGCTATTTATTCACGGTTGTGTAATGTTGGAGCGTGCAAGTCGCAACGCTAAAGTTCAAATATTTCAAATGAGAAATTTTTATATGAATTTTGTAATTTGTTAAATCCACGAATTCTTTTATTATAAGTGTTTTTCAGTTAACATGACATGAACGAAGAAGATACTTCAATTAATAGAGTGATATGTTTTAGTAGTTTTTTCTCATGAATTTTGTACTGCGGATAAATTGTTTTTCATAAATAGGCAGCATATATTTTATATTATAAAGAGAAAATCATACCTTGAATCAATTAGCAATATTAATGCAATTAATGGCGAAATCCCTTCGCTAATAGACATAATATAAGCATTATACTACTAATAATCCACTGAATATATATATATATATATATATATATATATATATATATATATAAAAACGCACACAAACACAGACTTGTGCAGAATATTGTCAATTCTCCCACGGGATATGCTAATAGCAATGTAGTGAACACGATCAATGTTTTCCTCTGTGGTGACAGTTGCAGGACGTCTAGACCTTGGGTGATTTTCAAGAATCTTTTGCACTGTTATTAAAGCTGAAGCGTCATCACCCTAATTAAGCAATCGTGTCAGTATGAATGTTTTTGGGGGTGTTAAATAAGTTTTTATGCAGGGACTTGATAACACCATAGTGCCAAACATTTTTCCATTTTCAAGAGAAGTCGCTACGAGGTGAAATCTTCTTTGAATAGACAGATGTTAGTTTATATGAAAAAAAAAACAAAGCAGTGATAATTAAGAAGAATTGAAATTAATATATGCAAGATTTCACAGCTCTAGCTCACACCTTCATAGTCAACCTGTGAACTTTTCAGCCCACTCTCGTAGCTGGAAAGAAAAAATGAAGTTATTAATAAGAAGAATTGAAATTAATGCATGCAAGATTTCACAGCTCTAGCATCACACCTTCATAGTCAGCCTGTGAACCTTTCAGCCCACCCTCGTATTGACATAGTTTTCTCATAGCATACCTTTTTAGGCTTTCAGTATTTGATCCCTTTTGTCTCAAATTTAAATTGAAAACACTACTCTCGTCTGTTGCTGGTCTGTGGGCCATGGTCTTTGCTACCCAACCAGCAGAAACATCGCTCGACTTTAATTTTTAGATAAAATTAACTGGTTAAACGAACCGAAATGCCTTGGATGTTAGCTATTGTTTCTTCTGTTAGTCGTTGGTCACCCTCAATTAAATTTCGAATCGCATCGATTTTGCTTCACGCGAACTGACGCTGATGGTCTGCCAATTCAATCGTTACGTTAAAAGCCGTCTCGTTCGTTTTTGGAAACGAGTTATCAATTTGTAAATTACTGACTTTTTACGGGCATTATCACCAGACACTTCTCTCAGGTAATATGTCATCTGTCTTTCGACCAAGTTCTACCATAAATTTGATGTACTTGCTTCTGATTTTCCTCTATGTACGCTTGTTTTAAACTTGCGTAAACATCATACAGACCGGACGGTTCATATAGGATATAGTGCAGGTAAGATATTTTATTTACTCCAAACAAATATCAAAATCTGTCTCTAATTCTGAGATGAGGTAATGTAACTCTTTTTAATATTTCACATTCACGACGTTTCAGTCGTTGTAAGCTCCGGCCTTCTTCAGTATCTATCTATATTTCTGCGATGAGGTATTGTAACTATTTACACTATGTAAATTGTTCGGATTGTTCTCATCTTTATTGCCACATTCACGATGTTTCAGCCGTTGTAAGCTCCGGCCTTCTTCAGTATCTATCTATATTTCTGCGATGAGGTATTGTAACTATTTACACTATGTAAATTGTTCGGATTGTTCTCATCTTTATTGCCAGATTCACATACGTTTCGGCCGTTGTACGGTCCGGCTTCCATCAAAATCTCTCTGTATTTCTGAAATGAGGTAATTTAACTTTTTTGCTATTTATATTCTTCGGACTGTTGTCCTCATCCGTATTGCTATATTTACGATTTTTCGGTCGTTGTATGGCCCGGTCTTCTACAGGATTTCCTTATATTTCTGAAATGAGATTCTGTAAATATTTACCCTATTTACATTGTTCGGACTGTTGTCCTCATCTTTATCTTTCGTCAGGTAATATATATGGCCAAGCGGATAAACCCCTTTATCTGAAATAATCCAGTGATTTGATCCAAATTGTTGTGAGTTCAATATCTGGCTACAGCAGAGATGATTCGAGAAAATAAACGGAATTAACTGAACTGCGCCCAGAAAATACATGACACGCGGAACTCGAAAAATCTACACCAGTGGGCTAAATAAAGGGTTCGGTCCGAAATTCCTGAAGAAGGCCGGAGCGTACAACAGCTGAAACCTCGTGAATATGACAATAAAGATAAGGAAAACAGTTCTAACAATGTAAATAGTCTAAATAAATATCAAAATGTTATTCTGCTCCACCCCAACAACAATTATATACACCCTTGTGCAAATTTATTGAAATAAAACGAATAATTCCGTTATTATTTACTCTTTGGTCGTATTTTTCCAATGAAACATGACCCAGTGCACATGTTAGCATATCGTATGTACATTCCATCTTGTAGATTGTCAACAGATTCTCGATTGGATTTAAATCAGGAGAGTTTCCGGGCCAGTCTATAGTACTTTGTGATTTGCTCACTGGTAAGGCTTGCCAGTGTGTTCGTGCAGCGCTACAATTTTCGTACGCTTCTTTGGAGTAACGTTCATCGCAGACAAAAGCCGTAGGAAAACTAATCGACTGTCGAGACAATAGTGTCTGGGCGTGATGAAAAACTGATGTAATCACGGATGACGCAATATTTTTCAAAACCAAACAAATTTCATCATACACCCGAAAATAGAATCATATTACTGCACACCACTGCAAATGCTTTAATGTGAGGAAAGAATAGAAATCGATTACACCCTGTAACCCCAGTGGGTTTAAAACTGAGCGCATGGTGAAAGAAAGGAAGCTAAAGCAGTTTTTTTCAATTAATTTGCACAAGAGTGTAGAGGGAGACTAACTCATGGTAAATTTGTGGTATTATTGTAACCGTATTAAAATGGTAAGTAAGAATGTGATATTGTGGTAAACGAGTGTGATCTGATAATTCATAGGCTGACTATGAAGGTTTGTTACTCCCACTGTTCATCTCGATGTTCTCGACATAATCCAGAGACGGATATGCAATGTGGTAGGTCCTGATCTGTCATTTCGTCGGCAGTCACAATCTCAAAGACGCGCTGTGGGTTCCCGCTGTCTATTCTACAAATATTTTCATGGCAACTGCTCTGACGAGTTACTTTCATTGGTAACCCAACTACATGGATTTAAGCGAGCTACTAGATTGGCATCTTGGTCCCATCTTTTCACTGTCGAAACAGTTAAATGCAACCGCCACATCTACCCCAACAGCTTCTTCTCTTGCACTTCCCGCCAGTGGAACCCAGCTTCTTCTTACTTGCTTCCCTGATATCTATAATCTTTGTGATGGCAACGAACACTCATTGTCACTTTTGTGATGCTAACGAATACTCGTTATCACTTCTGTAAAGATCACTGTAGTAGAGACTTTGTAATCGGACACAACTATAGTAACGCAGTTGAACAGTAATGGTGTCAGTCGCCTTCGAATAACATTCGCGTTATAAGTACTTGCTCTATAATAATCGCTCGAGCAGTTATCGGTATAGTGATCCGAATAGAGGAATAGAATAGTGAATAGTAGATAATAGCGCTCCGTATAGCAATAGAGGATAGAGTAGAAATAGAGATCCGTATAGTAATAAAGGATAGTCTAGAAATAGCGATCAAAATAGTAATAGAGGATAGACTAGAAATAGCGATCCAAATAGTAATAGAAGACAGAGTAGAAATAGCGATCGGTATAGCAATAGAGGATAGAGTAGAAATAGAGATACGTATAGTAATAGAGGATAGACTAGAAATAGGGATCAAAATAGTAATAGAGGATAGACTAGAAATAGCGAACCAAATAGTTATAGAAGATAGAGCAGAAATAGCGATCAGTATAGTAATAGAGGATAGAGTAGAAATAGCGATCAGTATAGTAATAGAGGATAGAGCAGAAATAGCGATCCGAATAGCAATAGAAGACAGAGTAGAAATAGAGATCCGAAAAGTAATAGAGGATAGAGTAGAAATAGAGATCCGAAAAGTAATAGAGGATAGACTAGAAATAGCGATCCAAATAGTAATAGAAGACAGAGTAGAAATAGCGATCCGTATAGTAATAAAGGATAGATTAGAAATAGCGATCAAAATAGTAATAGAGGATAGACTAGAAATAGGGATCAAAATAGTAATAGAGGATAGACTAGAAATAGCGAACCAAATAGTAATAGAAGACAGAGTAGAAATAGCGATCCGTATAGCAATAGAGGATAGAGTAGAAATAGAGATACGTATAGTAATAGAGGATAGAGTAGAAATAGCGACCCAAATAGTAATAGAAGACAGAGTAGAAATAGCGATCCGTATAGTAATAAAGACTAGACTCGAAATAGCGATCAAAATAGTATTAGAAGACAGAGCAGAAATAGCGAACCGAATAGTAATAGAGGATAGAGTAGAAATAGCGAACCGAATAGTAATAGAGGATAGAGTAGAAATAGCGAACAGAATAGTAATAGAGGATAGAGTAGAAATAGCGATCCGAATAGTAATAGAGTAGAAATAGCGATCCGAATAGGAATAGAGGATAGAGTAGAAATAGCGAACCGAATAGTAATAGAGGATAGAGTAGAAATAGCGAACCGAATAGTAATAGAGGATAGAGTAGAAATAGCGATCCGAATAGTAATAGAGGATAGAGTAGAAATAGCGATCCGAATAGTAATAGAGGATAGAGTAGAAATAGCGATCCGAATAGTAATAGAGGATAGAGTAGAAATAGCGATCCGAATAGTAATAGAGGATAGAGTAGAAATAGCGATCCGAATAGTAATAGAGGATAGAGTAGAAATAGCGATCCGAATAGTAATAGAGGATAGAGTAGAAATAGCGATCCGAATAGTAATAGAGGATAGAGTAGAAATAGCGATCCGAATAGTAATAGAGGATAGAGTAGAAATAGCGATCCGAATAGTAATAGAGGATAGAGTAGAAATAGCGATCCGAATAGTAATAGAGGATAGAGTAGAAATAGCGATCCGAATAGTAATAAAGTAGAAATAGCGATCCGAATAGTAATAGAGGATAGAGTAGAAATAGCGATCCGAATAGTAATAGAGGATAGAGTAGAAATAGCGATCCGAATAGTAATAGAGGATAGAGTAGAAATAGCGATCCGAATAGTAATAGAGGATAGAGTAGAAATAGCGATCCGAATAGTAATAGAGGATAGAGTAGAAATAGCGATCCGAATAGTAATAGAGGATAGAGTAGAAATAGCGATCCGAATAGTAATAGAGGATAGAGTAGAAATAGCGATCCGAATAGTAATAGAGGATAGAGTAGAAATAGCGATCCGAATAGTAATAGAGGATAGAGTAGAAATAGCGATCCGAATAGTAATAGAGGATAGAGTAGAAATAGCGATCCGAATAGTAATAGAGGATAGAGTAGAAATAGCGATCCGAATAGTAATAGAGGATAGAGTAGAAATAGCGATCCGAATAGTAATAGAGGATAGAGTAGAAATAGCGATCCGAATAGTAATAGAGGATAGAGTAGAAATAGCGATCCGAATAGTAATAGAGGATAGAGTAGAAATAGCGATCCGAATAGTAATAGAGGATAGAGTAGAAATAGCGATCCGAATAGTAATAGAGGATAGAGTAGAAATAGCGATCCGAATAGTAATAGAGGATAGAGTAGAAATAGCGATCTGAATAGTAATAGAGGATAGAGTAGAAATAGCGATCCGAATAGTAATAGAGGATAGAGTAGAAATAGCGATCCGAATAGTAATAGAGGATAGAGTAGAAATAGCGATCCGAATAGTAATAGAGTAGAAATAGCGATCCGAATAGTAATAGAGGATAGAGTAGAAATAGCGATCCGAATAGTAATAGAGGATAGAGTAGAAATAGCGATCCGAATAGTAATAGAGGATAGAGTAGAAATAGCGATCCGAATAGTAATAGAGGATAGAGTAGAAATAGCGATCCGAATAATAATAGAGGATAGAGTAGAAATAGCGATCCGAATAGTAATAGAGGATAGAGTAGAAATAGCAATCCGAATAGTAATAGAGGATAGAGTAGAAATAGCGATCCGAATAGTAATAGAGGATAGAGTAGAAATAGCGATCCGAATAGTAATAGAGGATAGAGTAGAAATAGCGATCCGAATAGTAATAGAGGATAGAGTAGAAATAGCGATCCGAATAGTAATAGAGGATAGAGTAGAAATAGCGATCCGAATAGTAATAGAGGATAGAGTAGAAATAGCGAACCGAATAGTAATAGAGGATAGAGTAGAAATAGCGATCCGAATAGTAATAGAGGATAGAGTAGAAATAGCGATCCGAATAGTAATAGAGGATAGAGTAGAAATAGCGATCCGAATAGTAATAGAGGATAGAGTAGAAATAGCGATCCGAATAGTAATAGAGGATAGAGTAGAAATAGCGATCCGAATAGTAATAGAGGATAGAGTAGAAATAGCGATCCGAATAGTAATAGAGGATAGAGTAGAAATAGCGATGCGAATAGTAATAGAGGATAGAGTAGAAATAGCGAACCGAATAGTAATAGAGGATAGAGTAGAAATAGCGAACCGAATAGTAATAGAGGATAGAGTAGAAATAGCGAACCGAATAGTAATAGAGGATAGAGTAGAAATAGCGATCCGAATAGTAATAGAGTAGAAATAGCGATCCGAATAGGAATAGAGGATAGAGTAGAAATAGCGAACCGAATAGTAATAGAGGATAGAGTAGAAATAGCGAACCGAATAGTAATAGAGGATAGAGTAGAAATAGCGATCCGAATAGTAATAGAGGATAGAGTAGAAATAGCGATCCGAATAGTAATAGAGGATAGAGTAGAAATAGCGATCCGAATAGTAATAGAGGATAGAGTAGAAATAGCGATCCGAATAGTAATAGAGGATAGAGTAGAAATAGCGATCCGAATAGTAATAGAGGATAGAGTAGAAATAGCGATCCGAATAGTAATAGAGGATAGAGTAGAAATAGCGATCCGAATAGTAATAGAGGATAGAGTAGAAATAGCGATCCGAATAGTAATAGAGGATAGAGTAGAAATAGCGATCCGAATAGTAATAGAGGATAGAGTAGAAATAGCGATCCGAATAGTAATAGAGGATAGAGTAGAAATAGCGATCCGAATAGTAATAGAGTAGAAATAGCGATCCGAATAGTAATAGAGGATAGAGTAGAAATAGCGATCCGAATAGTAATAGAGGATAGAGTAGAAATAGCGATCCGAATAGTAATAGAGGATAGAGTAGAAATAGCGATCCGAATAGTAATAGAGGATAGAGTAGAAATAGCGATCCGAATAGTAATAGAGGATAGAGTAGAAATAGCGATCCGAATAGTAATAGAGGATAGAGTAGAAATAGCGATCCGAATAGTAATAGAGGATAGAGTAGAAATAGCGATCCGAATAGTAATAGAGGATAGAGTAGAAATAGCGATCCGAATAGTAATAGAGGATAGAGTAGAAATAGCGATCCGAATAGTAATAGAGGATAGAGTAGAAATAGCGATCCGAATAGTAATAGAGGATAGAGTAGAAATAGCGATCCGAATAGTAATAGAGGATAGAGTAGAAATAGCGATCCGAATAGTAATAGAGGATAGAGTAGAAATAGCGATCCGAATAGTAATAGAGGATAGAGTAGAAATAGCGATCCGAATAGTAATAGAGGATAGAGTAGAAATAGCGATCCGAATAGTAATAGAGGATAGAGTAGAAATAGCGATCCGAATAGTAATAGAGGATAGAGTAGAAATAGCGATCCGAATAGTAATAGAGGATAGAGTAGAAATAGCGATCCGAATAGTAATAGAGGATAGAGTAGAAATAGCGATCCGAATAGTAATAGAGGATAGAGTAGAAATAGCGATCCGAATAGTAATAGAGGATAGAGTAGAAATAGCGATCCGAATAGTAATAGAGGATAGAGTAGAAATAGCGATCCGAATAGTAATAGAGGATAGAGTAGAAATAGCGATCCGAATAGTAATAGAGGATAGAGTAGAAATAGCGATCCGAATAGTAATAGAGGATAGAGTAGAAATAGCGATCCGAATAGTAATAGAGGATAGAGTAGAAATAGCGATCCGAATAGTAATAGAGGATAGAGTAGAAATAGCGATCCGAATAGTAATAGAGTAGAAATAGCGATCCGAATAGTAATAGAGGATAGAGTAGAAATAGCGATCCGAATAGTAATAGAGGATAGAGTAGAAATAGCGATCCGAATAGTAATAGAGGATAGAGTAGAAATAGCGATCCGAATAGTAATAGAGGATAGAGTAGAAATAGCGATCCGAATAGTAATAGAGGATAGAGTAGAAATAGCGATCCGAATAGTAATAGAGGATAGAGTAGAAATAGCGATCCGAATAGTAATAGAGGATAGAGTAGAAATAGCGAACCGAATAGTAATAGAGGATAGAGTAGAAATAGCGATCCGAATAGTAATAGAGGATAGAGTAGAAATAGCGATCCGAATAGTAATAGAGGATAGAGTAGAAATAGCGATCCGAATAGTAATAGAGGATAGAGTAGAAATAGCGATCCGAATAGTAATAGAGGATAGAGTAGAAATAGCGATCCGAATAGTAATAGAGGATAGAGTAGAAATAGCGATCCGAATAGTAATAGAGGATAGAGTAGAAATAGCGATGCGAATAGTAATAGAGGATAGAGTAGAAATAGCGAACCGAATAGTAATAGAGGATAGAGTAGAAATAGCGAACCGAATAGTAATAGAGGATAGAGTAGAAATAGCGATCCGAATAGTAATAGAGGATAGAGTAGAAATAGAGATCGTTAGTCGTCACGATACTTTCTGCTTATGCGTTTCCTCTATACACTGAATCAACTTAATGTATCCACTTAATTCACTTAATTCAATAATGGGGTCGCCTGTGTTTGCTCCCTGGCTATCAAAGTTCAAACTCAAGTGTCGGCTGCGATACTAGTATACTAGAACTGTAAAATCTTGTATGCATTCATTTCAACTCTTCTTGTTGATCACTACATTGATCATGGTTATGTTCATGGACTGACTTGAAATTCTGGCTGTTCGTCTTTATTGCAGTAACGCCGCTGTAATCACATCTAATGACTGAACAAAATGAGATGCAATTTGCTGAACCGCTTACACGTATTCGAATTAAAGTTGTCGAAATCCAGACGCAGATGTGATGTTGACGAAGAGAAACATTTTCAGTAGAAAGAAGAACTTTAACACAAAGGTAGGCTAACTATGGTGAAGTGATGCTTGAGCTGTGAAATCTTGCATGTATTAGTATCAATTCTTCGACATTGTCTTATTTTTCAGGTAAACTGACATCTGAGTGTTCAAAGAAAACTCCAAAAATATCTAATAGTGGACTAATACTTGAAAATGGACAGAATTTGGCATCGTAGTTTTAGTATACCTGCAGGACATTCATGCCGACCTTGTTGCCGCATTAGGGGATAGCGGTTCTGCTTTATCATCAGTGCAAAAGATGACACCTGAATCTCGGAGGGGAGTCTTGGAGATGATCCAAGGTCTTGTTCTATCAAGTAACTGAGTCAGTGAATGTGGCTAGCTAAGTTAAACCTTCGGAAGGATGAAGAGCATCTCTTCCCGTTGCCCCAGTCTTTGACAGCAGGTATCATTAAATAAATATTAAAATATAAAAAAATATTTGCATAATCTTCGTATGTCTTTTTTCCATGAAATGTTTGAATATCCGTCGTATGCCATTCGTCGTCTTTACCCCAAACAAGGCAAAACTTTGTAGAAAGTATGAATTGCGTAAGAAAAAAAAATCCAGTTCAAGGATTTTTTTCATATAATTAGTGTGCTAAGAATTAATCTTTGCCATAAATTCAATTTAGATGAATTAATCAATTTTGATTCATTTTAATAAATCAGTTAGCGAATTTAAGTACAGTGCTGAGAAGAAGGAGGTAACATTTCCGGCGTATTTTCACCGTTATGAAAAGTTTTTTTTCAAAAAGATTGTGCTACATGGTCGAGCGAAAAGAAAATACACCTGCTGCTCGGAAAATTTGGTCCAAGTGAACACGAAAATATGCGAACTTTAATAATTTATTTAATAAATCTAGTTTGAATTATTACATTTTTCTCATTGGAGTAATAGTTAAAAAATCAAGTCAAGAAAAAATATCAGTTCTATCGATATTTTTTTGATTTATTTACAATAATGTATTTGAAGTTTTTATACACTTTAAAAGTTTCATAATCCACTTCTAGAAGGAAAATGCAACATTTACTTGATAATCAAACATTTTTGCTTGTTTTTAGAAAGCAAAACTTTATTCTAAATTATTCTTAATTGGTTCTCTGTGTCGCGCCAGAAGGTTTTTTCTCGCCTGAGACCATCCTTCAAATCTACAAATCAACCCTTCGTCCTTGCATTGAATAATGTTGCAATATATGGTCTGATTCTCCCACTGTTCATCTCGAGGCCCCCGATAAAATCCAGAGACGGATATGGAGTGTGATAGGTCCTGATCTGGCATCTCGTCTATAGTCACTTTCTTACTGACTTGCTGGTGCTTCCCACTCTGTTATCTACAAATATTTTCATTGCAACTGCTCTGAAGAGCTACTTTCACTGGTACCCCAACTGCATGGATTTAAGCGTGCTACTAGGTTGGCATCTCGGCCCCACCCTTTCACTGTCGAAACAGTTAAATGTAACCGCCTCTTGGACTCCATCGACTTCTTCTCTCGCACTCTCCGCCAGGGTACCTCCATTTCTCTTACTTACTTTCCTGGTCATAAACTTTACCATATAAATGACAATATCATTGACCATATCGTTGACCATATTGTTAAACTTATCATTAACCCTAATGGTGTGACAACATTGGAGATAACCCGGAGGTCTGAATCAGGGAAATAGTTGATTGGAACGTGACAGCCTCCCACCACACCCTTACATATCCCCCAACCAAAATACAACGTGTCTGCAACGATGCAAGAAATTTACGCACACATCTCGTTCGAACAGCGGTTACCGTATGATCACCAAAGTTAAGCTACAACGTGCCTTGTCAGTATCTTGATGGGTAACCGTTTGGGAATATCGGGTGCTATAGGCTTTGGATGTGCGGCTGGTGTAATGGATCATGGCTCAGGTTTGTTAATCGGACTGCTCATAAGAATTTTTAGGTCCATTCCAATTACAAGCGCAAATACGCTTGGGAATGTTTCTCCTCAGTTTTGGTTTAATTAGTAAGATTTTTTACCATTAATCTATTATTATCTAAAAAAAATCTTATAATCTAAAATATTTTGTGGCTGTAAATAACCAGCAAAGTGTTGATAAGACGAAAAAACTGAATCAGTTAATCAATATTGCTTGCAATATAGCCCAGGAGTGCCAAATTCTTCAAGCTCCCTTTCCTCACTATATCACCTAGAAATTTTATCTGTCTCTTTCTGACTCTATACGTGTAAGAGTCATTTTTATTACTATTTTCTTCGTTGTTCATATGCTCCATCCATTGCAATTTCAGTATATTTCTGAGGAACCATGTTGCTTTATTTCATCAGCTACAAGTAAATTGTCTTATAGGACAATTCATATTACATCCCAGTTCATCAGTCCATTTTTTGTTTCTCGCTATAATTTCCCGTTTTTTAATACTTGACAAGTAAAACGTTATAATTTCTCGTATTTAACTCTTATCATACGCAGAAAAAAATGATATAATTGCATTTTAATTGAAGTATATCACCAACTGACATGATATTATTTTAACGGCCACAGAACGTTGATTTATTAGGGATTATTTATATTACGCATTACGAAAACGGACTGAGATCAGTAAGAAAGTTTTAAGTCTTATAAAACAAGTTTTAGACCGGATAGAATAATACAAAATTGTAGACTGATAAGTATGATTTCTAAGAAAACAATTTTTTGACCAGAAAGAATAATGAAGCTGTTATCAAAACGGTGTAAACCAAAGATACACAACGAAGGGCGCATACCCCACCGGTGGTCCATGGTAATATTTTGGTGGGGCATGCGTAGGATGTGCATCCCTTGGCTTAGAATATCATCGTAATAGGGGGAGGGCAATTCGAGAATGAGTTAGTAACAGTGAATTGTTTTCTAGTGTGCTCAAATTTCATTTTGCATTATTATTTCATGATTAAAATGATCAAAGTATATTACAGAATAAGCTTTCATTCAAATATTTTATATTTCTGCTTTTCGGTTTTAAACTCTCATCTAAACGTCATGAATGCCGTCCAGATCATTTATAAAGTACGAGGTGTGTCAGAATGTGGCTTTAGTGCTGTAAATGATTTGTTATTGAAGAAAAGAAATCAATTGGATATCACAAAACTAGGAGACTTGAGGCATAAGCTGACTAAATCGGCGCCTAATATAAAATCTATCTGTAGTAGGCATGACACACAAGGATCTCACTAACATTCATTTTGTGATGAGCTCAAATTTCATTTTGTTATATTATTTCATGATTAAAATGATTAAAGTATATTATAGAATAAGCTTTTATTTAAATATTTTATATTTCTGCCTTTCAATTCTCTATTATTTGTTTTTAAACTATATATATTTAACTGTCTTTTTGTGTTTTTAATTTTTCTCTTTCATGGATGCCATAGTCTTTGGAGGATTGTTTTAAGATCAAGTTAATGGCCTTTTAAGCTTCCGTCACATGAATTGCAGTAAAATTTTGAATATGTAAAAATTAAATATTACAACGTGGTGGGCATCAGAATTTTACAAATACCAAAGTGGGGCATGGCCCCAAATCTATTAAGAACCACTGTTGTAAACGGATTTCTCTTCAAAGTTATATGGCTTGATTACAGGTAAGGTCTTTAAACTTACAAAAAAGTTTCAAACCAGATCGACTAATAAAAGTGAGATCAAACTGAAGGAAACTGATTTCTCTACAAAAATCCGAGCATTGTTTGATAAGTCTTCAGTTCAGTTCTATCAAACAATTTTTAGACTAGACAGAATAATGAAACAAATATCAAAACGAAGGATATCGAGTTCTCTACAAAATTTGAATGATTGATTGTTAAGGTCTGAAATATGTTTAGTCGAGATAGAAGATATAAATCGATATAAAAAATGAAGGAAATAGAATAATCTGCAAAGGTACGGGGTTGATAACCAAATCTCTAATGCTATTAAATAAAAGTTCTGATTATATAGAATAATAAAACTGTTATCAAAATTAAACTGATTTCTCTGCAAAATTACTATGGCTGATATTTAAGTCCCTAATCTCATGAAAGAAATCTTATGCAAAATAAAATGATGGAAATACTACAAAAAATAAAAGAAATTTATTTAATTATAAAATTTACAAATTTAATTTTCAGCTTAATTACCATGTTTTTTCTGTGAGTTTTATTTTTCTTTCTCTATACAAAGAAAGCTTTTTTTTTTAGCATTTTACCAAATTTTACCAAATTGCGCACGATAATCTCAACATTGGCATCGAATGTAAAAGGTTGACCTTTTGATGCCTCTTTGAATTTCAGGAACAATTTGGTAGTGCCAAAGTGGATCAAAAACTGTGAATTTCAGACTTTTTACTTTTGAACCACTTCTTGACTGCAAGGAAACTTTGCGTTGTCGTGATTCGAAAAAGTTCCCTAGAGCTTCATTCTGCCAGTGTATTGTCTGCGTGCGAGCAAATATTCACTGCTCCCAGCAGTTTATGAAATGCTATTGATACGCAACTCTCTGTCACCGCTGTCTGACTTATACATAATACCGCTGTAGTACTGATGGCTAACAAAAGCTATGACCTCCTCGACTCATCCAGTATGAGGTTCTTGGTTTTAACTTTCATCATGCAGTATCATTGGCTAATAGAGACTGGTGGCCTTCTTCCTTCTCCATGTCATGCCAAAGACGATTTCCTCCGATATCTGGGAGGGTCGTCTTGATCTTGGACACATGGACGCAGTCTTTCTTCACATCCTGACTGATGCCTTTGTAGCAAGGTCCTACACCCAGTGGTACCGTATCAAAACCACAACCCTCTAGTCGTTTAGCACGCCGGGATGTGGTCAAATGTTAGTGATATAGAGGATAGAGGAGAACAAATGCGTCTGTTCATCCAGAGCTCACGTAGCAGAAGCCTGTCTACAAGGGTGATATTCCTCTCCAGAGTCATCTACACTGTTAAACGATCGGTTCAAGTGGAAGATTTTTCTTGAGAAAGCCAATGTGAAGCTTCCACTACGAGTCTAGTGTGTTAAATATTAATGGTGATTTATCCGTTTCTTTAAAAGAAACCATTTGCCATTCATTGACCGAGCAGCCAGTATTGAAATACTTTCGCTTAAAGCAATTACTTAGGAAAACAGGTGTCTCAAGTGCAGTAGAAGTATATGTATATATTTCTGAGATGAGGAATTATGTACACTATTTACATTATTCGGACTATTGTCCTCATCTTCCTCGCCATATTTGTTACAACGTTTCGGCCTATCATTATCTGTCTATATTTCTGAGATGAGGTATTATGTACACTATTTACATTATTCGGACTACTGTCCTCATCTTTGTCGCCATATTTATTACAACGTTTCGGCCTTTCAGTATCTGTCTATATTTCTGAGATGAGGTATTATGTACACTATTTACATTATTCGGACTACTGTCCTCATCTTTGTCGCCATATTTATTGCAACGTTTCGGCCTTTCAGTATCTGTCTATATTTCTGAGATGAGGTATTATGTACACTATTTACATTATTCGGACTACTGTCCTCATCTTTGACGCCATATTTATTACAACGTTTCGGCCTTTCAGTATCTGTCTATATTTCTGAGATGAGGTATTATGTACACTATTTACATTATTCGGACTACTGTCCTCATCTTTGTCACCATATTTATTACAACGTTTCGGCCTTTCAGTATCTGTCTATATTTCTGAGATGAGGTATTATGTACACTATTTACATTATTCGGACTACTGTCCTCATCTTTGTCGCCATATTTATTACAACGTTTCGGCCTTTCAGTATCTGTCTATATTTCTGAGATGAGGTATTATGAACATTATTTACATTATTTAGACTATTGTCCTCATCTTTGTCGTCATATTTATTACAACGTTTCGGCCCTTCAGTATCTGTCTATATTTCTGAGATGAGGTATTATGTACACTATTTACATTATTCGGACTATTGTCCTCATCTTTGTCGTCATATTTATTACAACGTTTCGGCCCTTCAGTATCTGTCTATATTTCTGAGATGAGGTATTATGTACGCTATTTACATTATTCGGACTATTGTCCTCATCTTTGTCGCCATATTTATTACAACATTTCGGCCGTTGTGCGCTCTAGCCTTCTTCAGGTGTTTAGAATGTCGAACTGAACCCTTTATTTCGCTCACTGGTTACATTGCACAGTGGATAAAGGCGTTGGTTATATCCAGTGACAGGAACCAAAGAGTGTCAGTTCAATACCCGGTTAAGGCAGTGCTGAACTTTCAGAGGGAAAATTAACAGTAGATAACTGATAACTGACACCCATTAAACATGGCACGTGGAACTAGAACAGTCTACCTCAGTGAGAGAAATAAAGGGTTCAGTTCGACATTCCAACCACCTGAAGAAGGCCGTAGCGTACAACGGCCGAAACGTTGTAATAAATATGGCGACAAAGTTGAGGACAATAGTCCGAATAATGTAAATAGTGTCCAGTGGCAGTATCGCTCTTTCCAATATTGATCGGATTTTTCGTCCTAAACCTTTATTAGAAGTGTCGTGGCATGTTAAGATCTCCATTAAGTCCTTATTTTCGCTTTGAGTCACATTTTAGTTGATGTTTCTACTTGGTAGTCGTCTAATCACAAGGTTTCTGTTATTTGATACACTACTTTGTTTGCGATTCTGTTATGCCAGCCCACAATGTTCAAAGAATTATGACATTTACCAAGTTCCTAAGGTCTTATTTGCCTTTTTACACCATTGATCTTTGGAAACGGTTTTATACAGTTGACAGGGAATCTTAAATATGGCTTCTCTCGAGACACAGACTAATCCTTCGGTAGCTCACATTCCCGTTCGGAATTATTACAAGTAAGACCCTTTATCTCTTCATCGTACTCTGTAGTATACATGTGTTATAGTCTCACTGTATGGGACACGTATAAATATATATATATTATTTTGTATAGGACTTAGCCCTATAAAAATCTCTATGAAGACAAAGTATGTTCGTCATTCCTTTTCTTTCAGTTATTCCCTTCCATTTGTGTATTAAAGTATTATCGACATAATAATGCCTATAATTGTTTGTTTTACGGCATATCAACCTCAATGGATTATTTAATGGCGACAATTGATGGTAATATATGTTTTTTCAAAAAATGTATTGCTGGAATTTTTTTTCTTCAAAAATCTATTGCTCATAATATTTTTTTCAAAAAATGTATAGCTAGTAATATTTTTTTTCAAAAATGTATTGCTGGGTTTTGCAGTAAATCCCTAAATCATCCCTAAATTTTGTATTATCCTCTAAAAATTACACCAAAATCTCAGATAATAACAAATAATATCGTATTTATTGTCTGTGAAAATTATAGAATATAAAACAACTTTGATAAAAAATTATACCTACTTTTCTGACGAAAACAATGCCGTTCCGAAAATGTTGGACGCAACTGTATAATAAGGGAAATAAAAAGAGAGAATATTCATTTAATCCCCAATAATAATAAACAATTTTATCTATGTTTTTTAAAAGAACGTGGTAAAAGTCAAAATTCTTTTTATTTTCTGATTAAGTTAATTACGTTCATGTTAAAATAGATTTCAATTAACAAATTAAAAATGTTTCAGCGGATTTCTGTACGGTTTATATGATATCTAAATTAAATAAAATAAATAATAATTTCCGTTTTTCGAGCATTATACTCGATTTGGCTAAATTAGTGACGATATTTATTTGTCAATGTCATTCGTAAAAAGCAGAGGCAAAATGAAAGAAATTTATCGATAAGTAAAGGTTTCAGTGCATTGCAATAAGTTTCAAGCTGTATCTAATAATGAACGCTGTCACACCAGGCGAGGTTGACTCAAGTTTTATTCGTGGCTCTTGAGAAATCTAACGGACACCTGCCACGCCATTACATAAGAACTAACCAAGTGTCACAGTCCTCGACTTACAGACTGGTCGTCTACTGGAAATATCTTGAAAAATGACCGTTTCGAAAAGGTGACAATGGGCCTGTCTTATCTGATAAAATGGCAACGTTCAAGAGACATATTATGAACTTGAGACAAGTGTCAAACATGGAATAATTTAGAAATAAATATATTTAAAATATCGATTATAAACAAAAACGATAACGTGTCAATTTAAAAATATTATTTTGTCAATTTCCTGTTGAAAAAAAACGGATTAAGCAGCAATAAATTAAATGAAAAATTATCCAGTAAAATGACACAGATATGAACTCACATACATACATACAGACATACTCACATACATACATACTCACATACATACATACATACGTACATACATACATACTCACATACATACTTACATACTCACATACATACTCACATACATACATACATACATACATACTCACATACATACTCACATACATACATACATACATATGTACATACATACATACTCACATACATAATTACATACTCACATACATACATACTCACATACATACATACATACTTACATACATACATACATACATACATACATACTCACATACATACAGACATACATATTCACATACATACATACAGACATACATACTCACATACATACATACATACTCACATACATACATACATACACACATACGTACATACATACATACATACTCACATACATACTCAAATACATACATACACACATACGTACATACATACATACTCACATACATACTTACATACTCACATACATACATACTCACATACATATATACATACATACATACAGACATACATACTCACATACATACATACATACTCACATACATACAGACATACATACTCACATACATACATACAGACATACATACTCACATACATACATACATACTCACATACATACATACATACATACTCACATACATACATACTCATATACATACATACATACTTACATACATACATACATAAATACGTACATACATACATACTCACATACATACTTACATACTCACATACATACATACATACAGACATACTCACATACATACATACATACATGCAGACATGCATACTCACATACATACATACATACTCACATACATACTCACATGCATACTCACATACATACATACATACTCGCATACATACATACATACATACGTACATGCATACATACTCACATACATACATACGTACATACATACTCACATACATACTCACATACATACATACATACAGACATACATACTCACATACATACATACAGACATACATACTCACATACATACATACAGACATACATACTCACATACATACATACATACATACATACTCACATGCATACTCACATGCATACATACATACTCACATACATACATACAGACATACATACTCACATACATACATACATACATACTCACATACATACTTACATACTCACATACATACTCACATACATACATACATACATACATACTCACATACATACTCACATACATACATACATACATACGTACATACATACATACTCACATACATAATTACATACTCACATACATACATACTCACATACATACATACATACTTACATACATACATACATACATACTCACATACATACAGACATACATATTCACATACATACATACAGACATACATACTCACATACATACATACATACTCACATACATACATACTCACATACATACTCACATACATACATACATACATACTCACATACATACTCAAATCCATACATACATACACACATACGTACATACATACATACTCACATACATACTTACATACTCACATACATACATACTCACATACATATATACATACATACATACAGACATACATACTCACATACATACACACATACTCACATACATACAGACATACATACTCACATACATACATACAGACATACATACTCACATACATACATACATACTCACATACATACATACATACAAACTCACATACATACATACTCATATACATACATACATACTTACATACATACATACATAAATACGTACATACATACATACTCACATACATACTTACATACTCACATACATACATACATACAGACATACTCACATACATACATACATACATGCAGACATGCATACTCACATACATACATACATACTCACATACATACTCACATGCATACTCACATACATACATACATACTCGCATACATACATACATACATACGTACATGCATACATACTCACATACATACATACGTACATACATACTCACATACATACTCACATACATACATACATACAGACATACATACTCACATACATACATACAGACATACATACTCACATACATACATACAGACATACATACTCACATACATACATACATACATACATACTCACATGCATACTCACATGCATACATACATATTCACATACATACATACATACTCACATACATACATACGTTGCCATTGCTAAAAAAAGTGCGAGTGGTATAATGGCATGACAAATCGCAAGACCGAGTTCGAATTCCAGTCGAATTCCTTTTTACGTGCAGACACGCTTGAGAAAGAAATGGATCTCTTCTCCCCAGCCATGGGTTAAATAGTTGAACACGTATCAAGAATAATTAATTGTTATTTCTAAAAAGATTAACTCGCGAAAAAATAAATAAAGAAGAATTTTTCTAACAACCTAAAACGTGTTTCGGATTTGAATAACGTAAATGTGTCTGATAACCCGTAAAAAATCAAATCATTTCTTTGTTTATTTATGTCATGTTCGAATTTATTTAAACCTTCGCAAAGGGAGACGAAAAACGTTAATGAATGAACAAACGTTTCATTGTCACCTGGTCACGAATTCACTTTCTGAACGACTTAAAAAGAGAATTCAAACACAAAAATACAGGTAACGATGGGTAAATTGTCGCCATTTTATATTTTAATTAGGTGCATCCGCTTTGTTTATTTTTTATTTTGTCGACTGCACAGTATTGTAAGGTCAGTTGGCCATCGTCTGTGAGAAAAAGAGCACCATGACACAATTCTCTACGGCACAAATTTGGAGACGTCATGTTGTACAGCTTGACATTCGCGCCTGAAGCTCCAATAGAAATGTTTGAGAGTTTGGGTGTCAATCTTAAGACATTTCAGCGGATTCGTAAAGAGATGAACGAGTCTACTGGCGATTACGAAGGTACGGCAGTTTGGAAAATACACTCTGATCGTTCTGATAAGAACTCTCGAATTTGTTGGAGAGATCCAGTCAGTCATTGACAACGACCCCTCCAAGGCAATCAGGTCCATAGACAGCGACACAAAAGTGTCTCAGTTTCTTATTAGGCAGGCAGTGCATGAAGACATTCGGTATTTCTCATACAAGATGAGAAAGGGCCAATTTTTATTCCAAACCATGAAGGACAAGAGGAATGATCGCATTACGAAGCTTTTGAACATACACAAGCATCCCCTCCAAAATAGCTGTTATGGTCCAATATCCTCGTCGCCACTGTTATGGTCCAATATCCTCGTCGCCACTGTTATGGTCCAATATCCTCGTCGCCACTGTTATGGTCCAACATCCTCGTCGCCACTGTTATGGTCCAAGGTTAGGACCAAGGAAGAACAACACGAACACAAGAGTAGGAATAACAAAGATATATTACACGAAATAATAATACAAGATGTGGAAGGTGTTAGTATGACTGTCAGTCTGGTTTGGAGTGAATTACTATCGGCTCGACTCGATTAGTCTCTCTCTCTTGAGAGGCGTAGTATACATAGTGTTAGGAAGACTTCATTCTGTAGTTATAGGTAAGGACCCATAAAAGAAAGAAAGAAAGAAAGAAAGAATAGGACAGCTGAAGGAAAAGTGTAGAAAGAAAGTGTTATGATGCAGGTTAGGACCAAGGAAGAACAACACGAACACAAGAGTAGAAATAACAAAGATATATTAAACAGAATAACAATACAAGAAGTTGAAGGGGTTAGTATGACTGTCAGTCTGGTTTAGAGTGAACCATTATTGTCTCGACTCGTTCCGTCTCGACTCGTTCCGTCTCGACTCGTTCCGTCTCGACTCGTTCCACTTCTGTTCTACGTCTCTCTTGAGAGGCGCAGTCTTTATAGTGTCAGGAAGAGTTCATTGTCGGTACATTTAAGTTCCCATAACAATAACATATTTTGTTTTTTCTCAGACGAGAAAGAAATTCTGCCAGGATAAGACAGTGAACAAACAGAACAACCGCTGGCTTGCTGTGTTCCCAAAATATGTACTGAAAGCAATGAAAACCAAAGATCCAATCAACATCATGGTGTTTAGAGTGATCACTAGTGATTGTAACGTTATCACTCCATTTATCTTCCCACAGAGCCTCAGCCCCAACACGGAGGCCGACATTAAGTGCCTTGAGGAGGTAGAGCTGCCCTGGGGTCAAGAAGGCGGCTGCTGGAAGACCCGGTATCTGTTTGTGTGGCATGGTGCAAGAGGACTTTGTACCATGTCACACAAACAGAAGAACCCAGTCATAGCTGTCAGACAATATCTGCGTCGATGTCACCCTTTAGATTTGGTCACCTAACTCACTAGACTGCACCCCCCCTGTTTATTATGTCTGGGTCGCAGTTGAATGAGAAACCAACAAAACTCTTTGTAACACCAATGATGAACTGAAGGTAAGAATTATGGTAGCATTCACCAACTTAACCAAGGTGACTGTCCGGAAGATTTGCAGGTGATTCCGAAGATGTCTGGAGGCCGTCATTGAAGCCAATGGCGATTTTATTGAATAAATCCACTCTTTAGCATTTCAAGATATTTTTGTGTTATTCTGATAAATATATATGTTAAAATGAGATCTCAGTGTTATTTTGATTTTTGTGTCTTTTAGATGACAATTTATTAATCGGACCCTAACACCATCCACACATTACACGATCCACACACAAAAAAATTGTAAATAGATAACTAACTATAACATTAAGGTCCTTAAGGTCCTCTAGACCAGCGTTTCTCTTGTGTAACACTTGATAAATTTTCATGCCTCAGGGAACCCCTGCACAAAAATTATTATTAATATTATCTCGTTTATATTTTTTATCGCAGTTCACGTGATATATGGACGCTCGTCCTGTCCTCGAGTGAGTCACTCAATGATACCCAAATCCGCCACTTAAAGGTCCTGTCCACCAACCAGTGAAGGCGGTTTCACACTTACGCCATATAGACATTGCTAAATACTTTCCCTATGATTATTATAATTTAAGTAATATAAGAGGTTGAAGCTTTTATTATAATAAGCAAGGATTTTCCAACTCCATACATTTGTAGTAAAATTACGGAAGTAAAATTAAACAAAAATTACTCTAAAATGCATTAGCCTATTTATAAAAATGTCATTAAACTTCTTATTTTTCTTCTACGAACGTTGGCAATTATGACTCTCCACATCATCCTATACTATGTAACCCTTAGCAATTTGCCCCTCTAATTGTACTGCCCATCCATCTATTTCCACACGCTTTTCAGACAGGTTACTCGCTCTGTCAAGTCACCAATCAGACTTTCCACATTAAGTATACGCCTTCTTTTTGATTGCATTTTCTTTAATACTCCGACGTTGGTCACATGTTTGGTCCATTGTATTCTCAGCATCTTTCTGTAGAACAACAGTCAAGTCTCTTTTCCGTCCGTCGGTGAAATTGTCTCATATAGGTGGACGGATATTAACATAAGAGTTTATTCCTCTTTTCTAATGAAATCTTTTTGTTTGCTAATACTTTACCATAGAGTTCAGAAGATTTAATAACAGAGAAAATAAAGCTGAATTGTATTTAATTAACTGACTCTAAGCAAGATGACAATGCCACTGCAACGTAAGGGCTACTTGGAGCGGAAAAGAATGAAGAGACTTTAGAAGGAATTGGAAACCCAATCCTAAACAGGATAAACCTCTACACATTCCCAAAAGACTGGCGAAGAGTGTGAACTGGAATCATAATGTTTGGATGCCCGTCCTGTCCTCGAGTGAGTCACTCAATGATACACGAATCCGCAAATCACAGGTCTTGTCCACCAACCAGTAAAGGCGGTTTCACATTGACGCCATATATACATTGCTAAATACGTTCTCTATGATTATTATAGTTTTAAATAATATAAGAGGTTGAAGCCTTTATTTTAATAACCAAGGATTTTCCAACAATATGCCATACATTTGTAGTAAAATTACGAAAATAAAATTAAACAAAAATTACTCTAAAATGCATTAGCCTATTTATATTTTTTCTCGCGCAACTCTTAGCGACCTGATGCATAATCCTAGGCAAGAAATACTGGTCTAGACTATAACGACGGAAGTATCCCAGGTAGTGTTTTATCTACAGATTTAGGTGTATAAGGCGGATATGCGAGAGAGGCTCATCGTATCGATAAAGACTGAAGTTATTCGTTATAGTTTCTGAGATGAGATTGCTAATCATTACACTAGATTATGAATTTATTTGACGACGGCCCCTTTTTATCCATTACTGTGGGCACCCGACGGCCCGTTTTTGAATCGGCTGTGGGTATTCCCGATAGCCCCTTTCGATGTCCTTGTTTTTGTATCACCTGTCGGTACCCCGATGGAAGCGTTTTTGCATCACCTGTGATCACTTCGGGAGTTCAGTTTCTGTATTTCCTGTGGATACCCCGGTGGTCTGGTTTTGTTGTAAAATAAGGCAAGGGTGTTTTGAGGTTGGGGTAAACACTGAACCGATTGTTTTCCTAAGAAACACGGGGTAACAGGCAGAGAAGGGAAAGAGACGAGAGGAAACAAGATAACACTACCTTCCGGAACAAAATGCCCAAGGGAACGTCTTCACCAGTCATCGAGTTTCACCAACTACCCACTGCTGACGACTGGTTTTACCGACGCTTTTATTGACATTTGACAAAGACCCATATCAGGACATGTTACAGAGAGGCCCGTATCTGGATATGATGAGCTGTTCTGCTGCTAACGAGGAAAATCCGAATGTAACTAGTTCTGCCAGACATGTTCGCATACTATACGGGACTTCATTTCCGTCTGTAATGACGTAAGTTCTCCATTAGTTTTTGCATCAAATGTCAACACCTCGTCAGTCTCATTTTTGCATCAACTGTGTTTACCCTGGCGGTCCTGTTTAAGCACTGCTTGGGGTACCCAAAAACCCGTTTTTGGATTACCTGTGGTCACTGCAACAGTCCAGTTTTTACATCACCCGTAGGCACTCGTCGGTCTGGTTTCTTCATTAAATATGGGTGTCTCGGTGACCCTGATTTTCATCACCTCTGGGCAACCAGGCAATCCTATTTTTTTATCACCCTGTCTCCTTTTATAAATTCCTGTGGAGAAAACCGGTGGGTGCTCTGACAGTTCCGTTTTTGTGTGACCTGTGGGTTCCCCGGCAGGGTTAGAGTTAGGGTTATCATCACAATTCTTCCTTGCTGCTGATTTCAGTCCGGAAATAATATATTTCTCTTATATCTTTACAATTACTTACCAATAAAAATATATTGTCACCTTTTAAAGAGTCTATGTTGGACTCTTCCGCCTACTATAAGATTAGCAGGAGAGAAGTACTTGGGGGAACAGTCGATGAGACTGTTCATTTCTGTCGAACTCTCTGCCTCGCCAGAGAGGAACTCGGACGAAGCTTTGCCGCAGGGCAAAGTTTCATCCGGGGAGGTAGATAAGCCCTGAACCCGTTTAGGCAGGTTCAAAGAGAATATTTTTGATCGAACCTAGGACTCTGAGTACCCACAATAAACCGGCCTTGTGCCGCATACACCCTCGTTGGTTGGGGCTGTTAAATATTAACAGTCGACCAGACTGTTCGTAACTGTCGGACACTCTGCCTCGGCAGAGAGGAACGCGGACGAAGCTTTGTTTAAGGGGAAAGTTTCGTCCGGGGAGGTAGACAGGCCCTGAGTCCGTTTATACGGGTTCTAAGTGAACCCAATGTACACTCGGCCTTGTGTCACATACATCCCCATCCTTTTAAATATAACAGTCGAATAAATTGTTCTATCGAGGATGTGACATTTCGCAGCTGCTGTCTAACTCTCCGCCTTTGGACAGAGAGGAACCAGGACGAGGCTTTGCCGAAGGGCAAAGTTTCGTCCGGGGAGATAGACAGACACTGAACCCGTTTATACGGGTTCTAAGGGAATATTTTTGGCCAAGCCTACGGTCTCGGTGAACCCACGGTACACTCGGCCTTGTACCATATACGTCCCTCGTATTAATTAATTAATTATTAACAGTCGATTAGATTGTTCGTTACTGTCGAACTCTCTGCCTTGAGCAGAGAGGAACCCTGACGAGGCTTTGCCGAAGGGCAAAATTTCTTCCGGGGAGGTAGACAGACCCTTTTATGCGGGTTCAACGCGAATGTTTTTGGCCGATCCTACGGGCTTGGAGAACCCCCGGTAAACTTGGCCTTGTGCCACATAAACCCTCGTGGGAGGCTGTTAAATATTAACAGTCGATTAGATTGAACGCTGGAACAACCGACACCCACTCACTAGTCGTGTAATACTCTTCTGTTGTATTTACTGTTTAATATATGAAATATCTTCAACACTTGTTTTGTTATTTCTTTAACCATTTACTTGGTCACAACAATAACCCAACAGTTTTAGAAATAGTTTAGTGGTAGAAACAGTTTTTTTGGTAGAAACAGCTTAGTGCGGTCTCCTACATTTTTGGCACTTCAGTTTCTTTAGAACGTTATAAACAGTTTGATGTTTCGAATTAACCTCTAACTTCAGGACTTTAAGATGCCAGCTTATTCAGAAGATAATTTTGAAATCTTCCTGAAAATTAAATAAACACAGAAGTTTACGTTTTAGACGTAATTTCCAGCTTCCATATAAATGGTAACGGTGGAACGCTGACGCTGACAACCTAATTCCTGAACCGCCTGCCTCTCTCAGTTTGTTTCAACGTAGAAAATAATGAATATTTAATACGTTGTGGATTCGTAACCCAAATAATTTGACCCCGGAACAGCATATTTTGTTTTTTTACTTCGAAAGATTTTCTCTTATTGCATGAGATAAAATGAAGTAAAAAAAAAAAAAGACTGAAAATAATGAACGATAATGATTATATGTAAATGACGACCTCTAATTGAAGTGCAGTATACAGATGTTTTATCTCTGGGTAGGTTTTATCAGATGCAAGACACTGATTAACGGAGTAAAAGCGACGGAGAAAAAGTAACGATGAATGACGCAAAAAGGAATGACGGAATAAATGAAGGAAATGAAAGAAGCTAAGAAGGAATGAACGACAAGATTTTTATTGATGATAATATTTTTTTTCAAAAATGTATTGCTGGTAAAAAAATTTCCAAGAAACTATTGAAGGTATTAAAATATATTTTTATACCTTCATAGTGATTTGAGCATCTTTGACCTGGGTCAGGGTGGGCCTGGGAACACCTGCAAATAAGAGGTGGTTCCACGCTCCTCAAAACTTCTGGTCAAAGGCTTTGCTGTCGGATGTAGTTTAATGTCTCACCCAGGACGCGGACGTTGTTTATCGTCTAACCCAGGACGGCGATGTAGAAAGAAAGAAGGAAAAAGGAAAAGTCGAAAGGAATAAACAAAAAAGAAAAAGAAAAAAGGAGAGTTTGGTTTGGTTTGGTTTGTTTTACGGCATATCAACCTCAATAGAATATGTATTCTTTGGTTTAGATTGGTTTGGTTTATTTTGTTTTACGGCATATCAACCTCAATGGGTTATTTAATGCCGACAACATTTTTAGGATAGATTCGTATGAATAGAATATGTATTCTTTGGTTTAGATTGGTTTGGTTTATTTTGTTTTACGACATATCAACACCTCAATGGGTTATTTAATGCCGACAACATTTTTAGGATAGATTCGTATGAATAGAATATGTATTCTTTGGTTTAGATTGGTTTCGTTTATTTTGTTTTACGACATATCAACACCTCAATGGGTTATTTAATGCCGACAACATTTTTAGGATAGATTCGTCTGAATAGAATATGTATTCTTTGGGTTAGATTGGTTTCGTTTATTTTGTTTTACGACATATCAACCTCAATGGGTTATTTAATGCCGACTACATTTTTAGGATAGATTCGTATGAATAGAATATGTATTCTTTGGTTTAGATGGGTTTCATTTATTTTCTTTTACGGCATATCAACCTCAATGGGTTATTTAATGCCGACAACATTTTTAGGATAGATTCGTATGAATAGAGTATGTATTCTTTGGTTTAGATTGGTTTCGTTTATTTTCTTTTACGGCATATCAACCTCAATGGGTTATTTAATGCCGACAACATTTTTAGGATGGATTCGTATGAATAGAATATGTATTCTTTGGTTTAGATTGGTTTGGTTTATTTTGTTTTACGGCATATCAACCTCAAAGGATTATTTTATGCTGACAACATTTTCAGGATAGATTCGTATGAATAGAATATGTATTCTTTGGTTTAGATTGGTTTCGTTTATTTTGTTTTACGACATATCAACACCTCAATGGGTTATTTAATGCCGACAGCATTTTTAGGATAGATTCGTATGAATAGAATATTTATTCTTTGGTTTAGATTGGTTTCGTTTATTTTGTTTTACGACATATCAACACCTCAATGGGTTATTTAATGCCGAGAACATTTTTAGGATGGATTCGTATGAATAGAATATGTATTCTTTGGTTTAGATTTGTTTGGTTTATTTGTTTTACGGCATATCAACCTCAATAGGTTATTTAATGCCGACAACATTTCTAGGATAGATTCGTATGAATAGAATATGTATTCTTTGGTTTAGATTGGTTTCGTTTATTTTGTTTTACGACATATCAACACCTCAATGGGTTATTTAATGCCGACAACATTTTTAGGATAGATTCGTCTGAATAGAATATGTATTCTTTGGGTTAGATTGGTTTCGTTTATTTTGTTTTACGACATATCAACCTCAATGGGTTATTTAATGCCGACTACATTTTTAGGATAGATTCGTATGAATAGAATATGTATTCTTTGGTTTAGATTGGTTTCGTTTATTTTGTTTTACGACATATCCACACCTCAATGGGTTATTTAATGCCGAGAACATTTTTAGGATGGATTCGTATGAATAGAATATGTATTTTTTGGTTTAGATTGGTTTGGTTTATTTTGTTTTACGGCATATCAACCTCAATTGGTTATTCAATGCCGACAACATTTTCAGGATAGATTCGTATGAATAGAATATGTATTCTTTGGTTTAGATTGGTTTCGTTTATTTTGTTTTACGACATATCAACACCTCAATGGGTTATTTAATGCCGACAACATTTTTATTGTTGGTAATATTTAAAAAAGAAATGTATTGCTTGTGTTTCTTTCCCCCCAAAATGCATTGCAGTCACATTTTTTTTTTTTTTAAATGTATTGCTTGTAAATTGCTGGTAATATTTTTTCTCCAAAATATTTCTTGCTGGTATTAAAACGTATTTAACATTTTCATAGTGTATTGACACTACTTTGGGTGTTAACTATTTACCGATAGTTGGGATCCTAACAGGTGTTACCATCACAGGTCAGAGTGGACCTGGTAACACGCTCTTCAAAAACTCCTGATCAGAGGCATCTCTGCTGATTTATCGTTTTACGCAGGATGCGGATGTATTTTATCGTCATACCTAGGATGGGAGATAAGGGAGGCGGGCAAAAGAAGGAAAGTTTTAATAGAAAAAGGGCAAAGGAAAAAGAGAAAAGAGCAGAAAGAAAAAAAAGGATGTAAGGAAAATAGGAAAGAAAGGAGGAAAGGAAGAGCGAAAAGAATAAAATAGGAAAGGTACAAAGTTATAATAGAAAGAATGAATGAAAGATAAATTAAAGGTGTTGTAATAATAAATAAAGAAAGAAAAAGAAAGAAAGAAAGAAAAATGAAGAAAGAATGTAAGAAAGCTGTAAAAATAAATAAAAAATGAAAAGAAAGAAAGAAAATGAAAAGAAAGAAAATGAAAAAGAAGAAAGAAAATGAAAAAAATTAGAATGAAGAAAGAAAATGAAAAGGAAGAAAGAAAGAAAATGAAATGACAGAAAGAAAAAGAAAAGAAAGAAAATGAAAAGAAAGAAAATGACAAGGAAGAAAGAGAAAAAAGAAAGAAAGAAAGAAATGAAAAGGAAGAAAAAAGAAAATGAAAAGGAAGAAAGAAAGAAAATGAAAATAAAGAAAATGAAAAGAAGGAAAATGAAAAAAAAGTAACAAAATGCAAAGAAAGTAAATGAAAAGGAAGAAAGAACGAAAATGAAATGATCGAAATAAATGAAAAGAAATAAAATGAAAAGAAAAAAATGAGAAGGAACTAAGAAAATAAAAAGGAACAAAGAAAGAAAGTGAAAAGTAAGAAAGAAATAAAATGAAAAGGAAGAAAGATAGAAATGAAAAGGAAGAAACAAAATGAAAAGAAAGGAAATGAGAAGGAAAAAATGAAAAGGAACAAAGAAATAAAATGAAAAGAAAGAAAGAAAGAAAATGAAAAATGAAATGACAGAAAGAAAATGAAAAGAAAGAAAATGAAAAGAAAGAAAATGACAAGGAAGAAAGAGAAAAAAAGAAAGAAAGAAAGAAATGAAAAGGAAGAAAAAAGAAAATGAAAAGGAAGAAAGAAAGAAAGAAAATGAAAACGAAGAAAGAAAGAAAATGAAAATAAAGAAAATGAAAAGAAGGAAAATGAAAAGAAAGTAACAAAATGCAAAGAAAGTAAATGAAAAGGAAGAAAGAACGAAAATGAAATGATCGAAATAAATGAAAAGAAATAAAATGAAAAGAAAAAAATGAGAAGGAACTAAGAAAATAAAAAGGAACAAAGAAAGAAAGTGAAAAGTAAGAAAGAAATAAAATGAAAAGGAAGAAAGATAGAAATGAAAAGGAAGAAAGAAAATGAAAAGAAAGAAAATGAGAAGGAAAAAATGAAAAGGAACAAAGAAATAAAATGAAAAGAAAGAAAGAAAGAAAGAAAGAAAATGAAAAGAAAGAAAGAAAGAAAATGAAAAGGAAGTAAGAAGAAAAATGAAAAGGAAGAAAATGAGAAGGAAGAAAATGCAAAGAAAAATGAGAAAAGGAAAGAAAATGAAAAAAGACAGAAATAAAATGGAAAGAAAGAGAGAAAAAAAATGAATAAATAATGAGAATGATCGAAACATAAAGCCATAAATGACTGATATTATGAAAAAAATCAATATATATACATATATATATATATATATATATATATATATATATATATATGTATATCGATCTTCCGATATATATTGATTTTTACAGGGTACGGCAGAAATACATACCTCCCAGAAATACCTCTCACATAATTCAAAGTCATTAATAACAATTATGTCTTCATCTAGCTAATTTCTGAACGTTATGTAGGCGGTATTTCAGGCGGTATATACAGGGGGCAGGATATTCGTACACATACAAATTTTTAATTTATTGTATTTCCATCTAATTAATAAACATACATATAATTAACTCTACACAGATTCATATTAACTAAATAGACATAGTAAACAAAAAAATATTTTATAGAAATAAATCCTATTTATCCAATTTAATGGTGAAATATATAATATATATCCATTTTCTGAACGAGTTGTTTCTTGGTTGGTTCATTTAGATTTCCCAGTAATGAAATACGTAATCGCTTTCCGAATTCTTATTCTTAGAAAGGATTATGAACCAGTTCAGTATGTGCTTTTCCACCATTCCATTTATTGTCTTCCTAGCTTTGGTCAACTCATAATTCTTAGAATTGAAATATATCCTTACTTTTTTAACAATGTATTGTCTGCTTATTAGTAATGTGTTTTTTTTTTTTTTGCATATTTCTTCTTGACAGATCATCACGTCGACCTGTTCTATTAGTCCCTGTCTCGCACAACTCTACTTTCCAGAATTGGCTCACAGTGACTTCTGGCTTTTCTAAAAACCATAATCGTAGATGAAAAACCGCGAAGGAGAAGGAGATGAATTCATCAGGGTGATTGATTCGACCGGACGATTGAGTGATTTTGAAAGAGGAATTCACCGACTGTCCCGAACAAAAAAATGAATAGAAGAATGGAACTGGTGATAGACAGCTGATTTTACTTTCATATGACTAGATAATTTCCTGACGAAGTAAAGGTATGAATCTTCTCCCACTTGTCATGGAATAAATATTATGAATTGTGTCTGGAAAAATAATACTAGATTGTCATCGAGAAGTTATTGTTTTACTGTTGAATTATTTACTATGAGTTCTGTTGCGATAGTTCCTTTTCTAGCCTGTACAACTCTCATCCGGTTTCTTTGTTCCCTGTCACCTACAATCATTAAAATTTAAATGCAATGTCAATCGCCATTTCTCTCTTCTTAATCAATCGCCATTTTCATTGTTCTTAATCTGGAAAAATTATAGTTATCTGAAAACACTGTTAATAAAATATTGACTAAGAAATGAATTATTCTTGCAATCCAAAATACATCCTGGCTTTGAATAATCTACAATGGGTTGATAAGCCGTAAAACAGAAGAAGAAATTATTCTTACAATCCAAAATATGTTTCAGCTTTAAATAACCTGCAATGGGTTGATAAGCCGTAAAAAGAAATTATTCTTACAATCCAGAATATATCCCAGATTTAAATAGCCTACAATGGGTTGATACGCCGTAAAAAAGAAGAAGAAATTATTCTTACAATCCAAAATATGTTTCGGTTTTAAATAACCTACAATAGATTGATAAGCCATTAAAAATTCTTTTATTGTCCATTCACCTAACTAAAATAGTCTGATTATTTTTCACTGACAGTAACGACATTGCGTCTTAGTAACATTATCACCTTGCTTAAGGGAGGGGAGTTGAAAAGTTCGAGTAAAAGATCTTTGTTTTCCACTTTTTTGTATAAAATGCCGTATTTTACAAGGAAAATGGAGACAAGAATATTGTGTATTGTCAGTTTCATTGTCGCATTCCGGTAGCTTTCTCGAAATAAGACATGCTTCTGACTGGCGCCGTTTTGAGGTCTTTTGTTACTATTCCTCTTTATCTCATATTTTGAGACGGTAACAAGAATGTGTGTCCTCTTACTCGGACTGTGAACAAAACTACTTCCTTCCGAAGAATTTCAGGCAATGGAAAAATAATAGCAGGAAAACAAATTATGTTTATTTTCGCAGACGTTAAGCAATAAATATGTTACGCTCTCTCTCTCTCTCTCTCTCTCTCTCTTTTATACATTTTATTCTCTTTCCCCCTTTCTCTCTCACTGTATATGTTTGTATATACACACACAGACCCACACACACACACACACACACACACACACACACACACACACATATATATATATATATATATATATATATATATATATATATATATATATATGAATAAATATAGTCTTAAAGTGTGCTATATTTATGGGATAAAGTGCTCAATGTCATGGATAGAGCGTGTGTAAATATAAAAGTGAACATAGAAGTCAACACTTAGAGGCGACAGTCTGTTTCATGCTAGTGCAATCGTCAGGCCTGACGATTGCATCTAGCATGAAACAGACTAAATGTTGTTTCTATGTTCACTTTTATATATATATATATATATATATATATATATATATATATATATATATATATATATATA
>OZ038515.1:57714731-57749731 GCA_964036315.1 Acanthosepion esculentum
CTTTGTATATTGTCCTCTTTATTTCTGCGACGGACTCACAGAGAGTCTAAAGCTCAAGATATGGTTTCAGGCTAGACTTTGAATTCTAGTTTTTTTTTTCCCCGGGCCGATGACGTTTCTTTTCGTAGACTTAAAGAGTTGACCTTTGTAATTACGCTGAGGTCAGTCGCTGTACGTTTTACTGGTGTTGAATTCGCGTTTTATCGGGTAGTCCACTCTTACCTAGATCATGCAAATATTTAATGAAAGTATTAATTATATTCGCACTAATTTCCTCATCTTTGTTAGTAACAAAACGTTTCAACCGTTGTTCTCTCCGGCCTTTTTTTTTAGGTTTCTGTGGGTAATCATCAGGGAACTTTGATTCGAACCCTTTATTCAATCTACGGGGGTAAGATTGTTCGTTGCATTGCTCATATTTAGGGATAGCTCATCTTGTTGTTTCCTCTAGATCTGTACCCGTCAGTCAAGGGAGTGAAAACGCAACTAGAATGTCACCAAATTCACGAATTAACGTTTTAATCCACTAGGTTATCATCCCCAGGATTATCGGGCATCTGGATTAACAGAAGTATTTAAAAATCATTATTAAGAGAAGTGTTCGCAAGACGGGGATTTGACTAGAAATAAATAAATGAATAAATAAATAAAGATAGAAAGAAATAATAATAATAATAATAATAATAATAATAATAATAATAATAATAATAATAACAACACCCTGACCCGGTTACGGAGATAGGACCTGTTACAATTCTATGGGACTACACAATACACAGACAGAAAAATCAAAGCCAACCGCCCAGACATTGTTATTAAAGACCACAAACAAAATAAGTGCCTCCTTATTGATATGGCAGTCCCTGCAGACAGCAATGTGTCTCTGAAGATATTCGAAAAACTGTCAAAATACAAGGACCTTGAAATAGAAATCTCAAAAATGTGGCACATGGGAACATCAACAATTCCTGTTGTAGTTGGAGCCCTTGGACTGGTTGGAAAAGATTCCAGTAGGCTGATCGAAGGGATCCCTGGAAGTCCATGCCTCAAAGAGATACAAAAAATTGTTCTGACAAGTACAACCCACACTTTACGAAGGGCTTTATCTATGTAATTATTTTTTTTTTTTTTGCAGTGGAAAGTGTCATGATGCCATTTCTAACCTTAGGTCCCTGGGCGGGACCCGGAAAGAAATGTGTAAACGCCAGATATCAAAGGAAATAATAATAATAATAATAATAATAATAATAATAATAATAATAATAATAATAATGATAATAATAATAATAATTTAACCTTTGGGCTTTTAATAAAGCTACCGATGAACAGGACTTTGTCATCAGAGTTTTAATTGCCGTAATGGTCTTATCTGGCTGTCTTGAGGTACGCACGTTTACGAGACTGACGTTTACTCGGGAGCCAGAACACCTTGTATGCGTTGACAGATCGCAACAGCTATTAGAGATATATGATTATATATATTTTAAACTTAAAAAAATTATTCAGTATGGTTATTGTTTAGGTAATAAGCATTATAACATAACACAAATAGCTATCTTGTGGAAAAAGGAATTTTCGTCAATATACACATTTTTTGCGTATTTATGGTTATTTCTTTTTAACTTTTATCAAAAACGACATTCTTTTACATAGAGTTATGGATAATATTATATATTAATTACTAACTTTTTAAATTAATAACAATTTGTGCCCAGTTGTTGACATTAATAGCTATCTGGTGATGTGTTAAAATTTTGGAATAATGCAATAATAAAAAATTAAATTTCATTCCCTCTGATAGATGTCGCAATTTGTTAATTTTAAAAAATAATTAATATTTAATATTAAAGCTTTTCTAGCAGGAAAAGGATATAATGACGAGACTTACTAATTTAAGTAATATGAATTACTTTTATTTTCTACTAATTAACAATTAAAATATGTTATTCTGCTTTCGCAATTGAATACATGGTAGATAATATGCAGCTTTTGTTCTGTTATATCCCAGGTTGCTGGGATGAACAAAAACGAATGAAAATAAAAGACTAGTGTACGTTAACACATAATAAAATGATTTTATTCATTTGCTGCCTGCAAAATGCAAGGAGTCGTTTGGATCCGTGACAGCAACACATCGTAGATGATATGCAGATTTTGTTCTGTTATATCCCAGCTTGTTGGGATGGACAAAAACGAATGAAAATAAAAAGTCTGGTTTTGGGAATTGTTATGATTAGTATCCTATTATAATTTTAGTAGAATTGTTCGAGACAATGAGAATTTGCCTAGCAGTAAGCTTTAACGAACTTGGCATTTACCTAAGTCCTACCCTCAAGGCGGGTATGACACAAGGCCAGTTTTTACCGTAGGACTTTCCGAGTGCGTACACTCGTGTAAAAATTCCCTGTAGAATCTGCATACACGGGGTCTGGTGGCTGTCTATCTCCTCAGGTCGTCAGTGGCCCTATACTATGTTCTTCCGCGTAAAGAGTTCTCCTGATGATATGTGGTCAGGATAGATCCATTAATGGGGGAACTGGATTAGACCACAGTGCTTGTCTGGGCGATTCCCTTTTGTTCCCATGGAAAGAGCGGAAAAGACACTACTTGACATCAGTAAGAAAAAGAATGAAAAATATAAAAAAGTGGGGAGAGGGAGAGAAACAGATTACAGTAATAATAACAGATACTACACTTTGATCTCAGCTGAGAAGCTTGTATTTTTCAGTGCGCCTACGTCGCTTCCGAATGTAACACAAGGTCAGTTTAAAGCTGGTTCAATACCGTGGCAAAAATTGACAAGCCTCCGCGCCTCTTCCCCCTTTCGGAACGCTTCAAGAACCAAGCAATAAACCTACCCCATTTCGGGAGATAGTTCTTGTCTGGGAGGAAGAAATCCTGTGGCTTGCGCTTAATGTTATTTGAATCTCCCCGAGCTAAAAAGCCGAGAAGCTGTTATGGGAACTTACATATAACGACACAATGAACTCTTCCTGACACTATAAAGACTGCGCCACTCAAGAGAGACGGAGGAACGAGTCGAGGCGCAGACGCGACTCCTGTCGAACTCTCTGCTATGGCAGAGGCGCACCCACCTTCACAACCACAATAGGCTGATCCTATTATTATAAATAGAACAGTAGTTCTGGAGACTGGGAGTAGTGTAGTGCAGTGCAGAGTGAGACTTCTGTAGTGATCAGTTACACTTCCGTTTCTCGCCCGGAAGATACCGTTGGACTTTATTACTATTACTTATTGTTACTACTAACCTACGTTCGTTCTACTACTAATCTCTCTGATGTAAATACCTCTCTGAATATACCAGTATTTTTCCCGACGACTGTGTTTGTTCGTTATTACCATATACTCACGTGGAAACACTCAACATCTCAACAGTGGCGACGAAGGATATTTTATTGATCTCAACACTTTGCCGAAGGGCAAAGTTTTGTCCGTGGTGGTGGTTCATACGGGTTCTTAAGGGTGTATTTTTGGCCGAGCTTACGGGCTCGGAGAAACCCACGTTAAACTAGGCCTTGTGCCACATACTTTCCTCGTAGGGGGACTGTTAAATATCGGAACGAATCAAGAAAGAGCGAGTCGAGACAATAGTTCACTCTAAACCAGACTGACAGTCATACTAACACCTTCAACTTCTTGTATTATCTTTATTTTTGTGTAATATATCTTTGTTATTTCTACTCTTGTGTTCGTGTTGTTCTTCCTTGGTCCTAACCTTGGACCATAACAGTGGCGACGAGGATATTGGACCATAACAGAAGCGAGGGCTGCCGAAATAATATCTATATTTTTCAGACGTAAAGTATTGAACGATAGAAACTGAGTTAGTATAGCCCCCACGCAGAAAGATGTGGCACAAGACCGAGTTTTATCCTGGGGTATCCGAGCCCGTAGGCTCGGGCAAAAAATTCCCTGTAGACTTCGTAAAAACGGATTCAGTTTCCCGAGACGAGACTCTCCACTTCGACATTGCCTCGTCTGGGAGATACCCTCTGGCATGTGCTAGAAGGGCTTTATCTATGCAAAAGCGTTTTACCTCAAAGATACCCAGTGAAAAAAAGTCATGACGCCATTTTCTGACCTTAGATCTCTGGTTGCGACCCGGAAAAGAAATGGAAAATCAAAGGAAATAAAATAATGATAATAATGGTAATAATTCTTGACTATAAGAGATGGTCAATGCAATCCTCTTTGAAGAATCATCATTCACCCTTTTTCTTATGTCTGGATACAACCCAAAGGAAACTTTAATCCTGCCATTTTGATCGTTACCGTGAAACGTAAATGTGTGTATTTGCACAGCCTTATCACGGAGACCACGGGTGTATTGTTCTTCATGGCATAGATAACATATTATTTAGTAGTGAATATGCTGGCACATTCCACCCTGATGATGAGTAGACTTGAGTCAACAGAGATGCAGTCCTACAGAATGAAGCTGAGAATACAATAGGTGGAACATATAGGTAGAAAATGGAAATATAAACGATACCTGAGATATGAGAATCAGAAAAGGTACAGTTTAAATTTCTGGGACACCTAATGAGAGCGAAGGTCTTACTAAGTTCATCATTCACAGGACATATTGAAGGCAAGAGGTTCGTTTAAAGTTCTGTTCACAAGCCTCTCCGGTCTTTTGAACAGATCTAGAGGTTTACCCTTTGTTCGCTGCTTAGAAATTGGTTTAACTAATTTCTTTCTAATGTCTTACCCCTCAACATCTGTCTGTATTTTGAGACATGAGGTATTGTAACTAAGGGTGTTTCATTAAGACAGATTTATATAAAGGGTGTTTCATTAAGACGGATTATATAAAGTGTGTTTCATTAAGACGGATCAAAGTCCGCAGTAAATAAATCAGTGTTATTGGCAAAAAAATTATATATTTCTCCATCATGTTATTTAAGTCATGGCAATTATGTATGAAAAATAATATCACCCAAATGTCCGCCAAGGCTTCGGCGGCCCACCTCCACTCGATGGTCAACATTTTTGATGACGTCTCTGCATAATTGCTGCTCGATCTCACCAATGTGCCCTATTATCTCATCCTTCAGCTGTTGAATTGTTGGCTTGTTGGCACAGACCTTACTTTTGAGATGACCCCAAAGGAAGAAATCTGAAGGCGTCAAGTCTCACAATCGTAGTGGCCAATTGACTTCGCAGTTTCGAGAGATGATGCGACCTGTGAACTTCTTCAAATTCTGTTTGAACGTCTATTTTTGTAATAGGCTTCGATAACTTTAACACGTTGTTTGATTGTTAATCTTTCGATTGTTGAAATTGTCAAATACTTAAGTTGTTAAGTCTGAAAAAAAAATCGTTAGACACTTAAAGACACTTAGACATTTAAAAGCGGTCTAAGTTATTGGAAGACTCTTATTTATCCTATTTACATCATTCGGGCCGTTGTCCTCAATTTTATGGCCATATTCAAGACGTTTCGGTTGTTGTTCGCTTCAGCCTTCTTCAGGATTTATCTATATTTCTGAGATGTGGCATTGTAACTATTTAAACTATTTACATAATTCGGACTGTTGTCTTCATCTTTATTGCCATGTTTACGACGTTTCGGCCGTTGTGCGCTTCGGTCTTCTTCAGGATTTATCTATATTTCTGAGATGTGGCATTGTAACTATTTAAACTATTTACATAATTCGGACTGTTGTCTTCATCTTTATTGCCATGTTTACGACGTTTCGGCCGTTGTGCGCTTCGGCCTTGTTCAGAATTTATCTATATTTGTAAGATGTGGCATTGTAACTACTTAAACTATTTACATAATTCGGACTGTTGTCTTCATCTTTACTGCCATGTTTACGACGTTTCGGCCGTTTTGCACTTCGGCCTTCTTCAGGATTTATCTATATTTCTGAGATGTGGCATTGTAACTATTTAAACTATTTACATAATTCGGACTGTTTTCTTCATCTTTATTGTCATGTTTACGACGTTTCGGACGTTGTAACTATGTACACTATTTCCATTGTCTGGGCTGTTGTCCTCATCTTTATTGCCATATTCATGACGTTTCGGTTGTTGTACTCTCCGGCCTTCTTCAAAAACTGTCTATATTTCTAAGATTATATTTACACTATTTACATCTTTGGGATTGTTGTCTCCATATTTATTGCCATATTCACAACGTTTCGGCCGTCGTACGCTCCGGCATTCTTCAGCTGATATACGTTGTAATTTCTAACCAAACTCTTTATTTAGTCTCATATTCTCTCACATTCAGTAACACATTGCGTCTTAGTGACTTTCTTGCCTTGCTTGGGTTGAAATAATTAACAAAAATAATAAGAACTTAACAATTTGTTCAAATTTCACGTGCCATGTTTCTTTTTGGATATCTAAGTTTCAGATTTAGAACAAACTACCCCCGTGGGTAGGCGCGATTCGATAATCCAACGTATATCACTTGGAGAATGCCGGAGCGTACAACGGCCGAAATGTCGTGGCAATAAAGATGAGGACAACAGTCCGAACGATTCAAATAGTGTAAATAGTTACAATACCTCAGCTCAGAATTATAGACAAATCCTGAAGACGGTCGGAGCGTACAACGACCGAAACGTCGTGAATATGGCAATAAAGATGGGTCAATAGTCCTAACAATGTAAATAATTAAAATACCTCATCTCAGAAATATAGGTAGATCCTGAAGAAGGCCGGAGCATACAACAGCCAAAACGTCATGTATATGAGGAAAAATGAGTATAATAGAACGAACAATCTAAATAATTACAATATCTCATCTCAGATATATAGACATATCCTGGAGAATGTCGGAACGGACAATACCTCAACTCAGAAATATAGGCAGATCCTGCAGAAGGCCGGAGCGTACAACGGCCGAAAGGTCGGGAATATGGCGACAAAATGTGGATAACAGACCGAACAATGTAAATAATTACAATATCTCATCTCAGAAATATAGACAGATCCTGGAGAAAGCCGGATCGTACAGCGTGCGAAACGTCGTGAATATGGCAACAAAGAAGAGGAAAACAGTCCGATCGATTCAAATAGTGTAAAAAGTTTTCTCATTCTCTTTCACTTTCAGAAGTTCGTTGCGTCTTAGTAGCATTATTGCCTTGCTTGTGAGTGAATTAATAAAATAGAAAAAAACAAACAAAAAAGAGTGTAGATGTAGGGGAATAAACGAATAAACTATCTACTGTGGTTAGGTAAATGGACGACAGGACAGGGTTTGGCAGAGATAGTAAGATAACAAAGATTGCTTAGAGGGACGAATGGTACAACGTTTTGAAGTGCTGATGGCACATAGAGCAAACATACGTTTAAGTGCTAGTTGCACTGCATACTTGAGCTGTTTCTATTACCGTTCGACTAAATTGTACTTGACGCTTTAATACTCATGCTTCCTAAGGCTATTACTCTGTCGGACTGTTGCTCACCCAATAGCCTACGGCAAATTTGGTCACGTGTCGACTAAGCTTCTTGGACACACTCATCACTCATTCATTATTTTGTCTGTCCGTTTTGTGTTTCCTCGCACTAAATTAAAATCATACGCTGAACAGTTTAATTGTAGTATTTAGAAATAAGTTTACACTTGCCTGATTTTTGAAGTATAACTGTTGCGCGAATGTTGTTTTATACACACTCGTATGCATACACATACGCATACACAAGCACACACGTACACACACATCGTCCTGGAGTATCTGTCTATATTTCTGAGGTGAGGTATTATGTACATTATTTACATTATTCGGACTATTGTCCTCATCTTTGTCGCCATATTTATTACAACGTTTCGGTCGTTGTACGCTTCGGCCTTCTTCAGGTGGTTGGAATGTCGAACTGAACATCTGTCTATATTTCTGAGATGAGGTATTATGTACATTATTTACATTATTCGGAATATTGTCCTAACCTTTGTCGCCATATTTATTACAACGTTTCGGTCGTTGTACGCTCCGGCCTTCTTCAGGTGGTTGGAATGTCAAACTGAACCCTTTATTTCGCTCACTGGAGTAGACTGTTCTAGTTCCACGTGCCATGTTTAATGGATGTCAGTTATCAGTTATCCCCTGTGCCATGTGTCCTTAAGGACACATGACACTTTGGATAAAGGCGTTAGTTAGATCCAGTGACAGGACCTAAACAGTGTGAGTTCAATACCCGGTGAAGGCAGTGCTGAACTTTCAGAGGGAAATTAACAGGAGATAACTGATAGCTGACATCCATTAAACGTGGCACGTGGAACTACAACAGTCTACTCCAGTGAGCGAAATATAGGGTACAGTTCGACATTCCAACCACCTGAAGAAGGCCGGAGCGTGCAACGGCCGAAACCTTGTAATAATTATGGCGACAAAGATGAGGACAATAGTCCAAATAATGCAAATAATGTACATCGTCCTGGATATGGTTATAAACTACATATGGCAGCGAGGCTTATGATGTAGAGATAAGAGGTTTTGAGGAGCGGGTAACCTCCTCTTAATTGATGTTGTTACCGGATCCACCAAGAGCTGAGGTGATAGGACCTGTTAGGATCCCAGCTGTAGGCAAACAGGGAACCTCCTGTTTACAATAAAACGATAACCTACATCCACGACCTGGGTATGGCGATAAACTACATCCACGTCCTGGGTAAAAGGATAAACTACATCCGCGTCCTGGGTAAGAGGATAAACTACATCCGTGTCCTGGGTATGGCGATAAACTACATCCGCGTCCTGGGTAAGATGATGAACTACATCCACGTCCTGGGTAAGAGGATAAAGTACATCCGCGTCCTGGGTAAGAGGATAAACTACATCCGCGTCCTGTGTATGGCGATAAACTACATCCGCATCCTGGGTAAGATGATGAACTACATCTACGTCCTGGGTAAGGGGATAAACTACATCCGCGTCCTGGGCATGGCGATAAACTACATCCGCATCCTGGGTATGGCGATAAACTACATCCGCGTCCTGGGTAAGATGATGAACTACATCAACGTCCTGGGTAAGAGGATAAACTACATCCGCGTCCTGGGCATGGCGATAAACTACATCCGCGTCCTGGGTAAGATGATGAACTACATCAACGTCCTGGGTAAGGGGATAAACTACATCCGCGTCCTGGGCATGGCGATAAACTACATCCGCGTCCTGGGTAAGATGATGAACTACATCAACGTCCTGGGTAAGAGGATAAACTACATCCGCGTCCTGGGCATGGCGATAAACTACATCCGCGTCCTGGGTAAGATGATGAACTACATCCACGTCCTGGGTAAGAGGATAAAGTACATCCGCGTCCTGGGTAAGGGGATAAACTACATCCGCGTCCTGGGTATGGCGATAAACTACATCCGCGTCCTGGGTAAGATGATGAACTACATCAACGTCCTGGGTAAGAGGATAAACTACATCCGCGTCCTGGGCATGGCGATAAACTACATCCGCGTCCTGGGTAAGATGATGAACTACATCAACGTCCTGGGTAAGGGGATAAACTACATCCGCGTCCTGGGCATGGCGATAAACTACATCCGCGTCCTGGGTAAGATGATGAACTACATCAACGTCCTGGGTAAGAGGATAAACTACATCCGCGTCCTGGGCATGGCGATAAACTACATCCGCGTCCTGGGTAAGATGATGAACTACATCCACGTCCTGGGTAAGAGGATAAAGTACATCCGCGTCCTGGGTAAGAGGATAAACTACACCCGCGTCCTGGGTATGGCGATAAACTACATCCGCATCCTGGGTAAGATGATGAACTACATCCACGTCCTGGGTAAGAGGATAAACTACATCCGCGTCCTGGGTAAGAGGATAAACTACATCCGCATCCTGGGTATGGCGATAAACTACATCCGCGTCCTGGGTAAGATGATGAACTACATCAACGTCCTGGGTAAGAGGATAAACTACATCCGCGTCCTGGGCATGGCGATAAACTACATCCGCGTCCTGGGCATGGCGATAAACTACATCCGCGTCCTGGGTAAGATGATGAACTACATCCACGTCCTGGGTAAGAGGATAAACTACATCCGCATCCTGGGTATGGCGATAAACTACATCCGCGTCCTGGGTAAGATGATGAACTACATCTACGTCCTGGGTAAGAGGATGAACTACATCCGCGTCCTGGGCATGGCGATAAACTACATCCGCGTCCTGGGCATGGCGATAAACTACATCCGCGTCCTGGGTAAGATGATGAACTACATCCACGTCCTGGGTAAGAGGATAAAGTACATCCGCGTCCTGGGTAAGGGGATAAACTACATCCGCGTCCTGGGTAAGAGGATAAACTACATCCGCGTCCTGGGTAAGATGATGAACTACATCTACGTCCTGGGTAAGAGGATAAACTACATCCGCGTCCTGGGCATGGCGATAAACTACATCCGCGTCCTGGGCATGGCGATAAACTACATCCGCGTCCTGGGCATGGCGATAAACTACATCCGCGTCCTGGGCATGGCGATAAACTACATCCGCGTCCTGGGTAAGATGATGAACTACATCCACGTCCTGGGTAAGAGGATAAACTACATCCGCATCCTGGGTAAGAGGATAAACTACATCCGCATCCTGGGTATGGCGATAAACTACATCCGCGTCCTGGGTAAGATGATGAACTACATCAACGTCCTGGGTAAGAGGATAAACTACATCCGCGTCCTGGGCATGGCGATAAACTACATCCGCGTCCTGGGCATGGCGATAAACTACATCCGCGTCCTGGGTAAGATGATGAACTACATCCACGTCCTGGGTAAGAGGATAAACTACATCCGCATCCTGGGTAAGAGGATAAACTACATCCGCATCCTGGGTATGGCGATAAACTACATCCGCGTCCTGGGTAAGATGATGAACTACATCAACGTCCTGGGTAAGAGGATAAACTACATCCGCGTCCTGGGCATGGCGATAAACTACATCCGCGTCCTGGGCATGGCGATAAACTACATCCGCGTCCTGGGTAAGATGATGAACTACATCCACGTCCTGGGTAAGAGGATAAACTACATCCGCATCCTGGGTAAGAGGATAAACTACATCCGCATCCTGGGTATGGCGATAAACTACATCCGCGTCCTGGGTAAGAGGATAAAGTACATCCGCGTCCTGGGTAAGGGGATAAACTACATCCGCGTCCTGGGTAAGATGATGAACTACATCCACGTCCTGGGTAAGAGGATAAAGTACATCCGCGTCCTGGGTAAGGGGATAAACTACATCCGCGTCCTGGGTAAGATGATGAACTACATCCACGTCCTGGGTAAGAGGATAAAGTATATCCGCGTCCTGGGTAAGGGGATAAACTACATCCGCGTCCTGGGTAAGATGATGAACTACATCCACGTCCTGGGTAAGAGGATAAAGTACATCCGCGTCCTGGGTAAGGGGATAAACTACATCCGCGTCCTGGGTAAGATGATGAACTACATCCACGTCCTGGGTAAGAGGATAAACTACATCCGCATCCTGGGTATGGCGATAAACTACATCCGCGTCCTGGGTAAGATGATGAACTACATCCACGTCCTGGGTAAGAGGATAAAGTACATCCACGTCCTGGGTAAGGGGATAAACTACATCCGCGTCCTGGGTAAGATGATGAACTACATCCACGTCCTGGGTAAGAGGTTAAAGTACATCCGCGTCCTGGGTATGGCGATAAACTACATCCGCGTCCTGGGTAAGATGATGAACTACATCCACGTCCTGGGTAAGAGGATAAAGTACATCCGCGTCCTGGGTAAGGGGATAAACTACATCCGCGTCCTGGGTAAGATGATGAACTACATCAACGTCCTGGGTAAGAGGATAAACTACATCCGCATCCTGGGTATGGCGATAAACTACATCCGCGTCCTGGGTAAGATGATGAACTACATCCACGTCCTGGGTAAGAGGATAAAGTACATCCGCGTCCTGGGTATGGCGATAAACTACATCCGCGTCCTGGGTAAGATGACGAACTACATCCACGTCCTGGGTAAGAGGATAAAGTACATCCGCGTCCTGGGTAAGGGGATAAACTACATCCGCGTCCTGGGTAAGATGATGAACTACATCAACGTCCTGGGTAAGAGGATAAACTACATCCGCATCCTGGGTATGGCGATAAACTACATCCGCGTCCTGGGTAAGATGATGAACTACATCCACGTCCTGGGTAAGAGGATAAAGTACATCCGCGTCCTGGGTAAGGGGATAAACTACATCCGCGTCCTGGGTAAGATGATGAACTACATCCACGTCCTGGGTAAGAGGATAAACTACATCCGCGTCCTGGGTATGGCGATAAACTACATCCGCGTCCTGGGTAAGATGATGAACTACATCAACGTCCTGGGTAAGAGGATAAACTACATCCGCATCCTGGGTATGGCGATAAACTACATCCGCGTCCTGGGTAAGATGATGATCTACATCCACGTCCTGGGTAAGAGGATAAAGTACATCCGCGTCCTGGGTATGGCGATAAACTACATCCGCGTCCTGGGTTAGATGATGAACTACATCCACGTCCTGGGTAAGAGGATAAAGTACATCCGCGTCCTGGGTAAGGGGATAAACTACATCCGCGTCCTGGGTAAGATGATGAACTACATCCACGTCCTGGGTAAGAGGATAAATTACATCCGCATCCTGGGTATGGCGATAAACTACATCCGCGTCCTGGGTAAGATGATGAACTACATCCACGTCCTGGGTAAGAGGATAAAGTACATCCGCGTCCTGGGTATGGCGATAAACTACATCCGCGTCCTGGGTAAGATGATGAACTACATCCACGTCCTTGGTAAGAGGATAAAGTACATCCGCGTCCTGGGTAAGGGGATAAACTACATCCGCGTCCTGGGTAAGATGATGAACTACATCAACGTCCTGGGTAAGAGGATAAAGTACATCCGCGTCCTGGGTAAGGGGATAAACTACATCCGCGTCCTGGGTAAGATGATGAACTACATCCACATCCTGGGTAAGAGGATAAAGTACATCCGCGTCCTGGGTATGGCGATAAACTACATCCGCGTCCTGGGTAAGATGATGAACTACATCCACGTCCTGGGTAAGAGGATAAAGTACATCCGCGTCCTGGGTAAGGGGATAAACTACATCCGCGTCCTGGGTAAGATGATGAACTACATCAACGTCCTGGGTAAGAGGATAAAGTACATCCGCGTCCTGGGTATGGCGATAAACTACATCCGCGTCCTGGGTAAGATGATGAACTACATCCACGTCCTGGGTAAGAGGATAAAGTACATCCGCGTCCTGGGTAAGGGGATAAACTACATCCGCGTCCTGGGTAAGATGATGAACTACATCAACGTCCTGGGTAAGAGGATAAACTACATCCGCATCCTGGGTATGGCGATAAACTACATCCGCGTCCTGGGTAAGATGATGAACTACATCCACGTCCTGGGTAAGAGGATAAAGTACATCCGCGTCCTGGGTATGGCGATAAACTACATCCGCGTCCTGGGTAAGATGATGAACTACATCCACGTCCTGGGTAAGAGGATAAAGTACATCCGCGTCCTGGGTAAGGGGATAAACTACATCCGCGTCCTGGGTAAGATGATGAACTACATCAACGTCCTGGGTAAGAGGATAAACTACATCCGCGTCCTGGGTAAGGGGATAAACTACATCCGCGTCCTGGGTAAGATGATGAACTACATCAACGTCCTGGGTAAGAGGATAAAGTACATCCGCGTCCTGGGTAAGGGGATAAACTACATCCGCGTCCTGGGTAAGATGATGAACTACATCCACGTCCTGGGTAAGAGGATAAAGTACATCCGCTTCCTGGGTATGGCGATAAACTACATCCGCGTCCTGGGTAAGATGATGAACTACATCCACGTCCTGGGTAAGAGGATAAAGTACATCCGCGTCCTGGGTAAGGGGATAAACTACATCCGCGTCCTGGGTAAGATGATGAACTACATCAACGTCCTGGGTAAGAGGATAAAGTACATCCGCGTCCTGGGTAAGGGGATAAACTACATCCGCGTCCTGGGTAAGATGATGAACTACATCCACGTCCTGGGTAAGAGGACAAAGTACATCCGCGTCCTGGGTATGGCGATAAACTACATCCGCGTCCTGGGTAAGATGATGAACTACATCCACGTCCTGGGTAAGAGGATAAAGTACATCCGCGTCCTGGGTAAGGGGATAAACTACATCCGCGTCCTGGGTAAGATGATGAACTACATCCACGTCCTGGGTAAGAGGATAAAGTACATCCGCGTCCTGGGTAAGGGGATAAACTACATCCGCGTCCTGGGTAAGATGATGAACTACATCCACGTCCTGGGTAAGAGGATAAAGTACATCCACGTCCTGGGTAAGGGGATAAACTACATCCGCGTCCTGGGTAAGATGATGAACTACATCCACGTCCTGGGTAAGAGGATAAAGTACATCCGCGTCCTGGGTAAGGGGATAAACTACATCCGCGTCCTGGGTAAGATTATGAACTACATCCACGTCCTGGGTAAGAGGATAAAGTACATCCGCGTCCTGGGTAAGGGGATAAACTACATCCGCGTCCTGGGTATGGCGATAAACTACATCCGCGTCCTGGGTTAGATGATGAACTACATCTACGTCCTGGGTAAGAGGATAAACTACATCCGCGTCCTGGGCATGGCGATAAACTACATCCGCATCCTGGGTATGGCGATAAACTACATCCGCGTCCTGGGTAAGATGATGAACTACATCAACGTCCTGGGTAAGAGGATAAACTACATCCGCGTCCTGGGCATGGCGATAAACTACATCCGCGTCCTGGGCATGGCGATAAACTACATCCGCGTCCTGGGTAAGATGATGAACTACATCCACGTCCTGGGTAAGAGGATAAACTACATCCGCGTCCTGGGTAAGATGATGAACTACATCCACGTCCTGGGTAAGAGGATAAACTACATCCGCGTCCTGGGTAAGAGGATAAACTACATCCACGTCCTGGGTATGGCGATAAACTACATCCGCGTCCTGGGTAAGATGATGAACTACATCCACGTCTTGGGTAATTCGATAAACTAAATCCAACAGCAAGGCCTCTGAACAGGAGGTTTTGCAGAGCGTGGAAGCACCGCTTACTTATTGTTGTTCCCAGGTTAACCCTGACCCGGGTTGGTAGTACCCGCTAGGGTCCTAGCTATGGGCAAATAGTGAACTTCCAAACAAAAATCAAAAGTACTTTTTTATAATAAAAGGACCAACAATACATTTTTTATAGGAAAATGGTCATCAATGCAACGCAAAAAAATATAAAAATACATTTTTATTGGAAAATTTCCAAAAATATATTTTATGATATCCGAGATATATATTTAAAAAATACCTTTACTCTGAATGCATAAAATTATGTACAAAATATTTGTATTATAAAGCTTAACATTACGTATGAAATATTTTGATTATACAGGTTGATATGTCGCTGAACAATCAGCCAGCCAAACAACATGAAAGAACTGAGATGAGTTATTATGATTACTTGCATTATTTACATTATTCGGGCTGTTATCCTCATCTTCATTACCATATTCACAACGTTTCGGCCGTTGAACCCTCCGGCCTTTATGTCTATGTCTCTCTGTATATCTGTCTATATCTCTGAGATGAGGTATTATGATTACTTGCATTATTTACATTATTCGGGCTGTTATCCGCATCTTCATTTCCATATTCACAACATTTCGGCCGTTGTACGTTCCGGCCTTTATGTCTATGTCTCTCTGTATATATGTCTATATCTCTGAGATACGCTCCGGCCTTCTTCAGGTGATTGGAATTTCGAACCGAACCCTCCATTTCGTCCCCAGGGGTAGATTGTTCTAGTTCCACGTTCTATGCCTCTTCTGTATGTCTCAGTTATTTCCCTTTAACTCAACTCTCCAACTTTTGATTAAAAAAAAACTGTGGCCTGGTATTGAGCTCACAACTCTTTGGGTCTAATCACTGAATCTAAACAACGTCTTTATCCTCTAGGCCATGAGCGTACAACGGCCGAAACTTTGTGAATATGGCAATGAAGATGAGAATAACAGTCCGAATAATATAAATAATAAAAGTAATCATAATACCTCATCTCAGAGATATAGACAGATCATCTACCATGTATTCAATTTTCAAAGCAGAATTACCTGTATCATATTTATTCAAAGCTCCCAATAAAATTAAATTTCGGCATTAAATATCCCAAAATAAGGGGTTGACATGGCGTTAAACAAATCAATCAATTAATCAAATACGCACATACGTAATGAAGTTCCTGATGTTTCATACAATTCCAAACGAAATGTAAAGAAGGAAACCCCTGTCAATAATGTGAAGGAACAATGACAGTTACTGGACATGAAAACCTATTTTCCTGAAAAAGTATTTTAATAGGAAGAGTTTATAAATTTCTACCGAAAGTAGCACTGGCTATTCGGTCAATGAATGCCAATTGTTTCTTTATAAGGAAACAGTTACTATCACTATTAGAGATCAGTGTCCTATTATTTTGAGTTCGATTCTCACGGGCGCTACACAACGGTGGATCTTTGATTAATCAATCGTTTTTTTACGGCTTATCAACCCTTTACAGGCTATCAAAAAACAGAAAATATTTCTAGAGTGTAAGGATATTTTGGTAATAATGATTTAGTAATACAAATCTTATAAATAGACCATCGTTGTGGCATGGGGGCGAGAGGTGGATTATCCATATCAAGGGTATTTGCGCGTAAGGGAATTTAGCTAATCCAACGGGAATCGGAAATCCTGCTAATGTTATCCATTAAACCTCCCGCACTTCCAAGCACCTGGCATTTCCAAACGATCATCCATGTAGTTATTGACCAGGCTCGACGTTGCTTAACTTCGGTGATCGTACGAGAACCGGTATTTCAACGTGACATGGGCGTAATACATACCACCCGACCATCTAAGATTGCAACATCTTGGATTACCAACAGGTCACCCATGTAGGTACTGACCAAGATCGACGTTGCTTAACTCCGATGAATGCACGGAAGCCGGTGTTTAAATGTGATATGTCCGTAGGCCGTGGATCTTTGAGGTCGATTCTCAATAAGTTTCCTACGTAGATATCCCGATGTCAAAACTGAGCTAAGCTTGATAAATATGGCTCTTGGTTCATAATTGTGGAATGGTTTTCGTGTTATCGTACGGGAGCCAGTGTTTCAAGCTGATATGGCCGAAAGGCATACCACCCGACCATCCAGGCTTACAACACCTGCGATTCCCAACAGGTTACCCATGTAGGTACTGACCAAGATCGACGTTGCTTGACTTCGATGATTGTATGGGAGCCGGTGTTTAAACGGGATATAGCCATAGGCCGTTGATTTTTCAGGTCGATTCTCAATAAGTACCCTACGTAGATATCCTGATGCCAAACCTAAGCTAAGCTTAATAAATATGGCTGCTGGGTCATAATTGTTGAGTTAGATTTCAGTGAATTTGTTTCGTTGATTTGTACAAGAGAGCAGTGAGTTTGACCCTCACTGGGTACAAAATTCTCTTGGTTTGCGCTGAAAAAAAAGCTTAGCTGAGTCGAAACGATGAGACATGAAACAACTTATAACTCATAAAAAATATACAAAATAATACCGAAAAAAACAATCTGTCGGCGAACAAGAGTTAAAAAAAGAAGAAGAAGAAAAGAAATTGCAGAAGCATGCTTTGATGTCTGCCTTCATCAAACACTTTACTCACATCTCCCTTTTGCGCTTTTCATCCTGAAGCAACGAGGATGCCGTCTGTCAGTTTCGCTTCAATTACTGTCGCTGGATAGCCGGACAGTTTAATGTGAATCGCTTTTACGTCAATATCGAACAATATTAGAGTGGATTGAACCACCTTGGAACATCTACTTTATCGGATTCTGTTATGTTGCAAGCGGTTTACTTATTTGATTGCATCAATATGATCAGTAACGACTGAAGGAAAAAAAAAAGAAGAAAAAATAGCCAAGCAATTGATATTTGGATTGGTTAAAGTTTCACAGTATGAGCCGATCGGATCATTGATTTATAAGAGGATCGACGGGCGGAAGTCGCTACAAATACTAGCAAACGTTACTCATGTATATTGTAACTTATTTGATGAAGAGACGATAGTTTATTTTCTCTCTCTTTATTCTGGGTTTTATTTATATGCTCTGATGTTTCAGGAAATTATTTCCCTTTTTTTGGTGCTGATTTTCTTTCTTTTAAATTCTTTCTTTCATTCTCTTTCTTGATGGTCAACTTTCTTTCTTTGAAGACATTCAGGTTTTCTATCAATTCTTTTCTTTGTGCACGTTAGGATATTCTTTCTTTTTTTTTTCTTTCTATCGCACTTTCTTTCCTTTTCTTTCTTTCTTTTGTTATTTCTTTCCACTTTCTTTCTTTCTTTCTTTCTTTCTTTCTTCCTTTCTTTCTTTCTTTGTTTTAATTATCCAAAGAATTGTTTGCTTTGTTTCTTGTACATATTCAGATATCTTTTTTACTTCTTTCTTCCTTTCTTTGCAATTATTCGAACTTTCTTTATTTTTCTTCTCTTACTTTCTTCATTTGTAAATTTTCTTTATTTCTTTTTACTTTCTTTCTTGGCAAATTTCAAATTTTCTTCTTTTATTTTCTTTCTTTCGTTTCTTTCTGTCTGCCTTTCTTTCTTTCTTTCTTTCTTTCTTTCTTTCTTTCTTTCTTTCTTTCTTTCTTTCTTTCTTTCTTTCTTTCCAAAGTTCAAATGTTTCTCTTTTATTTTCTTTCTTTCGTGTCTTTCTGTCTGTCTTTATTTCTTGATACGCATTCAGATTTTAATTCTTTCTTTTTTGTGAATATTCGAATTTTTTTCATTCATTCATTCATCCATTCTTTCTTTCTTTCTTTCTTTCTTTCTTTTATCCGTATTCAGATTTTCTTTCTTTTTCTCAAATATTCACATTTTCTTTCATTCTTTTCTTACTTCATCTTTCTTTCCTTATTCTTTCTTAAGAATTAACAGTTTCTTTCTTTCTTTTTTGTAGATATTCGAATTTTCTCGTTTTCTTCTTTCTTTCCTTCTTTCTTTCTTTCCTTGTTTTTTCTTTATACGCATTAATATTTTCTTTCCTTCTTTTTTTTTTAGATATTTTCATTTCTTCTTTGCGTTTTTCTTCCTTGAATTTTTCTTTCTTCATAGGCATTCATATTTTCTTTCTTTCTTTCTGTAGATATTCAAATTTTCTTTCTTTCCTTTCTTGATACGGATTCAGATTTTCTATCTTCCTTTCATTCATAGCACGTCTTCAGACATCCTTACTATCAACCTTTCTTTCTTGCAGACAATCAGATTTTCTTTCTTTCTTTTCTTTCTTTCTTTCTTTCTTTCTTTCTTTCTTTCTTTCTTTCTTTCTTTCTTTCTTTCTGGATTATCACTAAATATCTTAATCTCTTCACTAACGATGTTTATTTTTCTTCCGCTATACTTTGCTTACCGTATCATTTTCGCTTCCACCCACTTTGTCTTTAGCTACACAATTTAAAATGAAATTCTCAAGCCAATTGCATTTGGCAGTACTACTCATTAGTGATCAAAAAGATCTTACTTCTATCGGGCAGAACAGTCACTGATGATAACAATGAGACGTCATTTAATCACAAAATTAAGACCAAAATACAATCATATGACATTCTAAATGATATACAGAAAACTATTTTAACATTCTTTAAAGAATTTACGTCTGTTCTTTCATTGAACAAGTTTTATAGTTGGGCAACTGTTTGATTTGTTTACGTTATCGTTTTAGAAGCTCATTTACGTCTTTGTTTTAGAAACTATTTTATGCCTTCGATTTAGAACGACTTTTACGTCATCGTTTTAGAAAGTATTTTACGTCTTCGTTTTTAGAAAGTGTTTTACGCCTTCTATTTAGAACAACTTTTACGTAATCGTTTTAGAACATTTTTTACGTCTTCGTTTTAGAAAGTATTTGACGCCCTCTATTTAGAACGACTTTTACGTGTTCGATTAAGAACATCTTTTATGTCTTCGTTTTAGAAATTCTTTTACGTCTTAGTTTTAGAAGTTATTTTACGTCGTCGTTTTAGAACCTATTTTACGTCTTCGTTTAGAACCTCCTTTACGTCTTCGTTTTAGAAACAATTTTACGTTTTCGATTTAGAACGACTTTTACGTCTTCGTTTTAGAACAACTTTTATGTCTTCGTTTTAGAACATCTTTATGTCTTTGTTTTAAAACCTCTTTCACGTATTCGTTTTAGAAACAATTTTATGCCTTCTATTTAGAACGACTTTTACGTCTTCGTTTTAGAACATCTTTTACGTCTTCGATTTAGCACGACTTTTACGTCTTCGTTTTAGAACCTCTTTTACGTTTTCGTTTAGAACCTCCTTTACCTCTTCGTTTCAGAAACAATTTAACGTTTTCACTTTAGAACGACTTTTACGTCTTCGTTTTAGAACATCTTTATGTCTTCGTTTTAAAACCTCTTTTACGTCTTCGTTTTAGAAACAATTTTATGTCTTCTATTTTTTATGTCTTCGTTTTAGAACCTCTTTTACGTCTTTGTTTTAAACTCGTTTTAAGCAACATGTGTGGGAGACAATTACATCCCTCTTCGTAAAACTTCCTTATTGCACAAAGACCCTGGATATTTATTTTGATATTGAGAAGAAAATTTGTTGTTCGTATTGGGCCAATGCCACGCCGATTTGCCGTCTTTTGATTGCTGCAGCGTTTTAGTTACAGGAACGACATACAAACAAGAAAAGTAAAAAAAAAAAAATAATTAGAAAAATAAATAAGTCCAATTAAATAAAAGGTGGCAAAATTTCAAATCTAAGATAAAATGCTAATAATCTAGTTGATTACGACAGACGAGAATAGAATTGGAAAGACAATAAAAAACAACAACAAATGTAAACAAAAAGAAACAAAAACAAATACAAGCCAAAAAGACAAAAACCGAAAAACAAATACAAAGAAAAATAAAAAAAACAAAAACAAACAAAAAGATAAAAATAATCTGGAAAACCACCGTGCTGATAACAAATATGGCGCCAGTTTGTTTACATTGCGCAGATCAGTACGAGAATTTCAGTGATTGCGCAGCCAACATTGTGTGAAAATTATGTGTGAATTGATTGGCCGGTTTTTGAAATATTAGAAAAAAAGTTATCTCAGTAATAATTTGGCACGCAGTGTATACATTAGCCATTGCTGCCATTGGCTGCGGCAATCCGTGCGCGGATTTCTGCAGCCATGACAGCGATGGCTAATGTATATAAAATGGCTAATGTATATAAATTGATTATCAGGGATTTTACATGTTTACACTTGACTGTTAGAGGTTCTATAACGAAGACTTTGTTTGAAAGCTGATCTTGCTCCTCCATATTCTTGTCAATTTGGCCATCGCTGCCATTGGGTGAGGCAATCCGTGCGCGGATTTCTTAGTTGCAGGCACCAATCTTTAAACAGGATTCATGGACTCTTCCTCAAGTGAATTCCCATTCATGCTAATGTTGACAAATGTGTTACCGTTTGTGCTATTCACCATTTACTTTGGCATTTTCTATTAGGAATAAAAACCCAATAAGTTTGTGCGGAAAAGGGTTGAAGGTTTTGTGGGCCACCAGGAACCTTTTCTCGCTAGTGTCAAACGGAGAAAAATGCCGTGGTTTGGTCACATTACAAAACACGACAGCCTGTGCAAGACCGTCATGCTAGGCAGCGTTGAAGATGGACGTAGGGGAGGACGCCAACGTAAAAACTGGATGGACAAGGTCAAACAATGGACAGATATGACTGAACCAGAATTGCTGATGGCTGCCGTTGATAGACCGTTGGGGAAAAAAGAGTTAGTGTGGCTTCTGCATTCGGATCCGCCCTACGATTACAAAAGTCAAGGGGATGATGATGATGAGTTAATAGCTATAGCTCTGTTTTATTACATCGAACACTCTTTTATTAAGACTAGAATTATGTGTTTGATATATATATATATATATATATTTCACGACGCTTGACACTACATTTGAATGATAACTCTAACATTTTTAGGCTTTTAAAACAACATGCATGGCCGCATACACAATTCCGGAAAATCCTCGTCGAAAACACAACTATACTTAAACATGAAAACAATAAACAAATACTAAAAATTCTTGAAGCTATATACATAAAACAGTTGAAACCTAACCTGAACAAAATAAACTATGAAATATCCACAAATATCCTTAAATGCCTATAATTAGTAACAGAAGCCATTGGTTCATACCAACGGCTTTCCATACTCAATACTCATCGGATTCACTCTCGCGTGGTCATGTGTGACGTCATGAGCTGTTGTGCGATTTTCGCTTTCAGCGTTTTATATGCACGTGTTTATCGTTGCTTGGAAATCATCCATGTAAACAAACAAGACTATTATCAATTTCGTGTTCGTGTATTGCTTAATATATTGTGTAATTATCATCTTTGATAATGGTTTATGTAAGCCGAAAGCTTAGATTGGATTAAAAAAATATGTATCAATATTGCGATTTTCTTTCATTGTTTAATGATAATGTTATTAAGCTTATCAGACGATATGAAAAGAACTTACATAAAATATATAGACAACACTTATCTATATTATTTAATGAAACATGTATGAATGAAAAAATGCTGCCTAAATACACACAATATATATATATATATATATGTATATATATATATATATACATATATAGCACACATAGTTCCTGAAAAAATTATTTCAGTTCAGACATAATAGTGTTCAGTTTGATTAGACAGAGCTAGAGATATATATTAATAAATACACATTTACCTACGTTTGGTATGCGACTTAAGATTCGTTGGTTACCTAACTCGTCGGGCAAAAGATATAGATATAGATATAGCTATATCTTATAGCTGACGAGTTGGGTAATCAACGAATCTTAAGTCGCACACCAAACGTAGGTATATATATATATATATATATATATATATATATATATATATATATATATATATATATATATATATATATATATATATATATATATATATATATGTATATATATATATATAGTCCGTTTTGTTCCTTCTGTTTCTTATCAATATTACTACTATTTAAATATTGATATTGCCAGAACATGGTCACTAATTATATATTAGTTGCTTGCATGTACTTATTAATATAATTTTCAATTCTTGTATTATTTTCATTATTTGCTTGATACGGAAATTCGTTCGTTTCTTCTCATATTAACAATCTATTCGCCTTCATTTTTTTACGACCACCTGACAACGATCCACTGACTGTTCGACGCATGGGTCATACAAATTAATAGGTTATGACTTGAAAAATTCATCAAGCCGTGTTTGAAGTAAATAAGGGATGTTTCATTACGCGGGATCTAAGACAGCAATAAATAAATCAGTGTTATTGGTGAACATTTATTTAATTCTAAATTGGATAATGTTATTTAAGCCATGGCAATTATGTGTGAAAAATAATATCGCCCAAATGTCCGCGAAATCGGAAAGAAAAAGAAAACAATATCATTAGACGCTTAAATTTAATTCAAATTTAAAATCGGTCCAAGTTATTGAAACACCTTTTAGAAAGTGTGTAAAAATGTGGTAGTATTAATAGGTTAAATCAGGAGATATATGGTGGGTGTAGCAGATTCTCCTAACCAAGCTCTTTATTTTCATGTTTAGTCATTTTAGTGGCGTGCGGGGAGGCAGCATTATGTTAAATACTCAAACTGTATCACCGGTGAGGTCTTTTTAGCTTAATTGTATCTTTATCGGAGCCTCTTCATACAGCTCAGCATTGACCGTTTGGTCTTTCTTAAGCGTTTCATCTCCATACACAGCAAAAATGTCTCTAGCACCTTTGACCGCTTTGTGACATTAATTCAAAAACGAAAGCCTGAAGCAAAAATGTTCCAAATGTAATGAAAACATAGTTTTATGGGTAAAACTTTACTCTTATTAAGACGAAAGATCAAATATTTTTTTGAATATTTAATTGGATTTTTTACTTCTTTTGAGAACATTCGAAATTTTGAATAAAAACTTGTTTTTCTTGCGTCTGCAGGTGTACAAACTTTTAGCATATCTAATTTTCGCCTCTTTTTTTTTGCGATGACAGACATATTAATTTGGAAATTCTTGCAAAAATCAAATAATTCCTGGACTTATTTACAAGTAAGTGAAACTGCTTTTTATATTTTTTTATTAGAAAATCTTGTAAAATTTTTTTTATTAATTTTATGATAACTTCAACGTGATAATTTTTAGTGAGTATATTAGTTAAAATCAGATTTTTCTTTTTGCAAATTCGGACCCGATCTTACCAAAAATATGTTCTGAATCGAAAATAAAAACGTATTGAAACTAAGACATTGTTTAATTAGAGAAGCTTTTAATTGCTTTTTATAAATAATCTTTAATAAAGACAATATTATCTGATATACTCAACGCACCCTAATATATATATATATATATATATATATATATATATATATATATGTGTGTGTGTGTGTGTGTGTGTGTGTGTGTGTTGAGGGATCTCCCCTTTTTACACAAATGGACTCACCCAAGGTATACATATACTACTGCCAGTGAATACCCGGGAGTACGTCCAGTCAAGTAGTAATAGAACGTTGAGTAGATAGACAGAGTCACAGACAGAGGAGAGTATTACAAGAGTCAAAGTCACGAGCACGTAGACTCAGTAAGAAGTCATACAGCGATACGTCGATACCAAAGACTATATATATATTTGTCTACTAAACCCGCATTCCTGGACTACTAACCTGTATTACCAGTTTGTATTCTTACATTAATACATTTATTTCCTATATTCATTCTTGGCGTTTGTTATTATTTGCTCCCGGATTTCACCCCGGAATCAACAACATATATATATATATATATTATTATTTATTTATTATAATTTTATCATATAGACAAAACCATTTTACTCACTACAAAGATGCAACTTGGTTTCAGTGCATTTCCACTGCACTTCAACGGGTGAGAATCGAAAATGGTTATGAATAATCCTGCTTGTTTGAGAAGAAAATATACACAAAAAAATGGTGACGGAGCGAAACAATAGTGCTTGTTGATAGCAGTTTGGTGAACAATGGATTGGGTGTTTAATGTTGACTGGTCTGTGGAGATTTTTTTCCGATAAACACCGGTCAAAGTTTTAGGCACATCATCTCACAAGCGTCCTAAGAGGGAGAGGTAGGGCAGGAAAGATGGAGATAGGGGATAGTATTACGATTGAGTAGGTAAAATTGTAGCGTTAGTTCCAGTAGTAATTGGGAATGTTATTTTTGGTTTACTATAAAAATTCTAGAGCTGAATTGCATGTATTTATGTTGGGATTATCACTACTAATTCTGTAATCAATGAACGTGTTTCGTGGATTAAAATCTAGAAGCGGGGATTTCCTCTAAAAAAATAAGGGATATTAGTATAACCTTTTATAATCAAATTTCGAATTATTCCTGGACCGTATAGCATGTAGAATAAGTATGGGTGTAAAACGATTTATCTGAAAATATTACCAGTAATATATATGAAAAAAAAAAAAATTAGAATCATAATTTAATTAGTGGAGAGGTACCTAAGAGGGGAGGGTATATATCGAAGGAGGTGATTTATAATTTTAAAACGTTTATAGTTATGGAATTAAGAATTTAACAAGATTGTAGTGTTAGATCCTTAGTATGTCTACAGAAAATGGTTGTTTCATATCTTTGATTTAATAATTGGGTGTTATTCAAGAGTTCAATGATACATATTTTCTCCTGTAAACATACAAAGCAAGGTTCGCTCAGAGAATTGCAGGTTCTGGCTTGTGTTAGGATTTTCCATTTAACCTTAGGTGTTTTTCCTTCTTCCTTGTTTCCAAAAATGTTTCGAAAGTGATGACATATTTCGTTTGGCCGTATTTGTAAAGGAGTTCATGTGATTGTAATACCTATCCTTAAAAGGTCTGCTAGTTGACCCTACATACAGCTTAATATCTCTTGGGTTCTCATTTAATGAGATATAGCACATATACATTATGGATTTGGTTAAGCGCCTGTTTAATAATGGACATTGATCGGGGATTCTACAATTACAGTCTGATCTGCTTTTACCGATTTCGCATGTCAGGCTATATGACGGTTTCGTATAGGATACAGGTTCGATTCCTGTCGGAGGACGAATATTTTCTATGAAAATTTCTCGGACATTCAGGCCGGTAAATGTTATTTAATACTGTTTATTATAAATAGAGCATTTACTTAAATATTTGTATCTATAAAAAAGAATTATTGAACATAAAAATGTCTTAAAATACACATTTATCTGTTTTTTGTTTTTATTAATTATGTTCGAATAAATCTAACTTGAGTAGCCTTTTTTGTAATCTTTTACAATGTTTTTAACATATTTTTTACTTATCGAATACAGTAAAAAAAAAGATTATTTTGCTTATGGTGATTCATAATTAGAATTCTGGTTTGAATATATTTTCAATTAAATGCATCTAATACAAAACGTACCAAATTTTATTTAGATTTATTCTTCCAATAGTCAAATTCTGAAGTGAGTTTTTAAGTCAAAATTTGCGGAAATTAGGGATTTCTGTAGCTTTTCCAGACGAGGTTTAGAAATAAATGCTCAAAATGTGTAAAAAAAATATGAATCTAATTTTTGGTATCTGTACTTACAACATGAAACCCCAGCATTCACACCGAGATAAAACTCAATATTCTAAAAGAAGTGAAAATGAACACGCCCTATATCTCAGTGGAATTGAGGAAGCCAGTTTTAATTTCTGCCGAAGCTCTTTATTTCATATATGATATTGATTTCATATTTAATTCATATTTCAAATTGATTCCATATTTCATATTTAATTCCTATTCCATATATATCTTATATTTCATATTTATTGCATATTTCATATTTATTTCATATTTATTTCATATTTCATATTTAATTCATATTTCATATTTATGTCATATTTCATATTTATTTCATATTTATTTTATATTTCATATTTAATTCCTATTTCATATTTATTGCATATTTCATATTTATTTCATATTTCATATTTATTTTATATTTTATATTTATTTCATATTTCACATTTATTTCATATTTTATATTTAATTCCTACTTCGTATTTATTTCATATTTCTTATGTATTTCATATTTATTTCATATTTCATATTAAATTCATATTTCATATTTATTTCCTATTAAATAAATAGGAAATAAATATGAAATATGAATATTTAATTTTTATTTCATATTTATTTCATATTTATTTTATATTTCATATTTAATTCCTATTTCATATTTCATATTTATTGCATAGTTCATATTTATTGCATATTTCATATTTATTTCATATTTATTTTATATTTATTTCATATTTCATATTTAATTCATATTTCATATTTAATTCATATTTCATATTTATTTCCTATTTATTTAATATTTATTTTATATTTCATATTTAATTCCTATTTCATATTTCATATTTATTGCATATTTCATATTTATTTCATATTTAATTCATATTTCATATTTATTTCATATTTCGCCCTCATAGTCTTGGCTGCAAGTAGGAATATCCTGTTCAAATCGAAATATTTCGACAAGATTTCATTAGCATAAGAAGAAAAAAGTTGATGTACAGGTAAAAACATTCCGTTAAAAAAAAAAATCACTTCTATGATGATTTCATCTGTCCTGGAATTAACGAGAAGATGTGATTACTTCCATTATTACTCATGTCGGGTGTCAATCGTTCTCTTGCAATTGTGACTGTCTCTTTGGCTTTCGTCATGGGACTGATCATTTCCATACGTTATTGATTTTCAAGACGATTGAATTTGATACGGTGACTTTTATAGAAAAAAAATGAATTGATCAGATCTTGATTAAAATGATTAATTAAAATCTTAATGAAATATTTTTTGAGTTAATGGGAACCGAAAGAAAATATTAAAAAAAAAATTAATTTAATTTAGGCTTAATTTATACATTTTTAATTTGACATGTCAAGAATTTTAAACGTGCATCCTACTTTTACTTTTTATCCGGGGTAGAGATGGGGGTCTCGACGAAGGCGTTTTCGATATTCACAAGAAAAAAATAAAAATAAAATGAATAGATAAATAAAATTAAATCAAATGTAAAAAAAAAAATAAGCAAAATAAAATAAAGATGTAAAAATCATCGGATATACGAAGAGCAAAACCAAGAAAAAAAAACATTTTGCATGATGCTCCGAAAGTAATGCCTCAAAGTTTTCTACACGTTCCCACTCACACACACACAAAATACAAACTATACAGGGAACACCATGAACCATGTTGGATAGAACAAGTTTTCTGCTTTAAGTGATTATTATCTCTGACAGAATTTATGGGATGTACAGTTATTATTTACATTCGGACTAATGATTTCAACGTTGTTAATATTATCACGACGTTTCAGTCGCTTTGCCCTCTTCTGGGATCTGTCGATCCGGGTAACCTTATCGAAAAGTAGGAATCAAGATAAACGTTTCCGAAAACAGAAACCATGATTTGGAATAGGAATAAATGCAATAAAGGCGCCTGCACTGACTCCATCATATAAATTTAGGATGTGGAATTAGGAAGAACAACTGTAAATAGCTTGGACCAGTCATAACTGCATGTGCCGTGTTCTTTCAGGACATTGGCGTTCATGCCTCCTTGTCCTTTGTAGCTATAAATAAATGTTGTCTTTTTGTCATCTCTTCTAAACCTTGCTCTGCCATCAATTTACTCAAGTTCAATCTTCTTCTATGTGCCGTGTCACTTCAGCACGTAGGAGATCATGGCACTCCACAACTTTCGGTCTTTTACTGCTCTTAATAAATCTCTTTAAGCATTTCACCCCTAGCAAGGTAGGAGTTCCGCCAGTAGGCAGGGGTTCACAGAGAGTGAAAGTGAGAGTAAAGAATGAGTATCAGAGGGATTGAGGAAAGGATAACAGATGAACGGGGTTCAAGGCAATAGAATATGGCGATTGACGTGTGTTTAAATTTTTGAAGATTGTAGTTATCAGGAAGCAGGTAAGCGGAAGGGAATTTAATTGTTGTGAAGTGTGAGAAAATAAAATGATGGTGTGGAAGTGGCTGTTACATTTAACTAATTCAACAATAAAAGAATGGGACTTCAATGCAAAGCTAGTAGCACGTTCAAATTCATGTAGTTGGGGCACCAGAAAAAAAAAACTCGTCAGAGCAGTTGCAATAAAAAGATATTTTATAGAAAGACAGAGGGAAGCCATATTACATCCGTGAGAAAGTGACTGAAGTCGAGATGCCAGGTCAGGATCTATTACATTGCAGATCCTTCTTTGGATTTTGTCAAGAATCTCGAGATTAACAGAAAGGGCACCAACCAGATATGGCAACATTATTCAATGCATGGATGAATTGTAGATTTGTAAATATGTAAGATGGAGTCTGACGAGAAAAAAACCTTCTGGCACAACACCATGAAACAACTTTCCTTGCAGTAGCTGCAGCTATTGATTCAATGTAGTTACACTTCAAGTCAGTCGAAAACGTGAAGCCAAGAAGGCGCAGTGACATGTTTTCCTGGAGTCGAGCATCAGCCATGCTGGTGGTGGCGGGCAGATAAGTTTTTCTAGAGTGGTTAAATGAGAGCAGTTTAGTTTAGTTTTGTAGGCATTAAAATTTACAAGCCATTTCCTTCCCAAGTTAACCATTGATTGAAGGTCCTTTTCAAGAGTAGTGGCCAGGTTAACTTTCCCTGCTCTGACGGGTTTGCTATAGAGACAGGAGTCAATGATAGTGTCATCTGCATAAATGCCTACTTGAGAACTGATGACATCAGGAAGGTCATTGATGAAGATCAGAAAAGACCTAGTATAGAGCCTTGGGGAAAGTATCTGGAAGCGAACCCGTTCTGAACGACCTTCATTTCACGGCTTGGTAGGAATGATTGGATTAAATCAAACAATCGTCCTATAATAGGGTAGCCTTGGAGTTTGGGTAGGAGACAGGCATGTCAAACGCCTTCGAGATATCTAGAGCCATAGATCGAGCTTCGCTGTTGTTAACAAGTGCTTGATATACATATGCAGTGAGTTATTGATATCCATATACAATGAATTATCAGCACTGACGGATTTGCTATTGAGAAAGGAGTCAATGGCAGTGTCATCTGAAAAACTACCTACTTGGGAATTGATCACATTAGGAAGATCATTGATGAAGATCAAACATATCTATCTATCTATCTATCTATCTATTTCCTTGTGTCTTAGTGGCTTTACTGCCTTGCCTGGTGTGACATCGATTTAAAAAAGTGGAATATCATTTTTTTCATCGGGTTGCATGTGATATCCATTTTAGTTGTTGCTGTTCTTCAACTGATGTGATATCTTTTATCTGTTACCTTTCTTTGTATTTCTGTAGTGTTCATTTTTTTAATGTTTAAGATGTATTTTTTTTTATACCGTTTGAATAATAGTAGTATTGGAATTCTCTCCCAGATTTTTACTTTCCCGTCAACTTTGATCTTCAAACATTTAAATGCAATGCCAGTCGTTATCTTCTTTCTTCTTAATTCTTGTTAATTTTTTTATTGTCCTCTCTCCTCAATAATCTTTCTCATGTTCTCTAACAGTAACTTCTTGCGTCATAGTGGCTTTATTTTCGTACCTCGTATGAGATTATTAATATACAGGGTGTCCATAAAGTTCGTGTGTACTTTAAAAAATTTATTTTATAGAAATAATTTGTAAAAAGGATTAGAAAGAAGTAATTTTTTTTAAGGTTTTATTGAAATTTTATTTAAGTTTCCACATGTCCTCCATCATTAGCAATACAAAGGGTAATACGATTTTGCAGTTAACGGAAAACTGATTTACAGTAATGCCTGAAATCACATTAGTTATTTTTGCTATACTTAAAACTAGGTACATTAAACTTTATAACATTTTTTACAGATTATTTTTATCGCAAATACAAATAAAGTTATAATTTTTTTAAGGGGCACACATACTTTATGGACACCCTGTATATATATATATATATATATATATATATATATATATATATATATATATATATATATATATATATATACCTCCTAGAATGCACACTATGCCAGAAACAATATGTCGGAAAATCTGAATGGCCCTTTCACTACAGAAATAATAATTATCGCAATCGAATTAAGTCAACTCCCCATAAAAGATTATTACCTGTAGAACAACATTTCCGCCTAGAAAAACACGATTTTAAAACCCATGCCAAACTCACTATAATTGAGAGAATAGAAAAGTCCAGAGAAGATAACATTAGGAAGATTTTAGAGTTCCATGAAAATAAGTGGATACAACGTTTAAAAACGCATTATCCAGCCGGGATTAACCATAAATTTAACAATATAGATAGTATTAATATATAACCCTACAAATCAAAACCTACCCACATTTCTCACCCACACAAGACAGACATGCTTACGGAGGTGTTGTGGCCTCACACTTATACACACACCCACACGAATATGCACATTTACACACATCATACTCACTCTCTCTCTAAGAACCAAATAACACAAACACACACACACACACACTCTTAAGAGAGACACATCCCATTTCCAGGAAACCAATAAATCTTTCGAAATGACCAAGGGAATTTAGAGCAGCATGAATCTATCCAGCTCTTATCTCAAATAACAACTTAAAAGAGACTGTTTGCCCAACACAAGGACTGACAAAAAGTCATGATAAAAAAAACAAAAAATACAAATGAAAACTACAGACAAAAGTTCATTTTCTCCATCAAGACATTCCTTTCTGTAGTTCACTGTTACCAGCAAGCAGTATTTTTTCTCCTGGTGATGGCCATGTTGGCCGAAACTAGTCGAGGAATCTAAATGAAATAATAATAAAAACGAAAGAATATTAATCTACAACCCAGTGTGTCTGAAGATTTTAATTTTTTAATATTTTTTATTGTTCAATAATATATATATATATATATATATATATATATATATATATATATATATATATATATATATATATATATATATATAACAAATACTTGGAGGTACAAAATCTATATACTATTTTAAAAACAAGGAATTTATTAATGGTAATAGTTCCTTTAGGCCCTTTTGTCCAACATCTTATCAGGAGAAAATCGTTAGAAAAATTGATAAATTAAACGAAAAGAACAGCAACGATAATGAAGAGCAAAAAAGGACTGAAAGGTACTATTACCATTAATAAATTCCTTGTTTTTAAAATAGTATATATATATATATATATATATATATATATATATCTGTGTGCGTGTATATATATATATATATATATATATATATATATATATATATATATATATACATATATATGTGTGCGCGCGTGTTTTTGTGTGTGTATAGGTTCAGTTAGGGAAAAGATTTATTGTCATATCCCTAGCTTGTGGCTTTGAAATAGTGGTTCAATATGTAGTGTGGTCTGAAAGCCTTGGCACTTGTAGATAATTTTCTATTTCAGATGGCTAACAGGAAAATGATGATTTTTATGCAGACCTTCTCGATGTGTGATAGCGTCAATGAAAGTGAATAGAGTTTAACATGTGCCACGTCTAAGCTACGCTTAGACGTGACACAAGGCCGAAATTAGGGGGCACCCATTCAGGATCGAATTCACTACTTAGTCGTAATTGTTCTAGCGAGTTAAGCTTGTTAACCATTACACCGCCTCGAGGTACCCTCAATGAAAGTGAATAAACTGAATCCAGTACATGTGCTTTGTATTTACTTGTTCTATTGTTCTCATTACTTTTTCGTAGAGGGGGTGACAAGACTTTCGAACCACCCTGTACTACGGCCAAGTAATAGGGGATGCGTTTAATACTAACGAACAATGCAAAACTGATCCCTCACTTTTTATCATCCTTTCATTTGGTTACATATAAGGACCTTCTCGATGTGTGACAGCATCAATAAAAGTGAATGAACTGAATCCAGTACATATGCTTTGTATTAATGAATTACCTGTTCTTCTATTGTTCTCATTGCCTTTTGGTAGGGGATGACAAGACTTTCGGACCACCCTATAGAATAAATGATGATAAACGATGCGCGTTAAATTACTATAAATCTATAAATATTTTAGGCTGACATTTAGTATATTTAGAAAATAATTGCTCATGATTTTGTTCTGTATTTTAATCAAATTGAACATTTTCATTTATTATTTCGAAGACCGAATTTTATGAATAAAATTTGTTTTACGAATTTCATCGCTACTTGTCATGTGACGAAAGACGCGCTTGTAATAAAAAAAAAAATAATAATGTCCACAAAGTTTATTGCTTCAGGAGAAAAAAAATATAAATCATCCATTTAATGATTCATTTTTTTTTTTTACCTGCTATGCGTAATGCAAGATAATGTAATTACACAAAGGGCAACTTTAGAGTTGTACTCGTCATTTCAGTACGGCATACTTTCCCAAATATTCGAGAAACGGGCATAAAATATATTTATAAACCAAAACATTATATGCGCTTCTTTTCAAAGTATTCGCTTTGCCGATGAATATAACATTTGTAATGGACCCCAACCCCTGGAGGGGGGCGCGATGTGAACCCAGCAACTCATTCTTATTGCTTATTGGTAGAGTTTATTTTAAAAGCACGTATTACATTTCTTTTTATGGAAGTTGTTTTTATTGATTTTTTTCTAATTCTTCTAAAATGCTTACATTTTCCCGTTTTAAGGGATTGCAAAAATAGACCGTATTATTCATTCTTTTTTACGGCTTATCAACCCTTTGAAAGTTATTTAAAGCCAGAAAATATTTTTAGATGACAAAAATTTCTTTTTTTTTTGAGGAAATAGTGATCTAGTGATACGAGTCTTAATAATTAACCATGTTGTTTTGTCCACCTAATTTCGACCATTCTCTGTCATTTTCAAGAACCAATGTGTTGTCTGCGCAGTAAGTAGAATTCCTTTCTGTACATCTTGGTATTTTTGGAAAGCTGAAAGTTTGAAACAGTCTCCGGTGACGTCAAAAGTAACAGATTTTGGGATCATACCAATAATAATAATAATAATAATAATAATAATAATAATAATGGCACCCACTGAGTATAAAACCCGGCATGACAGAGTGGGCCAATATCTGCACTGGAAAATTGGCAACTTCTACGGGAAGAAAACTGAAAGAGACCGGTATGAACACCACCCAGACCCGGTTACGGAGATAGGACCTGTTACAATTCTATGGGACTACACAATACACACTGACAGAACAATCAAAGCCAACCGCCCAGACATTGTTATTAAAGACCACAAACAAAATAAGTGCCTCCTTATTGATATGGCAGTCCCTGTAGACTGCAATGTATCTTTGAAGATATTCGAAAAGCTGTCAAAATACAAGGACCTTGAAATAGAAATCTAAAAGATGTGGCACATGGGAACATCAACAATCCCTGTTGTAGTTGGAGCACTTGGACTGGTTGGAAAAGATTCCAGTAGGCTGATTGAAGGGATCCCTGGAAGTCCATGCCTCAAAGAGATACAAAAAATTGTTCTGACAAGTACAGCCCACACTTTACGAAGGGCTTTATCTATGTAATTATTTTTATTTTTTTGCATTGGAAAGTGTCATGATGCCATTTCTAACCTTAGGTCCATGGGCGGGACCCGGAAAGAAATGTGTAAACGCCAGAAATCAAAGGAAATAATAATAATAATAATAATAATAATAATAATAATAATAATAATAATAATAATACGACTTTTAAGACACAGGAAAAACGAATTCAAATAGCTTGAAAAAGATTCTATGTCTGTCATATTCAACGAAACATGCATAAATTGACTGACTTGTTTTTTACGGTTTATCAACCTT
>OZ038515.1:57757231-57857231 GCA_964036315.1 Acanthosepion esculentum
ATAGTTATGCACAGATCTTTGCATTTGTATTGATAATTACACTGTACTCTACTGACAGTGGATCAACCCATTTATTCATGGGGGTGGGTAGTAATATAATAAAATAATAATAATAATAATAATAATAATAATAACAACACTGTCAACACCAAATTTACTGTCTAAATTCTTTTAGCTGATTTAGGACAATTTTGATGTGCTAAATCCTGAAATCACTTTGGTTTTGATCAGTCAGGTCAACTTCTTTTAAACCATCACTACTTGCCGTTTTTTTAAAGTTTTTGTTTATGTTGTTATTTCCATTAAAATATCTAAATATGCCACATGTTTCACACAATAAAACTAATTATTATGTTAATTATAAACCTATTAATTTTAACCCATCAGAAGTACTTTCAAGCAAATATAGCTTTCTAAATATTAAAACACTCCTCAAATATATTTATTAACAAATAACACGTAAGAAAGGGTTTACATCTCAAAACACACTAATTATACTGTACAGTACAAAACTGTTGTGGATTCCAGGAATGGAATCCTGCACAAATAAATAAACAACGCCAGTAATTGAGATAGATAAATAAGTGTATTAAACGTAAGAATACATACGTGAAGTGAAGAGTAGTAGTCTAGGAATGCGGGTTAGTAGAAAGTATATGTACATGTCTCTGTAAGTGAAGCCGTAATTGTCTCTTTCTACGTATATCAACCTTATCTCAACGTATCTTCACGTATCTCCAACTCTGTCAGTATAAGTATACTTTAGACGATTCCATTTTGTGTAAAATAACAAAAAAACAACAAAAACCATAGAATATAAACCAGAAAGGTTGTTTTATTAGTCATTATAATTTAGGTCTACTGCCAAAATATCATGCGGACATAGTAGTAAGCATACTAGGTGACTTTTTAGGACCAATTAGGAATAAGTAAAGTTATATAATTCAGGAGCCAATTTCTCAGGAATAATATTATAAAAATCACGATGTTTGACCTCAACGACAGAGTCTCTCAGATTCCACTAAGTGTTATGCCACTCTAAGTGCTTATATTTAAGGCCTCATTCACTTCCGCACGCACTACCAAGAAACGACTCAGAAGCACTGACCAAACCTCAAAGGGAATGCCTTCAGACACTGCTGCCGTCCTCTATGGTAAGTCTCCTTTAATTCTGTCTCCTTTATACCCATTGCTACTACGTGCACATACTATCTCACACAAACACACTCATAATGGCATTTCACCTTTCTCACATTCATACGCAATACAGTATGTACTATACACAAGAACTTTTTAACAACCAGGGCGTACAACGGCTGAAATGTTGTGAATATGGCAATGAAGATGAGGATAACAGTCCGAATAATGCAAGTAATCATAAAATACAAATCAGAAAGGTTGTTTTATTAGTCATTAGAATTTAGGTATACTGCCAAAATATCACACGGACGTAGTAGTAAGCATACCAGGTGACTTTTTAGAGTCAATTAGGAATAAGTAAAATAATATAATTCATGAGCCAATTTCTCAGAAATGACGGTATAAAAATAACAATATTTGACCTCAACGACAGTCTCTCAGATTCCACTAAGGGCCATGTCACTATAATTGCTGATATTCAAGACCTCATTCACTTCTACGTACACTATCAAGAAACGACTCAGCAGCGTGGGGACCAGGATCAAGCTTGTGTGCCACATATGATATGTAAGACATGTACTGATTATCTGCATTGGGGAACCAAGGGCAAGAAGAATTGTTTGAAATTTGAAATTGCCATGGTTTGTAGGGAACCAACAAACAATAGCACTGACGGCTACTTCTGTGCTATTGATGAGACTAGGATCAATAGAAAGAACCGGAGCTGCCTCAAGTATCTTGATCCTCAATCCGCACATTGTTCTGTGAACATTGGGATGAAATTTCAATATCTGTCTTTGGAGAACTTCCTGACATTAGTGAGAAAGATTTCTCAATTGTTCATGAAGAAGAAGAAGAAGAAAAAGAAGTGATTTTTGACAATGATACTCCCCATCATTTTTCCCAAAAGGAACTAATTGACCTCATTTAGAATCTCAGTTTCTCAAAGTCCTCTGCCAAACTGTTGGCATCTAGATTGAAGCAAAAGAAAAACAAATCTCTCTGAGAGTGCTCACATCACCTTCTACCACAACAGGCATCAAGAGTACCTCCGTTTTTTTCCTCTGAAGAGAAGAACTTTGTGTACAGTTCGGATATTGTGCAGCTTCTGCACAAAATTGGAGTGTCACAGTACGAACCCAAAGAGTGGAGACTGTTCATTGACAGTGACAAAGGATCACTGAAACGTGTTTAGCTGCACAAGGGCAACCAGTTGTCCTCTGTACACCTCGCCCACCCCACTACACTGAAGGAGAAATATGAAGTAGTGAAGTATGTTCTGGAGAAGATTCTTTATGATCAACATGAGTGATTTATCCACGTTGACCTGAAGAGGTTGAAGGTTCACCAAGTAACCATGCTTTCTTGCATGTGGGATAGCAGGGACACTGCTCAGCATTAAACGAAAACGTACTGGATAAATACGTATATGGGTAAGTAGCAGGACAGACTGGGTTCTATAGCCTTGGATGGCAAGTGGTCAAGATGAAGGACAACACTGAATTCCAGGTCTCTGTATTCGGCCCTTCAAAAAGTGTGGTTAGTTCTGTTCACTATAATCAAATCATATGGGTTGTCAGACTGAGATAGATAGATATATAGGTAGATATAAATATACTGAGATAGATAGATAGTTCGATCGATCGATCGATAGATAGATAGATAGATAGATAGATAACAAACTGAAATAGGTAGATTGATATATATAGAGAGATATGAACAGACTGCGATATATAGATATATTGGTAGATAGAGACATATGAACAGACTTCGATAGATAGATAGATAAATAGACAGACAGACAGACAGATAGATAGATAGATAGATAGATAGATAGATAGATAGATAACAACCAGAAATATATAGATTGATATATAGTGATATATATAGATATATTGGTAGATAGAGACATATGAACAAACTTCGATAGATAGATAGATAGATAGGCAGACAGACAGATAGATAGATAGATAGATAGATAACAACCAGAAATATATAGATTGATATATAGTGATATATATAGATATATTGGTAGATAGAGACATATGAACATATGATAGATAGATAGATAAATAGACAGAGAGAGACAGACAGATAGATAGATAGATAGATAGATAGATAGATAGATAGATAACAAACTGAAATAGGTAGATTGATATATATATAGAGAGATATGAACAGACTGTGATATATAGATATATTGGTAGATGGAGACATATGACCAGACTTCGAGAGATAGATAGATGGATAGATAGATAGATATACAGACAGACAGACAGACAGATAGATAGATAGATAGATAGATAGATAGATAACAACCAGAAATATATAGATTGATATATAGTGAGATATATAGATATATTGGTAGATAGAGACATATGAATAGACTTCGATAGATAGATAGATAGATAGATATGAACAAACCAAGACAAATGCAAAGAAGTTAGATGAATAGAAAGGAATAGAGAGAGGTTAAATACACTCTATATAAATGTTTAAGACAGAATATAGAAAAGGCACATAAAATAACGGATAATTCTTTATTTCCATCAATGTTATTAATTAATTATAAATGATAATGTCTTATAAACAAATATGAAGTAAATAAGACTACAACTCCCGAGGACAAGAACTACAAGTTTCAATACAAAAATGCAATCCTTCACGAAAAGTTTGAAATGCATTTTGACACGTTTCAGATTTTATCAAACCTGGTTCTTCAATAAACCTCTTTAAATCCTGGTGTGTTTCATATTTTCGGTGCTAAACCGATTTGTTAAATGTGATAACTTGAATGCGACACTTGAAAATATTCCACGTTGTGAGATTAAGACAAATGTAATTAAATTGAAATATTTATTGCAATGAAGACGATTTCAATCTCGGAACAATTTAATTTCAACGCCTTCCAAAAGCGAAACATTTCATCAGAAACTAAAAGTGTGTTGAACAGTTCTGTATTATCAGGCTCCTTATACGGCATAGAATGCTGAAGAGGCAACAATGATCTGGTTCTCCTGGAAAATGCAAAGAGTATCATGGGCAGAACATGGGAGAAACGAGGAACATTTTAACGGAAATAGGAACTGTTTGTATTTCTGAGATGAGGTATTATCTACACTATTTACATTATTCGGACTATTGTCCTCATCTTTGTTGCCATATTTATTACAACGTTTCGGCCTTTTAGTATCTGTCTATATTTCTGAGATGAGGTATTATGTACGCTATTTACATTATTCGGACTATTGTCCTCATCTTTGTCGCCATATTTATTACAACGTTTCGGCCCTTCTGTATCTGTCTATATTTCTGAGATGAGGTATTATGTACGCTATTTGCATTATTCGGACTATTGTCCTCATCTTTGTCGCCATATTTATTACAACGTTTCGGCCCTTCTGTATCTGTCTATATTTCTGAGATGAGCCATTATGTACGCTATTTACATTATTCGGACTATTGTCCTCATCTTTGTCGCCATATTTATTACCAGTTTCGGCCTTTTAGTATCTGTCTATATTTCTGAGATGAGGTATTATGTGCACTATTTACATTATTCGGACTATTGTCCTCATCTTTGTCGCCATATTTATTACCAGTTTCGGCCTTTTAGTATCTGTCTATATTTCTGAGATGAGGTATTATGTACACTATTTACATTATTCGGACTATTGTCCTCATCTTTGTTGCCATATTTATTACAACGTTTCGGCCCTTCTGTATCTGTCTATATTTCTGAGATGAGGTATTATGTACGCTATTTACATTATTCGGACTATTGTCCTCATCTTTGTTGCCATATTTCTTACAACGTTTCGACCTTTCAGTATCTGTCTATATTTCTGAGTTGAGGTATTATGTACACTCGTTACATTATTCGGACCATTGTCCTCATCTTTGTCGCCATATTTATTACAACGTTTCAGCCGTTGTACGCTCCGACCTTCTTCAGGTGGTTGGAATGTCGAACTGAACATGTATCTATATTTCTGAGATGAGGTATTATGTACACTATTTACATTATTCGGACTATTGTCCTCATCTTTTTCGCCATATTTATTACAACGTTTCGGCCGTTGTACGCTTCGGCCTTCTTCAGATGGTTGATAAGGCGTAAAAAAGCAAACAAATAACAGCATACCACTAATCATTTCGTTGATCTAAAACCTTTGAGCATTCATAACAAAAGAGACTTTGATATCTTTTTCAGTTCAGCATTCAAAACATCGGGAAGAAACGGTTGAAACTCCCAGAGCACATAATGTGGAGAGAGGGCTTGGAAAATTTGATACTCACAGGACAGACTGAAGGCAAAGGGGGCAGAGAAAAAACAACGCAAAATCTACTTAGAGCGCTTGAATAAATGGATGGCGGAACGGAGTTTAGGAGAAATTGCTAGGAAGACACAATTTATTAAGAGATACAAAATAGGGGAAATTGTGAAGAGCCATGATCTCCTACGTGCTGAGAGGACATAGCGCAAGAAGAAGAAAAAAGACCGTCCGACAGGGTTCGGACTTGTAACCAAAATCAGATCCCAAATCAAATCCGGCGTCAAAAGTAAAAAGACTTTGAATTATGTCACTTTGCGTCCTCCTTATTTTTTGACTGACCTCTGAACTCCGATGAAATTCATTAACGTTCTCAAATTTAAAAGCCTTGATAAACCTCGCTTTTGTATATAAACGCGTGCAACAAATTAAACCCTATATTTACCTTGATAAATTCGCTCAAAGGACGAAGCGTGTCGGCTACCAATAGATTCCTTATCGTTTTATTAATTTTGTTCCCTCACGGATACACTCTATCTGAAAATAACAACAAAACGAGCCTACCTACCTAGTTGTGGAGAGCCTTAGTCGCCAACTTCTTGAAGGTACACCGCACATAGAAGAAGAAGTGTGATGTGTACATTAGTTACAGTGAAGTTCAGACTTGATTGGATATTATTTCCTCTCAATGTCTCAATATATTGAAATATGTTGAAATCTTTGGAAAACCTAATCATGATTTACGAATGAAGCTTAATGGAACAGTCACTTAGTTCAGTGCTATGCTTAGGCGATCATGTATCTTTCGATACATGACCGACAAGGAAGATTTTCCCGCAGTTGGTTGCCATTTCTTTCTGCGGTACACCAGTTGCGATCCAGGGCTATGGAACCCAGTCTGTCCCGCTATTTATCCATAGCTGAGGGGGAGAGAAAGAGGATTAATATTCGAACTTGGCATTCAGTCAAGTATGTGCCATGCGCGATACAGGCGCTATCCATTACTCCTCCTAATGGAATAGACATTGTTTACATTATTCGGACTATTGTCCTCATCTTTGTCGCCCTATTTATTACAAGGTTTCGGCCGTTGTACGCTCCGGCCTTATGGTGGTTGGAATGTCGAACTGAACCCTTTATTTCGATCACTGGTGTAGACTGTCCTAGTTCCACACTCACTGGTGTAGACTATTCTAGTTCCACGCTCACTGGTGTAGACTGTCCTATTTCTACGCTCACTGGTGTAGACTTTTCTAGTTCCACACTCACTGCTGTAGACTGTCCTAGTTCCACACTCACTGGTGTAGACTGTCCTAGTTCCACATTCACTGGTGTAGACTGTTCTAGTTCCACACTCACTGCTGTAGACTGTTCTAGTTCCACACTCACTGGTGTAGACTGTTCTAGTTCCACGCTTACTGGTGTAGACTGTTCTAGTTCCACGCTCACTGGTGTAGACTGTCCTATTTCCACGCTCACTGCTGTAGACTGTCCTAGTTCCACGCTCACTGGTGTAGACTGTTCTAGTTCCACGCTCACTGGTGTAGACTGTCCTAGTTCCACGCTCACTGGTGTAGACTGTTCTAGTTCCACGCTCACTGCTGTAGACTGTCCTAGTTCCACGCTCACTGGTGTAGACTGTTCTAGTTCCACGCTCACTGCTGTAGACTGTCCTAGTTCCACGCTCACTGCTGTAGACTGTTCTAGTTCCACGCTCACTCCTGTAGACTGTCCTAGTTCCACGCTCACTGGTGTAGACTGTTCTAGTTCCACGCTCACTGCTGTAGACTGTCCTAGTTCCACGCTCACTGGTGTAGACTGTTCTAGTTCCACGCTCACTGCTGTAGACTGTTCTTAGTTCCACGTGGATGTTAGTTATCAATTAATTTCCCTCTGAAAGTTCTCCACTGTCTTAACCGGGTATTGAACTCACACTCTTTGGGTCCTGTCATAACGCCTTTATCCACTGTGCGATGTATCCTTGAGGACATTTGTGTATTAATGTCAGGGTATTATAAACCTAATGTCTTCAGCAACCATTTTCACCAGTGCTTATATTGCAATCTTCGCTGTTATCATTTTATGTCTTTACCAGAGCTCATATTGTAATTTTCTTTGTTATTATCGCTTTTCTCTGGCACTCGTTATTACTGGTTCCCATATTGTATTCATTTCTATGCTTGGTCGGCTCAGGAGATTTTTGTGGCATATGTACTGATTCCTTAAGTTTATGAATTTCCCAATGGTGTTCTTTGTCTATGATCGCAACCTGATCCCACAGAAGGTGGTGATCTCCCTTCTCTCTCAATATATGGTCAGCCACGCCTGATTTATCCACTTCACTTCGTGTTACAGCTTTCTGGTGTTCTTGAAGCCTTACCTTAAGGGGACAGCCTGTCTCCCCTTTATATTTCTTTCCGCAGCTGCACGGGATAGCATACACAGAGTCTTTAGTCATTGTCTAGCACTAAAGATGATAGCATGTTGTGGAGAGCCACGATCTGAAAGGAAATAATTTATAGAAAAGGAATTTTTTAAATTTTATATTAAAATGCATCCCGTACTAAATTTAAAGTAAATGTAATTATGACAACGTATATAAGATGATTTTCCGGTGTCCAAATACTTTTTTTCCCTTTGACTATAAATTGTTCCAGCTCATGTGGCTATGACGGCACTAATTGTTCTGTAGACGAATATTGGGAGTATGTCGTGTTACAACAAAATAAAATAAAATAAAATAAAATGAAATAAGAGCCTTTGTCTTCTTGACACTAAAATATTAATGGACTTTTCAAACAACGCTGAATTATGCGTGACTTCACGTATAGAAACCGTGGTGATCGCAAAATAACCAATAGAAAAGATGCTTTCATTTTAGTACGAGTTTGTCACGTAAACACGGAACGAAAAATAACCTCCTAACAAAAGGCTGATTGTCGTGTGGCAAGCTCATTGTCAAAACTCAGACAAGACGTTTGAGTTATACTAGAATTCAACACTAGCCATGATGTTTAAAAACAAGTCATAATAGGTGATCTCCAGTGAAAAGACTATAGCGGCGTTGGTTATTTGATATATTCACTATTGCGACAATAAATAAACGTCCAATAAAAGTTGCACAAATGGAGTTTATGGATAAAACAAGAAATTTTCACAGGTAAAGGTGTGTGTAAATTGATTTTCTTTGGATGAATATATTTTTTAAAAAACTTATTAGAATAATCTAGAACTTATAGCCAATTAAATTTTTTATTGATTCTAACTCATTTACGTGTACTGACACTGTCAGAAATTCTTTTCTACTTTTAAATGAATTGATTTGTAGTTTACGGTTTATCAAGGATATTTAAAGACGAAACATATTTCGGAATTAATAATTTTGGGGAGATAATAATTATTTTTCTGATGCAATTAATACTATTTAACCCATAGCTTGGAGGAGAAGAGGTGGATTCCAACCTTTTCCCGAGATTATTTGCACGTATGTAAATATAACGAGTCTGAACGGAATTGGAACTCTGATGTATGATTTCACATTCCGTGTTGGTATCTCGCACCATCCGCACCTCGAAGCTGACAGCTTCTGATATTCCAGAGCGGTCACCCATCTAGGTACTGACAAGGCTCAATGTTACTTAACTTTTTGTTCTTTCAAGAACCCGTGTTTTAAAGTGATGTGGCCGCAAGCTTTATCCTTTCAGTTCAACTGTTGAAGAAATACATTTCGTTAGACGACGAAAAATGACGTAACATAGAATTAACTCAACTACAATATAAATAACCAAAGACACAAAAGACACAAAGAACTATTTGAACTACGAGGTAAGCTTAATTTATTTGAGAAATATATTAGACTAATCCAGCTCTTTTACTGGGAGCAAAGCGCCTTCGCACATATAGAAAATGAATTCAATAAATACACAACTACATCCGGCAGCAAGGCCTCTAAACGGGGAACTGGACGTTTTGAGGAGCTTGAAACCACCTCTTAATTGCTGTTGCCCCAGATCAACCCTGACCTGAGGTGCTAGCACCTGTTAGGGTCCCAGCTATGAGCGAATAGTGAACGCACAAACAAAATACTATGAAAGTATAAACATGTATTTTATATTTAAAATACCAGCTATATTTTTATATAAAAAAGGACGTACAATATATATTTATAGTAAAATTACCAATAGTACATTTTATTTGTAGTTGAAAGCATATAATTGCGTTCAAAATATATTTAGTTGAAGCCATAAAATTGTTCAAACTATTTAGATTTTGGCATTAAATAACCCAAAGAGGTGTTGATATGCCGCTAAACAAAATCAACCAGACAACCAATATGAAATAACTCTATCATGATATTATTCCATATAATATCCTATATTTATCATCTCTATCATATTATTCCATATAATATCCTATATTTATCATCTCTATCATATTATTCCATATAATATCCTATATTTATCATCTCTATCATATTATTCCATATAATATCCTATATTTATCATCTCTATCATATTATTCCATATAATATCCTATATTTATCATCTCTATCATATTATTCCATATAATATCCTATATTTATCATCTCTATCATATAATTCCATATAATATCCTATATTTATCATCTCTATCATATAATTCCATATAATATCCTATATTTATCATCTCTATCATATTATTCCATATAATATCCTATATTTATCATCTCTATCATATTATTCCATATAATATCCTATATTTATTTAAAGAAATCAAACTGCATTCCAAAATAAAAATATAACTTTAAAAAAAAATCCCCCCAAAATACAACATAAAACATACATCACCACCTTTAGTAACCATATCCACACAAACATGTATATGCATAAAAGCTGAGTATCATCTACCATGTACTCAATTGTGAAAGCAGAATAACATATTTTTATTACTTTAAAGCTCCCAAGAAAATGTAATTTTCGACATTAGACGACCCATAAAGAGTTCGTATATTGTTAAACAGAAAAATCAAACGACACCAAAAGTTTACTGGTGATCATGTTGGTAAGAGACGTGTCTGCATGGATACGAATCATGCCACAAGGGCCAGATTGGTCCAGCAAGCAATGGAACACCGTCACCTGCAGAATCCTTCCTCTGTTACCATCCAAGCTGATTTCCTATGCTATACTTGCGAACAAAGTGCGCTGTTCTCGTGGTAGTTTAATCAGCCACACGAGAACCGATCCAGCGCGGTGGTGACTTCGCCTGAAAAGACGGTCTATTATCGACCAAGACGGAGCTTACAAACAAAATCAACCAACCAACCAACACGAAAGAACCCTTTCATGACATTAATCCATATAATATCCTACAATTTCTTCAAGAAATCAAACTATATTCCAAAATATAACTTGAACAATACAAAACTACAACAAATCTACAACATAAAATCTACATGTCACCGTCTCTAGTAATTATGTCCACACAAACATATATATGCACACAAGCTGAGAATCATCTACCATGTATTCAATTGTGAAAGCAGAATAACATATATCATATTTTTATTACTTAAAAGCATCCAAGAAAAATAAATTTCGGCATTAAATCCGGTTCACAAAACTTCCCAGTTTTTTGATCAGGATGAGATGTATATCCCTTGTTTCCTGTTTTATGATTAGGGTTCTGGTTTCCTTCTAAAGACTTTTAATTTAAGTATCGGGGAGTGATTTCAAAGAGGATGGGAGTACGTGACACTGAAATGCGAAGGCGCATTGTAATTTTGAAAGAAGTCTTTCAAGAGATAAGCAAAGAACTTGAAAGACAAAAACTTCTTTAGAAACAATGAGAAATGCTAAAGAGTTTATGTAATATCGGTTTTCCTTTCAGAAATTGAATGCTGGAAATCCCACCGATGCAGAAGAAAATCTGGGCAAAAGAAATACTGTTCTACAGATGGATCCTGAGAATACCATGAACTGAACATGTCAGTAATGAGGAAGTTTTAAGGCTTATATTTTGAATCATAAAGAAACAGTTAATATATGGAAATGTTGACACTCATAAAACAATGCAAGAAAGGTACGAAAAAACAGATTTTTGACATACCTTAAAAGTTTATTTTCTTTAATCAATTTTAACCCAAGAAGGGCAATAAAGCCACTAAGGCCCAAAGGGTTATTCACCATAAAAAATATGAGATAAAAGAACAGGAATTGAGAAGACAGAAGATAACAGTTGACATTTATATTTTGTTATAACCCAGGGAAGGTTACTGAATAGAATAATCACACGAAGGTTGGTAATGAACGATAATACTTACAACAAGAACAACATATATAAGATTCCCCAGCGGCACGTAGAAGTAGTGAGCCAAGTGAATTCCACAATGAATCTCCAAATGCAGGATATCTACCAACCACTCCACGCGGTCAGATGTGGCACAAGGCTGAATTTAATGTGGGGAATACAAGCCCGTATGCTCGGCCAAAAATTCCCCGTAGACCCTGTAGAAAACTGGGTCGGGTAGCTGTTTCCTGCTCTTTGACATAGCCTCATCTGGGGATCCTCTCTGCCCGGAGGCAGAGAGTTTGACAAGCACAGCTGGCGACGAATCTCCGACTGCAGGATATCTACCAACCGCCCCACGAGGTCAGATGAGGTACAAGGCCGAATTTAATTTGGGGTAACCGAGCCCGTACGCTCGGATAAAAATTCTCCGAACACCCCGTATAAAACGGGGTCGGGGAGCTGTTTGCCGAGACGAGTCTCTGCCCTTCGACATAGCCTCGTCTGGGGATCCTCTCTGCCCAGAGGCAGAGAGTTTGACCAGCACAGCTGGAGACGAATCTCCGACTGCAGACCAACATACAGTATCTACTATTGTATTTATGTGAATGGGGACATTATCGTCCATAGGTATGCTACAACACATTTACACCTTTGAAGATCAAAAGTTGACTGGAAAGTAAGAAGCTGGAAGAGAAATCAATGGCTGAACAGGGACCCAGATGGGATGAGGAATAGGCAAAATTTACTTAGATATACAAATAATAGGAAGTTGTGGAGAGATCACGTTCTGAAGAGACGCGTCTCATAGAAATAGAATATAGAGATTTTTCTTGTTTTCCATTTGCATACGACATACACATCTCTTTTACTGATGGAGAATACCGTACCTGTAGGATTAATATATGGAATGGCTGGTAGAAACATTCCATTCATTTGGTGCCTTTGAAAACAATTTGCATGAGAGCCGAGATTAAACCACATTTTCTTTCATTTTATACATTATAGTATTATATAAAAGATTTCATTTTTTTTCCTATTCCATTATGACACTACGTACTTTCATTGATGTATCTAAATACTTAACCAATAAAAGAGCACTGTTATAACGCGACAAGTTATTTATCAAGCAAAGGAGAAAAAAGAATTGTACCGGAAGTTACTCTTATAGAAACGCAGAAACTTAACGTTAATTTTTCTTGTTGATATGAAGTGCATTTTCGCTAAGAAGCAGACGACAGCAAAGAAGCCGAATAACTCTTTTAGTGACATTCTCTGTTCAAAAGCTTACTGAAAGCAGACTGTCTCATGGACTCTATTTCCGATAACCGTCGAAATCCTGTAAGCTTAGCTTGACTGATGGTATATGAAAGAAGACGTTTGTGTCAGTCACTGTCTCAAGGAACATTTGTAGACAATGGTTGTACAAAATTCAGTTTATATAAATCTACAGAGAACATAACGTGACAACACACACACACACACACACACACACACACACATATATATATATATATATATATATATATACATATATATATATATATATATATATATATATATATATATATATATATATATATATATACATGTATGTATTGTCTTGTCGGACAGAGTGAACCGACTTTCTTAGCAGGTGATCTAGCGACATATATATATATATATATATATATATATATATATATATATATATATATATATTTAAAGACATTTATATTATGTTTAACGTTCTTTTTATAGATACATGTATTTAAGCAAATGCTCATATTTGCTTAAATACATGTATCTATAAAAAGAACGTTAAACATAATATAAATGTCTTTAAATAAATTGTCGGGCTATGTCCAATTCCAAAATATATATATATATATATATATATATATATATATATATATATATATATATTCCTCGGGGGAACTTGGACGCGGTGCATTGTTTAGGAAGCCTGCCTCATTACTGAGTAGTGAGTTCGATCCAAAGTGGGTGATCCACAATTAGACCTTGTGCTACATCAAAGCTGAGGTTTTCTGGTTAGAAAGATTGTCTCTCTAGATCAATTAATGTAATATGTAATAGATAATGTCTCGGAATTGTTAATCGGAGAGCCGAGTACAAAAATCAGATCGGTTCGGTTATATTCACTTACGGGAAAATACCCTGGGGTAAGGTATGAAGCCGCCTCTTCCCACCCCCAGTTATGGGTAAATTAGTAAACTTGTATCGGTAAAACAAATTTTTATCTAAACAGAAATTGCGTTCAATATATTTAAATTGTGGCATTAAATAACCCATAGAGGTTGATATGCCGCTAAACAAAATCAACCAAACCAAATCAATCAAAATATTTAGATTTCGGCATTAAATAACCCATAGAGGTTGAGATGTCCCTAAACTAAAACAACCAAACCAAACCAATCAAGCGTTTTAGATTTCGACATGAAATAACCCATAGATGTTGATGTGCCGTTAAACGAAAACAACCAACCAATACTGTCTAATTTAGTATTGTCTTGCTACAAAATACAACACCTCAACTATCGACTCAGAAGTTGATAAATTTTACAACTTCGTTTTTATATTCGCCTGCGTATGTTGTGGTATTGATTACTGAATATCATTTACGAGGAATGAAAAGCATAAAAGTTTCACGTCATTTACATAAAATAAATTTATGCGAATCGATTTCGAAGAAATATTTTCATATTGGTTTGACCTTTAAAAAAATGGATATCTTTTTTCCCTTCATTTATTCATTTTATCACATCTTTATTTTTTTATCATTTCATTTAACGATTAAACTCTTTCCTTCCCTCCAGCTTTTGGTTCAGCTCTCCTTTCCTTTCAAAATTCTCACGTCTTTCCTTCTTTGCTCTCTTCCTTTCAACAAACGTGTTTCTTTCCCTTTCTTTTTTCTTTTTTCTTTCTTTCTTCCTTTCTTTCTTTCTTTCTTTCTTTCGTTCTCTCTTTCTTCTGTCTTTCTTTCTTACTTTCTTTCTTTCTTTTTTGCTTGCTTCTGGTCCAGTCCTTCTTTCTTTCCTTATTTCTTTGTCACGAACCATCGAATTTCTTCCTTTTCCTTCTTTCTTTCAAGCTAATGAGTCAATCCTTCGTTCCTTGTTTTCTTCCTTCTTTCTCGCCAAGGAACCTATTTCTTTCTTTCTTTCTTTCTTTCTTTCTTTCTTTCTTTCTTTCTTTCTTTCTTTCTTTCTTTCTTTCTTTCCAGTCTTTGGCTCAGTCCTTCCTTCCTTCTTTCGTTTCTTCTTTTCTTCCCTCTCTGTCGCCAACAAACGTCTTTCTTTCTTTCTTTCTTTCTTTCTTTCTTTCTTTCTTTCTTTCTTTCTTTCTTTCTTTCTTTCCAGTTTTTGGCTCAGTCCTTCAGTCATTCCTTTTTTATCGTCAAAAAGCGTATTCACTCATTCATTCTTTCTTTCTTTCTTTCTTTCTTTCTTTCTTTCCACCTTTTGGCTCAGTTCTACTTCCCTTCTTTTCTTTCTTCTTTACTTCCCTCTCTGTCGCCCACAAACTTATTTCTTTCTTTCTTTCTTTAGAAGTTCATTTCTTCGGACCTTCCTTTCTTTCTTTTAACCCTCCAATTATTTCTCTTTTTCTAACCTACAGAAAAGATTCTTTTTCTTTTGTTCGTTTGTTCCTGTCTTTACTATTTTTTTGCCAAAAAACTTTCCTGGTATTTAACTTTCTTCCGTTTTTTTTTTTGGTTTTAATTCCATGACCAGAGGGATAAAATTCACTTAAACCTATTCAACTAGCCGATCCGGTCCACAATCTATAAATAAGTCACTGGGTATGAACTAAACAGCATCATCTTCGTCATCGTTATCGCTACATGGCAATAATTTAATGTTTTAAACCAAGAAAGAATATCTAGCACAACGCATCGGAATTACAGGACGAAAATTTGATACTGTCTGCTTGGTTCCAAACTTCTAAAAACATCCATGAGTATAGTAGTTAACCAGCTGCTGCTGAAATATATATATATATATATATATATATATATATATATATATATATATATATATATATATATATATTTCTTATATATATATATATATATATATATATATATATATATATATAGAGAGAGAGAGAGAGAGAGAGTGAGAGAGAGAAAAGTGAACATTGAAGCCAACACTGAGAGGCGACAGTCTGTTCATGCTAGACGCAATCATCGACGATTGCGTCTAGCATGAAACAGACTGTCGCCTCTAAGTGTTGACTTCAATGTTCACTTTTATATTTACACACGCTCTATCTCTGATATTGAGCACTTTATCCCATAAATATAGCACACCTTGAGAATATATATATATATATATATATATATATATATATATATATATATATATGTATATATCACTGCCATGAACAGACAAAAAATAGCTTTATTATTACCACTCATGATAATAAAAAGTAAAAATGAAAAACGGGCTCGCCAACCGGTTTCGAACCTCGCTCAACAGAGCTAAATCGCCATTAATAAAATAAATTATTTAAAAAGAACAATGGACAAAGTGTATTGGGGGAAATATTTAGATGGTAATTAGTTAACATATATATAGTTATAAATAGCAATAATTGTGCTGTTAGTGTGGACTCTTTTACCATCCTTAGCAGGTCCCACTCTACTTAAAAGTGTTGGAGGCCATCTATATTCTATCATTAAAGCCTTCTCTATGTAAACAGAAGGACTTTGTATTAGGCCTGCAACGAACAACCATCTAAATATTTTCCCCCACAACCATCTAAATATTTTCCCCCCACAATTTTTAAATAATTTACTTTATTAACCTCGATTTAGCTCTATTAAGCGAGGTTCGTATCCGGTTTGCTAGCCCGTTTATCATTTTTACTTTTTATTATCATAAGGGGTGATAATAAAACTAATTTTTGTCTGTTTATTGTAGTGATAAAATTTTATACCACTAAACATATCTTAACCGATCCAGCCACGGAGAATCGTTCGATTAGCAAGATCGATTTTATTTTAAAGGCACGTCAGGCTAAATGACGGTTCCGTATAGGATACAGGTTCGATTCCTGTCGGAGAACGAATATTTTCTATGAAAATTTCTCGGACATTCACGCCGGTAAATGTTACCAATACTGTTTATTATAAAACAGAGCATTTACTTAAATATTTGTATCTATAAAAAGAATGTATAAACATAAAAATGTCTTAAAATTTATTATCGGACTTTGTCCATTTCATATATATATATATATATATATATATATAGTCAAACCTAATGAGCCAGACAAACCTACTAAGGTTTCACTTAGGCAGATCGTCAAGGTCGGCTGGCTAAAGAGGCAACAGTAAAACGGCGTATATAGAGACGACAACCAAGACAACACCACGTGACCAAGGAAAAAAAAACGAAAGAAAAAAGAAAGAGAAAAAGAAAAAACGACACCGTGATTGATTTGGCTATCGTTAAATCAAGAATTCGAAGGTTTTTGGACACGAGTATAGTTACCTATACATATATATATATATATATATATATATATATATATATATATATATATATATATATATATATATATATATATATCAAGGTGTTCGGGCTACATTTTACAGAGTCTAACGTTTTTATTTTTTTCCGATTGCTTTGTAATATCTGTAAAAATCGAACGGCATTGTGAAACCTGGTCACTACAGTTTTAGAGGTGTCAAAGTTAATTGAGGTGGACGAGTGAAATCCACTTGAATATCGGAAAAGGGAAACATACATTATGATTATTCGTGACGGGCATGAAGGTGTCACAATCATGACAGTTTCTCCATGCTCTTTGAACAACATGAAAACAATATGACGTGAAATGGAGACCTGCAAATTTTAGCCATTATCAAGGATGATTTAATTTTCACTATTAAAATACTTTTTAAATACATATAGGAATGTTTTATTTTCCAAACACGGTCAGCATATTGTGGCCGTGTTCTTAGTTGATATTACTGAGTGTTGCCTTCTTTTTAAAATTAATTATACAGATATATATGATTTCGAATAGCTATGGATTAGAATCCGATAGATTTATAGAATGAACAAATAGGAAACGGTTATAAACTTAGCATAATTCGCTTTCATTTAAGCTTAATCAAAAAATTAATAACTGGTCAGAATTCAGAGAATGGACCAGAATAGGAAACTACTGGTCAGAATTCAGAGAATGGACCTGAAGAGGAAACTACTGGTCAGAATTCAGAGAATGGACCTGAAGAGGAAACTACTGGTCAGAATTCAGAGAATGGACCAGAATAGGGAACTACTGGTCATAATTAAGAGGATGGACCAGAACAATAAACTACTGGCCAGAATGCAGAGGATGGACCAGAATAACACACTACTGTTCAGAATTCGGGGGATGGATAAGAATAGGAAACTACTGGTCAGAATTCAGGCTACATACCAGAAGAGCAAACTACTGGTCAGAATTGAGAGCATGAACCAGAATAGTAAATTACTGCTGAGAAATCAGAGGATGAACCTGAATAGGAAACTACTGGTCATAAATAAGAGAATAGACAAGAAGAGCAAGCTACTTGTCAGAATTAAGAGGATGGACCAGAATAGCAAACTACTGGTTAGAATTCAGAGAATGGACCAGAATAGCAATCTACTGGTCAGAATTAAGGGTATATACGAGAAGAGCAAACTACTCGTCAGAATTGAGAGCATGAACCAGAATAATAAACTACTGATGAGAATTCAGGGGATGGGCCAGAAGAGCAAACTGCTGGTCAGAATTCAGAGAATGGACCAGAATAACAAACTACTGGTCAGAATTCTGGGAATGGGCCAGAATAGCTAACAACTGGTCAGATTTCAGAGGATGGACCAAATTAGGAAACTGCTGTTGAGAAATCAGAGGATGGACCAGAATAGCAAACTACTGGTCAGGAATCATAGGATGACCAGAATAGCTAACTACTGGTCAGAATTCAGAGAATAAATAAACCAAAATAGCTTATTACTGGCCCAAATTCAGGGAATGGACGAGAATAACAAACTACTGGTCAGAATTCAGAGGATGGACCAGAATAACAATCTACTGGTCAGATTTCAGAGGATGAACCAGTATAGTAAAACTACTGGTCAGAGGTCTTAGAATTCTAACAGTTATGGATTGCGTTTGTTTAGGTTTTGGACATAAGACCAAAACGGCACGAAGACATAGAGACGGTCGCAAGAATTTCGAAAAGTTAGCACATTTCCCGTACTCAGATTCCTTCGTGTGGATAGGTAGTACATGGCGCAGAATATGCTAAAAATTCATGTGTTCCCTTGACCATCTCCCTCCCGTTTTCCCCTAACAATATCGCTACAATTACTGTCCCCGGTATAAGAGAGAGAGAGAGAGAGGTAAAAAGTATCGTTGTGGTTAGAAGAACTGACGATATAGACGGTGGAAATTGCCTTGTATGGTAAAAAAAGTCAAGACAGGTTTGATTGATTTTGATCAGAGGTATATCAAATCCTCAATGGAGGTTTTAATTGTCGAAATCTAAATATTTTGTACGCTATTTTGTGGCTTCATCTACATATATTTCGTAGATAATATTTTACTTTCATGGTAAACGTATGTTTTTTTTAATATATAGTTTATATGCAATAAAAGTAATAAAATATATTGCTGGTAATTTCATTACGCAAATTTATTGTTAGTAATTTTAATTAGTAATTTTTAATGTATTTACATATATTTTTTGTATTGTTGGTCATTTTATTTGCTACAAAAATATATTATATCTACTCTTTCTTTTTATGTGCATGTCCTTTCATGACGTAGGCGGCCATGGCTCTCCACCTCTTCCTATCCCTTGCAGCTCTCAACAAGTTCCTTCCCTATGCTTCCTTCCCCAGAAGACGTTCTGTAATCTACATGCTTAAATCCACTAGGTATGTCACGCATTATTTTTCCTTGTCTGTCTTTCCCTCTATTCGACTTGTGAGTATCAGATTCTCCAGGCTCTCATTCTTCATTACGTGTTCCAGAAACTTCAGCTGCCTCTTCCTGATATTAAGTATAAGCCTCCTCCTTGTTTGCATCCTCCCTAAGACCTCATCGTTGCTCATACGCTTGGTCCATGATATCCACATGGTTCCAAACCACATCTCCGTCGCCTCAAGTCTCGTCTTCATCTTTGAGGAAATCGTCCAACATTCGTAACCGTAAAGAAGGACAGATATCACGTAAGATCTCAGTATTCTTTTCTTATCAATGTTGGCAACCCCAATACGTCTACAGATCTCAGTGTCGCACATACCGTCATTTGTCAAGACGCTTCCCAGATATTCAAACTTCCTCGTCTGCTTGATTCTAGTGTCCTCGGCCTGCAAATCGCATTTCGGGAACATCCTCTTAAAAATGCATTGTTGTTAATTTTTATATGAAAATGTATTCTCATAGATTTTTTCTATTTTTGGTCGTTTTATTTGCTATAAAAATATATTGTTGGTCATTTTGCGATAAAAATGTCTTGTCGGTAATTTTACTAAAAATGTATAGTTCGTAATATTTTTATAAACCTGTATTGCTGCTATTTTTACTATAAAATGTATTTTTATACTTTCCTAATGTTTGTTAGAAACAAAGAAAACAGTATTGAACTGTTACGTGAAATCTGTCCTCACGTAATGCAGCGAAAGATGAAGAAGTCAATTGAATCTGTCTATATTTCTGAGATGAGGTATTATGTACACTATTTATATTATTCGGACTATTGTCCTCATCTTTGTCGCTGATCAAGCATAGAAATGAATACAATATGGGAACCAGTAATAAGGAGTGCCAGAGAATAGCGATAATAAAAAAAATTGCTATATGAGCTCTGGTAAAGAAAAATGTTTGCTGAAGATACTAGTTTTAAAATACTCAGAAATTCATAGACAGATGTCCTCAAGGATACATGGAACAGTGGATAAAGGCATTAGTTAGATCCAGTGACAGGACCCAAGGAGTGTGAGTTCAATGGAGAACTTTGAGATAACTGACAACTGATATACATTAAAGCATGGCACATGGAACTAGTCTACACCAGTTAGCGAAATAAAGGGTTCAGTTCGACATTACATCCACTTGAAGAAAGTTGTAAAGATGAGGATAATAGTCCGAATAATATAAATAGTGTACATAATACCTCAACTCAGAAATATAGACAATTACAGAAGGATCGGATAAATATGGCGACAAAGATGAGGACAATAGTCCGAATAATGTAAATAGTGTATATAATACCTCATTTCAGAATATAGACAGATGCTGAAAGGGCCGAAAAGTTGTAATAAATATGGCGAAAAAGATGAGGAAAATAATCCGAATAATGTAAATAATGTACATAATACCTCATCTCAGAAATATAGACATACTGAAGGATCGGATAAATATGGCGACAAAGATGAGGACAATAGTCCGAATAATGTAATGAGGGAACAGGAACATGGTTCTACAGTAAGTAGCTGAGGATACCATGAGGATAACATGTGATGACGAGGTTTTGGAGAAAATGGAAAAAAAGTCTGATGCTCACAGGACAGTTTGAGGGAAGCGGGGTGCAGAGAATAGCAGTACGTACCATACTTGATGCGCTTGAGCAAATAGATGGTAGAACAGGGTTTGGGAGAAATAATAAAGAAAAGATATGAAGACCTACAGTAGATGGGAAGATGTAGAGGGTCATGATCGCCTACTTTATGAGAGAACACGGCGCATAAAAGAAGCGTTTTAACTTTTGTTTGAGGATTCAATATCTGCCCATAGTTGGGGCCATAGCAAATTCACACAAGCCCGGATTGGAATCGAACTGGGAACACCTTCAATTAAAAGGTGGTTCCACGCTCGTCAAAAGCATCCAAACTCCCGATTAGAGTCCTTGCTGCTGGTATAGTTAAAAATAGATGTCAAGAATATTATCAATTCAGTCAGTTATGTGTCATGCGTGATACACGCGAGGCAGACACCCGAAATATGTTGCCATTTCTTTCTGCGGTAGACCAGTTGCCATCCATGGCGATAGAACCCGGTCTGTCCTGCTATTTGCCCATAGCTGGGGAGAGAAGATTCATAACTTTCCTAGTGGTATTAGCATTTAAGTGAATGTAATGGATTCGATAGATACACGCTTAGGTGATCATATATCTTTCGATACATGACTGACGAGGCAGATTTTTCCCTCAGTAGGTTACCATTTCTTTCTGCGGCATTTTCTTTCCATGGCTATAGAACTTGGTCTATTTACCCATAGCTGGGGGGAGAAGAAGAGGATTCATAACTTTCCCAAGGGAATTAGCACGTAAGTGAATGTAATGGATTCCACTTGTATTCGAACTCGGCTCTCCGATTCCTTAGTCCGAGCCGCTATCCATTACTCCACTGTACCTCCAGACTAAACCATTATTATCTGGCACTCCTTATTTATTTTTAGTGGCATTGTATTTGGCTCAGACCTGAGACAAAACAAAGAAAGTGTTTTTTGATTGGCTAAATCTAGCGTGGAAAGGTCAGATAAAAAATGTTTTCCAGGAGTTAAGTTTTACGCATCGATAAGAGCAGACGTGTTAATTTCGTCTTCGGGGAACTTGCTCCCCAGTGGAAGTGATAGGGAGCCACCACTGGCTAGTTTAAAATGTACACGTCAACATGTTTAATAAAGTAGTAAGTCAAAATCCCTTTTGTTGAAATTCTTATTTTACCTCTGAACAAACCAAACTAGCGATCACCCCCGGGCGGAAGATCACAGAAAGAAGAAAGCAACATATGAGTGAATCAATACCGTCGCCCCAAGACTAACCTCAGTTCGAAGGGACTATACAACACCTGACTCCTGATGCTATCCTCTACGTCTATAACGCCAAAATTGGAGGACTGTTCCCCTATTTGGGAGGAGGCTGCCCAGTGCTCAATTGACACTTTTCTAATGTCAACGAATACTCGATACTTCAATCCGAGCCGCCATTAATTACTCAACCGTGCCTCCCTCCAAAAATTAGTACGACTATGATAAATAAAAGTATTAAAAGTAAGATAAGGACGTAATAAAAAACTAATACTAGATAACTAATTTCTACCTATACGACGACTAGTGTAAGTAAAAGAACTGACTCAAACTCACACCGGGCCTCAAGGGAAATACCTATATACTATACATCGCTAAATATGCAGGTAGATGTTTGTAGAGAAAATAGGGATCTCGATTTTGATTGGCTTAGCCGAACGTGGGAATGTTAGATTTAGAAATTCTTTTCGAGGAGTTAAGTTTTACGGGACGAAGAAATTAGGTGTTAATTTCGTGTGCGGAAACTGCTCCCCAGTGGGGTGGGATAGAGCGCCCCCCCACTGGCTAGTTTAAAAATGTACACGTCGGCGTGTTTAATAAAGTAGTAAGTCAAAATCCCTTTTGTTGAAATTCTCATTTTACCTCTGAACAAACCAAACTAGCGATCACCCCCGGGCGGAAAATCACAGAAAGAAGAAGGCAACATACGAGTGAATCAAGACCGTCGTCCCAAGATTACCTTCAGTTCGAAGGGGCTATACAACACCTGACTCATTCTATCCTCGACGTCTATAACGCCAAATTTGGAGGACTGTTCCATATTTGGGCGGAAACAGCCCAGTGCTCAATTTCCAGTTTTTTGTGATGTCAAGGAACACTCGTTTGACACTTTTGTAATGTCAACGAATACTCGTTGTCACTTTCGTAATGCTCGTTGTAGTAGAGACTTTGTAATCGCAGATACAACTATAGTAACGCCGTTGAACAATACTGGTGCCAGACGCCTTCGAATATCACTCGCACTAATAGTACTTGCTCTATAATACTCGCTCGAATAGTAACCACCGTATAGTGATCCGAATAGTAATCCGTATAGTGATTAGTATAGAGAAATAGTATAGTGAACAGTATAAAGATAGAGGATAGTGTAGAAATAGAGATCCGTATAGTAATAGAGGATAGAATAGAAATAGTGATCACTTAGACGCCACGTTAATTCCCATATATACATTTCCTTTGCCATCAGGTGATCTACTGATTCAAAATGGAATTGCCCGCGTTTGATCACTGGTGATCTATGTTCAATCTCCAGTGTCGGTAACGACATTTTATTCCTATAACACAGCTATTGATAGGGTTAAAAAAAACGTCTCCGAGTCCTTGTTGGAGAACAATTTTTTTCCAGCATCTAACCTCTCTCCCACAGGAGGGATACGGTGAGCCTCTCAATGCCCTATAGGTACTTCCATGGAAAGTGCTCGGACGAAGTACACTCCTCGGTTGCCACTGACATTGTAGCAAACCACTCGCATTCCCTTCCTATTCCATCGGCGAGAAGTAAGTTCCACTCAAACAGCTTCTTCCCGCAAACCACTGACTGCTATATGAATCACTCTTAAAAGGATATTTTCCCGATCACTAATCTTAACCTGTTCAAGTATAGAATCAACCGTTAACCTTACCTACTATCCATATAATCTATCCCTTAACGTAATCCTCTACCTTGACTGGCCCCCGGGCTTTGTTCAGGGTGAACCGTACTGTAATTAAAATAATAAAATAAAATGAAAGCAATACTAATAAAAAATTAGTATCGATTAAGAACTTTACCAAATACAATCTTGAGGTACTGATCACCAAGACATTTGCGAATATATTTTATAATTCGATTTATTTAAAGTTTGCCTTTTTAGTACGAATCCTCAAGGTCGAAGCATATTTGATCGGTCAGTTCATTCCTCACTGGGGGCTCCACACACACTTTCGGCCTTGTGCCACATCGAAGCTACGCATACCGAGGCAGTGCAATGTTTAGCAAACTTCTCACTGTATCGATTATGATTGAATGATGAGTTTGATCCTCAATGGGTGCCCGACACTTTCGGCCTTCGGCTACATCTAAGCTACACTTTGAAAATCATTTAAGGGCACTTTGATTTGGTGTAATTTTTAGCAAGCATGTCTCACTATATCAATTATGATATGAAGACCTACAGTAGATGGGAAGATGTAGAGGGTCATGATCGCCTACTTTATGAGAGAACACGGCGCATAAAAGAAGCGTTTTAACTTTTGTTTGAGGATTCAATATCTGCCCATAGTTGGGGCCATAGCAAATTCATACAAGCCCGGATTGGAATCGAACTGGGAACACCTTCAATTAAAAGGTGGTTCCACGCTCGTCAAAAGCATCCAAACTCCCGATTAGAGTCCTTGCTGCTGGTATAGTTAAAAATAGATGTCAAGAATATTATCAATTCAGTCAGTTATGTGTCATGCGTGATACACGCAAGGCAGACGCCCGAAATTATGATTGAATAAAGAGTTTGATCATCAATTGGTGTTCCACACTTTCGGCCTTGTACCACAACTAAGCTAGGCTTGAAAATCACATTTTGATCGGTCAGTTTATTTCTATTTAGCATTTCTGTTCGAGACACTACTTTTCTGTTTATCCTTGACGCGAGGCTCAATTATTTACGCTAAAGAGAACAGACATGAGACGTTCCTCGGAGATAAATTCTCCCGATAGAGGAATACCTCGTTAATCATGGCAAAGTGCAATTTCGTTTTTCTTAAATGCAATTGCGCTTGACAAGCAATCCTGTTTGCTGAGCACGATTCTGTTTTTGGCTTTCTGTATAGATTTGATTTAACTTTCTTTACCGGCAATCTTTCTTAAAACATTCTTTAGGGGGCATTTCGCATTGGCTAAGATAAGCAAACAATATCAAAATCTATTCTCCTGCGAGTTATAAATATAATTTTATATTTTTGGATCAATTGGAACAAATATGAACTTTGATATTGTGTTTATACAGGGTGCGATGGATAAGTTTTCGCCTAAATGACGCAAAAATGAAAATAACACTATCATTTCATTTTAACAGATTCATTTACCAAATTTACACAAAAATATCTCGAAATACTAAAGAGTAAATTGATTTCATAAAATCGCCATTGACTTCACGGCCTCCAGAAGACTTCGGAATCTCCTGCAACTCTGCTGGATGGTCTCCTTATTTAAGTTGGTGAATACTGGTCTCTCGCTCAACTGCACCCCACACATAATAATCAAGGGTGTTGCAGTTTGGGAGTTAGGTGGCCGGATGTCTGGCAGCCATGACTGGATTCTCCTGTGGTCAAGACGGTGAAAATCTTGATATATCCTAGCTAGAGGCAACCGGACGTCTAGCCACACTGATGAGCTGTGAAACAGCGAAACAGTCTGTCTGTGGATGACAATATATATATATATATATATATATATATATATATATATATATATATATATAATGGAGGCTTTAATAATAAAAAAGAAAAAGCCAACTCTTAACAATATTAACAACTACAAAGCCACAATGTGCTCACCGTATTCGGAAATTAAAAACATCCCTACTACACACTAAGACATACACATAATGCACACACTCAATTAAGCTGAAAAATCGAACCACCCTTGATAATGGCTAAAGGTATAGCCGAAAGCGCTCGGAAACATAAAACATTTGGACAGTTCTTACACACCCTTTGTCCTGTAAAGAAAGCTCTTGTTCGAACACAAGAAAAATTAAAAAAGCTCAATCGTAGTACCTTGCTTGTCGTTTTTAATGAAACGTGCATATATATATATATATATATATATATATATATATATATATATATATATATATATATATATATATGCACGTTTCATTAAAAACGACAAGCAAGGTACTATATATATATATATATATATATATATATATATATATGCACGTTTCATTAAAAACGACAGGCAAGGTATATATATATATACACACACACACACAAACACACACACATATATATATATATATGTGTGTGTGTGTGTGTATATATATATTTGCACAAAAAATATTAAAAATTTAAAATCTTCAGACACACTGGGTTGTATATTTATATTCTTTCGTTTTTATTTTCATCCACAGACATATATATATATATATATATATATACAGCTCTTCAGTGTGTCTAGCCTTCCGGTTGCTTCAACCCAGGATCTAAATCTGACAAATTTGGTATGTCAGAGACTCTACTACGGCAGAGGGGAAAGGAAATTTTAACGTTTTCTATGCGAAATACATCAGTGACTTGGAGTGCTCAAGTTTATTCGGTTGAAGAGCAATGCTGTTACACCCAGTATATATATATATATATATATATATATATATATATATATATATATATATATATATATGTATATATATATTACAATGAATCATTCATACAAAAAGTAGTTTAGTAAAGTTAATGATATAAAATGGCGAAATCCTTTCTCAAACAAAATTTTAAAGTTGCATTACCCTACGAACCACTCGATGAATGTTATGATCCTTGTTTTTAATAGCTACAAGCTGTATAAGGTCTTTTTTAAATCTGCAAGTACTTTCAACTGTACATTCAGTCATCCTCAAGCATAGAAATTATTTTGTTTTTAGTAAAATCCAGGTAGAATCAGAGACGAAAAATATTAAATGCGAATCGTAATGTGTTTTTTTTTTCTGAAATGTGTTATTGTTAACTGATACAAACTTTTAGAGCGTGCAGTCACAACGCTAAGATTGAATTTTTTGAAAATTTAAGAGAGTGCGTTTTTTACTAATATGCCAATTTAAGAATTTTTTGTTGTAGGAGTTTTATCAGTCAATGTGGCATGAACTAAATTGTTCAATAAATAGAGTAATGTCTCATCTGTTATCACGAACATTTGCACGTCGGATCAGTTCTTTTAAATCAAATATGTGGTGCAGTTCAATTTATATTACAATGAATCATTCATACAAAAAGTAGATTAGAAAAGTTAATGATATAAAATGGCGAAATCCCTTCGGAAACAAAGTTTTAAAGTTGCATTAAACTACAAATCACTCGAAGAATGTTATGATCCTTGTTTTTAATAACTATAAGTTGTATAATGTCTTTTTTTAAATATGCAAGTACATTCAACTGTACATTCAGTCATCTTCAGGCATGTAAATTATTTTGTTTTTAGTAAAATCCAGGTAGCATCAGAGACGAAAAATACACACACACACACACACACACACACACACACACACATATATATATATATATATATATATATATATATATATATTGATCATTTCACGAGGCCAGAAAACCGCTGAGATGCAGGAAAGTATGTTATTATTAAGAAGCAAGAACTTTAAAAGAACAGAAATTAAAAAGAAAGATAACGATTGACATTGCATTTCAATTTTCGAAGATCAAATCTAACTGGTAAGCAGGAAGTTGGACGTGTGTTCCAAAAGCACTTACGGTTACATCTCGCAGGCATTTCAACTGTAAAATTTATGAGACCTTGCCCTCACTCTAGTACTGCGCTTAAATTCATAAAGTCTTGGTACAATCGAGGAAAGTTCATCAGAACAATTACCAAAGAACGTATAGAAATGGCACAGGGAAGCTACATTAGGGTCGTGGGGAATTTGACTGAAGTTGAGATGCCATGCCAGAACCAATAACATTGCAGATTATTTAAATATATAGCTGGAGCAGTAAACCATATTCGACAACAATAAACGAAGCATCTACGACAGGTAGATGTAAGACAGATTCTGATAATAAAAATTGTCTAGGACAACAAAGAGAAATAACCTTTTTAGCAGTAATTGATTCCATATAAACTTTCCACTTCAGATCAGCGGAAAACGTTATACCGAGAAGGTCCAAGTTATTATCCTGAAGGTTAGCATCAGCCATACTGATGGGAGGTAGAAACTGTATTCTCAGACAATTAATATGTGGTCACCAGTTGACGCAAGGAAAACATTAATCAAAATTTCGAAGGTAGCAAAATGTATCAAATAATATAATTTGATAATCCCTAAAATTCTTTGGTCTTTCCTCTTAATAATAATTTAAATATTTCGACGATAAAACTTTGTTTTTATTATTAAGTTTGGGACACTTTTTCACCAAGTATGCTCATTAGCGAATCTTTGGCGGTACCACACACACACACACACACACACACATATATATATATATATATACATATATATATATATATATGTATATATATATATATGTATATAAAGAAACAGCTTACCACATGTTGAAAAATCCGGTAATAAATTTATTTCAGCAGGTAAGTTATTAATACCCGCCTCGTCAGACCAAAATTACTACTTGGATTACACTTTACACTTATATATATATATATATTATGAAATGGATAAAGTCCGACAATTATTTTTATGTTTATACATTCTTTTCTTAATAGATACAAATATTTAAGTAAATTCTCTGTTTATAATAAACAGTATTAACAACATTTACCGGCCTGAATGTCCGAGAAAATGTCACAGAAAATATGCGTTCTCCGACAGTAATAAAACCTGTATCCTATACGGAACCATCATATAGTCTGACATGCTTTTATCGATTTCACTACAGAGTACCGTTTCGGTTAGCAAGGTCGATTTTACTGTTTTTAAACTACATTCTGTATTCATCATATAGATTTGTCATATATCTGAGGAATGTTATATTCAGCACGACGACTCCGGGTTCGTCAGCGGCGCGTTGAAGTTGTAGTCAACTGATAGAAGTGAGTCAATTGTATCTCCGACTGCAGGATATCTACCAACCGCCCACGCGGTCAGATGTGTCTCAAAGCCGAATTTAATGTGGGGTATCAAAGCTCGTAGACTCGGCCAAATATTCCCCGTAGACTACGTATAAAATAGGGTCGGGTAGCTGTTTCCCGAGAGGAGACTCTGCCCTTCGAAATAGCCTCGTCTGGGGAGTTTGACCAGCACAGCTGGAGACGAATCTCCAACTGCATCATTTAATACTGTATTTATGTGAATGGGGGCATATCCATTATCGTCCGTAGGTATACTATAACACACACACACACACACACACACACACACACACACACACACACACACACACACACACACACACACACACACAGTAATTCATCAAGCCCAGAATAATATTCAGCCCTGAACGGCCGTTTCGTCCTATTTGGGACTTATTAGCAGTGCGCATCTACTACCGAGATTCGAACCCGGACAATTTCAATACAACACAAAGGTCATAGCAACTATACCACGGGCCTCGGTGAAGAAGAAGACAAAAACTAGACTTGATATAGCGGCACTACTCACTCAGTTCTGCAGAGATATTCATCCAAGTATACGGATAACCTCGGAACAATGCATTAGCTGGGTCAAGCAAAGATATATATATATATATATATATATATATATATATATATATATATATATATATATATATATATATATATATATATATATATTACAGTCAATCATACCTTGAATCATACATTGACTCTTTGTAATGTAAATATATGCTGCCTATTTTATTATGTTCATATATATATATATATATATTCTTAGAAATGTAGCACACACACACACATATATATTCTTAGAAATGTAGCACGCACACGCACACAAACATATATATTTATTTTCTAAGCGTAGCTTAGATATGGCACAAGGCCGAAAGTATGGGGCACCTAGTGAGGATCAAATTCACTTTTCAGATCTAGCTTGATAACCATTACACCACGCCGAGGTCCCCACACTCACACACACATATATATATATATATTCTTAGAAATGCAGCACACATACACACGCGCTTGCGCGCGCACACACATACACACACGCACACACACACACACACACACATATATATATGCAGTTATCATTTTGAAAAGACATTTCGGTTACAGATTGCAGAGAGAATACAAATTCTTCACAAGAAATACTAGAAATATATATTTTTTAAATATATCTGAAAGGATCACTCAAGCTTTCATTAATCTTCACGAGAAATTTAACCGAAAAAAAAAAATGAATTGAAATATTCTGGTTGAATTATGCGATTTCTAAATCTTTCCTTGAGAAAAGAAAACCTTAATTCTTTTAGCATGTGTTTCATGACGAGTTCCACGACCCACGTTGACGGGCAGAGAAATAGAATGCTTGTATTTGTTCCTTTTCCTGGCTTTGTTCATTACTGACGTGAAGTGGAAATGTCCCCAGAAATCTCAAGCCGAAGCCAAAGTGATTTTTCCTAACCCCCCCCCCCCAAAAAAAACAGACAAAAATAATTTCATAGATAGATTGCAAAAAATGCAGACATGTACATTCAGTATTTTCCATAGAGCTCCAACTATAGAACTAATACGTAAGGTATCTTTCGAATTAAGGAATATCTATTTCTCTATGCAAAAAAAATTTATTTAATTATCCCTTGGCCTATGACCCTTGTCTTATGACACTTGGCGTATGACCCATGCTTTCAAAAAATGTCATTGAAATCCATCAAGAAATCTAGAAGATATATGTGGACAGATAATCAAATATTGAGCGAATAATGCATACAATTTGTATTTTTTTTAATCATTCCACCTCAAGCAGGCAATAAATCCACTAAGACGCAAGGACTTATTGAGTATTAAATAATATAATGAAAATAAAAATATTTTAAATTATTCACGTCACAATTACTTTTGCATTTAATATATATTTTTTCATGGAAATAGTTCTGATTAATAAATTTTCCTCAAATGGTTCCTGGACTTTATGAATTTAAGCATGCTACCAGATTGTAGACAAAGTTTCATTATTTTTCAGTTGAAATAACTAGATGTAACCGTAAGTTCTATGCTAACAGTTTCTTCTCTCGCAATGGTTTCTTGTGAAACTCTCTATCGGCTTCTTAATTTCCAATCAACTTTGATCTTCAATAAATTGAAATGTACTGTCAATTGATATCTTCTCATTCTTTAATGAATTTTCTTGTAATGTTTCATTAAGTCCTTCCTCGTCAATTATTTTTGGAAATATGATTCATTTTCAGACGGATATTTTTTTATTTGTTTTTAATATTGCAAACTGTTAGATGCGGACGTCTCTTCTACTCCAATAGCTTCATGTCTCGCACATCTCGCCTATGGAACTCCCTTCCCTATTATTGTTTCCCTGACAAATACAATCTCCAACGGTTTAAGTGTAGCGTCAATCGACATCTCCAGTTGCCTTGATCTATCCACTTCCCTTCTCCACATCCTTTCATTTTTCATTCCTATCTGCTCTCGCTCCAAATCTTCTGTAACCCCCTTGCCTTGAACGATCTACTTCCCTTCTCCACATCCTTTCATTTTTCATTCTTATCTGCTCTCGCTCCGGATCTTCTGTAACCCCCTTGCCTTGAACGATCTACTTCCCTTCTCCACATCCTTTCATTTTTCATTCCTATCTGCTCTCGCTCCGGATCTTCTGTGGCCCCCTTGCCTTGATCGACCCACTGTCTTTCTCTTTCACCACATCCCCTCCCTTGCCACTCCTATCTGCTCTTCATTTAACCCTTCATTAGCCCCTTGCGTGATAGTGGCCTCCGGCCTTGCTTGGGGCGATACGATTCAAAAAAAAAAAAAAAAAAAAAAAAGAAGAAACTGAGGCAGACGTATGAGGTGACAGTTGGACTCGTTTCAAACCGAGAAGTGCATAAAATGAATCAAGATCAACGTACTGTAGCTGGTATTTGAACATATCTTTTGGACGTTTTTACTCGTCCGCGTCTGAAATTATACACTTTTCCGTAAAGACGTATATACACGTCTACGCCGAGGAAAGGGTTACGGAGTAAGAACAATAAAAGAACGGTCATCAAGAAGACAGGAGATAGCGGTTAACACTGCATTTCAAGTTTTGAAGATCAAAGTTGAACGGAAAGCAAGAAGCCAAAAGAGAGCTCCATATTGTCCATTTATTCTATCAGGGATTTAAACAATTTGATGTGAAACTGTAACTATAATTATGTTTGGAGACGTACAGTCAAATACATTCAATAGTGTCCAGGGTTCGAGAAGGAAACTTTCAAATGTTATCTGTCTTTCCTTATTAGAAGCTCCCATAGTGTACTTATTTCTATGCTAGGCCTACCAAGGGGATCCCTATGCTCTAGAATATGCAGTGATTTAGAATTCGTCACTGTTCTTTATTGTCCAGTATATTCACTTCATTTCCCGGGGTTCAGTTCGGAATTTCCTTTAGCTTATCCAGAATGACATACACCTAATGAAGGTTGTAGTACCGGCTGAAACGTTACGATATGAACACCAAATATGAGAATAAAAGTCCCAAGGTAAATCGTGTATATGTTGGGTAAAACCTGAACTAATTGTAAGACTGATAGCAATGTGAAAATATTTTGTTTGATTTCATTTAGCGCCATATCAACCTCTACGGGTTATTTAATGCCGAAATCTAAATATTTTCATCGGTTTGGTTTGGTTTATTATTTAGCGGCATATCAACCTCTATGGGTTATTTAATGCCGAAATCTAAATATTTTGATTGGTTTGGTTTGGTTGATTTTGTTTAGCGGCATATCAACCTCTATGGGTTATTTAATGCTGAAATCTAAATATTTTGATTGGTTTAGTTGATTTTGTTTAGCGGCATATCAACCTCTATGGGTTATTTAATGCTGAAATCTAAATATTTTAATTGGTTTAGTTGATTTTGTTTAGCGGCATATCAACCTCTATGGGTTATTTAATGCTGAAATCTAAATATTTTGATTGGTTTGGTTGATTTTGTTTAGCGGCATATCAACCTCTATGGGTTATTTAATGCTGAAATCTAAATATTTTGATTGGTTTGTTTTGGTTGTTTTTTGTTTAGTGGCATGTCAACCTCTTTGGGTTATTTAATGCCGAAATCTAAATATTTTGATCGGTTTGGTTAGGTTTATTATTTAGCGGCATATCAACATCTATGGGTTATTTAATATATCCGGGTTACACTGTATATACATTAACCCAGGCTCTAATTTGGGACCAGAGAACATCTCTCTTATATCCGGGTCTCTTATATCCGGGTTACACTGTATTATTAAACATTTGTGGTACATTTTGGAGCGACAAGTTAGCAGCCGCTATAGTTCACCGCCGTGTCTTAAAGAGCTAGAGCAGGTGTTAACGGAAGAATGTCTGAAAATTCCTCTGGATGAAGTCAGGAAGCTGTATGATTCCATTCCGAGACGTATTAAAGCTGTATGTGAGGCTAAAGGAGGACCAACTCCATATTAAATAAATTTTCTTTGAATTTAAAAAGCGTTTCAATTATTTTGCCCAACCCCTGTAGATATGTATTTATCTAAAGATTTTAATAACAGATAAGTTGGTAGACATCAGATAAACCCACCTGGGCCTCTGATTCAGGTGTAAAACCTGTCACAATCTTTGCTTGACGTGTTGTTTCTATGACTGTCATTGTGGGTATCTTATGTTTCCGACCTTACTTGAATAGTGAGAATTTGTACGCTGGTCTCCTGGTGGGACGAGAAGGCCTTTTACACAAATTCCGTTTTTCAATGAATGAGTCTTCTGTCCACACAGCACGATCAAGGGGGAAAGCTTTATATTCATTATATAAATAAAGACAGTAAATACAAAATTGGACGGGCGATGTCGTGGGAGACAACGTATTGCCGATCTGTCACTGTTTGCATTCGATGGTATCACATAGTTGAAACATTACTACGGCAGGCAAACCAAATATTGCATCTTAATGAGTAACCTTACATTAAAAGCTATCTATCTATCTATCTATCTATCTATCTATCTATCTATCTATCTATCTATCTCACACAGTTTCTTTCTTTCTTTCTTTCTAACTCTCACAGTTGAAGCCAGAGTTTGAATATTGGTACAATTCCTGAAGGTCTGAATGATCTTTTTTCTCTCACCATTGCTCAGTTCGGAAGACAGTGGGTCTAACACAGAACAGTTTTAATCTGTTCTACTTGTAGCTGAATAACTCAAAGGGTTTTTCAGTGATCCTTTCGAAATATGTCGTCAAGATGGCTAACAGTCTTATTTGGAAACCTGGAAAAAAGAAACTGAATTAGTTTAGTGTTTTTTTTTTTAGATATTAAACATTTTGTGGGATAGACAATTATGCTTTTACACGATTTACATTATTCGGACTATTGTCCTCATCTTTGTCGCCATATTTATTACAACTTTACGGTCGTTGTAAGCTCCGGCCTTCTTCAAGTGGTTGGAATGTCGAATTGAACCTTTTATTTCGCTCACTGGGTTAGACTGTTGTAGTTTCACGTGCCACGTCTAATGGATGTCAGTTATCAGTTATCTCCTGTCAATTCCCATCTGAAAGTTCTCCACTGCCTTAACCGAGTACTGAACACACACTCTTTGGGTCCTGTCACTGGATCTAACCAACGCCTTTCTCCACTGTGCCATGTATCCTTGAGGACACATGGCACGGATGCTTTTAGACGATTTGGACAATTTTGTTGATACAACCGGTATATATCTTGTTGTGGGGCTCTCCCCCTTTACACAAGATGGACTCCTGGAGAGAGAGAGAGAGAGAGAGAGAGAGAGAGAGAGAGAGAGAGAGATGGGGGAGGGACAGAGATAGATAGATAGAGAAATAATTTTTCTCTCGTCACCACAATAACCTGGCGACGAGGATTTGCACTTCTCGGAGACTTAAAAAAAAGATTTGCCAGCGTCCACTACAACTGAGCGACAAAGATTTACGAGGATTTGCGAGGATTTTGCGTGACCACCGTGATTAAAAGGTACTTCCTCAAAATACGGAAAATCGAGGTTTTCGTAAGACTCTCATCATGGAGGATTTTAAAAGCATTTTGGTAGAACTTGTAAAATACCAAAATGAACAACAACTACAACCCCAAGAAAGAACGGAAGAGATGTGGCAAAAACAATTGCTCTCTCAACAGGAAAAAATGGAAAATGTAATACTACAAACACAGAAGGAAAATCAAGAAAGACAGCTCGAATTTCAGAAGGAAAATCATGAAAGACAAATGCAGCTGCAGGAATTAATATTAAAAGTAACGGGTAACACACAACAAAAGAATATCGAAAAGGAGGCGACTTTTTCTCAAGACGCAGTTTGGAACACAATAGAAACATTTAAATACTCTCTAGAAGATGATAAAAATTTAGGGGACTATTACAGATGTCATGAAGACATTTTCAACATTGACTGCCAAAATTGGACGGAAACTAAGAAGCTACTTTTATTACTCAGGAAATTGGGAACAGAGGAGTACACAAAATTTGTGGACTATATTCTACCGAAAAAGACAAACGATTTGACATTTGACAAGGCAGTTACATGACTTACGGAGCTCTTCAGTCCAAAGACTTCACTTTTTCACAAAAGGTGGAAATATCTCAACCTCGTAAAAAGCGAAAATGAAGACGACTCCACGTTCGCCGCAATCGGGAGCAAACATTGCGATGACTTTAAGTTGGCAGAATTGACTCCGGACAATTTTAAGTGACTTATTTTCGTACAGGGATTAGTCTCAGCCAAGGACAGTGAAATGCGCAAAAGAATGTTCTCGAAGCTTCAAAACGAGCCTGGATTAACGCTATAAAAATTGTCAAAAGACTGTCAAAAATGCTTGAACATAAAAAAGACTCTAAGGATATCGAGGAATCGGGAGTAGCACACATACGTAAGTTGGACAAAAGTTTACGATTTTCACCCCCCCCCTCCCGGAAGAAAAACAAAACATTTCATGATAAAGGAAAAATTACATGGTATAAGGAGATTAATGACAGAGATCAAAGCAAATATAACCCCCTAAACCCATCTACATGTTACAGATGTGGTGTGTTACACTGGAATAAAGACTGTCGATTCAAATACAAGATCTGTTTAGCTTGTGGAAAAATGGGAAATAAGGCATCTCAATGCAGAAACAAAAAACACAATAGTAGGGTAAGGACTACTAGAATGGACTGCGAAGACAAACTAAACACAAGAAAATACGTGGAACTCGAGATCTTAAATAAGAAGGTAAAATTACAGTTAGACTCAGGTTCGTACTAACTATAATTAATCTACAAACATGGAGGAAGCTAAATAGACCGACCATGATGCATACACAGAAAATCGCCAAGTCTGTTACAGGGAAGCGTATCAAATTTGAAGGAGAAATAATTCTAAACGTATAATTCCATGGAAAAACGAAAAAATTGAAGATATTTGTAATGAAAGACACAGAAAATTTGGTGGGCACAGATTGGATGCAAAATTTTGACGTATGGGATTTACCCATTAGCTCATTTTGTAAGAAAATAGAGTGCGAACCGTCAGAAGCTACAAAATTAAAAGAACTACACAGTCAATTCCCTGAAGTATTCTCGATCGGTCTGGGACGATGTAATAAGGTTGCAGCTAAAATTGAACTAATAACTGCTGATAAGCACACATTCTGTACATTTCTATATTATTAATATTCCTCACGGTATGCACTGTCGGAAAAATGTTCAATTTAATATTTACACACGCTATATCTCTGATAGTGAGCACTTTATCCCATAAATATAGCACACCTTAAGACTATATTTCTCTCTCTCTCTCTCTCTCTCTCTCTCTCTCTCTCTCTCTATATATATATATATATATATATATATATATATATATATATATATATATATATATATCACTGCCATAAACAGACAAAAATTAGTTTTATTATTACCATTCATGATAATTAAATGATAAAATTGAAAAATGAGCTAGCTATCCATAACAATGGACAAGGTGTATTGAGGGGAAAATATTTAGATTGTAATTAGTTATTAGTTAACACCTAATAAATAGCAATAATTGTGCTGTTAGTTTTAGTGTGAACTCTTTTACTATTCTTAGCAGGTCTCACTCTAAATTACCACCTAAAAGTCTTGGAGGCCATCTATATTCTAACATTAACATTAAAGCCATCTCTATGTAAACAGAAGGACTTTGTATTAAGCCTCCGTTATGGTCCAGGTTAGAGTAGAAAAAACCAAGATATATTACACGGAATAATAATACAAGATGTGGAAGGTGTTAGTATGACTGTCTGTCTGGTTTCGAGTGAACTACTATCGGCTCGACTCGATTCGCTCTCTCCCTTGAGAGGCGTAGTATACATAGTGTTAAGAAGTGTTCATTCTGTAGTTATAGGTAATGACCCATAACAGCATTCAACTAATTACCATCATTAGGCCACCGATTGCATCTAGCATGAAACAGCCTGTCACCTCTAAGTGTTGACTTCTATGTCCACTTTTATATTTACACACGCTCTATCTCTGATATTGAGCACTATCCCATAAATATAGCACAATCTAAGACTATATTTATTCATACATACACACACACACACACACACACACACACACACACACACACATATATATATATATATATATATATATATATATATATATATATATATAGTTGGATTGATATGAATTTGTGACCCTGGGTTTGACGCTATTTGCGATCGTCAGACAAACTGATTAATTTTTTAATTTTTAATTTATTTATGGTTGCGTATGTCGGTGTTTTTATGGAAGTGGGAGGAAAAAGTGTCGTCGGAACGCCACTCATAAGTACGCAGACATACGTACACGAGCGTTCACGCATTGCAGCTCACACAAACATAAACATATATGAACAGTGTGGGATCGAGCATATATACGCATCCATGTGTCGTTGCGTACATACGTGGGCATTTGGTTGCTGTATTCAATGTTGGATTGTGTAGCGAGCTTCTTTCGCAAGTCGTAGTGTGAACGCATAGACCGTTTGTCTATTTTGTTCGCGGAATAATGTTTTCTCACAATCACATATATACGTATGCACACGCGTTCACACACCTTCTACCCCTTTTTTTGTTTAATTTTAAGATGGATCTGTGTAAGACTATGGTAGGTAAAATTGTTATTACTTTTAATTTTTTAATGCTGTTTTATTATTATTTTATGCCAGCTATTTGCTTGTTTTTGGCGGTTGCGCTTATGTAATGGGTAGAAAATCCAATTTATAACATTTATTGGTATTTATGCGGTGTTATTAATTTTGCTGGGGGATGAAGTATAATTGTGGACTGATGCGGTAATGGTAATTGTGGTGCAGTAGTAATTGTGGACTGATGCGGTAATGGTAATTGTGGTGCGGTAGTAATAGTGACAAGTGCGGGTGATGATAATGACAATTGTAGCAGCAAATAGTTATGGTAAAATGGTAGATGTGAATGTAGTAATAGTGGTGGAATGGTAATAAAAATAATTATAATTATTATGATCGTCTTTTGAATTAGAAAATAATTGATGTTGTTATGATGTCAGTGGTTTCTCTTTTCGTGTTCAGAGGGTCATTGGTGCTTTATGTAGCAGTGTTGGTTGGTATTTTTCTATCCGTTTGGCATGAGTTGTGATAATAGAAATTTGTTTTATTTTTGGGAAACAGAGTGCGTATAAACTGTCCAAATGTTCGGTAATTCCGAGCACTTTCGGCTATACTTTTAGCTTTTTGAATCTGGTAAGATTGTGTGTGTGTTTAAATAGATTCTCATAGAGCAGTGGTCAGATAAGAGTAAATTAAGGCGTCTGGATAGGCATATAGTTGTGTGGCCGATGTAATTATTTACCAGACTCCATTCGAAACATGCTAGTAGAAAATACAAACATAATAACCTCATCCAGATGTAAAAAAAAAGATTGAAAATAATGGAAGCCTTAATAATAAAAAAGAAAAAGTCAACACTTAACAATATTAACTACAACGACAGCCACGATATGCTATTAGGTTGGTGCAAAAATAATGACGTTTTTTGACGTTCAAGATCAAGTTTTTGTGTAAGAATTGAGGGGCAGTGTGCAAAATTTTGAGATATACAGAAGTCATGGACCCATTCACGTCCTCACGCAAAATGCTACCGTGCTGAGAAACTACAAAGCATTCCCCTTCTTTCCCTCTGTCTGCGAACTACGATCAAAGCGAAAGGGGTGATGGAAAGTAGCTACAAAGATATACAGATACTCAACTGCAAAGAAAGAAAGAATCAATGAAAGAAAGAAAGAAAGAAAGAGAGAGAGAGAGAGGGGGATAGAAAGGGATAGAGAGAAAAGAAGATAAATATATGTCAGAGAAAACCTGGGCGAGGTTTATATTTTATTTCAGCTTGAATTAAACTTCACATAAAGTTATTTTTTCCGAGGTGTCTTGGGTTGTGGATTCGGCTATCACTAGCGATAATGTTTTAATTTCTCAGCAAATTTTACTCTCAAGAACACCTAAGGTGTGTCACAAAAGTGCGCCTACACAATGAGGATAAAATATATCTTTCCTGAGGTGTTTATAAATTGTACACTGTTCAAGTATTAATGTTAACAACGAACTATTTTAAGTTAAAAAAATTGTATTTGGATTAAACGAAAATTACTACTAATACGTATAACTTATAATACATTCCTTTCTGCTGTCAATTTTGACGGCACGGGTACACTAGTCTTTTAATAATTAGACTACAGACATATTGATATCTCTAAATGTTTACTTGGTTAAGAGGTTTCCTCGATGAAAGATGCTTAATTTTACCCTCTGAAAGACATAATATTGAATTGCTTACACAGCGATATTTATAATTGAATTTTAAGACATTTTTATGTTTATACATTCTTTTTTATAGATACAAATATTTAAGCAAATGCTCTGTTTATAATAAACAGTATTATCAACATTTACCGGCCTGAATGTCCGAGAAATTGTCATAGCAAATATGCGTCCTCTGACAGGAATCGAACCTGTATCTTATACTGATGTGGACCCGAAGTAGGGGCCACGGAAGGAAAACACGGAACACGGCTTAGAGGTAAGAAAGATATATTAAACAGAAAAGTTACAAAGAATAGGGTAAGAGTAAGCAGAGCTTACTATCCAGTGGTGTCCGATATTGGTATCGTACGCGGCTGCGCATTACTGGTGCTACTCCCATGATACTACCATTCACATAATAATATAGTACTGGGAGAGTCCATGATGTAGGGAAGTATCGGTCTCACAACCCCCCCCCCCTCCAAGAGTTTTCCTTTTTTTTTCTTGAAGGAAAAAAAAAGTAAAACTGTTAATACCTCTTGGGATCCACGTCGAGTGGTTGAGTAAATTTTCTCTTTCTCCCCGAGCGTCGTATTTCCGGAGAGACTTGGGGCGTGTCAAGATCGAAATGTTCGAATATTACGTCGATCGGCTCTTCGCAGATATTTTGTGGTGATTCCTCAGATTCCTCAGATTCCTTCAAACGGCATTTCCTGAGCTGGTTCATATGGCGTTTGTGGGTATTTTTCGGTCCCTGGGTAATATAGACCAGTTCGCCAATTCTCTGTTTGATGTTGCCTACTTCCCAGAATGTTATGTTGTTTTTGTAAGCCTTAAAAAGGACTTTGTCGCCAGAATTAAAATATTTCTTAGGGAGCGAGAGGGTTTTCTTGAACTTCGCTTGCCGTGGAATGAGTTTATCAAAGACGGACTTGATTTTTCTTGCGAACATTGTTTCTGCAGGCGAGCGTCCCATAGGCGTGTTAGGATTATCCTATACACCTGCAGAAACTGTGGTAATGCTCTATCCGTCGGTGTGCCTAGTGCCTTTTTTAAAGCTCTTTTTAGAGTGTCCACGAACCTCTCGGCCTGACCGTTCGACCTGGGGTGATACTGAGACGTCGTAATGTGGTCCACTTGATACGACTTGCAAAAGTCTCTGAATTCACTTGATGTGAATTGAGTGCCGTTATCAGTCACTACACAATCTACCACGCCAAAACGCGCGAATAGCTCATGTAAAAATCCGATCGTGCAGTTGGTGGTTGGTTTTTCACATTGCAGGACCTCAGGCCATGTTGAGTGGCTATCCACAACAATAAGGTAGTACATGTTGTCTAGGGGCCCTGCAAAATCCACATGAATTCTCTGCTATTGATGGTCTGTGTTTGGCCATGGTTTGCACGTCGTTGTCGGAGATTTTGCTGCAAGCACGCGTCCCTTACAAAATTCTATTATGTCTGCTATGTATTTGTCCATATTTGGCCAATATACGTAGCAGCGCATGAGGCTTTTCGTACGGCCCTTCCCCGGATGTCCCATGTGAACATCCTTAAGGAGTTTTCTTTGTAGGCTATTTGGAATCACTACTCGGTCATTATACAATAGGACATCCTCATAGAGGGAGAAAACTTCAGGCACATTTAGGTCTTTGTTGCGAATTTTGTTTTTGATACTTTGGATGAATTCATCCTCTCGAGACTCCCTTTTTATGTCGGCCAAAGTAACTGGGAGTTCTCTAATTGTATTCGCAATCATATTTTTGATTTCATAATTCGTCCTTGGTGTAGCAATGATGGAGTCTTCAAAAACTTCCGTATTTTTAGGAATGAGTCGCGATAAACTGTCCGCATGACAAATACTTTTAGATTTTAGGAACTCGATCTTAAAATTGTAATTCAAAAGAATCGTTCCCCAACGAAGTAATCTATTCGCCGTATAGACCGGTAGGCCTTTGTTGGAAACAAAAATTGTTATTAGAGGTTTATGGTCCGTTTGCAGTATGAACCGTCTTCCATGTAGGTGTCTATGGAACTTAGTGACGGCGAATATTATCCCTAGAGCTTCTTTCTCTATTTGGGAATATTGTTTCTCTGATGGTATAAAGTTCTAGATGCGTGTGCTATGGCTTTTCACGAACCATCTGGCAGTTTGTGGAGAATGCAAGCACCCATGCCGTATGGGCTTGCATCACTTGCGACTATGATGTCGAGATTAGGGTCGTAGTGGGTGAGAAAGAGATCCGAAGTAAGTGTTTTCTTGATCTTCTCAAATGCGTCTTGGCATTCAGGGGTCCATACCCATGCTTTATCCTTTTTTAAAAGTTCGTTGAGTAGAAGTTAGCAAGGCCGAGGAAGCTTTGTAACGATTGAACGTTAACTGGGGCCGGCATGTTTCTGATTGCATTGACTCTTTCTGGATCCGGCCGACGACCGTCTCTATTTATAATGTGACCTAGGTATTTGATCTCTGGTAAGAAAAAATCACACTTTGCTTCCTTAACCTTACGCCCGTATTCTTGTAACTTCTTGAATACGTTTATTGTATGGTTCCGGTGCTCTGTCGACGTTTTACTGGTCACCAGTATATCATCCAAATAGGCTGTTGCGTAGTCAAGGTCGCCCAGTATGGCGTCCATGACCTGCTGAAAAATTGCAGGCGCAACCTTGACTCCAAAAGCCAGTCTGTTATTTGTACAGACCTTTATGGGTGTTTATCCAGAATAATTTAGAACTCTCTTCATCCAACTCTATATGAAGGTATGCGTCTGAGAGGTTTATTTTGGAAAAGATTTTTCCGCCATTCAATTTGTTGAAGATTTCTTCAGGGCTTGGGAGGGGATAATGACGATCCTGCAAAGCATCGTTTAGTCCCGTGGAAAAATCTGCGCATACTCGTATTTGGTTGGACTTTTTTTTACATAGAACGTAGGTGCTGCCCATTCGTTAAAATCTGTTTTTGATAGAATATCCGCCTGTTAGAGTCTATCTAATTCTTTGTTGATCTGCTCTAGAGCAGCGAAAGGGACATTCCGTTTCTTTTTGAAAACTGGGCTTGCACCGTCCTTCACCTTGAAGTTAGCTTTAAATTTAGAACATTTCCCAAGGCCGCCAGAAAAAACCTGGGGAAATTGTTGTTTGAGTTCCTTTTTGAGATTTTCCGAATTGGACGTTGTACTTTTTATTTGTCGGCAAAAAGTGCTCATTGGGCAATCCCATAGATTGAATTTTTCTATCCAATCAGTTCCGAATAGGTTATCTGAATTTTCTAGTACGTAGGCTTTCAGCTTTTTGGTAACTCCATTTAGTGTTACTGTAAGGATCACCTGGCCTAAGGTGTTAATATTCTCGCCAGTTACGGATTTTGCTGTTTTATCCGTCTTTAATAGGGTCAGCTTGTTTAAATTTCGCCAAGTACGCCAGTTGAGAATCGAGAGGTCAGAACCCGAATCAAGCTGGAATTTAATTAGTTATTGAAAATATCAACAGTCACGTATTTTCTTAAAATCCTATCGACTATGTTGTCTGATTGGGCTCGCCTAATTTTACTTTTGTGTTTCCTCGTCTTGTTGGCGTACCAGCACTGAGTTAAGTTATGACCATTTTTATTGCAATTTTTGCAATATGTTTTCTTCTTGAATGGACAGAATTTCATCCAATGCCATTTTCCACAATGGTAACATGGTCCGGGAGGTTTCTTTAGTCTATTCGTATTTTGTTTATTGCGGGATTTAGAACATGAGATTTGCCTTTTGTCTTTTTGCGAGGAATAAGAGGTTGGGTTGCTTCTGATTTTTCTAATCTGAGCCACACCTGATTCCTCGATCGTTTTTCAGTTACACTTGACAGAAATTACTCTTTGACAATCCTCTGCTAATTTTTGGAGAGTCAATCCCTGTTCGTTTTAGAGTTTGGTAAGTACCCGACATCTGACCTCGGCGTCTTCTACTGATACTAGACCTTGTGCGAATATTAAGCACTTAAAATCGTCGGCCGTCAGCTCGGCTAGTTTGAAATCATTACAGAGCTTGTTTACCGACGCTGCAAACGTTAGAAAATCTTGCTGGTTGTCCTTGACTGTGTTCAGGCATTTCCAACGTTTGTGGAACAAGGTTATTTTAGGCCCGAATAGTTCCGTTAGGAGTTTAATAGTCTGAGAAATTCAGGTCCGTAATTTTCTTGGGTAATATATAGTCTATGAACCTAACATATTCGATAGCTCCCAGTTTCCTTAATAACAGACATACCTTTTTTTCACTAGGCCATTGTTCACAGTCTACATTGAAAATATCTTCATAACGCCTGTAAAAAGCCTCAAATGTTTTATCTTCCTCTGGTACGTATTCGAATGTTTCAATCGAGTTGTAGATTGTATTTTTGAGAAAATGTCGTATATTTTTCAGAGGTTTTAGAGCCGTTACATGAATTTACAAGTAATTCTTCAAGTTGTTTTTGCTGTAGTTCTGTTTTCTGAAGTGTAAATTGGAATTCTATTTGTTGTTTATGTAACTCCATAAACAATTTCGTTTGATTTTTGTTGGTGGAGTTTCTGTCTTTCTTCGCTTTTTTGTTGAAGTTTCTGTTCTGTTTGTTGGTCCGACTGTAATTTGAGGAATTTTTCTTCCAATTTCTGCTGTCTTTCATCTGATTTTTGGTGGTGGTCCACCTGGACCTTTAACATTTGGACAATTATTTTTTGGAATTCTTCCATATTTAGATAATATGTAGACAGGTAATGAAAGAACACACAAAACAGAAATAAATAAATAACTAAATAAATAACAGCAATTACTGTTGCTTTGAAAACCCGTGTGCCAAATCTAGTAGTCAATTAATAAAATTAATAAGAACTACTTACTGGTTTAGATCTTTCGAGATACCGTTGTTCCGTTAATTTCAATGTGACCATTTAAATTTGTAGATTTGTAGTAATTCAAATCAATTTCATAAATTTTTTAAACACTTTTCTAAATGCGCGACTTGGTGAATAGTTTTTTCGAACTTGAGTCAGCCGTAGAACTTCGAGCTCTTGAGTGTGTCAGTTTTGTTTTGTGCACAAGCTGGGTTTTTTGTAAGGAGTCGTTCTCGATACTTGGTTGCTCGTTTATTGCGTTTCGTTCGCTGATGTAGTAATGCCAGCTCAAATTCTAGTTCAACACTGATGTGGGAACCAGTGAGGGTTAAACAAGTCCTCTGTCGCCACTGATGTAGGACTGGGGCTTTGGGGTTTCGGTGTGGGTGCGTGTCTCGAATCCTCTGTCTCCACTGATGTGGACCCGAAGTAGGGGCCACGGAAGGAAAACACGGGACACGGGTTAGAGATAAGAAAGATATATTAAACAGAAAAGTTACAAAGAATAGTGTAAGCAGAGCGTACTATCCAGTGGTGTCCGATATTGGTATCGTACGCGGCTGCGCATTACTGTATTTACAGCCCCCCCACGAAGGATAGATGTGGCACAAGGCCGGGTTTAAAGTGGGGTATTACCGAGCCCGTAGTCTCGGCCAAAAAAATGCCCGTAGAAACTGTAAAAACAGAATCGGGTTGGTCAACCACACCGAACGAGACTCTGCCCTTCGGCGGAGCCTCGTCCGGGTTCCTCTCCGCCCAGAGGCAGAGAGTTCGACTCGTCAACACGCAGCTGCGCATTACTAGTGCTACTCCCATGATACTACCATAATATAGTACTGGGAGAGTCCATGATGTAGGGAAGTATCGGTCTCACAACATATACAGAACCGTCATATAGCCTGACGTGCTTTTACCGATTTCGCCACAGAGGAGCGTTTCGCTTAGCAAGGTCGATTTTACTGTTTTTAGACTATAATATTCTATGATTTTCTCACGTACATTCATATCTGCTCGATGCGTATCCAAATGTAAACAAATGACGTCACACATTATGAAATGGACAAATTCCGACAATTATTTTAAGACTTTTTTATTTTTATAAAAATATCTTAAAATAATTGAATTTATAATATGGGGATCATGCATGTCATATACATTCTATATTACAATCAACATATAGACTTATCCCTCATTTTGTGGCCACGATAGCTTTATGCAGTTATGTTTCAGAAAATGTAAATAAATCTAAAATCAATGTCCGAAGAGGTGCAGTAATTGTTAGCGGCTCGGATTCATGGATCGGATAGCCGAGTTCGAATTCCAGTCGAATCCATTGCATACATTTACGTACTAATGTATGTATGTATGTATGTTGCGGCATTCACCCTGGATCGGTTAAGCCGGCTCCTTCTAAGGAATTCACCGCGTCCGGAACGAAGGCCGACCAAGCACGGCGATCCGTCGCCAATGCTGAAACGAGCGACAGCCATTCCCGATTCCAACGGCGGCGAATTCTTGAAACAGTAAAAAGGTAGTTTGAACATCACACGCGGTCCCCACACCTCGCGTGCTATCCCAGTGGAGGGAGGAATATGCTCTTACCTACAGCAGAATTTCCACAGAAGCAGTGGCAGGAGTAACCAAGAGGCCGCCGGATGCCGGTGCAGACGCCGAAATTGTTTTGAATTCATAGTTGAGCTTCTCCTAGACCAGTTGCCATCCAAGGCTATAGAACCCAGTCTATCCTGCTATTTACCCTTAGTTGGAGGGAGAAGAAGAGGAGTCACACCTTTCCCAAGGGTGTTAGCACGTAAGTGAATGTAACGGCTTCGACTGGAATTCGAACTCGGCTCTACGATTCCTCAATCCGAGCCGTTATCCATTACTCCACCGTGCCTTTGGTAAAGGTATGAATCCTCTTCTTCTCCCTCCAGCTATGGGTAAATAGCAGGACAGACCATGGATAGTAACAGGTTTGGGAGAAGGACCTCTCTGAAACGGAGAGTCGTTTTGGTGACTTTGTGGCACGTAATGCACCACGTCTCTGTATTCGACCCTTCAAAAAGTATGGATACTTGTGCACAACGCCTTCACTACTATATAATGTCGGAACTGAGCTGCTTGACCCTCATACGACGTGAGGGTCGAATAAATACCTGTGTAGCTAATTAGTATTTGGATGATTGTTTATTAACTCTATGCAGCTTATTTAAAAACAGAAAATAGTAACGGTTTTAGTGATATAAGTCTTACTAATAAACACTGACAAGAAAAGAGACTATGATAAAAATATTTTTGCATGAAATAAATAGATTTTAATAATTATTAATAAATGCATATGTGTGTGTGTGTATGTGTGTTTCAAAATTTTATTTCGATGTTGACATTAAGTATTTACTTGCTGAAAATATCCCTCGACGAAAAATGCTTAATTTTATGCTCTGAAAAACATAATAATGTCTTTCTTAGACAGCGATCCTCATAATACCACCCTCGTGACGATATTTACAAATGAGATTTCTCACCGGTGACATATTGTCTACTAATCTCCATACATTTATCTCTCTGATGTTACCCGGGGATTGCCGAATGTTATACGCATGCGCAAACCTTTATGTGTTTAGGAGGATATGTCGTTAGCTGATAACGCAATATTTGTATCAACAGCGCGTCAGGGGATTTACGTAAATTGATTGAATATGAACTTTATTGGTTGCTATTTATTATTTATATAGACATAAACTTCCCAAATATGATTTAAGAAACGGAGATAAAGAGAAGAGTAAATAGTTTTAAAAAAATTCGTTTTCTGATTTTGCTGCATGTTATAAAGCTTAGTGTAAACTGAAGGAATACTTTTTTCCCCACTAGGTGACAGTGCTAATTATGGATTACCTTTCGACGTCATGGAAATCTTAATCGATTTAATTAACCTGTGTCGGTTCCAATTCTAAACGAATGCTTGCGAAAACACTCCCTCTCCAAATTTATAGATAACTCGTACTGATGCATGCTGGGATTTCTTCCTAGACAATAAGATAGACCACGGGTCCAGAACATTCACCATTTACATGAGGCCCCGTTCATTGAGCGCCTCTTGGGCCTTAAACTCACCCCAGACCTCAAGAGGAACTCGTAGATATCTGTTCAAGTCTAGGCTTAGCCATTATCTTCCTCACATATCCGCATAAACTGTGCCTCTTTCTAACCAACTACAAATAACAAAAAAATTACCGCCAGTGTCTCAATATACAGGTAAGTGGTGTGACCTTATCGCTACTTCCTTGGAAAGTGCTCAGAAGAACTACATTCCTTGCATCTGATAGTTCTAACCTCCTCGGCTCGGACCTGCAATGCCACTCACATCGTAGCAAACCACCCACATTCCTAGATGATCAGAGATCGGCAGCTGATTCTTCCCTCTGACCTCGCTCTGATATCTCAGTGGGGAAAAAAAGTGGCTGGTTACATTCAATACCTCGAAAACCAAACGCGTTACATTCCATTATCGCCGATCGGACCAGCCACGAACGATATCTCCCCGGAGAGGCCCCACGCCTTCAGTGCCTCTTGAAACTTGAACACATCCCAGATCTCAAGTGGAACTCGTACATACGACCCATCGCTAAAGATGCCTGAAAAATGGTAGACACTCCAGTAAGTACCTGACTCCTCGTGCAATCCTCTACCTTTACGAGAGACAAATCCGGACGCACATGAACTACTGTAGCCGTATATGGACAGACGCTGACTAGTTTTCACTTTTCTGTCTCGATATACTCCAAAAGAGTTTCCGCGTCCTTGTGGGTGACAAATTATTTCTACCCTACAACATTTCTCACACAGACGAATCACCGCAAGCCTTTCTTTCACTTGCTCTATCGCAATTTCCACGGAAAGTGCCCAAGACGAGCTACATTCCTTAGTTCCACCAATTCTAACCTTCACGGTCAAAGAGCCTAAATGCTTAGCACAATGAACTGAACCACCCTCATTGCCTTCGTATTCTCCTGTTGAGATGTCAGTTCCACTCAAGCACTTTCTTGCCTCGAACCACTGTCTTCTGGAACCGACTCCTAAGAGGTTGCTTCCCCGATCATTACAATCTTAACCTATTGAAATCGAAGGTTAACCGTTACCCCCCCCCCTAAAAATCTGCATACACTTTGTTTTTTACTCTCCAACCCGCTTACCTCGAGTGGGCCTCGAACCTTGTACAGGATGAACACCATTGTAAAACAAAAATAATTTTTTGTCTCATTCACCATATTTTTTTCTTTTTTGTTTTGAATCAAAATTCTGTGATCATGTGACTGTATCCCTTTTGTATGTTAACACCATTCTTAATTTGTGAAGCTTTTTTGTTTCATTGCTGTTGTTTTGCCTACTTTTGTCTTATATATATTATTTGCTTAGTATTATTTTTGCTCTGATCTTTTCATCCATTTGTTATTGTTTATTGGAAACTCTGGCAATTCAGATGCTGGGTATTTCTGCCAATTTCACTTAACCATGGCCAAATACTCCAGAAACTCTTAAATCTGAATCAGTAAATCTTACAAGAAGAATATTAAACGTGATAATAGCCGAGAATTTTAAAAAAACCCATGAACTGTTATTAGCGATTATTACTAAATCATAATTATCTCCCCCACCATCCCACCAAAAATGTCTTACAATATAATATTTTCTGGGCTTAAATAAACATAAAGGGGTTAATAAGCCCTTAGAAAATACATCAATAAAGATATGTTTAAATGGACAGTCTTACCATCCACTTATTAATAAAAGATGTTCCAATCACTTGGACTAATTTCAATGTGAATTAAGTTTAACCTTCTAATGATTTTTTCCTTTTTCTTTCAGATTTGGTAAACATTTGGGCGATATTATTTTTCACACATAATTACCATGACTTAAATAGCATGATCCAATAGAGAAATAAATAAATTTTTACCAATAACACTGATTTATTTACTGCTCACTTTGATCCGTCTTAATGAAACAGACTTTATATAATCCGTCTTAATGAAACACCCTTTATATAAATCTGTCTTAATGAAACACCCTTAGTTACAATACCTCATGTCTCAAAATATAGACAGATGTTGAGTGGAAAGACAAAAGTAAGGTCTATGCCAACACGCCAACAATAATTCAATAGCTGAAGGATGAGATAATAAGGCATATTGGTGAGATCGAGGAGCAATTATGCAGAGATGTCATCAAAAAAATTTGACTATCGAGTGGAGGTGTGCCGCCGAAACCTTGGCGGACATTTGGGCGATATTATTTTTCACACAATTGCCATGGCTTTAATAATATGATCCAATAGAGAAATAAATAAATTTTCACCAATAACACTGATTTATTTACTGCTGACTTTGACCCGTCTTAATGAAACACCCTTTATATAATCCGTCTTAACGAAACACCCTTAGTTACAACACCTCATGTCTCAAAATATAGACAGATGTTGAGTGGAAAGACAAAAGTAAAGTCTATGCCAACACGCCAACAATAATTCAATAGCTGAAGGATGAGATAATAAGGCATACTGGTGAGATCGAGGAGCAATTATGCAGAGACGTCACCAAAGAATTTGACTATCGAGTGGAGGTGTGCCGCCGAAACCTTGGCGGACATTTGGGCGATATTATTTTTCACACAATTGCCATGGCTTTAATAAAATGATCCAATAAAGAAATAAATGAATGAAACGCCGCTAAAAGAACTAAGAATGAAAAAAAGAGCTAGATTGGGAAGAACTGCTACACCCACCATATATTTCCTGATTTAACCTCTTAATACTACTACATTTTTAGTCAGTTTCTAAAGGGTGTTTCAATAATTTAGACCGATTTCAACTGTGAATTAAGTTTAAGCGTCTAATGAATTTTTTCTTTTTCTTTCAGATTTCGCGGCCATTTGGATGATATTAATTTTTTATACAAAATTGCTATGACTTAAATAACGTGATACAATAGAGAAATAAATAAATTTTCACCAATAACACTGATTTATTTACTGCTGACTTTGATCCGTCTTAATGAAACACCTTTTATATAATCTGTCTTAATGAAACACCCTTATATATAATCCGTTTTAATGAAACACCCTTTAGTAACGTACAATACGATCTGTTTTTCGTCGTATTTTTATTATATTGTTGGATGATTTGTTTGTTTAGCTTAGTCTGTAGTGTAGAGTATCCGACTGAAATCAATATGGCGGCAGCCATAAAAAATATCTGTCAGAACCTTTATAATCTTTCCCCTAAAGTGCCAAACAAAAATGTCGTCACCATGCAGCAGTAAAAATGTTAAACACAAGACGGGACATTTTGTTTGTGTGTCTTCCCTTGTGCTAGTGTGTGTGTCGATGTGTGTCGGATTTTAAACGTCTCTTCAACGGCTTTGTAACAACATAGGTTAACAGTTTGATATGGGGCACATCATTTTGTTAAAGTGGGTTAGGTTGTAGTGGAGAGGCTGTACTGCTGATCAAAATTTGCTGTACACCCTTGTGCAAATTAATTAAATTTAGTTTCCTTTCTTTCACCACACAGTCAACTTTAGACCCATTGCAGTGACAGGGTGTAATCAATTTCTATTTTTTTCCTCAGATTAGGTCATTTGCAGTGGGATGCAGTAATATAAATCTATTTTCGGGGTGTGTGATGAAAAATGGCCTTGAAAAATATTGTCTCGACTGTCGATTAGTTGTCCTACGGCCATTGTCTGCAATAGATGTTACTCCAAGAAGGCGTACTAAAATTGTAACACTGCATGAACACAATGGTAAGCCTTACCAGTCAGCAAATCAAAGTACTATAGGTTGGTTTGGAAACTCTCCTGATTTAAATCCAATCGAGAATCTGTGGTCAATCTGCAAGGAAAGAATTCGGGGAATGGACATACGAAGTACTAACATGTGCACTGGTTCATGTTTCATTGGAAAGATACGAAAATAAATAATAACGGAATTATTCGTTTTGTTCCAATGAATTTGCACAAAGGTGTAATTCAATTTTGTGAAAACTGCAACAACAATCTTTTGATCGATCATTCCAGTTACAAATAATAGTATTTACTCCATATCGGGTGAAAAGATATGGATTCATACATTTCTTTGCATGTAAGCGAATTTTAGGTAAGCGACTGGAATTCGAACTCGGTTCTCAGATTTTTCACTCCGAGTCGCTATCCATTGCTTGACCCGCTCTGTTTTAAAAGATTTCTAAGCGTTATATCTCTATTTGAGAAAAGTGCCAGAATAGAATATTAATCGATACAGACGTAGGCTGACTTAGAGACCCAAATGGTCACACTCAAGAATTGTAAGACGCTGTCAAATTGATTCAAAGCGTTTTAAAAAAATAGGTTCCGTATTGTTAGAATGAAGAATTGGATAGAGTTTCATTATGTCTGTTTTCTTACTAGACATAAAAAGTCTTCTATTTTATTGTTTGTTTGTAGAAGACGAAAAATGGATTGACTAAAGTGGTGGTGGTAAGGGGGTATCGTAGACGGAACCAGCATAGTCTATAGAATAGATAGCAAAAAAAAGAAGATTTTTACCCTCTATATAATTAGATATAAGTAAAATACAATTTGCTGACACCTTGTCAAACTGTTACTGAAGAGCATAACACCCATTAACTTCGAAATCTGAACTCTTCAACGGAATTATAAAGACATTTCACGGACAAGTATTAATCTATATTATAATAGAATAACTGATCCTCTGTCCGACATGCACTGTCTGCGTATGTACTGCATATACATATATAGGGTTGATTTTAATTGATTGACTCGATTTTTACACCTTATCAACTGTTGTAATTTTAATCTCATACTCGTCGCCAAAATTTTGTAACCTAGGAAACGTTACTGAATAGAATAATCAAACGAAGGTTGGAAATGAACGATAATACTTAGGGCAAGAACAACACATATAAGATTCGCTAGCGGCGCGTAGAACAAGCAATCAATTGATTGAAGTGAGTCAATTCCACAATGAATCTCCAACTCTAGGTTATCTACCAACCACCCCTCGTGGTCAGATGTGGCACAATTTTGTGGGATATCCAAGTCCGTAGACCCAGTATAAAACGGAGTTGGGTAGCTGTTTTCCGAGACGAAACTCTGCCCTTTGACATAGCCTCGCCCACGGGGTCCTCTCTGACCGTAGGCAGGGGGTTTGATCAGCACAGCTGGAGACGAATCTCCAACTGTAGGATATCTACCAACCGCCCCACGCGGTCAGATGTTGTACAAGACCGAATTTAATGTTGGGTATCCGAGCCCGTAAGCTCGGCCAAAAATTCCCCGTATAAAACGGTCGGGTAGCTGTTTTCCGAGATGAGACTCTGCCCTTCGACATAGCCCCGTCTAGAGATCCGTTCTGCTCGGAGGCAGAGAGTTTGATCAGCACAACTGGGAACGAATCTCCAACAATAGACCACACACAGTATTCAGCACTGTAATTATGGGAATCGGTGCATACCCATTATCGTCCGTAGGTATGTTACAACATCAACCCTTTGCAGTCAGAAAATATTTTTAGAGTATAAGAATTTTCGGGGGGACATAATGATTTAGTGATTAATTCATAGCTGGGGGTTACGATTTAATAAAGAAACAATAAATTATAATGTTGATATAGCGTGGGGGATCAGTTCTATATTCAGATCAACATATTAACTGATACCTCATTACTGGCCACGATAGCTTATATATATATATATATATATATATATATATATATATATATATATATATATATATATATATGTATATATATATATATTCCAGAGATTGTAAATAAGTCTAAAATAAATCTAAAATAAATGCCTGTGTAGTTAATCAGTATTTTATTGAGTGGTTTGTTTTTTACAGTTTAACAACCTGTTGCAGGTTATTTAAAGCCAGAAAATAATTATGATTTTAGGTATATAAGTCTTACTAATAAACTCATAGCTTGGGGGTAAGAGGGGGATTCTTACCTTTTCCAAGGTTATTTCTGCGTAAGTGAATATAACGAACCCAACGGGAATTGAAACTCCGCCCTCCGATTAACAATTCCAAGCCAGTATCTATTATACTACCAGCACAAAAAATTATAGCACCTGATATTCTTAGCGGTCACCTATTTAGGTACTCATCAGGCTTGGCATTGCTTAATTTCGTGTGATCGTCATGGTACCAAACCTAAGTTAAGATTTATAAATATGACTGTTGGTTTTTAATTGTGAAGTAGTTTTCGGGTGATCGTACGGGAACCGGTGGTTTATGGTCGTAAGACATATCACCCGACCCCCGAAGCTTACAACACCTGCGATTCTCAACAGGTCACCCATGTAGATACTGACCAAGATCGACGTTTATAATTTTGATGATTGTACGGGAGCAGGCGTTTAAACGTGATATGGCCGTAGGCCGTTGATTTTTGAGGTCGATTCTCAATGAGCACCCTACTTAGATGTCCTGATGCCAAACTTAAGCTAAGCTTAATATGGCTTTTGGTTCATAATTGTGGAATAGTTTTTGTGTTATCGTACGGGAGCCAGTGTTTCAAGCTGATATGGCCGAAAGGCATACCACCCGACTATCCAGGCTTACAACACCTGCGATTCCCAACAGGTCACCTATGTAGGTACTGACCAAGCTCGACGTTGCTTAACGTCGATAAGTGTACGGGAGCTGGCGTTTAAATGTGATATGGCCGTAGCCCGTTGGTTTTTGAGGCTGATTCTCAATGAGTACCCTACGTAGATGTCTTGATGCCAAACTTAAGCTAAGCTTAATAAATATGACTTTTGGTTCATAATTGTGGAATTTTTTTGTGTGATATCGCACGGGGGCCAGTGTTTCAACGTGATGTGTTTGTAATCTGACATGTATCTGCACTCTGCATGAGTGACTTACAATGTGCGTGTACTATGTAATGTACACACAATCACATACACATATGTCCTAACTTTGACTAAGTTTCAGATAAGACACTAGAATAGTACATTACCTTACTATCCAGTCTGGACAACCTCTACCCCAACAATTTGAAGGCAATGAAAATGTGGATCTGTGTCGCTAGTTTAAATCTGTGGATAACACGAAAAGATTGCACGTCCTGGGTATGACGATAAACTACATCCGCGTGCTGGGTAAGACGATAAACTAAATCCGACAACAAAGCCTCTGATCAGGAGTTTTTTTTGCTGTTCCTAGATCCACCCTGATCCGGGGTGGTAGCACCTGTTACGTGCAAATATTTGACCTCCAAACTGGGGTCAAAACACAATGAAAGTGTAAAAATAGGTTCCAATACAGCAATACATTCTTACCAGCAATAAATATTTGAAGATAAAATTATTACCAGCAATACTTTTTGGAAGATAAATTACCAACAATACATTTTTGAAAAACAGTATTTGCAGTAATACATTTTTGGAAAAATATTACCAACAATATATTTTTGAAAGAAAAAATATTAGCAGCAAAAAAAAAATCCTGTCGGCATTAAATAACCCATTGAGGTTGATATACCGTAAAACAAAACAAACTATCCGCGTCCTGGGTAAGACGATAAACTACAACCAACAGCAAGGCCTCTGATCAGAAGGTTTTGAGGAGCGTAGAACTACCTCTTAATTGCTGGTGTTCACAGGTCCACCTTAACCCGAAATGTTAGCACCTGTTAGGGTCCCAATTATGGGTAAATAGTTAACCCCCAAACTGACGTCAAAACACTATGATAGTGTAAAAATAGATTTTAATACCAGCAATACATTTTTGTAAAAATTATTACCAGCAATAAATTTGTGAAAAAAAATATTAGCAGCAATAAAAATCTTGTCAGCATTAAATAACCCATTGAGGTGTTGATATACCGTAGAAAAAACAAACCAAACTGAAAAGATTGTGGCCTTCTCAGCCTTTATTTTTATTAGCCATTCGGTATTTAAGGTAATTTGTTTTTTCTAATGAGTGTAGTTGTACAAACAATGTCGATTTTAAAGTTGATCTTTTTCGCCGCCAGCAAGGCAGCGGGTACCAATGGAGTTTTGTATATAACGACGCTTGTTGACATGTTGATTTGTCGATAAAAATGCTAGTTAATTGAGATGGCATGTGAAATAATTCCTCTGGCGACATAGGCGCCAAATTTGGCACCAATGGATTATCATTTCTTTCGACAAAGTTTTTAATTTCGTTTTTTTTTTTAGTTTCCTTTTGTTCTCTATTTCTTCCCAAATTCATTACAGTACAAACAGTATTAACGAAAGAGGACCCGAGAATTAAATTAAAACACAAAGAGAATATTCATGTCTCAAAAAATATGCTGAGACAAGCAGACATGAGACCATAAAATTAAAGAAGAATCCGAATTCTGCCATTTACTTCAAAAGCATGAGGAAACGGACTATAGATTACAGATAAACACATAAACAGCGGGCTAGGCAGTATTTTTTTCTCGTCAGAATCTGTCGTATCTTAAATGTGCATTTATAAGTCTACCATTGGTCCGTGTATCGAATATTGCAACAAGATACGTAGGAGAAGCTGAGTCGTGTTGTAGAAAAAGCGGAGAAGACTGGTTTCCAAATCAATGTCAGGAAGATGGCGGTCATGATGTTCCACAACAGACAACAAAATCCAGGGTGACTACATCAAAAAGATATCAAAGAGGTCGATAAGTTTATCTACCTTGGAAGTGTCGTCAATAAAGCTGGCGGGGGACAGATGAAGACATCAAGTACTGAATCAACAAAGCCCGAAACGTTTTCAACACTCTGCGGCCAATCTGGAGATCAACAGCCATCTCATTTTACAACAAGATCCGGATCTTCAACACTAACGTCAAGTCGGTCCTACTTTACGGTAACCAAGACCAACACCCACAAACTTCAAACATTTACCAACTGATGTCTCAGGAACATCTTCAATATCAGGTGGCCGGAAGTTGTCACCAACGACCAACTGCGGGACAGGACCAGACAAACCCCAATCGAGATTGACATCAAGAAACGGAAATCGGGATGGATCGGTCAAACACTCCGCAAGCCTGCTTCTAGTGTCACCAGGCATTAAACTGGAATGCACAAGGGAAACAAACTTGGCACAGAGGTGAAGGCAGCCGGAAACGACATGGGCCGAGCTGAAGAGGATCGCCCGGAACCGCATCCGTTGGAGAGGTGTTCTTGCGGCCCTATGTTCCCCAAGGAATCAAGAGGGATAATAAACAATGAATGACAACAACACCTCTCAATCGGATGCGGGGTAGGAGCCAGACGGAAGACACACTCTGGTCCTCCAGGTTGCGGGTTGTGCAGTAGGCTAACAATCTACTTACTTAAGAACTAGCTTGTTGCATAAACTTCAAAGATATCTTCAAACAGCGACATGACCGAGGAAAGGTCCACCAAAATGGAGCGTATCACGCGTGTTGATGAAAATCCCCGGGAAGGCATCCGACACAAGATGGTCCGAGCTGAAGAGGATTTCCCGGAACCGCGTCCGTTGGAGAGGTGTTGTTGTGGCCCTATGTTATTCAAGGAATTGAGAGGCATAATATAGGGCCGCAACAACACCTCTCCATCGCACGAGGGGTAGGAGCTAGATGGAAGACACACCCTGGTTCTCCAGGTTGAGAGTTGTGCAGTAGGCTAACAATCTACTCACTTAAGAACTAGCTTGTTACAGAAACTTCAAAGGTATCTGCAAACAGCGACATGGCCGAGGAAAGGTCCACCAAAATGGAGCGTATGACGCGTGTTGATGAAAATCCCCGGGACGGCATCCGACACAAGATGGGCCTAGCTGAAGAGGATCTCACGGAACCGAGTCCATTGGAGAGATGTTGTTGTGGCCCTATGTTATTTAAGGAATCAAGAGGGATAATATATATAATATATTCTGATCTCTATTTCTTCCCAAATTCATTAGAATACTAATAAAAGAAGACCTCAGGATTAAATTAACTTAAAACACAGAGAAAAAAAAAACGTCTCAAGAAATATGTTTCGACAAGCAGACATAAAAACATAAAATTAAAGAAGATTCCCAAATCAATGAAGTATTGAAAAATAAAATTTCTACACCACAAATTCTGTCATTTGCCTAAAAAATACGAGGAAACGGAGTATAGATTACAGATAAACACATAAACAGCAAGCTAGACAGTTTTTTTCTCACCAGTATCTATCGTATCTTAAATATTCATTTATAAGTTTACCATACGTCCGTGTAGCGAATACTGCTGCCACATCAGTTTTTCTGCTTCTGCTTTATATTTAAGGTTTCTTGACAAAATCCAAAGTAAAATAGGCAAAATTATCGGTCCTTACCTGGCATCTCGGCTTCAGTCTTTTCCTTGCCGCCGTAAAATGGCTTCCTTGTATCTTTTCATGGCAATTGTTCTGATGGGTTTTCCTCTTTGGTAAATAGACCTTATTAATTTGAGCGTAGTACTAGATTGGCAGATAGGTTGCATCACTGCAACCGTAAGTTCTATGCTAATAGTTTCTTCTTCTGCGCTTATTATTTATTCCGTTTTTTTATTACCTGTCATATACGATCTTTAAAAATATAAATGCAATGTTAATCGTCGCCTTTTGTCTTCTTGAATCCTGTTCTTTTATTGTCCTCTGTCTCTTTCATTGTCAGTTTCAACTTTTATCCCCTTGCTTGGGGCGAAAATGTGAAAGTAATGTTTAAAAGAATTATACCTGATTGATATCAATGTATAGCTTCCTCAGCTCAGAAATACTCGGGATTCGTTACAGATACCACAAGACTTTTACGCCGTAAATTCTGCCATTTACCTCAAAGGCATGAGGACACCAGCGTATAGATTACAGATGAATATGGGAATCAAGTCTGCATGGAAACTGGAAGTTTCACGCTTTAAATAATTATCAAGTTTTACAGAGATTCCTTTTTATTTCCTTTCGTCATTCATACTCTTTTTTAACCGCTTCTGTTCTACACATTTCCTTCTCTATGGTATCTAGATTTGACGAATTTAAACGCAGTACTAGATTGGCAGTTAGGTTTCATAATTTTACTGCTGAAATTGCTTGATGTTTGGCGTTACGTAAAGAAAACATTAAGATTAATGTAAAGAACACTGGATAAATTCTTGAAACTTCAAATAACATTAAATAATTCATTATTTTATTTTGTCTGTGGACTGGGTATTGTTGTTACATCTGGTCTGGTGTTTCTGCTATGTTTCTAGAGATTTCGACAAAATTAATTAATTAAAAAAAACATTTAAAAATAAGATTAGACAGGCATAAATGAAAACATAAAATTAAAGAAGAATCCGAAATCAATGAAGTATTGAGAAAAAAGATTCTTACGCCACAAATTCTGCCATTTACCTCAAAGGCATGAGGACAACAGCGGAGAGATTACGGACAAACACATAAAGAGCGTGTGAGACATTTTCTATCGTATTTAAATATGCATTTATAAGTCTACCATACGTCCGTGTAGCGAATATTACTGCCACATCTGTTGTTGTGCTTCTGCTACATATTTACATATTCTTGACAAAACCCAGAGAAGAATCTACAACGTTATCGGCCCTGACCTGGCATCTCGGCTTCAATCGTCTCCCACCGTCGTAATGTAGCTTCCCTTTGCCTCTTCTATAAATATTTTCGCACTATTTGTTCTGGTGAATTTTCCTCTTTTGTACCGCGACTTTATGCAGTACTTGAGTGGCATTTAGGTCTCATCCTTTTACGTTTTAAATTGTTAATTTTAACCGTAATTTCTATCACTATTGTAACACTGGTAGTATGAAATTAAGAATAAAAGGGTTCATGCGAAAACCTCGTATAGAATTGGAAAAAAAAGAAATGTTTTTTCCTTTCTGATAAAAAGAAACGGCAAATGGAATGTTAAGTCCATGTTGAATTGGAATGTTGAAAATATAAACTGAAGAAAGCAAATAAGATTGTTATAAATACAAAAAGCGGGAATGTAAAACAGTCTGAAAAATTCTTATCGACATTAAATACATTTCGAAGGCGCGGAAAGTTGATTATCGGGAAAGATTATTGCTTTAGATAATTGATTGTTTTGATATTTGAATGTCATTGATGGGCGGGAAACAAATTTGTGTGAAGCCAAAAGAATTCGCAAAGCCGAGTTTTGTAAACATCCAACTGGGGAGGAAATTATCTGGGTCGTATTGGTTAATTGACAAAGAGAATTCATTGGAATTCGAGAAAGAGAATTCTTTGCAGATTTGAAATTAATTTTTAAACACACAAGTTTTGTTTAGGGAAAATTATTGTTTGATAAAACGGACGATTGTCAAAGTTTATTGTTTTTCAAAGTTTATTGTTTTGAATTAGCTGACAGCTTTGCTTGAGGGTTGGTATCATGTCTCCAGGGGTTGGATGAAATAATTAATTGATGAATACTTAATGAGCTTTCAGGGATGGTAAGATTTGGACGGGATGCATATAAACCAAACGCTTAACTGAAGCCCGCAGTTGCAGTTGGAGCATGGTCTGAGACGAATCAACAGCAGACGTGAGTGCTGTTGAATCCCACCTGACCTGCCGTGGAGAATTCCCGACCTAATTCGGTGTGTATGTTTTAACCGGTTCCAAGTTTTAGAAGCAAGAGGTACAATGTCACGATTGAGAGTTTAACGGGAAGTGTCACGGTTAATTTTGTTGTATCAACGATTATATGAACCAAATGAAAATTAACCAAGCGGCGTTGCTCGTTATTTGTTGTGATATTTGTATTTTCATCATCGGAAACTTTCTTGTCCTTTTTTCATAGCACGGCTCCGTCAACACGATTCAGCGCTTAAGTACGGACGAAAATTCGATCTTCACTACATTGCGATCAAAAAACACAACGTGGGCAGAACAGATGAAGAAACGAAGCTGTCAAGAGATAATCAGGGCATGAACCCTTTTAATCTAATTTCATACTACGAGTGTTACAATAGTTATGGAAATTACGGTTACACTTAACAATTTCAAACGAGGCAAATTGCAGAATTTGCAGCGTAAAAGTCTTGTGGTATCTGTAACGAATCCCGAGTATTTCTGAGCTGTGAACGCTATACATTAATATCAATCAGGTATAATTCTTTTAAACATTACTTTTTCGCCCCAAGCAAAGTTGAAACTGACAATGAAAGAGATTGAGAACAATATAAGAACAGATTTGAAGAAGACAAAAGGTGACGGTTTAACATTGCATTTATATTTTTGAAGATCGTATATGACAGGGATTCAAAAAACCCGAAGGGTGTTCCACAAATAATAAACGCAGAAGAAGAAGCTATTAGCATAGAACTTACTGTTGCAGTGATGCGACCTATCTGCCAATCTAGTACTACGCTCAAATTAATGAGGTCGATATCACTGCCCAGCATAGGAAAGGCCCTGAATCCCAAAGAGTGTTAGTTCACTACCTGGTTAAGCCGGAGGAGAACTTAGAGAGGGGAATTAACAGGCGATAACTGATAACTGACATCCATTAGACATGGCACGTAGAACGAGAACAGTCTACGCCAGTGAGGGAAATAAAGGGTTCAATTCGACATTGCAACCATCTGAAGAAGGCCGGAGCGTACAACCGCCGAAACGTTGTAATAAATATGGCGACAAAGATGACGGCAATAGTCCGAATAATATAAATAATGTAAATAAATGCTGTTATTATACATAACGAACAAATTTTATTATGGCTTTGAAAACAGACATTATAAAAGGGTCGCTAATCACGTAAGAACTGTATAATAAATGCGAATATCAGTGTGTCACTGTGTCACACTTTTCAACTTTTCTCCTTGAGGCTGCAGCCCAACATATCAAACCCTTTTGGAATCAGGCCGACTCCGTGGGCAAATTAAAAACATTCTGAAATTTTGGATGCCCAAGTTTTCATTACTGTAATTGTTTTCGGCGATTTTTTACCTGATTTTTTGCGACAAATTTTTTTGTAAGATAACAATTTTTATAACTCGGAAATAAATTTCGGAATAAAGGAAATTAATTGCGAAATCCAGCGAATGTCAAGCAAGAAATAAAATAATTGTTTGTACGGAAAGTAAGGACCTACGTACATCAAATTGTATTATTTGTGTGTTTGGTTCTACGGCATATAAACCTCAGTAGGTTATTTAATATCAACAAGATTTTTATTGCTAGTAATGCTTTTTTCTTCAAAGATTCATTGCTGGTAATAAGTTTTTACTTCAAAAATATATTGCAGCTATTAAAACCTATTTTTACACTTTCATAGTTCTTTGGCCCTATTTTGGGGCTAACTATTTGCTCTTAGCGGGGACCCTATCAGGAGCTACCACCCCGGGTCACCAGCAATTAAGAGGTAGTTCACGCTTTTCAAGACCTGATCAGAGGCCTTGTTGTTGGACGTAGTTTATCGTCTTCCCCAAGACATGGATGTTGTTTGTCGTCTTACCTAGGACGCGGATGTATTTTATCCTCTTACCCAGGACGTGGATATAGTTTATAGTATTAACCAGTGTTAAAATGTAGTTAATCGTCTTACCAAGGCCGCGGATGTAGTTTATCGTCTTTATCAAGACGGGTATGTAGTTTATCGCCATACCCAGGACGCGGATGTAGTTTATCCTCTTACCCAGGACGCGGATGTAGTTTATCCTCTTACCCAGGACGCGGATGTAGTTTATCGTCATACCCAGGACAAGGATGTACTTTATCATCTTGCCCAGGACGCGGATGTAGTTTATCGCCATACCCAGGACGCGATGGTGGTTTATCCTCTTACCCAGGACGCGGATGTAGTTTATCCTCTTACCCAGGACGCGGATGTAGTTTATACTCTTACCCAGGACGCGAATGTAGTTTATCGTCTTACCCAGGACGCGAATGTAGTTTATCCTCTTACCCAGGACGCGGATGTAGCTTTTCGTCATACCCAGGATGCAGATGTAGTTTATCCTCTTACCCAGGACGCGGATGTAGTTTATCCTCTTACCCAGTACGCGAATGTAGTTTATCCTCTTACCCAGGACGCGGATGTAGTTTATCCTCTTACCCAGGACGCGGATGTAGTTTATCGTCATACCCAGGACGCAGATTTAGTTTATCCTCTTACCCAGGACGCGGATGTAGTTTATCCTCTTATCCAGGACGCGGATGTAGTTTATCCTCTTACCCAGGACGCGAATGTAGTTTATCGTCTTATCCAGGACGCGGATGTAGTTTATCTTCTTACCCAGGACGTGGATGTAGTTTATCCTCTTACCCAGGACGCGGATGTAGTTTATCCTCTTACCCAGGACTCGACGGTGGTTTATCCTCTTACCCAGGACGCGGATGTAGTTTATTCTCTTACCCAGGACGCGGATGTAGTTTATCCTCTTACCCAGGACGCGGATGTAGTTTATCCTCTTACCCAGGACGCGGATGTACGTTATCGTCTTACCAGGACGAGGATGTACGTTATCGTCTTACCCAGGACGTGGATGTAGTTTATCCTTTTACCCAGGACGCGGATGTAGTTTATCCTCTTACACAGGACGCGGATGTAGTTTATCCTCTTACCCAGGACGCGGATGTAGTTTATTCTCTTACCCAGTACGCGAATGTAGTTTATCCTCTTACCCAGGACGCGGATGTAGTTTATCCTCTTACCCAGGACGCGTCTGTAGTTTATCCTCTTACCCAGGACGCGATGGTGGTTTATCCTTTTACCCAGGACGCGGATGTAGTTTATCGTCATACCCAGGACGCATATGTAGTTTATCCTCTTACTCAGGACGCGAATGTAGTTTATCCTCTTACCCAGGACGCGGATGTAGTTTATCGTCATACCCAGGACGCATAAGTAGTTTATCCTCATACCCAGGACGCGGATGTAGTTTATCCTCTTACCCAGGACGCGGATGTACGTTATCGTCTTACCCAGGACGAGGATGTACGTTATCGTCTTACCCAGGACGCGGATGTACGTTATCGTCTTACCCAGGACGCGGATGTAGTTTATCGCCATACCCAGGAGGCGGATGTAGTTTATCCTCTTACCGAGGACGTGGATGTACGTTATCGTCTTACCCAGGACGAGGATGTAGGTTATCGTCTTACCCAGGACGCGGATATAGTTTATCCTCTTACCCAGGACGTGTATGTACTTTATCGTCTTACCCAGGTCAAGGATGTACTTTATCATCTTACCCAGGACACGGATGTAGTTTATCGCCATACCCAGGACGCGATGGTGGTTTATCCTCTTACCCAGGACGCGGATGTAGTTTATCCTCTTACCCAGGACGCGGATGTAGTTTATACTCTTACCCAGGACGCGAATGTAGTTTATCGTCTTACCCAGGACGCGAATGTAGTTTATCCTCTTACCCAGGACGCGGATGTAGCTTATCGTCATACCCAGGATGCAGATGTAGTTTATCCTCTTACCCAGGACGCGGATGTAGTTTATCCTCTTACCCAGTACGCGAATGTAGTTTATCCTCTTACCCAGGACGCGGATGTAGTTTATCCTCTTACCCAGGACGCGGATGTAGTTTATCGTCATACCCAGGACGCAGATTTAGTTTATCCTCTTACCCAGGACGCGGATGTAGTTTATCCTCTTACCCAGGACGCGGATGTAGTTTATCCTCTTACCCAGGACGCGAATGTAGTTTATCGTCTTATCCAGGACGCGGATGTAGTTTATCTTCTTACCCAGGACGCGGATGTAGTTTATCCTCTTACCCAGGACGCGGATGTAGTTTATCCTCTTACCCAAGACTCGACGGTGGTTTATCCTCTTACCCAGGACGCGGATGTAGTTTATTCTCTTACCCAGGACGCGGATGTAGTTTATCCTCTTACCCAGGACGCGGATGTAGTTTATCCTCTTACCCAGGACGCGTCTGTAGTTTATCCTCTTACCCAGGACGCGATGGTGGTTTATCTTTTTACCCAGGACGCGGATGTAGTTTATCCTCTTACCCAGGACGCGGATGTAGTTTATCCTCTTACCCAAGACTCGACGGTGGTTTATCCTCTTACCCAGGACGCGGATGTAGTTTATTCTCTTACCCAGGACGCGGATGTAGTTTATCCTCTTACCCAGGACGCGGATGTAGTTTATCCTCTTACCCTGGACGCGGATGCACGTTATCGTCTTACCCAGGACGAGGATGTACGTTATCGTCTTACGCAGGACGTGGATGTAGTTTATCCTCTTACCCAGGACGCGGATGTAGTTTATCCTCTTACACAGGACGCGGATGTAGTTTATCCTCTTACCCAGGACGCGGATGTAGTTTATCCTCTTACCCAGTACGCGAATGTAGTTTATCCTCTTACCCAGGACGCGGATGTAGTTTATCCTCTTACCCAGGACGCGGATGTAGTTTATCGTCATACCCAGGACGCAGATGTAGTTTATCCTCTTACCCAGGACGCGGATGTAGTTTATCCTCTTACCCAGGACGCGTCTGTAGTTTATCCTCTTACCCAGGACGCGATGGTGGTTTATCCTTTTACCCAGGACGCGGATGTAGTTTATCGTCATACCCAGGACGCATATGTAGTTTATCCTCTTACCCAGGACGCGAATGTAGTTTATCCTCTTACCCAGGACGCGGATGTAGTTTATCGTCATACCCAGGACGCAGATGTAGTTTATCCTCATACCCAGGACGCGGATGTAGTTTATCCTCTTACCCAGGACGCGGATGTACGTTATCGTCTTACCCAGGACGAGGATGTACGTTATCGTCTTACCCAGGACGCGGATGTAGTTTATCGCCATACCCAGGAGGTGGATATAGTTTATCGTCTTAACCAGTATTAAAATGTTGTTAATCGTCTTACCAAGGCCGCGGATGTAGTTTATCGTCTTTATCAAGACGGGTATGTAGTTTATCGCCATACCCAGGAGGCGGATGTAGTTTATCCTCTTACCGAGGACGTGTATGTACGTTATCGTCTTACCCAGGACGAGGATGTAGGTTATCGTCTTACCCAGGACACGGATGTAGTTTATCCTCTTACCCAGGACGTGTATGTACTTTATCGTCTTACCCAGGACGAGGATGTACTTTATCATCTTACCCAGGACGCGTATGTAGTTTATCGCCATACCCAGGACGCGGATGTAGTTTATCCTCTCACCCAGGACGTACATCAAATTGTCTTTAAATTTAGTGAACTTTTAAGAGGTAAGCTTAAATATTAATGCAATACTTAAATGCAGCGATCAATTTTGATTTCTTTTGTAGTTTATTGTTGCCTATCGCATCTAGTCCTCCCTTTCAACTCAAATGACGGCCAACTTAAGAACCCTCCGCGGGAGGTAGCTTAAATACCGCCTGATAGAATGGCTTTTAAGGTAGTGTGTAAATATATCGGATCATTGCAAACGTTCGAAATGATTTTCATTGTTAATATAAAATGACCGAAAATTGACAGTGGCGTTTGCTTTGGTGCTGATTACTAGTGTGTTCTAGATTGAAACTTTGCATCGTTCACTTGCAAGTCAAACTTCGTGGTATTCTGATGTTTTTACGCACTTTTGTGCCTTGAAGATGAAATGGGGAAAGTTGCACTTTCGACATTTGATGTTCTATGATTTTCGCAATTGCGACAAAAATATTCAGAAAGTTTATTTGGCTCGTGCTGCTGCTCTTCAAGCGGGTCATAAAGTGGTTTGGCAGATGATGCGTCAGGGTGATTTTAACCTCAACGATCAACCACGCCCCGGGCGACCTTTCGAGGTCGATGAAGATGTTCCGCTTGAGATCGTGCGGAATAAATCGAAAATCTCGAAGGAAGAAGTTGCTAAGAGTTTGAAAATCGATATCTCAACTGCCTTTCGCCATTGAAGACACATGCGTTCAAGAATAACTACCGATTTTGAATAATTGAAAAGCTGTCTTTTCCCACCACGACAATGCAAGACTGCATGTTGTAAAACAGACCCTGCAGGAGAGCTGAAATGGGACCCCCCCCCGACCTAGGTACTCATCATATTCTCCTCTCTGGGCTCACTCAGATTTTTGTATGTTATGGTCTCTAGAACAATTTTAATTGACCAAAAATTGACTCTGTACACTCAGTTTAGAAATACCTAACAACCTTCTTCCTAAAAAAATAAAAAATAAAAAAAATAACGCGACGTCTCTCCGAAAATGTCATCAACAAACTTGTAGAAGGATAGGAGACAATTGTTAAAAATAGTAAAGATCTTTTCTTTGACTAATAAATGTTTTTTTTTGTGTGTGTGAGTATGTAAAGTTGATTTTAATTTTCTAATCAGGCACAAAATTTTAGACAGTATCTGATATTAAACAAGGAGGAGGAATTGAAAGAACGACAAGCGTATTATTCACGGTAAACTGAAAAAAAGAAAAGAAAAGAAAAGAAAAGAAAAGAAAACAAACACAAAGAAGCTGTCCGGTTATCTCACCTTACCCTTCAGACCTTTTTCTTATTATTTCTATGTATTGTATATTATTATTATTATATTTCTATATATTATTATCTTTCAAAATGTCTGTTTTTAAAGACAAAATGAAAGTAACTGTTGCAGTGTGGAACGGACTAGTCCCGAGCGGATGACTCCCTGAAAACTACAAGTCGACAGTCAAATGTTTAAAAGTTCAAAGGCGTATGTAAATCATTTAGAAATCAACTTTGGATGGCTATAATAGCGATTTAAACATTATTTCATTATAATTCGCCTTTAACAGCTTAGGATCTCAAGTGGAACTCATCTATACAATCCGTCGCTAAAAACGGTGTAAGAATGATCGGCTCCCTGTACTACTTCTGAAAGTACCTGACCCCACCTAGCGTGCTCTATCTCCCCAAGAGCCAGATTAGAATAAAAATGGAGTATTGTTATCACATCTGTATCGGAAATACCCAATACCCACTCCCCACTGGACCGAATTCAAAAGTGTTTGTGCGGCCTTGTGGGTGATGAATTGTTTTCAACCATTGAACCCCTTTCCCACAGACAATACGTTGCTAGCTTATCGCTATTTTCAGGGGTAGATGTTTGGGCGAAATATATTCCTTGGTTCCGCCCGTCCAGAAAATTTACAGCTTGGAACCGCCATGTCACGTACACCTAGTCGACTCATCCCAACTGCTGCCATATTCTATTGGTAAAGAGTGAGTCCCACTCAAACAGCGTTCTCCCGATGCAATGTGGAATTAACTCATGTGGGTATGCTTCCCTGATAACTACAGTCTTAATTACTTCAAGTCGAGGACCAACCGTTGTCTAACCTACATATATTAATAATATGCAACCTTTGACCCTTCCCTATACGTCCTGACAACATCTCCATTCAGTAACACTCTAGTTTGAGTGGCACTTGCGCCTTGTGAACAAGAGTAAAAAAACAAAAGCAAACACACAAAATCAGATAATTTTAAAATCCTTACAATATTAAACTCTTTTAGGGTCAACCGTTATCTATCCTACATACCCTTTTAATATGTAACCCTTACTCCCTCCCTATGAGGACTTATCACATCCTTACTGCCTCCCTATAAGGACTTACCACATCCTTACTACCTCCCTATAAGGACTTACCACATCCCTACTACCTCCCTATAAGGACTTACCACGTCCTTACTCCCTCCCTATAAGGACTTTGCCACATCCTTACTCCCTCCCTATAAGGACTTAAAACATCCTTTTTCCCTCTGTATAAGGACTTACCACATCCTTACTCCCTCCCTATAAGGACTTACCACATAATAACGACTCGCCACATCGCTACTCCCTCCCTATAAGGACTTACCATATCCTTCCTCACTCTTTATAAGGACATCACATCCTTACTCCCTCCCTATACGGACTTACGACACCCTTTCCCCCTCTCTATAAGGACTTACCACATCCTTACTCCCTCTCTATAAGGACTTACCACATCTTTTCATCTTCCCAATAACGACTCACCACATTGATACTCCCTCCCTATAAGGACTTACCATATCCTTCCTCACTCTTTATAAGGACATCACATCCTTACTCCCTCCCTATAAGGACTTACGACACCCTCTCTATAAGGACTTACCACATCCTTACTCCCTCCCTATAAAGACTCACCACATCCTTACTCCCTCCCTATAAGGACTTACCACGTCAATACTCCCAGCCCTATAAGCAGTTAGCACATTGTCATTCTGTAACTCTTTATCTTGAGTGGCACTTAGGGTTAGTATTAGGCGAACAACAGTAAAAAAAAAAGCAGAAAGGATTAACGTTTCACTCTAAAGCAATGGTATTTAATTAGATTAATGTATTAATCCTATTGTGTCTGTCAGTCTTACTATAATTCCTAGAGTCAATCGTTATCTATATTCTATTAGTTAAGTGTGAGTTCCACTCAAACAGCTTCTTTCCCGATGTAATAGGAAATTAACTATGCGGATATAAACCGATATGTATCGCATGTAACCTCATAATATACAACCCTTGCTTTATTCCTATATGCCTTTACAACATCTCCATTCAGTAACACTCTAGTTTGAGCGGCACTCGTGCCTTGTGAACAAGAATAAAAAAAACAAAAGTAAAAACAAGGACTCAGATGATTTGGATTAATTTTAATTTTTAAAAGTCCGTAACTTTTGTACACACCTAATATACGGGGTGCGACAAAAGTAACGCGCTTTTTTATTTATTAACTTTAAAATATTGTCACATCAAAGCCATATGAGGGAGGACACCACAACATATATATATATATATATATATATATATATATATATATATATATATATATATATATATATATATATATATATGTGCATGTGTGTGTGTGTGTTTTAGTGTATATATATGTGTGTGTGTGGCACGCGTGTGTGTGCGTGTATATATATGTTTCTGTATATATTTTAGTATATATATATGTATGTGTGTTTGTTTTAGTATATATATATATATATATATATATATATATATATATATATATATATATATATATACGAAGGTCATTCAATAAATAAGGTGGATTTTTCGGTATAAGGACTTCTAATACAGATAGAAGCTTACTTTTTTTTTTCAACGTAGTCTGTCACACACGTTTCTCATCTGTGCACAAGCTTCCGTATTCCCTCAGCGTAAAAATCTTTGGGCTGATGTCTCAGCCAGTTACTCCCAACACTTTTGACTTCATCGTCACTTTTAAACTTCGTGCCTCTCGTGAACGCTTTCAAGGGACCAAACAGGTGAAAGTCTGAAGGGGCAAGGTCTGGTCTGTAAGGGGGATGAGGGAGCAGTTCCCAGCTCAGCTCGTTGATGGTCTGCACCGTTTGGGCTGCTGTGTGAGGCCTTGCGTTGTCATGATGCAAGATGACTCCTTCTGAGTGATGACTCCTGCATTTGTCCCAACAGATAAGCTCAAAGACCTTGAAATGTCATCCACTGTCACCCTTCTGTCAGACTGAATGAGGTCATTGACTGATTCGATCACCTCAGGGCGACTTCACTTCTGTAGGCCTCCCAGGCCTGTCTTCATCCTCAGCACGTCTCCGTCTTTCTTTAAACAATTTAGCCCACTAATAGACATTTTTTGGCTGAAACATGTGGCACCATACACAGTTGACATTCCCATATGAATTTCAACTGGTTTGCACCCTTCAGCAACCAAAAACTTGATAACTGACCGCTGTTCAATCCTGGAGCATGCTTCTTGGTCGGCCATCTTTGTTAATCGCTAAAACTCTCAAAGTTTTTTTTTTAATCTGCAAAAGAAATTAAATCCATGTGAAAAAGAAGTAAAACAAAAATAAAAAAAAAAGAGTAAGCTTCTATCTGTATTAGAAGTCCTTATACCGAAAAATTCACCTTATTTATTGAATGACCCTTATATATATATATATATATATATATATATATATATATATATATATATAGTATAGTATAGTATAGTCCAGGTAATAAATCCGTTGGATCCTAGTAATATAAAATATTAAACTCATCCACAAAAACAGCTCAATCAACGGTCACTTTTATATTTACATACGCTCTATCCCTGATATTGAGCATTTTATCCCATAAATATGCCACACCTTAAAACAATATATATATATATATATATATATATATATATATATATATATAAAAGTGAACATAGAAGTCAACACTTAGAGGCGACAGTCTGTTTTATGCTAGACGCAATCTTCGGGCCCGATGATTGATCTAGCATGAAACAGACAATCTTCTTAGTATACTTATTAAAGGATGAGGGAAAATGACCATTTTTGTTTTAGGAAGATCAACACTCAGATGATGACATTGTAATAATATAGAAGTACTCAGAATACAAGAATATGTATCTGCATGGTAATCTTCTCTCTTTCTTTAATAAGGATACTAAGAATCTTCCCCGTGAATATAAAAGGATCCTGCTGAAAATAAGTAGACAAAACTACGATTCCAATGTAATAAATTATAACCATGGAATATTAGTGTTTCAGCCTTATATATATATATATATATATATATATATATTTGTCATCCACAGACAGACTGTATATATGTATATATATATATATATATATATTTGTCATCCAAAGACAGACTGTTTCGCAGCTCATCAGTGTGGCTAGACGTCCGGTTGCCCCTAGCTAGGATCGAAACCCGACTGAATTTGCGTTTGTCGGAACCTTTCCCACTAAGCCGTCAGCGCACGGTACGGGATGAAGGTGAATTTTAGCGTGTTTATTTTTAGATTTAGATAAACACACAGTGACTGACAGTGACACAATTCTGCCGAAGAGTCGTGCAATATTAGCTTAAATAGTCACTGTTTACAAATTCACACCTCAAACCAGACAGCTCAACCGAAATGAATTTTTCAGGAGCCAATATATATATATATATATATATATATATATATATATATTGTTCTACTTTGTATTGAGCCCTCTTTTAAATTAAATGTTACGAACGTTGGAATTATATACTATTCGTTATCAGCTGTATGTATATATACTTATACAATACTCTTGGCCTACTGGACTCATCGTATTACACGTTGCTAAGTCCAAGTCCCACCCAAGGCAGTTTACACATTCATCAAAACCCAACACCTGCTGAATTCTCGCTTCTCTTTGATCTCTTCCACCCAGAACGTGTGGACTGATTATTCGCTCTTTCCATGATTTAGATGTATCTCATACGTACACTTCAAAAATAGATAATTGACGGTGCCTTATACATTTGCCAGAGATAGACTAAACCGCACCGCTCCTCAGGAGAATATTAACACAGGCATCTCAACACACGATGCTTCAAAATATATATTATTAGTGCATCTTAGACAACGAGAAGAAAGGATTATCCGTTAATCTACATATAAAATTCTGTGATTCTGTTAATCCGTCATACCCTCTGAAATAGCCATAGACTGACCGATGAAAATCAAATTTTGGGGTGAAATGCAAACCAGGTAAGTGGGTACAAAGTACACTTGGTTTTACTAGGGTGCGTAGCCTAGTAAAATTTCCTTTAATTTTCAGGAAAAATATGATTTATTATTTAACATACAAAATACTCTCACTGTTTTAAAAATAATTTTATGATTATAATCGCAAATACTTATTTAATAAAAATTCAATATTGTTTTCTACATATCTTTTCTTTAAGTTTTTACATACTAGAATTCAATTTACAGTTCGCATTTGTGAGAACTATAAGCAAATCACAAGGGCATACGCTTCAAAAAGTTGGAATATGGATCCATAAAGAAATAATTACGCGTGTTGCATGCTCCAGAGTAAGAAATCCTAAGAATTTATTCATTGCTTTTAAAAAGGAAAAAATAAATTTTCTTAAAAAATATTGTTTACCATGAAGTTCTAAATTAAATTAAAGAAATTATTAAACCGCAAAGTATTTTTTTCAAAGTATTTTCCAAACAAATCAGCTTATTTAAATTTCATCGATTCGTTTGTGAAATTGAATGAAACGTAGAGTTTGTAGATGCGGACAAAAATGTTAGCGATAACGTCAACAAAACTAAATGCTGTGAGGTTTTCAACACGTCTCAGCGCTTTGCCATAACATTCTACTTGTAAAAAAGGACAATGTGTATTATCGTTAAGGCAAAAGTAAGGCTAGACTATCCGTGTTATAAATATAATCCAGTTCTATCGCCATACTACAAGATAAGTATACTCTGTCGAAGTACTACAATATAAAAATAAAAATAAAAACAGGCCTTGTAGCGATAACGGTGTCAGCTGATATCTTTCTAAATGGTGAGCAGCTGACCTGTCACAAAAATGGATTCGGACATTTATTTCCCCCGATGGTTATCGGCTGGGCGAAGTGGACTTCACAATAATATGGCGAGCGGCTCGGACAAAGAGAGTCACTGAATGAAGATAAATTACGTTTTTAGACAAATATAACAACAAAGAGCAACGTCCCTATAAGGCAATAGCCCCTGTCCACAAGAGACGGCGAGGGTGAGAAAGCGAAGAATATTCACGCCGACCCTTCACTTACACCTTATCTCGTCTACGCTCGGATATACCAGTATATACCGAGGATGAAATATGATTACTGCAACAAATACCCATGGTCTAAACTAGTTGGGGGCGATCTGGCCGAAGAGTTATTTTTAGCAACAAGCATTTAACTGGAAGAATCTGCAACCTGAGAACGAACCTGTTATCTGGTCCGAGCTGCAACGCTATGCTTGTTCTATGCGTGTACCACAAAATATGCCAGGTTTTCTGGCGTACTAAAAATAACTGTTTCAGTTATCTCCCTTTTAATAACGCAACTTTCCAACATTTGATTCACCTTTGCTGTGGCCACAGTTCTTTTGGTCAAGACACTGGATTACTTTAACCAAAGATTTTATCCACTGGACCACGGATTCTTGGGGACATCACTGTATGAATTGTTGGCACTTATAAATCTAATATCTCAGTAACCGTTTTTTACCAGAGTTTATATTACAATTTGTTGTTATTATTGTTTTTTCTTTAGAAATGTGCGTTAGTGGTTCTCATATTGTATTCATGTCTTGCCTTGGCCGGTTTAGAAGATTTTGTAGCCTAGCATATACGCCGATTCTTTAAGTTTTCGTATTTTTCAGCGATGCCCTCTCTCTGTTATTTCAACCGCCTTTCACAGAGAGCAGTGATCTTCCTTTAGTAACTTAAACGTCGTGAACAAGAGTTTTTTTCTCTAAAGAAGAAATGTTCTAATTTTCAAACGAATACATTAGAAATAAACCCCACGCAACGACATGCGTTAACCGCACCATCGTCGGTGATAATATTATACAAAGACTTCAATTTTTTAATTATAAAAATGCCTCTTCTAAAAAAATAAAACTTTCCTACCTATTCTAAGCTATTAGGTTGGTGCAAAAATAATTTCGTTTTTGACGTTCAACTTCATGTGAGAAAACGACATTGTTTTTGCACCAACCTAATATTTGCCTACGCATGTGGTCTTCTGTAGTGAAAATAGCTGAAGTACATATTACAAAAAATTTACCTTGAAACTTTTTAGCAGTGCGTCTCCGCCATATAATGAGCCATAGATCATGTGACCCAATGCTTGAACAAGATTACCCATGCCTCAAATATACACTACCGATTCATATAACGTACTCTGGGCTTTTCTTTAAAAGTACGAAACTTATAAGCTTGACAAATCTCAGATTAATCCAGAAATTAACTGTATTTTAAGAAAGAAGGGAAGATCAACTAGAATTGCGTGAGGCTAAAAATAAAGTGCATTTCAAACTACAACAGTAAACAATGATTAAGTACAATGTTTTTCTTGAATTTTGTAGAATTTCGTGGAAAGTAACGTAGTCAGTATTTTAAACCATTGGAGAGTTTCACTAAGGAAGATCATACGTGTAAATATCTTTTGCTTGTAAAACAGGAAACGTTCATAAGAATTTTGTCTCTAAAGAAGATGTGTTTTCATTTTCAAACGAATAAATTAGAAATAAACCCGACGCACTATCATCAATGATAATATTATACAATGACTTCAATTTTTAATTTAAAAAAAGACTTTTTCTCAAAAACAAAACTTTCCTACCAATTCTAAGCTATATGCCTATGGTCTTCTGTAGTGAAAATAGCTGAAGTACTTATTACAAAAACATTCCTTGAATCTTTTTAGCAGTGCGGCCTCGCCTTATAATGAGCCATAGATCATGTGACCCAATGCTTGAACAAGATTACCCATGCCTCAAATATACACTAACGATTCATTTAACATACGCTGGGCTTTTCTTTATTAGCACGAAACTTATAAGCTTGACAAGTCTCAAGATTAGTCCAAAAGTTAAATGTATTTTAAGAATGAAGAGAGGGGCAGATTTCTTAATTTGAAAATAAAATTTCTCTTTTCTCAAATGTTGGAATAAATTTTGTTTTGAGATAAAGACCGAATCTTTTTACTCTGAAATTTGAATTTGTTCTACGTATGAAGAAATTCAAATTTCAGAGTAAAAAGATTCGGTCTTTATCTCAAAACAAAATTTATTCCAACATTTGAGAAAAGAGAAATTTTATAAAAACGAAAATTTACAGTTGTTTCTCTTTTAAAAGAGGAATGACGATGAAACTGTAAATACAAACTAAAGCTATACTCCTCCGGGTCGTCGTATTTTGAACGTGAAATAAGGTTCAAAATAGGGAATTTGTTATGGATGACCAGATTGTTATTATCTGATGTTAATACATAATGGATTTGAAGAATTTTATTATAGGAATAAAAGTAGGAGACGGCGTGTGTGTGTGTAGAATGTGTGTGTGTGTGTGTGTGTGTGTGTGTGTGTGTGTGTGTGTGTGTGTGTGTGTGTGTGTGTAGAATTCTCTTGGAGAAAAATTGCTAGGAATCAAGATGGCTTCTCTTAATTTTGTCAAAAACTGTAATTTCCTTTATATCTAAACTCTCTTAATATGAGATGTGGAAGTCGAATGGATTTTCTCCTGAATCGCCTACGATTGCATATAAAGGCGGAGAGTAGCTTACGGCCACATCCGTACGATCACCGAAGTTAAGCATAAATAAACAATGATTAAGTACAGTGTTTTCTTGAATGTTGTAAAATTTCTGGGAATGTAACGTAGTCAGCATTTTAAACCATCGGCAATTTTCACTAAGGAAGACTATACGTGTAAATATCTTTTGCTTTTGAAACAGGAAACGTTCATAAGAATTTTTTTTCTCTAAAGAAGAAATATTTTCATTTTCAAATGAGAAGTTATACTCATTTGGGTCGTCGTATTTTGACTGTGAAATACGGTTCAAAATAGGGAATTTGTTACGTATGACCAGATTGTTATTATCTGATGTTTATACATAATGGATTTGAAGAATTGTATTATAGGAATAAAAGTAGGAGACGGCGTGTGTGTGTGTAGAATGTGTGTGTAGAATGTGTGTGTGTTTGTGTGTGTTTATGCGCGTGTGCGTATATTTATGTGTGTGTAGAATTCTCTTGGATAAAAATTGATAGGAATCAAGATGACAATTTTTTTTTCCAAATTGTTATCATTTTTTGAGGAAACAAATTTAAAGATTAAATTTAGGTTCAAAACTGGAGCGTTGGAATTTCATTCCAAGGAATAAGTGAATGCCTTAGAAAATAAGTAAATGAAATTTATGCAATTAGTTGGGTCGAAATTAAAAGTTTTTTTTTTTTTTAAGCTTTTCACCCCAGGCAAGGCTGGAAGCCACTAGCACGCAAGGGGTTACAGAGGATTTGGAGCGTGAGCAAATAGGAGTCTGTTGTAGAGTTATTTCCTCAGTGGAAACTGTATTTGGACTAAATTCGTCCTAAATAGGTTCAACATACAAAAACGTTAGGAACTTGTAACAATCAGTATTACGCAGAGTAATCGAGTTGTGGTCGCTGACTACTTTTCCGTATTCGACTCCTACTGACTCCTACTTATAATAGATGGGAGAGTCTATTATCTATAGACTAGGTGTCTTTCACCATAACAGAGTGTTAGAGGAAATGATGTGGAGAAGGATAGTGGATAGATTAAGGCAACTGGAGATGTCGATTGACGTTACACTTGAACAGTTGGAGATCATAGTCATCAGGGAAACAGGAATGAGGAAGGGAGTTCCAGGCAAGGCTGGAAGCCACTAGCACGCAAGGGGTTACAGAGGATTTGGAGCGAGAGCAAATAGGAGTGTTAGAGGAAAGGATGTGGAGAAGGATAGAGGATAGATCAAGGCAACTGGAGATGTCGATTGACGTTACACTTGAATAGTAGGAGATCATAGTCGTCAGGGGAACAGGAACGAGGAAGGGAGTTCCATAGGCGTGAGGTGCGAGATATGAAGCTATTGGAGTAGAAGAGACGTCTACATTTAAGAGTTTCAAAAGTGAAAAAGAGTGGGAACGGGATGCCAGCCTCGTAGGACGCTTGAATTCATGGAGCCTGGGAACCAGCGATAGCAGCTCATCGGAGCAGTTATTAGTGATAATAAATTTAATGGCCAACAACAGTACAGCGTGGTCCGAAAGTATATAAAATATAAAATATAATTTTCTATTTCAACGTTCTGTGGGGTAATGTCAAGGAGAGAGCTTCACATGAACGATACTAGAATGCACATCAACGAAGGACGCCGTTCGGAGAGCCTTTGCAACAATCAACAAAGCACAGCTTCGTAAGAATATCGGACAGGGCATAGCGCCGCATCATTTTGTGTCAGGAAAATGATGGCGTTCATACAGTCCTTCGCGATGTGCGACGGCGTCAATGAAAATGAATAAACTGAATCCCGTACATGTGCTTTGTGTTAATGTATTACTTATCCTTCTATTGTTCTCATGAATTTTTGGTACGGGGACAAGACGTTCGGACCACCCTGTACTATGGTCAAGAAATGGGGGATGTGTCTAATACTGAAGAACAATGCAAAACTGATCCCTCACTTTTTCCTCCTTTCATTTGATTACCTATAAGTATGTTTGTAATTTCATCTATGAATCTAATGGATAGTCCGAAAGTCTTGTCACCCGCACGTAATATAATTTTCCGTTTCAGATGGCTGACACGAAAATGATGAGGGGGGGGGGTCATAAGACCTTCTCGATGTGTGACAGCGTTAATGAAAATGAATAAACTGAATCCAGTACATGTGCTTTGTATTACTGTATTACTTGTCCTATTGTTATCATGAATTTTTTGTACGGGGGACAAGACTTTCGGACCACCCTGTACTATGGTCAAGAAATGGAGGATCTGTCTAATACTGAAAAACAATACAAAACTGATCTCTCACTTTTTCCTCTTTTCATTTGTATACCTATAAGGATGTTTTGTAATTTCATCTTTGAATCTAATGGATAGTAATATAAAATGACCTTATAGGTAATTAAATGAAAGGAGGAAAAAGTGAGAGATCAGTTTTGTATTGTTCCTTAGTATAAGATACATCCCCCATTTGTTTTATATTACTATCAATTAGATTCAGTGACTAGACAGTCGACCGAAATACAGAATGTTCTATTACAAAATTTATAGCACAATGCTTTCACCTTGCTTCCAGAAAATATTCTTTACTCAATGTTTAAGTCGAATGAATTGGAGGGTCGGGGTAAGAGACTGTTTTTATCAGTCTCTTCCCTCGACCATTAAATAAGTAAACATTTATTCATTCAATTTGTTATGTCAATTTACAAGACTAATTTTAAAATTTCATTCAAATTCGATGACAAAAAATATAGCCAAATAAGTAAATTTACCAATAAAAAGTATTTTATTTTAGGAGTAGCGAGCCATCAAAGAAGATGATAAAAAGTTACATTCGTCAGCGTTGAAAAGATACACTGATCAAATTTGATTAACCTCTCACAAAATGGAGTTTGTGAACCTGCGCTTGCAGAAGGTTTTTCCAATAATGAACTGCAAGATTTTTCTAATAAATTGAACGACATTGGAGTTGCCGAATTTGCCTGCACATTCGCCACGCGTCAAAAGAGCAGTTAAATTAACTACTGAAGCTTTACAAATTTTATATGAACAAGAAGCAAGGCACAAGCACATTATTACTAAATTATTGTAATATGAAATAAAACCTTTATTTACTTCAAAGAGAGATTATACTTAACAATTTAGCTATATTATGATGTAATACCGTACAGTAATTGCAGTTTGATTTCCAATAAAGAATGCAAATTTAAAAAATTTTGAATCATAAATTCTCCCCAACATTATTATGGTGTTATATATATACACTTTTATTTTTTGTACTTATTATAATCTAAAAAATGGTGTAAGATCTTATTCATTAATTAGTTTTTGTCATCTTTTTACAAATTTTACAGTTTTCTTCTTATCGAATAGAGCAAAAAATAAAGATGCATATTTTGTTTGTGGTGATTCATAATTAGATTTCTGGTTTGAATATATTTTCCATTCAAAGTATCTAATTATGTATCTAAACATATGAACTTTATTTGGATTTATTCTTGAAATAGTCAAATTTTGAAGCCTCTAAGTAAAAAGCGTTAGGCATTTCTGCACATGTGTTTCAGACGACATTTAAAACTAAATGCTCAGAAAATGATAAAAAGTTACAAATTTAACTTTTGGTATCGGTACTTAGAACATCAAAGCACAGCTTTCAGACTCAGTGCAATGTTGTTTTTTTAAAACATTGGAACAGTTAACCTGTGCTCGTTACCCAACACACAGAGAGGAAAACAGAGAGAGAGAGAGAGAGAGAGAGAGAGAGAGAGAGAGAGAGAGAGAGAGAGAGAGAGAGAGTTGTTTTTGAAAACATTTGAACAATTCACCTGCCCTATTTGGCTACACACACACACACACACACACACACACACACACACACACACACAGAGGAAAACACAGAGAGAGAGAGAGAGAGAGAGATGTTTTTTAAAACATAAGAAACAATTCTCCTGCCCTATTTGGCTACACACACACACACACACACACACACACACACACACATACACAGACAGAGGAAAACACACACACACACACAGATAGAGAGAGAGAGAGATGTTTTTTAAAACATTTGAACAATTCACCTGCCCTATTTGGCTACACACACACACACACACACATACACACACACATACACACACAGAGGAAAACAGAGAGAGAGAGAGAGAGAGAGAGAGAGAGATTTTTAAAACATAAGAAACAATTCTCCTACCCTATTTGGCTACACACACACACACACACACACATACACAGACAGAGGAAAACATACACACACACACACAGATATATAGAGAGAGAGATGTTTTTTAAAACATTTGAACAATTCACCTGTCCTATTTGGCTACGCACACACACATACAGAGGAAAACAGAGAGAGAGAGAGAGAGAGAGAGAGAGAGAGAGAGAGAGAGAGAGAAAGCGAAAGAGAGAAATTTAAAAAAAAATTTGTACAATTAACCTGCCTTACTTGGATAAACACAGGAAAACAGAGAGAAACAGAGAGAGAGAGAGAGAGAGAGAAAGTGAGAGAGAGTGGGAGAAAGAGAGAGAAGTTTTTAAAAACATTTGAACAAGTTACTAGCTGGATACACACAAGAAAACACAGAGAGAGAGAGAGAGAGAGAGAGAGAGAGAGAGAGAGGTTTTTCAAACATTTGAACAATTATCCTGTTCTAGTTGGCTACACACAGGAAAACACACGCATACAAACACACAAGCACATACACAGATGATTTTTTAAAACATTTGAATAATTAATCTGCACTAGTTGGACACACACACACACACACACACATATATATATATATATATATATATATATATATATATATATATATATATATATATAGAGAGAGAGAGAGAGAGAGAGAGAGAGAGAGAGAGAGAGATCTTTTATTTTTGTCTATAAAAGACAAAGAATTTCGAATAAGTTTCTTGGTTATATCAATACGAAACCCGCTCCTTTTCTGTTTCTAAACGCGTGTCTGGCCGGCAATAAAAATGAAATCTCACCCCCTTTGTTTCTCTAATTGTAGCAACGTGTAAGTCTGTTTCTAAATTTACATTCTTCAACTGGCGTTTGCCCCATGGAATTTGACAGCTCCGCCATAAAGTGAAATCGGCCAATAAATCGATGCCTGGTTTTGCCGCGAAACAATTACAGCAAGGTGCTGCCATTTTAGTGTGTTTCCTGTTTCCAAAATGTTCCAAATTGCTCGTCCGGTAATTTGATATCCAAGAATCATTTCCACTTTCTCTCACGCCATTTTCCATGCACAAGGCGGATTTTATTTCCAGACTAGAATTTTAGATCATTAACGCTTGTGATAATACGTGACCAGCAAAATAAACTTCTCTTTGAATTTTAATAACGATCTATAGGCAAAAGATTTATAATGCCTCAATGTTGTGCAATTACTCGCAATACCATTCTTTCAGTATCTGTCTATATTTCTGAGATGAGGTATTATGTACACTATTTACATTATTCGAACTATTGTCCTCATCTTTGTCGCCATATTTATTACAACGTTTCGGCCCTTCAGTATCTGTCTATATTTCTGAGATGAGGTATTATGTACATTATTTACATTATTCGAACTATTGTCCACATCTTTGTCGCCATATTTATTACAACGTTTCGGCCTTTCAGTATCTGTCTATATTTCTGAGAGGAGGTATTATGTACACTATTTACATTATTCGGACTATTGTCCTTCATCTTTTTCGCCATATTTATTACAACGTTTCGGCCTTTCAGTATCTGTCTATATATCTGACATGAGGAATTAAGTACACTATTTACATTATTCGAACTATTGTCCACATCTTTGAAGCCATATTTATTACAACGTTTCGGCCTTTCAGTATCTGTCTATATATCTGACATGAGGAATTAAGTACACTATTTACATTATTCGAACTATTGTCGACATCTTTGAAGCCATATTTATTACAACGTTTCGGCATTTCAGTATCTGTTTATATATCTGAGATGAGGTATTATGTACACTATTTACATTATTCGAACTATTGTCCACATCTTTGTCGCCATATTTATTACAACGTTTCGTCCTTTCAGTATCTGTCTATATATCTGAGATGAGGTATTATGCACACTATTTACATTATTCGAACTATTGTCTACATCTTTGTCGCCATATTTATTACAACGTTTCGGCCCTTCAGTATCTGTCTATATATCTGAGATGAGGTATTATGCACACTATTTACATTATTCGAACTATTGTCTACATCTTTGTCGCCATATTTATTACAACGTTTCGGCCTTTCAGTATCTGTTTATATTTCTGAGATGAGGTATTATGTACATTATTTACATTATTCGAACTATTGTCCACATCTTTGTCGCCATATTTATTACAACGTTTCGGCCTTTCAGTATCTGTCTATATTTCTGAGAGGAGGTATTATGTACACTATTTACATTATTCGGACTATTGTCCTTCATCTTTTTCGCCATATTTATTACAACGTTTCGGCCTTTCAGTATCTGTCTATATATCTGACATGAGGAATTAAGTACACTATTTACATTATTCGAACTATTGTCCACATCTTTGAAGCCATATTTATTACAACGTTTCGGCCTTTCAGTATCTGTCTATATATCTGACATGAGGAATTAAGTACACTATTTACATTATTCGAACTATTGTCGACATCTTTGAAGCCATATTTATTACAACGTTTCGGCATTTCAGTATCTGTTTATATATCTGAGATGAGGTATTATGTACACTATTTACATTATTCGAACTATTGTCCACATCTTTGTCGCCATATTTATTACAACGTTTCGTCCTTTCAGTATCTGTCTATATATCTGAGATGAGGTATTATGCACACTATTTACATTATTCGAACTATTGTCTACATCTTTGTCGCCATATTTATTACAACGTTTCGGCCCTTCAGTATCTGTCTATATATCTGAGATGAGGTATTATGCACACTATTTACATTATTCGAACTATTGTCTACATCTTTGTCGCCATATTTATTACAACGTTTCGGCCTTTCAGTATCTGTTTATATTTCTGAGATGAGGTATTATGTACACTATTTACATTATTCGGACTATTGTGCTCATCTTTCTCGCCATATTTATTACAAGGTTTCGGCCTTTCAGTATCTGTCTATATATCTGAGATGAGGAATTATGTACACTATTTACATTATTCGAACTATTGTCTACATCTTTGAAGCCATATTTATTACAACATTTCGGCCTTTCAGTATCTGTCTATATTTCTGAGATGAGGTATTATGTACACTATTTACATTATTCGGACTAAAATAAATGCAATGATAACAGCAAAAATTCCAATATGAGCACTAGAAAAAATGTTGCTGAAGACATTAGGTTTATAATAGCCAGAAAATCATGCACAGATGTCGTTAAGAACACATTGCAAATTGCATAAAGGCGTTAGTTAGATCCAGTGACAGGACCCGAAGAGTGAGTTCAATACCCGGTTAAGGCAGTGGAGAACTTTCAGAGGGGAATTAACATGTGATAGCTGACATCCATTAAACATGGCACTAGAACAATCTACCCCAGTGAGCGAAATAAAGGTTTCAGTTCGACATTCCAACAACCTGAAGAAGGCCGCAGCGAACAACGGCCGAAACGTTGTGATAAACATAGCGACAAAGATGAGGACAATAGTCCCAATAATGTAAATAGTGTACTATTCTTTTAGTTGCCTTAAATCCTGACCAATGACAATCCCTCTTTATACACTATAAATGAGAGAAGGCAGCACTCATCAATAAGTTTTAAATTCAAGTGTACACTCTTGTGCAAATTAATTGAAACAACCGCTTTAGCTTCCTTTCTTTCACCATGCGGTCAGTTTTAGACCCACTGGAGTACTATATGTAAATATTGTGTACACATTCTTGTTTCAATACATTTTATTCTAACTACATCTTGTGTTTGCATTATTATTCCATGCATTAGTCAAGTTTCAACAGAAAGTAACGGAACTTTTTTTTATGGACGCTGACATATTTTCACATTTGTAGGAAACGCGTTTCGTGTCGTAAGATTATTTAAACTTTTTTACTAATTTCATTATTGGTTCAAAATAGTCAATTTCTTCTATTATTTATCTTTCAAATATTTTAACAAAAATTTATAATGTACTCGATAATTATTTTATACTTTTATTCTTTCTTTATTTCTACTGTTATCATTTGAAATAATAATTCTTAAAATAGTTTTTGTAACATACGGTGGCCGTTAATAATTAAGTATGATTCAAGACTTCATTGTTAAGATAAAACAGTATTTTATTATAACCGCAAAGAAATATTTAACAAGAACAAAGAAGTAAACGTCAAGTAAAGATAATTAACCATTTCAATAAATACCTTGTTAGTAGCCCTGCTCGGCTTAACGTCCGGTATATCCTGAATCAAAACCCAAATCATCGACGTACAATAATTCACACTAATTCGACTGGATAGTTCCACTCAATAGTTACTCAATAATCACTGCAGTCAGTAGCCTGACACCGCAATTTTTACACCTGGCGGAAAAAATATATTCATAAATTCAGAGTGTCACGCTCAAACGTGTCGGTAGTTACTCATTTTCTCCGAGATGCGAATGGTACATAAAGTCTCTCTGAGAAAAAAATCATGTTTATCATTTCTTTTCCTTTCAGCCATTCCGTTCCGTTGTGAATTACGGTGTTATCATATGACGGATATAATAATGCACATAATGGGCAAAATTAAAATAGAAGAATGTTATATGCCGCACCAATGAACACTAATGGACATGTTCCAATCCTCATAAATACGTTGGACACTATTGTAAGTTGGGTGTAATATGTGTCTAGGTAGTCCACCATTAGCAGTGGTTTACCTACTTAACGCCGCTGGCGAGTATTGTAATTTGTTGATGTTATAAAGTTTAGCATTTCATTTCCAACCTCCGTTTTGGTTATTCCTCATTCAGTAAGCCTTTCTATTGTTACAACATCTATAAAAATCCATTGCAAATAATTTTTACTATTGCAAATGCAAATGATTTTACTATAAAAATCCATTGCAAATGATTTTACTATAAAAATGCATTGCAAATGATTTTTACTATAAAAATGCATTGCAAATGATTTTTACTATAAAAATGCATAGCAAATGATTTTTACTATAAAAATACATTGCAAATGATTTTTACTATAAAAATGCATTGCAAATGATTTTTACTATAAAAATGCATAGCAAATGATTTTTACTATAAAAATGCATAGCAAATGATTTTTACTATGAAAATGCATTGCAAATGATTTTTACTATAAAAATCCATGGCAAATGATTTTTATTATAAAAATGCATTGCAAATGATTTTTACTATAAAAATCCATTGCAAATGATTTTTATTATAAAAATGCATTGCAAATAATTTTTACTATAAAAATGCATTGCAAATGATTTTTAATATAAAAATGCATTGCAAATGATTTTTACTATGAAAATGCATTGCAAATGATTTTTACTATAAAAATGCATTGCAAATGATTTTTACTATAAAAATGCAATGTCACAGTTTTTTTATTATGAAGATGCATGGAAAATGATTTTTACTATAAAAATACATTGCAAATGATTTTTACTATAAAAATACATTGCAAATGATTTTTACATAAAAATACATTGCAAATGATTTTTACATAAATATGCATTGCAAATGATTTTTATTATAAAAGTGCATTGCAAATGATTTTTACTATAAAAATGCTGGAGAGTATTGTGTTTTGTTGATATTATAAGGATTATCATTTCATTTCCAACCTCCATTTTGGTTATTCCACATAAAGTAACCCTTCCTACGTTTCAGCAGTTACTGAAGTTGCAATTATGGCAATGCATTGTCTTTTAATCATTTCACCACCATCAAGGCAATAAAGGCACTAAGACACAAGGGGTTACTGAGTGTTAGGGAGTATGTGAATAAAGGAAAAATACTATTAAAGGGAGATAATAATAAAATAAAAAGAATTAAGAAGACAAAATATATCGATTGGCATTATATTTAAATTTTTCAAGATCATTGTTAACTGAGAAGCTGAAAGAGATTTCCACAACTGAGAAGTGCGAGAGAAGAATCAATTAGCAAAAACTTATGGTTACATCTAGCCATTTTCACTGAAAAAATTACGAAACCTTGCCGCCAGCCTAGGACTTCACTTAAATCCATAAAGTCTATAGAATAAATTTCGTCAAAAAAATTAGCATGAAAGTATTTATAGAAAAGGCAGAGGAAAGCTACATTACGGTGGCCAGAGAGTTACTGAAGTCGAGATGGCAGGTTAGGACCAATAACATTGCAGATTCATCTTTAGATTGTATCAAGAATCTCTAAATATATAGGAGGAGAACGGAACTATATAGCAGTAGTATTTAAAACAATGACGATTGGTAGACTTATGAATTTGGAAGATTGATTTTGGATAGGAAAATTGTCTAGAACAACACAGTGAACGCACTGAAAATGTTATAAAAGACAGAACATTAATTTGACGCTCGATTTTAAAGTAATTTATTCTATTTCATTAATATTTTTTTGTATTTCTGCTACCTAATTCTTACAAATGTAGCGATATTATGCGTCGTTTGTCTGTTTTAATTACATGCACACAAATATTTGTCTCAAGCATACACACACAGATATATATATATATATATATATATATATATATATATATATATATATATATATATATATATACGTTTGATACGAAGATGATCTGCATAGCAATTCCGTATTTATTGAGATTCATTGAAAAGAAGAAAAAATAATTACTCCAGGAGACATGATAAATAATTCATTTAATTAATAGTAAAAAAGAACAACAAACATTGCTTGATTTTATTGATTGTGTATCCAACCTTATGACCAGTGTCCAGCTTTCTGCCTGCTATACGAATTAACCACAGAACTTTTCACAGACAAACTCTAATCAAGAAACGTAATGAACATACCTCAGTTGTAAAACTTAATAGGTTCTTTCATTGGCCATAAGATATTACTCGATGCGTCAATAATTATATATATATATATATATATATATATATATATATATATATATATATATATATATATATATATATATATATATATATATATATATATATATATATATATATATACATATGAAATGGATAAATCAAATCCAATAAATATTTTAATATATTTCCTGTTTTCGGTTTTCATAGATACACTTATCTGAGCAAATGCCTAGTTTTTTTATTTAATTGTATTAATTACATTTACCGGCTAGAATATACGAGGAATTTCGTGGAGAATATGCGTTTTCCAGCAGGAATCGAACCAGCATACGGGACCGTCATTAAGCCTGACGTTCTATGACCGTTCAGCCATAGACACTCCCAATTAAATAAGCTTCCAATTACTGAAACAAGTGTATCCATAAAAGGTGTAAAGCGAATATATATATCATAATTGAGTAATTCATCGAGTCTAGAAGAAACCTGGACAGACCGTTTCGTCCTATATTTGGGACTCACCAGCAGCGCGCATCCACTACCGAGAAATAAAACCCGAACAGTTGCGACAGGAGGCAAACGCCATACCAACTGTACCAACGTGCCTCGGTGACGAAGCGGTAACGAATTAGACTGGATATAGCGCAGCTCGATCACATATTCCGTTATGGAACGTGTCCGAGTTTCCCTTACCCATAGCCACGATTGTCTATCTATCTATCTATCTATCTATCTATCTATCTATCTATCTATCTATCTATCTATCTATATTGTGTGTATTTAGGCAGCATTTTTTCATTCATACATGTTTCATTAAATAATATAGATAAGTGTTGTCTATATATGTTATGTAAGTTCTTTTCATATTGTCTGATGAGGTTAATAACATTATCAGTAAACGATGAAAGAAAATCACAATATTGATACATATTTTTTAATCCAATCTAAGCTTTCGGCTTACATAAGCCATTATCAAAGATGACAATTACACTTATCATCAATTTCTTGTTCGTGTATTGCTTAATATATTGTGTAATTGTCATCTTTCATCCGAACACTTATCTATATTATTTAATGAAATATATATATATATATATATATATATATATATATATATATATATATATATATATATATATATATAATTATTTTGGGGATTTAGGCTAATCATATAGCAATTTGTCGAGCTTAGAATAATCCTCGACAGAATGCAGAAAGCACTGGACGGCCGTTTCGGCCTATATTTGGGTTTCATCACTACCGAGAATTGAAACCTGAACCGTTACGATATGAATTACCAAATGTACCAACGAAGAGGTTACGAATTAGACTCGATATAGTGCCGCTCGATCACATATTCCGTGATGGGACTCATCATAGTGTCCTTTACCCATAGGACTGTGCATTTACGAGCTACGACTACTATATGCAAGCCGCTCCATCCAGAGTATTAAAAGCCAGTTCAAGCAAGGATATACAAGTGATAGAAATGATTAGGAGGATTTTGAAATAATCATAATTAAGTAATTCATTGAGTCTAGAAGAAACCTCAACAGAATGCAGAAAGCACTGGCCTTATTCGATATTAAATAAACCAAGAAATGCTGAACATTGTTCCCGGTTCAGACTCCTTCCGCGTCTTTTGAACTGTAGTAGAGTTTTATCTCTTGTTTTGGATTGGCTTCCAGTTCCTTATCCTAAAGTCTTCCCAATTTCGTTCACCCTCAGTAACCCCTTGTATCTTAGTTTAATTATCGCTTTGCTTGGGGTGAAAACATTTTAAAAAAATGTTTCAACATTTTTTAGCATCCACTACAATATATGTGGATTTATATTTCAGTACCGTTTTATTTGTTCCTTACGAAATTTCTTGTGTTATCTAATACATCCAATCCTTGCTTAAAGACGTACCCCGTGCGACCAGCTAAAAAATCACATAAAATTAAAAAATTAAATAAATTAAAAAAGCAAGGCAATAAAGCCACTAAAAACAAGTAGTTACTAAGTGTGAAATAAAAAGAAAAATTATTAAGGAATAAAAGAATAGGGATCAAGAAGACAATAAATAACGATTGACATTGCATTTTCAAAGGTGGAAAGCAAGAAGCCTGAAGTTCGATAGAAGAACCTATTAGCATAGAACTTACGGTTGAATCTAAACAATTCAACTTTAAAATGATGGGACCTCCTGCCAATCTAGTACTGCGCTTAAATTAAGTCTAGGTACGATAGAGGAAAGTTCATCCGTGCAATTAGCATGTAAGTCGTTATAGAAAAGAAACAAGGAAGATACATTACAGCGGAAAGCGACTGAAGCTGGAATGGCAGGTCAGGATCAATAACTTTGCAGATTCTTGTTTTGATTTCATCAAAACTCTTTAAATATGTAGCAGGAGCAACATACAACATTTTGGCTGAAATATTAAAATAAATGTAGATTTATAAATATGTTGCTTCTGGCGAGAACAAAAAAACAAACTCTCTACCACGGCAGAGTGAATGAAGCAAAAACGAAGAATAAGTAATATATTTTCAGTCTGCAAACCGAATTAATACACAGACTACAGAACTCGTTTTCGAATTTGTTTATTACGTTCACTGTTCAGGACACTACTGTAATGTATAAAGATTTCGAAATAAATTAGAACTCTAAGAAATGGTTCAAAAGTGACATTAAAGCTATCTGAATCTGGTTGATACAAACCCAATATAGATGTAATATGCATGAAATAGCCATCTGTTGTTACTTTCGCTTATCGAGCTGTTTGTTTAGTAACCGGGCCTTTGGGACAGAACCCGGGCGTTAACTGAGGAACGACAGTTCATTTTTTGGAGGACATTTTGCTATACTAGTACTCTTTCTGATATCTATTTTTCGTTTTCTATCGTCTCTTAAAATAATTGGACATATCAATTTTTTAATCGTTTGACTCCAAGCAAGGAGAAAATGCCGCTAGCGTACAGGAGATTGAAAATGAAAGTGAAAGTGAAAGTAAAGATTGGAAATGGGGATAATTGATGACAAAAAAGGATAAAAAAAAGAACACAGTTCAAGAAGACAGAAGAAGGTCATTGACTTTACAGATTGTAGTTATCAGGGAAAGAGAAATCGGAAAGGAGTTCCACAGGTGGGAAGTGCGAGAAAAAAACCTGTTAGGCTAGAAGAGGTGTTTGCATCTAGCTCGTTCAACAGTAAAAAGTGGGGACCTTGTTGCTAATCTAGTAGCATGCTTAAATTTATATAGTCGAGGCACCATGAAAAAAGCACTCGCCATCTAAATACAGGGTGTCCATAAAGTTCGTATGCACTTTAAAAAATTTATAACTTTATTTGTATTTGCGATAGAAATAATTTGTAAAAAGGATTAGAAAGCAGTAAATCTGTATTTTTTAAGGTTTTATTGAAATTTTATTTAAGTTTCCACATGTCCTCCATCATTAGCAATACAAAGGGTAATACGATTTTGTAGCTCACGGAAAACATTTGCCAACTGATTTACAGTAATGCCTGAAATCACATTAGTGATTTTAGCTATATTTAAAACTAGGTACATTAAACTTTATAACATTTTTTACAGATTATTTCTATTGCAAATACAAATAAAGTTATAGATTTTTTAAAGTGCACACGGACTTTATTTGTAGAACAGTTAGAGGGAAGCCACATTACGTCGGTGAGAATCTGACTGGAGACGAGATGCCTGGCCGGGATCGATTGCATTGCAGACCCTTCTCTGCATTTTGTCAAGAACCTAGAGTTGCACAGTAAGAGCAGCAGACAATAGATGGCGATTGCATTCAATACAGGGGCGAATGATAGATCTATAAATGTGCGAAATGGTTTTGGAAGAGAAAGATTTTTGGCACGACAGAGCTAACCAAACTTCCTCACTTCAGACTTAGGAAATGACTCGATATAGTTGATCCACTTCATGTCAGTGGAAAACGTGAAGCCAAGAAGGTGTGGAGTTTTGCTCTCCTGGAGTTTACTACCAGCCATGCTGAGGGCAGGCAGAAACGGTTCTCTGTGTTGATTAAATGAAAGCAGTTTTGCTTCGGAGGCATTAAAACGTAAATGTCATGGTAAACGATAATATAGAAACTGTATCTGTGCAAAGCCAGTTTTGCCAACGTTGAATATTGCCAAATTCAATCCTTGGTTGGCAACCGGTCTAGGAGAAGGTCAACTCTGAATCCGAAGGCGGTTGGGTGTGTTAAACAAACATTTAATATAGAAACCGCATTAGCAGCATCTCGCGTACTGTAGCTCCATACCCTACTATCTTCAGGCCATCATGAATTTTATCCCCCCATATATATATATATATATATATACTAAAACACACACACATACACACATATATATATACTAAAATATATACAGAAACATATATATACACGCACACACACGCGTGCACACACACATATATATATATATATATATATATATATATATATACATACTAAAACGCACACACACATATATATGTATATATAGCTTTGAACAGAACAGACGTCATACCTAAGGTAACTTTTCGGCCAAAATTTTTCAAAGATATTCGTTGGCACTATTCATTATATATATATATATATATATATATATATATATATATATATATATATATATATCTCACCAGGGTCGTTTTGTCAGAAAAAGAAACTTTTTGATGTTGTCGGACTGGAGGGGTCGTTCCCAGTATGCGGCACCTTTGGAAGTACCTGAAAAACCATGCCATGGGTTGACCCAAGCCTTGTGAGTGAAATTGGGTAGACGGAACGCTTAGGTTCTGTCGATAGCTGTGCTAGCACGAAGCCACAAGTCACCGTGGCCGAGGGCTTGAGCTTGCTGACCTTGTTCAAATTGTTGATCACGCTAGATAACAGTCTCTTTCCCGGAAACTGTAACTATGGTCTGCTCAGCATAGTTGCAGTATAAACCACAGGTGGGCTCTCTGGGTGTTGAATAAACACAAATGTGCCCGAGAAAGCGTCTGCAATAGGGGTTGGCTTGCCGCCCTAGTAGACAGGCATCCTCGAATACGTGTGGCCACCTACACATACATTGTATAGTGATATTCTGGGGGGGGGGCGTAAAAACAAAGCGTACATCGTTCTATCATCGTTGTACAGTACAGAATTACCTTCTTGGAATATTCAGATCGAAGACCAAATTAAGAAGACGCCGAGGAAGCCTGTGTCAATCACGAAAGAGGACTTTGCTAACGGTTTCTGTAATTGTTGAAGGCATTACTGTGATAATCTAAGGCAAGTCTTTCTGAAATTCTAAATTTCATCAAATAGAATGCTCCAGAGCTACTCAATTACAGTCAAAATAAGAGATTAGCGCAACACAGTCTTTGTGCTTTAATATAAGCCCAATCCATGCTAACGTCAACGAAATAATTATCTCCAAGCTGATAAATCCAGTTAAGAAATCATAGGCGTTAACCTACTTACTGAACAAGCTTTCTGTTATATAGGAATAAAGTGTCGCTGCCGTCACTTGAGTTTGAACGTAGACCGCCAGAGATCAAACACAGGCGATCCCATTATTGAATTAAGCGGATCACGTGATCATAGAGGACACGGAGAGGTAGAAAGTAGCGTGACGTTTAAACGATCGCCATTTCTAGTCTATCCTCTATTACTATACGGACCGCTATTCTCTACTCTATTCACTATACTATTTCTCTATTCAGATCATTATACGGTGGTTACTTGTCGAGCGAGAATTATCGTTCAAGTACTATTAGTGCGAGTGTTATTCGAAAGCGTCTGAGACCAATATTGTTCAACGGCGTTACTATAGTTGTTACTGCGATTACAAAGTCTCTACTACAACGAAAGTGACAACGAATATTCGTTGATATCACAAAAGTGGCAACGAGTGTTCGTTGACATTACAAAACTTTCCATTCTCAGTATATAAAATCTGTGGCAAGAGGATAATTATCACTATCTATAAAAGGCAGGATGTGTATGTGTGTGTGTAACGAATGCACGGCCGCAATTTTCGACGGATTTGCACCAAAATTTACATGCACAAGCTCCGAGTTAGCAAGAAGACCAAGACCGACTTTGCATTTCCCAACTCCCATCGATAGTGGAAATAATCGATTTTTTCAGGCTTCTACGGCAGTTTTCACGTAGTTTGCGGCCATTTTCTACTGGCCAGAGTGAGAGCTGGCTGCCACGAATAGGCAGGAACATTCAATTGATTAGCGTGAGTGCCAACAGCTGACTGACACGAATGTTAACTAGCATGCTAGCATGCAAAAAAAAAATCGATAGCTGCATTCGTCACAAGTGGGAAAAATTTAAATCTGCATGGCACTTTACTCCAATTGGCTCATTCGCTTGCTTAAACTCAACGTTGATTCTGATTCCGCAGAACTGGGTTGGGTGTGAAAGAGTATTTGTTGTTAACATTCTTTTTTCATTCGGTTTTTCCAGTTACGAGTCGTTTTTTTTAAAGCTGATTGTTTTGTGTTCTTTTTTTCGTAACAGATTTAATGTTTAGTATAGAGCTTAGAAAAAATTCGCAGTGTGAGATAGGCAAGAAGTAACTCCTTTAAAGGCAAGGAAGGGAAAAAATATTTTAAGTCAAGTGATAGCGATTGCTGTATGAGTCGTCGATTTTTGAATCAAGCCCGGGCAACGCCGGGCCATGCTGCTATTTTTATTTTAAAATTCATTCAATAGCGGTCTCAACACCGACTCAATGTAGTGAATTACTGTTAAAAAGGCTATGATACTAGATGCGTTATATAAATGGAAGGGAAGAAAGGATAGTAGTTAACGATTGTCCCCTGGTGTGAAAAGGTCAAGTTTGAAGTGTGTCCAGGAAAGTATACACGCGGGAATCTTTTCCTGTAAGTGACAGTTGTTGTTAAAAATGTGTCTTGCTTACATATAGAATACGGAGGAAATGAGGGTGATTCAACTTCGTGGAAGTAACATGATTGTAAAGGGCGAAACTAACTGAACTAGATTATGGAGTTCATCTGAAGATTTGCTATAGAAATAGCTATTGAGTCGCGATAAAAAAGCAGAAGTGTGTAGAATTTTTATCTCCACCCCCACAAGAGTCAGTAAACGATTTTGAAATCAAGAAGAGAAAAGAAGAGTAGCTCCAGCCTATATATGGCAGCAATAATCCATTTTTGGTCATTCCAAGGACTATGCAGTATATGTCCAATCACAATTTTTCATTCAGCATGTCTTGTACAAGTATATTTTTTGTGGGGGAAGTCAACACTTTACAACCCCCATTCTATCGTCGCCCGCATTCTTCATCTTCTTCTTATTATTATTGTTGTTGTTGTTCTTCTTCTTGTTCTTCTTCTATCATGTCTCTCCACAACTTCCAGTCCTTTGTGGATCTTAATAAATTTGGCATTTTAGTTGGCCTCTTAAAACCAGTTCCGTCATCCATTTACTCAAACTACGGGGTCCAGATTTGGCCTTCTTGCCACTTCTTCCTTTTACCATCACCAAAGTCGCCGTTAAAGTGGAGGAAGTTTCAGCTCAAAGAACAAATTAGGAAGAGGGCATCGAAAAAGCATATAATTTTGAACCCATCAAGACTAGAGACGCTTCGGCCCATATACGGTAGCAATAATCTGTTTTTGGTCAAATCTGAGTCAGATAATTCCTGAATCCATATAGATTCTTTGTCCTGTTCTTCAGTGAAAGATTTCGTATATGAGATCCGGTTAAATTTGAACTTTAAATCCGATAGACGGTCTAAGTATGAAGTTTCCCCAAGAGGGTATATGGTCATCGTGACTGGAGAAAACTCAGGAATCGAACAGATATGATATCATGATACAAGCTCAGTTTTTGGGATATTAAACATAATCCAGACTACTTAGAAGTAGTCAATGATGCCATTGCCTTAGGTAGGTCACGTGGATTAAAGGTCTGGATAGTTTCTTGATAGACCTCTTATTGCTGCATTCCCTCTCGCCACTAGTCTTTAGTCTATCAACGAAATCGACTTCTTTTCTTATTCGCTTTATTATACGAAAGGGATAGTCGTTCTAAAATCAATTCTAGGAGGCAGGGGAACGCATGCCAACTCCTTGCCTTAGCATTTCGTCACCTGAGGGATAGCTTCTCTAAGGAAACTGTTTGCCGTAGATGTATCGACACTTCAGAATTCTTGCGGCTGTCTTCATGTCATTCTGGTCTAATGTACAAAACTTAGACAGAAGGAATCCATTAGTCAAAGTTTCGACGCCCTCAGAAACTTCTGACGAGTAGTATGCCATCCTGGACCGGCCTCCGCATCCTGTAACTGTATATTTTACACATTTATGTTAAACTCAGTACTTTGTTACTCGCTTAAGTATCATTTAAAGGTAAGGGATACTTATGGCTTTTACCATCACCAAAGTCACTGTTAAAGTGGAGGAAGTTTCAGCTCTGTTATGGTCCAAGTTCCTTGTACCACGGTGATGGTCCAAGTTCCTTGTACCACAGTGATGGTCCAAGGTTAGAGCCAATGAAGAAATAACTCAAACACAGGTATGGAATAACAAAGATGTATTATAACAGAAATATAATACAAAGTAGAAGTATTAGTAATGAACTCTGTTGTCTCGACAAGTATCACTATTCCAATGTTCTTACAATTATCTCTCCTCCCTCTTGAGAGGCGCAGTATTTATCATTTCAGGAATAGTCCATTATTATTATTATGGGTAAGTTCTCATAACAAGCTCAAAGGACAAATTAAGAAGATGGCATTCAAAAAGCATGGATTTTTGAACTCATCAAGACTGGAGACGCTTCTGCCCATATACGGTATCAATAATCTATCTATGAAGTAGCAGAGGAAAAGATCTTCATGGGAACACGTGCCAACTCCTTGGCTTAGCATCTTAGAATCTGTTTGCCGTAGATATGTCGACATTTTAGAATTCTCGCGGCTGTCTTCACGCCATTCTGGTCTTATGTCCAAAACTTAGACAAGAGACATCCATCAGTTCCAATTTCTACACCCTCAGAAACTTCTGACCAGTAATATGACATCATGGACCGGCCTCCGCATCCTGTAACTGCATATTTGACACGTTTATGTTAAGCTCAGTAGTTTGTTACTCGTTTAAGTATCATTTAAAGGTTTATGAGCATTGAAAGCGGACTGAATACCAACGAAGGATCTGAAAATTCGAAGCGGTGGGGATTAATGACTTCATTTATGATGGCCATTGCAGAATAATCGATCGGATATCTAACCTGACTTGTATTAGCCATAGAGGCTGGTTCCAGTTCAGGGACTTCTGAATATCATACCTTATGACGGGCGTATATATCAAGTCGAATCAGTTAATGGTAATTTTATGTCAGCTGACCTATTCTGAGGTAGTCATTTTATGCTATAATTCTCAAGAGCTTTTTTTGGAATTAGTCTCCATAATCCTAATTTTATTTAAAATTTGCTTTCAACTGACATTTCTTCTCTCTGACTTCGACAATTAATGCCTTCATGCTTTTTGTCTTCCAGCTTGTCGAAATCTTCTTCTGTAGTTCCTGTTTTGAAGAATCCGGGAGAGATTTTTTTTAATCCTTCGACCTGCTTTTGTCAAAGAAGCTCTAATGAAAGATCAAAGTGTTGTTTTTTTTTATTATTTTATTAAATGTTTCAATCCTTTCTAGCACGTTCAAATTTTTGGTTAAAAATCTTGTTTTTCTTGAGTCAGCGAGAAGGCTAAAGGTTAATATAGGGATTTTCTTTTTGCTTCTGTTTTGGCGTTGAAAACACATTGTTTTGGAAATTCTTGCAAAAATCAAATAATTGTCGGATTTTAATGGAATTTTCAGGACTTATTCACAAATGAATGAAATTATTATATCAATATTTGTTTTAGAAATATTTGATAATTGTTTTTTTTTTACATCTGTTACCCCCCCCCCTCTTATTTATTTTTATGAAATTTCGAGAAATTATAATTTCAGGATTTTCCTATTTATATTATGGAAAAACTGGACTCTTTGGAGAATTTAAATCATCAATTTGTTTTTTTTTCAAACAGAAACACTATTTACCGAAAATGAGCTCTGAATCGTAAAAGAAAAATGCCACAAAACTATGAAATTGTTTAATTGGAAAAGCTTTTAATTGTTTTATAAATAAGATATATTGTCTTAAAAAACATTTTTGTCGATTAATAATAAATTTTTACAAGAATTTTAATTAGAAAAAGTTATTAATTTTTAACTCTTTTAAAATTCTGTATTTTTAATATTCTAGAATGTTCCAATAATGTTATCGGTAGTTATTTTTAGACTAAAAAAATGCAAACAGAACATTCCGTAATTTGATGCGCGTGCAAGACGGTTTTCAGCATGGCTAGACGTTTTTTACATCAATTTCTGTTTACTCTTACATCCAGGAGTAAAAGTCTTAAGTTATTTCAGTCTCTTAGATTAAGCATTTTTCATTATTTTTAATTTTTGGCAAATTTTTCTTTATTGTTATTTTTGTTGCTTTTTATTCTAATTTAAGTTTTTTTATCATTTCACTCCAAGTAAGATGCACAAAATTACTGTGTGAAAAATTTTCCAGGTTTTTTCATATTAAGTCACTTTTTGTTGAAGTGTGTGAACTCAGCTCAAGAGGCAATCCAACTCCCGAATGTCCTTTTTTTAGGCTGAAATTGGCTCCAGTTTTTATTTTATTTCTTTAGGCAGGAGTGGATGCTATTGGGTGGGAATTCTGGATTGTATTGCTAATTCTTTTCTTTGAGTGTGTGAATAAATGGAAGATATGTGTGGAGCCTATGCACAGCTGACAAAGTTTTAGTTCAGTTTTGAGCATTCACATCTGGCCAGTGATGGAAATTGGTGTAGTGAGAACTGACAAATTCGCAAAAAGAACTAATTGTTAAGCTCTGGAAAAAAGCTAAAACTTACAGGAAAACCTCCGACAACTTGAATATTCCATTTACTGCCATTAGTTCATTCATTGCAAGGTATGAAAAAACTCAAAACTGTTCAAAAACAAAGAAGAACAAGTACAACACGGAAGAATATTTCAAGATCCTCGAGGAAATTAATGCGTTAAATTAAACAAAATTCAATGGTTACACGTCAACAGTTGTAGGCTGATTTGCTTTCATCAGGAATTTGTCATGGACAATAGGCAATGAAATTCATAGGAACAATCTAAAGTCATGATCCTCTCGGAAAACTGCTATTGAAAAGACACAGAGATGACAGATATGAAATTCGTTCGTAACCATAAGCATGGAAAATCGAATCGGGAAAGAGTATTATGGACAAACGAAACCAGAATTGAGTTGTTTGGATGTAATTCTAGAAATCATGTTTGTAGGGAAAATGGCGATGCCTTCAAACAAAAGAACACAGATCCAACAGTGAAATTTGGTAGTGGAAGCATCATGGTTTAGGAATGTTTTTCTGCCAAAGGTACAGGCAACATATCAGTAATAGATGGTAGAATGAATGCCGCAGCATATCAAAATATTTTAGAAGCAAATTTCATGATTTCGTTTGAAAATCTTGAACTTCCTTCTGATTGGATCTTCCAACAAGATAATGATCCTAAGCAGACGGCAAAATCTACGAAGAAATGGCTTGCTGAAAAGAATGTATGGCCAGTGGATAAAGGTGTTGGTTAGATCCAGTGACTAGACCAAAAGAGTAGTGAGTTCAATACCAGGCTACAGCAGTGGTGAAACAAAACTTGGAGAGTAGAGTTAAACAGAAGAAGCATGGCAGGTGGAACTGGAACAATCTACCCCGGTGGGCGAAATAAAGGGTTCAGTTCGAAATTCCAATCAACTGAAGAAAGCCGGGGTGTACATCGGCCGAAACGCTGTAAATATAGCAATGAAGATGAGGATAACAGTCCGAATAATGTAAATAATACAAAGAATCATAATACCTCATCTCAGAGATATAGACAGATATATAGAGAGACATAGACATAAAGGCCGGAGGGTACAACGGCCGAAACGTTGTGAATATGGCAATGAATATGAGGATAACCTCACCTCATTTCAGAGATATAGACAGATAAGAAGAGGTTGGTTGCTGTAGAAGTGAATAATGGCAATTTTGCAAAGTATTAAATGCAGATTATGTATTCTTTTTTTATTGTACGAATTTTTTTTCATCATTTAAAATGGATAAATGGGATTTATTTCTATAAAATTAATTTTTTCTGTTTACTATGCATATTTAGATACTATGCATTTGTGTACAGTTAATTATATAAAAGTGTGTTTATTCATCACTTGCAAATGAAATAAATTAAAAATTTGTATGTGTACGTGTTGTGGAGTTATTTCCACAGTGGGAACTGTATTCGGACTAAATGCGTCCCTAATAGGTTAAAAGTACAGAAACGTAATAAAGTGTTACGCAGAGTAATCGAGTTGTGGTCGCAGACTACTTTCTTCTTTTCTCGACTACTACTGACTCCTACTTATAATAGATGGGAGAGTCTATTATCTAGACAAGGTGTCTTTCACTATAACACCCCCTCCTAAAACTTTACTCCCCATGCATCTGTTCCATTTTTTGTTGGAATTGCATCTGTCTATTGAAAGTTTCCTCCTGTAACTGCTTCTGGAATGCTTTTTGTTGTTCTAATATTTTCGTTTGTTGTTCCAACTGGAACTTTAAAAAATCCTGGAATAGACTTTTGCATTCCTCCGTTTTTTTTTCAAAGTGTAAATTCGAGACTTTGTCGCCCAAGTTATTTGTGGCGAACAAAATTTTTCTTCCTCCCTATGAGTGCGAATTTCGTCGTTAAAACCACTGTGGCGGACGAACTTTTTCTTCCTTGTTATGAGTGCAAATCCTCGCCGCTTAAAGTTATATTGGTGAACGAATTTTTTTCCCCTCAGTATGAGTGCGAATTCTCGTCGCCAAAAGTTATATTGGCGAACGAATTTTTTTCCTCCGTATGAGTGCGAATTCT
>OZ038515.1:57862231-57884731 GCA_964036315.1 Acanthosepion esculentum
ACTACACAACTTTTGCGTCAATCGTAAATAAGACGTGTGACGATTTTCGCTTGTCCGAATTATCGGCGGACAACTTTAAGTGTCTAATATTCGTGCTAGGCTTAGTGTCTAAGAAAGACAGTGAAATGCGAAGACGCATTTTAGCAAAGCTCGAAAATGAGCAAAACACGACGTTACAAAAGCTAGCAGAGTCAACAATGCGTAAGCATTAAGCAAGATTCAGAGAAAATTGAAGAAACTGCGATCGCAAATGTGAAGAAAGTAAATAGAAAGACGCGTTTCCGTTCTCCATCGCCTGAACGGAAGTGGTATCCTACTACAAGAAGGAACAGAGAATATAAGAAAAAAACCCTCCGAGTGCATGTTATGGATGCGGCCAGTGGCACTGGTATAATGACTGTCCATATAAAAATAAAGCTTGCAGAAATTGCAAGAAAGTAGGACATAAAATGTCCAAGTGTAGAAAATTAAACAGTAGTCGAGTAAAAGTTACTAAGTCAGATGAAGACCAAGACCGAAATATTCGGAAATATTTACATGTAAAAATGTACAACAAGAAGGTTAAAATGCAACTGGATTCAGGATGTGACATTTCTATTATTAACACACAAACATGGAAAAATCTAGGAAAACCAACTCTATTAAAGTCCAACAAAATAGCCAGGACGGTAACGGGAAAAAGGATTAATTTTGTAGATGAAATATGGGTGAATATTAATTTTAACGACAAAACAATAAAAATGAAAATTTTTGTGATGAAAAACACGAACAACCTGTTTGGGACTGACGCAATCGCTAAGTTCAATCTATGGGACGTGCCGATTAGTTCTTTTTGTAACAACATTACTGAAAGCAAAAATAATATAAAAGATTTGCAAACAGAATTGAAAATAGAATTCCCCGAAGTTTTCGCTAAAGGACTTGGACATTGTACGAAAGCATCAGCAAAAATACAGCTGAAGAAAAATGTTCAACCAATTTTTAAGAAAAAGCGGAGTATTCCTTTTGCAGTATTAGAAAAAATTGACCAAGAACTCGAAAGACTAACGAGAATTGGTGTGATTTCGAAAACTGAATACAGCGACTGGGCAGCTCCAGCTGTCTACGTAAAGAAGTCGGGCGAAATTCGCGTCTGCGCCGATTTTTCAAACGGTTTAAACGACGCAATAGAAGAGTATCACTACCCACTACTAAGTCCCGAAGAAGTATTCGCAAAATTAAATGGCGGAAAAATATTTTCTAAAATAGACCTTAGCGAGGCATACTTGCAAGTGCCCATGGATAAGGAAAGCGCAAAGTTGTTATGCATTAACACGCATAAAGGCTTGTTCAGATACGAACGTTTACCGTTTGGAGTGAAGACAGCACCCGCAATATTCCAACAAATCATGGACACTATGTTATCCGATTTAGACTACACGATAGCATATCTCGACGAAAAAGTGAATCAGTGAATGAACACAAACACCGTTTACGCAAAGATTTTGAAAGATTAAGAAGCTATGGTTTTAAAGTAAAAGAAAACAAATGCGATTTTCTCCTGGAAGAAATCAAGTATCTGGGACATATTGTGAATAAAGATGGGAAAAAGCCAGACAAAAATCGAGCATCAGCAATAAAGGATATGCCTGAGCCAATGGATATTAAATCTCTACAAAGTTTCTTAGGCTTGGTATCATATTACCAGGATTTTATCCCAGACCTCCACATTCTACGAGCTCCCCTTAACGATCTACTAAAAAAAGAAAAACCGTGGTTATGGAAAAAAGAATGCGAGCAAGCATTCAAGAAAATAAAAGAAAAACTAACATCAGATCTATTTCTAGTACATTTTAATCCAAAACTAGATATCATCGTGGCAAGCGATGCCAGTACTCATGGTGTAGGAGCGTGCATATTGCACAAGTGGAAGGATGGTAAAGTTCCACCGATCGCTCATGCAAGCAGATCGTTACTACATGCTGAACGAAATTATTCCCAAATTGAAAAAGATGGATTTGGCAATTATTTTCGCCGTAACAAAGTTCCATCGTTACATACATGGACGATATTTTACGCTGCAGACAGACCACAAGCCTCTAGTAACGATATTCGGTTCTAAGAAGGGCCTGCCAACATACACCGCAAATAGATTACTTAGGTGGGCGACAATTTTGTTAAACTATAATTTTAATATAGAATATTTGTCCACGCACAAAATTGGTCACGCAGATGGTCTATCAAGACTCATTCGGAAAGCAACAGAACCTTTAGAGGATACGGTAATTGCATCCCTCAGAGCAGAGGACGAAGTTGAAGAAAATTTGGCAAACACAATTCGAGAGTTACCAGTATCGCTTAAGGACATCAAAAAAGAGGCAGTAAATGACAAATACATCATTGAAATAAAAGACAAACTAGCCAAAAAAGACGTAAAAATTCAAGAAACATTCTCTCTATGTGATAATGTTCTAATATACAGTGAAAGGGTAGTAATCCCTAGTACACTCCAAAAAAGGATACTGAAAGACTTTCATGCGGGTCACCCGGGCATAAATAGAATGAAGAGCCTCATGAGAGCATACGTCTACTGGCCAGGTATGAACAACGACATCGCGTCTATGGTCAGCAGATGTAAAGGCTGCATTTTGGCTTCAAAATCACCACAAATTCTACAGAAGCCATGGCCAAAAACCGACAGACCATGGTCAAGGATTCATATTGATTTTGCGGGTCCAATTGACGGATGGCATTATTTGGTCGTAGTTGACAGCTACAGTAAATGGCCCGAAGTTTTTCAAATGAAGAGGCCAACATCACAAAATACAATAAATAAATTACATGAATTATTTGCAAGGTTTGGAGTGGTAGATACTATATTTAGTGACAATGGTACCCAATTCACAAGCAATGAATTCACAGAATTCTGCCAGAATTTCCTGGTGGATCACGTGAGGATTCCTCCGTATCATCCACGCAGCAACGGACTAGCCGAAAGGTTTGTCGTTACCCTAAAAAGGGCTCTTAGGAAAGCAACGGGTACACCGACTAGAAAGGCATTACAGTTATCCTTGCAAGTTTACCGCATTACCCCAAATAAATCTGCCCCATCAAGTCAATCACCTGCGGAGCTAAGGTTTGCTAGGAAAATCAGATCTGCATTCGATAAATTGATACCAAAAAATAAAATACACACACCAGTCGCAATGGTTCCTAAGAGAAAATTTAGTATAAATGAAAAAGTTTTTTTTAAGAACTATAAAAATAATGCAACATCGTGGGAACCAGGAGTCATTCAAAAGCGGATTGGGAATATGATATATATGGTAAAAGGTAAGGATTTTCCCATAAAAGGCACATTAACCGACTAAAGAAAAGGAGTACTGAAGAATCGGAAGAAACTCCACAAGTAGAAGAAGAATTATTCGAACTATATGATACGTTTGACCTACAAGTGCCACAGACAGAACAAAAACAGCGCAGATCTGGGAGAAAGCGAAAAGCGACTAAACAATTCATTATGGATCCGAAAAGAAAAAAATATTGAAGAAGAAAAAAAAAAAAATTTTTTTTTTCACATCGAAAAAACAATTTTAGGGGGTGTGTGTTGGGGCGCACCCACCTTCCCAACCACAATAGACTGATCCTATTATTATAAATAGAACAGTAGTTCTAGAGACTGTGAGTAGTGTAGCAGTGTAGTGCAGTGCAGAGTGAGACTTCTGTAGTGATCAGTTACACTTCCGTTTCTCGACCGGAAGATACCGTTGGACTTTATTACTATTACTTATTGTTACTACTAACCTACGTTCGTTCTACTACTAATCTCTCTGATGTAAATACCTCTCTGAATATACCAGTATTTTTCCCTACGACTGTGTTTGTTCGTTATTACCATATACTCACGTGGAAACACTCAACATCTCAACAATCATTAAACGAAAAAAGAAAATCACAATATTGATACACATTTGTTAATCCTACCTAAGCTTTCGGCTTACGTAAGCCATTATCAAAGATGACAATTACAGTACAATATATTAAGCAATACACGGACAAGAAAGTGATGATAGTCTATTTACATTGCAGATTCCCAAGCAACGATAAACTCGGGCAAATAAGACGCTGCAAGCGAAAATCGCACCGCAGCTCATGACGTCACACATGACCACGCGAGAGTGAAAACGAGAAGTATTAAGTATGGGAAGCCGTTGGTATATGCACGAGTTTGTCGTTGCTTGGAAATCTTTCAATTAAACCGAAACAGACTATCATCACTGTTTTGTCAGTGTATTGCTTAATATATTGTACTGTAATTGTCATCTTTGATAATGGCTTATGTAAGCCGAAAGCTTAGATAGGATTAAAAAAGTATGTATCAATATTGTGGTTTCCTTTTTTTGTTTAATGATAATGTTATTAAGCTTATCAGACGATACGAAAAAGAATGGGCATAAAATAAATAGACAACACTTGTCCATATTATTTAATGAAACATGCATCAATATATACATATACATATACATATACATATATATATATATATATATATATATATATATATATATATAAAAGTGAACATAGAAGTCAACAATTAGTGTTGATTCTATGTTCACTTTTATATTTACACACGCTCTATCTCTGATATTGAGCACTTTATTCCATAAATATAGCACACTTTAAGACTATATTTCTTCATATATATATATATATATATATATATATATATATATATATATATATATATGTGTGTGTGTGTGTGTATAACATTGTAATTATGTCAAGCGGCTGCTAGTTACAGTTTGTGGGAGAAAGCGCATAATCGTGTATGGTTGAGCGAAGACGCCCAAATCAAACAACAACGTGGGCAGAGTTACGTCTACACAATTTCACTCATAAGGTTTGGGTAAACCCTTTTAATGGATTCCAAACAATGGCGTTACACGCTGTGATCATTTGCTGAGGCCGTTATATTAAAAAATGTTCCTTCTTGACAAGTCGATCTCGTTGAGGTTCGAAATCTGACCTCTCGGTGGAAACGCTAAAATGTTTATAAAGTGACATTACAAATTCAAATTTTTTCCTTCTAAGCGAATTTGAAGACTGAGTTGTCTTTATTTATTGGGCATTATTTTAACTGCAAGCGCATTGCATCATATGTTCATACGATCTTTTAAATGGCTTCCATAATTTCACAGCAAATTTAATTTCTTCTGATTAACCAGACCTGTGAGTTAATATACTTTTATATTTTTCTCCGATCGACTTGACGCTTTATTGCAGCTATAGTTTGTTTATGTCACTCAAGGGGAATTTAACAGTGTCTCGTTTGATGGTGATTATTTCAGTCGATAAAAAGAAGGTATTGGTGATGATGCATTTAATATTTCTCAGACACTCAACGATGTTGTTTTGAATCATACTTTCCCGACTATTTTTGTAGATCTAAGAGAATGACAGTTATGAGAAGAAAGCATCCTTGAAGTGTCCTTGTGAATATCTAATTCTTTGAGACTAGATTCTACCATTCCAATCAATAAATTCCAACTACTTTATCCTACACGCTTATATCTTAATTTCCGAGCTGTTACTACAAAGTTTTGACAGAAATATCTCCCACATTTTAAGCTGTCACCTTTGTGGTGATAATGAATTTAGGATAGTGGCAATAGTATCTACATCTAGTTAATGTCTTAACATTTCTGCGCTGATACGATGGGTTACCATCATGGCATGGAACGATTCACACCGTGCGTCTGTTGTTGAAATGATTTATGACGGGTGAATCTGTAAATGCAAGCCATGGAAGTTTTCGTGCTCATTTCATGTTACGTCGGAATGATGCTGTTCCTGATAAAAAAAAAATCGATACTTCTATATGGAGTAATTGATAGCGGCTCGGATTGAGGAATCGGAGAGCCAAGTTCGAATTCCAGTCGAATCTATTACATTCACTTACGTGCTAATACCCTTGGGAAAGGTATGAATCTTCTTCTTCTCTCCTCCCACCCAGCTATTGGTAAATAGCAGTACAGACTGGGTTCTATAGCCTTGGATGGCAACTGGTCTAGGAGAAGGACAACTCTGAATTCAAAACCTGCGGAGGGTTGGCACATAGTTCACCAGCTCTCTATATTCAGCCCTTCAAAAAGTGTCGATTGTTCTGCATAAAGCCTTCATCACTGTAATCAAACCACATGTGCTGGTGTTTGGCTCTCGGTTTGAAAAAATTGTGTAGTGTTATAACAGATGATGGAAAGTATAATACAGAAATAAAAATGTACACAGGAATTTGGAGGCATGGGGGAGTAGTGGATAGGGGCTTCGATTGAGGAATCAGAGAGCCGACTTAGAATTCTAACCAAATCCATTACATTCACTTACATGCTAATACCATTGGGAAAGGTATGAATCCTCTTCTCCTCCCAGCTATGGGTAAATAGCAGGACAGACCGGGTTCTATAGCCTTGGATGGTAACTAGTCTATCGCAGAAAGAAATGGCTACTGAATGAAAAATCGGCCTCGACAGTCACGTATCGAAAGATTGCTTAAACATGTGTCACGTATGGCACATAACTGACTGACTGACTGATAGGGGTTGAAAATTTCAGGGCCACAGGTCCAGTGATTAAAAGATCTCGACGTCCTGAGTATGACGATAAACTACATCTGCGTCCTGGGTATGACGATAAACTACATCCGCGTCCTGGGTATGACGATAAACTACATCCGCGTCCTGGGTAAGACGATAAACTACATCCGCGTCCTAGGTAAGACGATAAACTACATCCGCCATGAGGGTAAGACGATAAACTTCATCTGCGTCCTGGGTAAGACGATAAACTACATCCGCGTCCTGGGTAAGACGATAAACTACATCTGCGTCCGGGGTAAGACGATAAACTACATCCGCGTCCTGGGTATGACGATAAACTTCATCTGCGTCCTGGGTAAGACGATAAACTACATCCGCGTCCTGGGTATGACGATAAACGACATCCGCGTCCTGGGTATGACGATAAGCTACATCCGCGTCCTGCGTATGATGATAAACTACATCCGCCAGGAGGGTAAGACGATAAACTACATCCGCGTCCTGGGTAAGACGATAAACTACATCCGCGTCCTAGGTAAGACGATAAACTACATCTGCGTCCTGGGTATGACGATAAACGACATCCGCGTCCTGGGTATGACGATAAACTACATCCGCGTCCTGGGTATGACGATAAACTACATCCGCGTCCTGGGTAAGACGATAAACTACATCCGCGTCCTGGGTATGACGATAAACGACATCCGCGTCCTGGGTATGACGATAAACTACATCCGCGTCCTGGGTATGATGATAAACTACATCCGCCAGGAGGGTAAGACGATAAACTACATCCGCGTCCTGGGTAAGACGATAAACTACATCCGCGTCCTAGGTAAGACGATAAACTACATCCGCCAGGAGGGTAAGACGATAAACTTCATCTGCGTCCTGGGTAAGACGATAAACTACATCCGCGTCCTGGGTAAGACGATAAACTACATCTGCGTCCTGGGTAAGACGATAAACTACATCCGCGTCCTGGGTATGACGATAAACTACATCTGCGTCCTGGGTAAGACGATAAACTACATCCGCCAGGAGGGTAAGACGATAAACTACATCTGCGTCCTGGGTAAGACGATAAACTACATCCGCGTCCTGGATAAGACGATAAACTACATCTGCGTCCTGGGTAAGACGATAAACTATATCCGCGTCCTGAGTAAAACGATAAACGACATCCGCGTCCTGGGTAAGACGATAAACTACATCCGCGTCCTGGGTATGACGATAAACGACATCCGCGTCCTGGGTATGACGATAAACTACATCCGCGTCCTGCGTATGATGATAAACTACATCTGCCAGGAGGGTAAGACGATAAACTACATCCGCGTCCTGGGTAAGACGATAAACTACATCCGCGTCCTAGGTAAGACGATAAACTACATCCGCGTCCTGGGTATGACGATAAACGACATCCGCGTCCTGGGTATGACGATAAACTACATCCGCGTCCTGGGTATGACGATAAACTACATCCGCGTCCTGGGTAAGACGATAAACTACATCCGCGTCCTGGGTATGACGATAAACGACATCCGCGTCCTGGGTATGACGATAAACTACATCCGCGTCCTGGGTATGATGATAAACTACATCCACCAGGAGGGTAAGACGATAAACTACATCCGCGTCCTGGGTAAGACGATAAACTACATCCGCGTCCTAGGTAAGACGATAAACTACATCCGCCAGGAGGGTAAGACGATAAACTTCATCTGCGTCCTGGGTAAGACGATAAACTACATCCGCGTCCTGGGTAAGACGATAAACTACATCTGCGTCCTGGGTAAGACGATAAACTACATCCGCGTCCTGGGTATGACGATAAACTACATCTGCGTCCTGGGTAAGACGATAGACTACATCCGCCAGGAGGGTAAGACGATAAACTACATCTGCGTCCTGGGTAAGACGATAAACTACATCCGCGTCCTGGATAAGACGATAAACTACATCCGCGTCCTAGGTAAGACGATAAACTACATCCGCCATGAGGGTAAGACGATAAACTTCATCTGCGTCCTGGGTAAGACGATAAACTACATCCGCGTCCTGGGTAAGACGATAAACTACATCTGCGTCCGGGGTAAGACGAAAACTACATCCGCGTCCTGGGTATGACGATAAACTTCATCTGCGTCCTGGGTAAGACGATAAACTACATCCGCGTCCTGGGTATGACGATAAACGACATCCGCGTCCTGGGTATGACGATAAGCTACATCCGCGTCCTGCGTATGATGATAAACTACATCCGCCAGGAGGGTAAGACGATAAACTACATCCGCGTCCTGGGTATGACGATAAACGACATCCGCGTCCTGGGTATGACGATAAACTACATCCGCGTCCTGCGTATGATGATAAACTACATCCGCCATGAGGGTAAGACGATAAACTTCATCTGCGTCCTGGGTAAGACGATAAACTACATCCGCGTCCTGGGTAAGACGATAAACTACATCCGCGTCCTAGGTAAGACGATAAACTACATCTGCGTCCTGGGTATGACGATAAACGACATCCGCGTCCTGGGTATGACGATAAACTACATCCGCGTCCTGGGTGTGACGATAAACTACATCCGCGTCCTGGGTAAGACGATAAACTACATCCGCGTCCTGGGTATGACGATAAACGACATCCGCGTCCTGGGTATGACGATAAACTACATCCGCGTCCTGGGTATGATGATAAACTACATCCGCCAGGAGGGTAAGACGATAAACTACATCCGCGTCCTGGGTAAGACGATAAACTACATCCGCGTCCTAGGTAAGACGATAAACTACATCCGCCAGGAGGGTAAGACGATAAACTTCATCTGCGTCCTGGGTAAGACGATAAACTACATCCGCGTCCTGGGTAAGACGATAAACTACATCTGCGTCCTGGGTAAGACGATAAACTACATCCGCGTCCTGGGTATGACGATAAACTACATCTGCGTCCTGGGTAAGACGATAAACTACATCCGCCAGGAGGGTAAGACGATAAACTACATCTGCGTCCTGGGTAAGACGATAAACTACATCCGCGTCCTGGATAAGACGATAAACTACATCTGCGTCCTGGGTAAGACGATAAACTATATCCGCGTCCTGAGTAAAACGATAAACGACATCCGCGTCCTGGGTAAGACGATAAACTACATCCGCGTCCTGGGTATGACGATAAACGACATCCGCGTCCTGGGTATGACGATAAACTACATCCGCGTCCTGCGTATGATGATAAACTACATCTGCCAGGAGGGTAAGACGATAAACTACATCCGCGTCCTGGGTATGACGATAAACTACATCCGCGTCCTAGGTAAGACGATAAACTACATCCGCGTCCTGGGTATGACGATAAACGACATCCGCGTCCTGGGTATGACGATAAACTACATCCGCGTCCTGGGTATGATGATAAACTACATCCGCCAGGAGGGTAAGACGATAAACTACATCCGCGTCCTGGGTAAGACGATAAACTACATCCGCGTCCTAGGTAAGACGATAAACTACATCCGCCAGGAGGGTAAGACGATAAACTTCATCTGCGTCCTGGGTAAGACGATAAACTACATCCGCGTCCTGGGTAAGACGATAAACTACATCTGCGTCCTGGGTAAGACGATAAACTACATCCGCGTCCTGGGTATGACGATAAACTACATCTGCGTCCTGGGTAAGACGATAGACTACATCCGCCAGGAGGGTAAGACGATAAACTACATCTGCGTCCTGGGTAAGACGATAAACTACATCCGCGTCCTGGATAAGACGATAAACTACATCCGCGTCCTGGGTAAGACGATAAACTATATCCGCGTCCTGAGTAAAACGATAAACGACATCCGCGTCCTGGGTAAGACGATAAACTACATCCGCGTCCTGGTTATGACGATAAACTACATCCGCGTCCTGGGTAAGACGATAAACTACATCCGGGTCCAACAGCAAGACCTCTGATAATACGTTTTTGAAAGAATAATGTTGCCGGCTATACGTTTTTGAAAAATATTACCAGCTATACGTTTCTTGAAAAAATAATATTACCAGCTGTATGTTTTGTAAAAATAGTATTACCAGCTATACGGTTTTGAAAAAGTAATATTACCAGCTATATATTTTTGAGGGAAAAAATATTAACAGAAATAGATTTTTGCCAAAACAAAAATATTACAAAAAAAAAAAAACAAGTTGTCGGCATTAAATGACCCATTGAGGTTGATGTGCCATAAAACAAAACAAACAAACAAAAGACCTCGACGCGCTCGAACCTCTGTCTGATGGAAATTTTTAGGAATCGTCTGCAGCGAATAGGTGACACAGTTTGGAGGATGTCATTTTAAAAATCAAATAAATAAAAAATGTAGCCCTTTATTTACACAACAGTGAAATAGGATTTTTAGTAGCAGTTCCCTTAGTTTTTTTGTCAACCTTTAAAATGTAGGTGTATTTCTGTCGCATTAATTAATTTCGGACAGTTTCCTCGTCGTTGTTGTCTGGAGAACAATACCACGGCTGTTTTCTGATCAATTCATCGAAGGACGAAATTTTTTTTTTCGTTATAACACATCAGTGCCCTCAAAAGCGTTTAATCGTATTTGTTGCCGTCATTAAAGGTTTCGGTTGGTATTCTTCATTGATCAGCCGCATTTAAACTCCAACAAATGTCAAACTGAGCATTTAATTTGAACCGTGAAGCTATTTTATGTTATTCTTTTAGCAGTCGCGGCCACAATCCTTCCAGAGGATTGCGATGACCAATAATCATTACATCGGGCCTAATGACCGCATACCAGATTCTGTAAGCTTGCGGGTGGTGTAATTGCATTCATTTTTCATTAAATCTAGGGAGCCATCTCTGTGTAAACAGAAGGACTTCATGCCACTTAACGTTAAAACACCAGTTGTAAACTTAGATGTGTGGGTGGTGTAGTGGGCAATGCCTAGAAATTGTTAATCGGAGAGCCGAGTTCCAATTCCAGTTGGTTTAATTATATTAACTTACGCAAGAAATATCCTTGGGAAAGGTATGAATCCTCCTTTTCTCCATCCAGCTATGGGTTAATTAGTACGACTTTTATCAGCAATTCATTATAATCTCCTATCCCCCAAAGAACATCTTACAATGTAAAAAATATTTTCTGGCTTTAAATAACCACAAATTTCTGCTGAGCCTGTCAATCATAGAAATGAAGACAATATGGGAACCAGTAATACGGAGTGCTGGAGAAAAGCAGTAATAACTACAAAATTGCAATATGACCTCGGGTAAAAAATATATTTCTGAGACATTACGTTTATAAGTTCTAAAAATTCAGACTAATGTCCGTAAGGACACATGGCTGAGTGGATAAAACCGTTCTTTGTCTTGTTCAAGACCTGTCTACTGCAGTGGTGAACAAAAAAATGTGTTAAAGTTGAGACACTTGGAAGAGGCATGGCACGTGGAACTAGAACAATCTATTCTGGTGGACGAAATAAAATGTTCAATTCGAAATTCCAATCACCTGAAGAAGGCCGAAACGTTGTGAATAGTGCAATAAAAATGGGGGCAGCAGTCAGTCCGGACAATGCAAATAGTGTACATAATTACGATACCTCATCTCAGAAATATATACAGATCCTGAAGAAAGTCGGCGCGTACAACGCCCGAAACGTGATGAATATGACAATAAAGACGAGAGCAAAAGTCCGAACAATGTAAATAATTACAATACTTCATGTCAACAATCAATATTCAAGTATATCCGCAAGTATAAACACATCCTCCGATGCTTATCAATTGACTCCTATATAAATACGGCTTCTGATTACCTACAAATGTAAACACTGTTAACGTATACCTAAAGACACAAACATCTTTTGTTTTACATATATATATATATATATATATATATATATATATATATATATATATATATATGATGGTACTAGTTTGGAAAAACTTCGGATAACTCAACTTGCTGTAGAACAAATGGGTACCCGAGGAAAAATGGGAAATAAATTAAGAAAGAACCAAGAACATTAAAACAAAGCAAAAAACAATCGTCAAGTGTTTAAGCTCCAAATCCCCCCCACCAGAAAAAACAAGTAAAAAGAGCCGGCTTTGCCCTGAAGATCCGTTTAGGTGAAACCTAGGTAGGTTTGACTGGCTCCTTAGGATTACTTTAGTTTATATACACACACACACACACACACATATATATATATATATATATATATATATATATATATATATATATATATATATATATATAAAAGTGGACATGGAAGTCAGCACTTGGAGGCGACAGTCTGTTTCATGCTAGTGCAATCGTCGCCTGACGATTGCACTAGCATGAAACAGACTGTCGCCTCCAAGTGCTGACTTCCATGTCCACTTTTATATTTACACACGCTCTATTTCTGATATTGAGCACTTTATCCCATAAATATAGCACACTTTAAGACTATATTTCTGTATATATGTATATATATATATATATATATATATATATATATATATATATATTGATTTTGTATAGTGTGAAGTATAAACACTGCAACTTTTTTTTTTACTTATAGCCAAGTATAAAACCTACTAAAGGTTTAAGTAAATTGTTTTTTCACAAATGACTCAAGTATCAACCCTGTCACAGTTTACAAATAGACCCAAGTAGAAACGTGCCTACTTTTGACTATAGAGTCAACTATCAACAAGGCCAATGTTTGCATAGGAAGCCAAGCATAAAGTTATAAACACTTTTTATATAGTGACTCATGTATGAAGCCATGCATTTTTTACATTTAGAATAAAGTATAAACACAGTGGCTTCTTAATCCTAGACAAGTATAACACCGTCTAGAGATTATCCGAAGACTCAAGTATATACTTGGAAAATATTTACCTGTTGGCTCGAGTATAATCTCGTCTATTTACTGCAGATAAACTGAAGTATCAAAACGGTCAATGATTACGTAGAATCTCAAATACATACCCGACCAATATTAATGACGGCGTCATCTGCATAACTTATGACAGTATCCAGCAATTCTGATACAACTCTGGCAGAGATATCTATAGTTATTTCTATCCAGGGCAACTCGCGTTCGAAGTTAGTATCAGGAGCATTGACAGTTAAGAAGTTACTCTTTAGCTTGTCTATATTCATATAATTTTGAACTCAAGAAAAGATGACGCGTTTTGGCGACGCTCCCCCAAAATTAACAGATTTTAACTTTAACTGAAAATGAAATTTTTTCTAAAGGCAATATAGAAATTTAATATACTTTGCAATTATTATTTATTTTATTTCATAAATTATATATATCATGACTTTTTCTTTTTATGCGCCATGTCCTTTCAGGACCTTGGAAATTACGGCTCTTCACTTCACTCTATCCCTAACGTCTCTCAACAAGTTCCGTACCTCTGCTACCTCCCCGAGACCACGTTCTGTCATCTACTTGCTTAAGCCAGCTAGGTATGTCATGCCTTGCTTTCACTTGTCTCTCTTTCCCTCTATTCGACCGGTGAGTATCAGATTTTCCAAACCCTCCTTTCTCTTTACGTGTCCCAGAAATTTCAGCTGCCTCTTCCTGATGGTAAGTATAAGTTTCTCCTTTGTTTGCACCCTCTCAAAAATCTCATCGTTGCTCACATGTTCGGTCCATGTTATCCTTAGTATCCTTCTGTAGAACCACATCTATGTTTCCTCGGGTCTCTTCTTCATCTTTGAGGAAACCGTCCAACATTCGCTGCCGTAAAGGAGGACAGATATCACGTATCATCTCAGTACTCTTTTCTTTTATTAGATCCACCCGTCTCGTAATACTCTGCCTAGCCTTTGGAATGCGCCTTTGGCCATCCCAATACGCCTTATGAGAAAAACAGGACTATACCTGAAAAACTTCCCCCTATCCCTTGTAGCCCTCAATAAGTTTCGTCCCTCAACTCCCCCAGACCACTTGCTTAAGCCGGCCAGGTATATCATACGTTGCTTTCCCTTGTCTCTCTTTCCCTCTATTCGACCCGTGAGTATCAGATTCTCCAGGTCCTCCTCCCTCATTACGTGTCCCAGAAAATTCAGCTGCCTCTTCCTGATGGTAAGTATAAGTCTACTCCTTGTTTGCATCCACTCCAAGAGCTCATCGTTGGGTCATACAATAAATAAGGTGACTTTTTCGGTATAAGGACTTCTAATACAGATAGAAGCTTACTTTTTTTAATATTTTTCAAGGTAGTCTCCCAGCACCATCACACACTTTTCCCATCTGTGCACAAGCTTCCGTATTCCCTCAGCGTAAAAATCTTTGGACTGATGTCTCAGCCAGTCGCTCACAATACTTTTGAAATCATCGTCACTTTTAAACTTCGTGCCTCTCGTGAACGCTTTCAAGGGACCAAACAGGTGAAAGTCTGAAGGGGCAAGGTCTGGGCTGTAAGGGGGATGAGGGAGCAGTTCCCAGCCCAGCTGGTTGATGGTCTGCACCGTTTGGGCTGCTGTGTGAGGCCTTGCGTTGTCATGATGCAAGATGACTCCTTCTGACTGATGACCCCTGCGTTTGTCCCAACAGATAAGCTCAAAGTCCTTGCAATATCATCCACTGTCACCCTTCTGTCAGACTGAATGAGGTCATTGACTGATACGATCACCTCAGGAGACCTCACTTCTGTAGGCCTCCCAGGCCTGTCTTCATCCTCAACACTGCTCCGTCCTTCTTTAAACAATTTAGCCCACTTGTAGACATTTGTTTGGGTGAAACATCTGGCACCATACACAGTTGACATTCTCCTATGAATTTCAACTGGTTTGCACCCTTCAGCAACTAAAAACTTGATAACTGACCGCTGTTCAATACTGGAGCATGCTACTTGGTTGGCCATCTTTGTTAATCGCCAAAACTCTCAAAGTTTTTTTTTTAATCTGCAAAAGAAATCAAATCCATGTGAAAAAGAAGTAAAACCAAAAAAAAATAAATAAGAGTAAGCTTCTATGTGTATTAGAAGTCCTTATACCGAAAAATTCAACTTATTTATTGAATGACCTTCGTATTTATTTGGTTTTGTCCAACTAACCTGAAGATCATTTGTCTTATTGTTACTTTCTGTTTTTGCTTATCTAAAGTTATATTTATCAACTTCGCATTTTCTACTCTCGTCACACACACACACACACACACACACACACACACACACACACAGACACACACGATGAGCTATCCTGTCGATTTAGATGTATGAGGATTCGATAACCAGTTTTCGTTTTTTGTGTCGTATGTAACACCTTACTTTCATTTATTTTATATACTATGATTATTATCTTTATTTGAAGTTATATACGTATATTTCTGTTTTTACTTATATATATGTAGGTATGTGCGCACACGCACACCTCTCTTCTGCTCTCTCTCTCTCTCTACATATATATATATATATATATATACACACACACATATATATATACACACACACATATATATATACACATATATATACACGCAGATATATATGCGCAGACACACACAGACAAATATATAGGCATATATATATACATATATATATATGTGTATATATATATATATTGTGTGTATTTAGGCAGCATTTTTTCATTGATGCATGTTTCATTAAATAATATAGACGAGTTTTATCTATTTGTTTTATGTAAATTCTTTTCATATCGTCTGATAAGCTGAATAACATTATCATTAAAAGATGAAAGAAAATCACTATATTGATACATGCTTTTTAATCCTATCTAAGCTTTCGGCTTACATAAGCCATTATCAAAGATGACAATTACATTACAATATATTAAACAATACACGGACAAAACAATAATGATAGTCTCTTTTTGTTTACATGGAAGATTTCCAAGCAACGAGAAACTCGTGCATACGAGAAGCTGGAAAGCAAAAATCGCACCGTAGCTCATAACGTCACACATGACCACGCGAGAGTGAAAACGAGAAGTATTAAGCATGGGAAGCCGTTGGTATAAACCAATGGCTTCGGTTATCATTTATAGGCATTTAAGAATATTTGTGGAGATTTCATAGTTTATTTTGTTCAGATTAGGTTTCAACTGTTTTATGTATATAGTTTGTGTTTATTGTTTTCATATTTAAGTATAGTTGTGTTTTCAACGAAGATTTTCCGGAATTGTGTATGCGGCCAGGCATGTTTTAAATGCCTAGATATGTTAGAGTTATCTCTCTCTCTCTCTCTCTCTGTCTCTGTCTCTGTCTCTGTCTCTCTCTCTCTCTCTCTCTCTCTCTCTCTCTATATATATATATATATATATATATATAATATGGATAAAACAACTGAAAAGTTGCAAATTAAAAGAAAAAAATTGGGTGTTTTTTGTGAAAGTATTTAATTATATGTTTTTATATATTTATATTTGATATTTCAGATCGCCTCGATCTTTCCTCAGAAATTGATTAAATAACTGTGTTCGAAAGTTTGTTTACAAGTAGCGTCCGTCGCGTGACGCGGACGTCACGTGATGTGGAATGCAGCTGTGTTTGAATATTTCTAACGTAAATTTAACTATATCTGAAACCTTTTTAAACAACATCTAAAATACTATCAGTTTTTTTTCTTTTAATTTGCAACTTTTCAGTTGTTTTATCCATATTATTTACATATCAAGAAAGTATACGTGGCTTCTCATTATGCTATATATATATATATATATATATATATATATGCACATTTCATTAAAAACGACTGACAAGGTGCTTTTATTTAGTTTTTTATATAATTTCTCGTCCGATCTAATAAAGTTTTTCTTTTCAGAGGATAAATTATATAAAAACTGTCCAAATGTTCTTTTTATCCGAGCGCTTTCGGCTATACATTTAGCCATTTTCAAGGATTATATTTCAACTGTTAGATTTAGAAATAGAAATAGTTTGTTATATGTATGTTTTATAAAGTGATCATTTTTTTCGGACAGTTTTTATATAATTTATCCTCTGAAAGAAGGATTGCTGCCTAAATACACAAATATATTTGTGTATTTAGGCAGCAATCCTTCTTTCATGCACATTTCATTAAAAACGACTGACAAGGTGCTTTTATTTAGTTTTTTATATAATTTCTCGTGCGATCTAATAAAGTTTTTCTTTTCAGAGGATAAATTATATAAAAACTGGTTTTTCATCACTCTAACGAAATTTTCCTATTTCTTAATACTCTTCTGAGTTTCTAGAAGGCAGCATTTGCAATTCAAATGCGCCTTCATTTTCTAATCGCTTTCTAATAAGAGTTTAGTTAAAGCTCTTACTTAAAAGAAAGAAAAGAATGGCAGTTCGCTAAAGAAAGGAAAAGGGGGCCTGGATCAATTATTTACTGAAATATCTCAGAAATCCCGGGAGAAACGAATTTTGAATTTCCCTCGTAGGTGGCGAAAGATTTTCGAAGATGCCAAATATATTCAATAAATGCCGATTTTAACGGAATAAACCGACTGATTTTGGGCAAGCAAATACAAATTCAAATACGTACAGACATGCTTCCTAACACGAATTGAGTAATCTGTATAATGGATTCCATCCCCGGGACTCATTGATTTTGACAGACAAGTGTTAGTTTATGCTAATGAGAAGTCCTCAAAATGCACGCGGTAGACACTAGCAACGAATTAGATAAATATAGTGTTAAATATGCATACGAGGTATCTCCGGAAATTATTCAACCATTTAATAACGATGACAAAAATATAACCTACATCGGTCAGTTACCGCTCGCCTGCTTGAAGGTAAAACCATTCAAATCTCGAACATACTTATTGCAGCGTGGTCCCTGCTTTTCAAACTATTTGGAAAACTTTATTCGGGATTACCATCAGCTGTCCTACTTTTTCAAAACTTCAGTCTTGTTGTTATATTGTAGGACTCAGTGTACTCCCTGCTTTTTCCTACTACTGTTGTTTTCCTACTAACATTGTTTTGTTGTCGTTTGACATTTTGAGTTTCTTGTCCGGGTTCATATCCCATCCTTTCATGTTTCATGAAATATATATATATATATATATATATATATATATATATATATATATATATATATATATATATATATATACGAAAATTACACATTTTTAATTCTTGGGGTGTTTTGTAGGTCCCTTGTGAATATGTTGTATTGTGGTGTGTGCAGGATTGAAAGATGATGGATGAGTTCTTGTGTAATTGTAATGAATGAATGGGTCATGGTTGTTGTTAATTAGGAATAGGACAGCTAGTGAAAGACAAGCCTTTCTCCAGTTCCCCCTTTGGCCCTGTGGCACGATTTTGTTATTTTTACAAAATAAATAGAGATACAAGAAGATAGCTTTGATTCAGTTTCCTTCGAATGTGTCGTGCTACGTTTTGTTTTACTTTGTTTTTGTTTCATTCTTTACTTTTGTTTTGGGGTTTTTTCCCCTCCCACAATCATTTTCATTATAATATAAGTTATATATTTTTGCTTATATATATATATATATATATTTATATATATATATATATTACCAAAAAGACAGTATACATTTTTACATCAACGGGTGTTTTGTAGGTCCCTTGTGAATATGTGGTATTTTGGTACATGTAGGATTGGGGGGGGGGGTGATGGAAAAGTTCTTGTGGTGATTGTAGTACATTGTATTGAATGAATGGGTCATGATTGTGGTTAACTAGGAATAGGATAGCTAGTGCAAGACCGGCCTTTCCCTACTCCCCCTTCAGCCTTGTGCCACAATTTTGTATTTTCACAAAATAAATAGATTCCTACTACTGTGATAATGAACTGCTAGTACTTATAAACATGGCAAGTAACCACATTAGACTAGAATTTGGGGACTAGTGAACACTTGAGGAGGTGGAGAAGGAAGGAGAGGAGGAGGAAGAGGGAGGAGGTTGGAAGAGCTATGTTTTGACAGACCCTTTTGACCAGTGCTTAGCTCCTGGCTTTGTTTTCTGCTGTTCCAATCTTGACATTTTTGTTCTGAACACTGAAGTTTATGTTAAGTTTTAAAAAATGTAATTTTCTTACGCATTTTTGCTGATTATTTTCGGACTAAAGTTTTGAATTTTTCTTTTTCAGGTGTTTTCAACCTCCTCCAGTTCTTTTTTTTATCTTTGTTTTGCACCTATTTTTAAAATTTTTTTTTATTATTAGGCTTCTTGATTTACTTTAGTTCTATCGTACTTATTTTTTCTCTTTGTACTTCCTGCCTGATATTTCAGTTTATCCGTTTTATAACTTTTGTTTATCTTTGCATATTTATACGTGTTACTCAATTATCTATGTTGTCGTTCCGAGTAAATAGTTTTCATAATTTCTGTGTTTTATTTTCCTGCCTATTTTTCCGTTGTTTTATCTCATGTTTCTTTACTTTTCTTAGCATGACTTGTTTTCCGTGTAACGTCGGCCATTTTGTTTTAAATAGTAAGACATGTTATTTTTACGGGTTTCCATCTTTTTCGTATTTTGGTTCCTTTCTTGCTGTTGTAAGTAAAAAAAATACTTTTATATACATTTATCTATTATGATTTTTTGTTTCTTTTTTCGTTATTATTGCATATAATTTTTTATGCTTGCGTTTTATTCCTTTTCAGAAAACTTTTTTGCACGTCCAACCGTTTTTTGATTTGAACCATTTTTTTGTCTTTTTCATTATGCCTTTGTTAGATTATTTCTTTCTTCATTTTTTTCTCTTTTTCTCTTTTTCTGTCCTGTGAGTGTCAAATTCTCCAAACTCTCTTTCCTCATTATGTGCCTTAGAAATTTCAACTCTCTCCTCTTGATGTTATTTATAAATTTTCTTTTTGTTTCCCTTTTTCTCTAAACCTTCGTCATTGCTCCTATAATCGGTCTATGGTATCCTCAGCATCCTTCTGTAGAAAACCTTTAACTATGAGAAGACTGAATGAATTGTCGACAGCATAAGAGACGGCAAAAGGTGTAAGATTCGAAGTGGAAACGACAAAATTAGGCAGGTGTATAACTTTAACTATCCTCGCGTATAGATACGGACGATAGAAATCGACACAGAATACGCACTGTAATAGCAAAAAAAAATGCTTTCTAGAAGCTGAACAAAGTATTAAGAAATAAGAAAAATTTCATTACAAACAAAGAGTACTGAATTTCTCTCTCATATATATCCTCCTATATGGCAGTGATTGCTGGCAGTTTTCTTACAGAAGAAAACTGAACCCTTTATTTCGCTCACTGGGGTAGACTGTTCTAGTTCCACGCCTAATGGCTGTCAGTTATCTTCTGTTAATCCTCCTCTCCAAATTCTCCACTGCCTTAACCAGGTATTGAACTCACACTCTTTGGGTCCGGTCATTGGATCTAACTAACGCCTTTACCCAGTGTGCCATGTCTTCATGGCACAATAGTCCGAATAATGTAAATAGTCTAATGCCGTTTCTTCTGGAGTATTCTATGTATATGCTTGCCTATGGCTGAGATACGTAGATGACACCTTCATACTCTGGCCACACCAGGATGAGGTCCAGCTACCATTATATACTTACTTTATCTCGAACTGAGCAAGGGTTCAAGACATCCGTATGCGGCAAGCCAACATTCACCGAACAATATCTCAACTTCAACTCACACCATCTATACAGTGTAAAGAAAGGGTTCGTTCACTGCTTACAATATCGAGCAAAAGTCATAAGTGGCGACCCAGAGGCATATGAAGAAGAAATGATCAGTATAAGCAGTAGTCTGCAAATGTGGCATATCATTCTAGACATCCTTTTATTTGAAATTTTCTTATGAAAAAAGTGCATAGTATATTGAAATTATAGTCATGTTAGTGAACGATGTTGGATTTATCAAATGATTAATTCTACTGTAGCGAGAGACAAAAAGTTATCTCCCAATGAAAACAATTATAAATATTCACAAGAATTAAAAATGTAGTCGCATGACCTAAATGCAGTCACATGAAATATCGTCAGGCGGGAAACTGAATCACTCTTTCGCTCAGTGAAGTTATAGAAATAGGACACATACAATTTCGGGCTAGTGAAGAACCAAACAGATAAGTACAATAATTAATATTGTTTTTGGTCTTTTACAAGTAGATATATGCTAACGTTGTAATAAGAATTTCGAATAAAAAAAATATATATTCAAGTGTTTTTATACGAAGACTTTTATATTTTCTTTGAACTTTTCATATATTTATATTGTCGTATGTTTCATTCACTTTAAATTGGGTCGATGTTTCATATAACGCACAGCACTACAAAAGATTTAGTCATCGATGAAGAACTTATATATTAAGGGTTTACCAAACAGACTTGGTAATTATTTTTACTAAGCTTGGCGTTGGTCTGATCTATTGTATAAAAAGCCAAACGTTTATATTTTTCTCTTGTCAGACGGAAAATAAATCAGATAAATACAGGAGTTCTCAAAAGTCGCTTTACTCATTACCAATAATAATACAAATTTCTAAATGGTTTCTAAACAGATAGGTGGTAAAAAAGATGTATTGGGAATGATTTATGCTATAGCAAGGCATTGCAGTAATTTTACTGTGGGAATATGCAGCAAATGAAAAGAAGGTGATTGCCATTAGATTGGAATAATGATAAACAGTATCAAAAGATTGATTAGTTTTTTTACAACTTATCAAGTTATTTAAAGCAGAGAAAATAAAAAACCTTTGAAGATAATAATGATTTACTGATACAAATCCTACTATTAACTCATAGCTGGAGGGGGAGAGGGGAATTCATACATTTCTCAGTGTTATTTGCACAAAAGTGAATATAACAGTCCTGACTGGAATTAGAACTCAGCTCTACAATTTTAAATTCCAAGCTGTCATCTATTGCACCACCCAGATGAAAAGCATAACAAAAATAAATAAATAAATAAGTAAAAACAGAGCTAATTTCATTTAAATGTATTATATAAAGTTTGC
>OZ038515.1:57889731-57947231 GCA_964036315.1 Acanthosepion esculentum
ACCCATGGCTAAAGAGCCACTCGAGATAGTGAATTTCTGAATGAGGTGTTTGATATGAGTGAAATGGGAGGTTTCTACTCTTCAGGAAGTGAATAGAATGAGAAGAAGGAGGATAAATAATTAACCCTTGATTTGAAGTTGGCAAAGATTGTAATGCATATGGTTACTGTCAAAATGGTTACGATGAATAAAGTAGATGATGGGAATGAAAGACAAGGTATTAAAGAAAGAGGATAAGGAGGATAGATAACAATAGACCCTTTTGAATATATTAAGATTGTAATGTATATGGTTACTGTCAAAATCATTAGGGAGAATGATGTGGGCGATATGATTAAAAGAGGTGGTGATATGAAGTGAGGATAGGGAGGATAGATAACGATAGACCCTTTTGAGGATATTAAGATCGTAATGTATATGGTTGCTATCAAAATGGTTACGACGACTGAGGCATGTGATACGAGTGAAAGACGAGGTCTTGAACAGCAGAATAAGGAGGATATATTAACGACAGAATATTTTGAAGATATTAAGATTGCAATGTAGACAGTTACTGTCAAAATGGTTACGATGAATAAGGTTTGTGATACCAATAAAAATGTGATATGAAGTGAGGATAGGGAGGATAGACAACAATAGACCCTTGACTTAAATGTAGTATAGAGCGTTACTATGAAAATGGTGATGGTTTATGAGGTGTATGATACGTATGAAAGATGTGGTAGGATGTGACGATAAGAAGGATAGACAACTACTGACCCTTGAATTGAAGATATTTAGATTGTAGAGGTCAAGGAAGCATCTCCGCAGGCGCCTGAACATGGAAATATCGATAGATCAACGGTACGTCTGCGATGTTGCGTCTTTAGTAGTGAGGTTGTCGAATGAAAATAAATCATCGCTTGTACGTCCTTGTAAGCGATTTTGAACTCTATCAAATCTGTGAAGTTAGAATCGAGAAGCTTCATCCGAGTGATATTTTTTTTTTTAATCATGTCGCCCCAAGCAAGGCCAGAGGCCACTATCGCGCAAGGGGTTAAAGAAGGGTTGGAGGAAGAGCAGGTAGGAGTCGCAATGGAGGGGATGAGGAAGAAGAGAAAGACAGTGGGTCGATCAAGGCAAGGGGGTCACAAGAGATCCGGAGCGAGAGCAGATAGGAATGAGAAAAGAAAGGATGTGGAGAAGGGAAGCGGATAGATCAAGGCAACTGGAGATGTCGATTGACGCTACACTTAAACCGTTGGAGATTGTATTTGTCAGGGAAACAGGAGTAGGGAAGGGAGTTCCATAGGCGGGATGTGCGAGACTTGAAGATATTTCGAGTAGAAGAGACGTCTGCATCTATCAGTTTCAACGATGAAGGGGTGGGAACGGGATGCCAGCCTCGTAGGACGTTTAAATTCACGAGGCCTAGAGACAAGCGAAAACAACTCCTCAGAGCAATTACCGTGGAAGTATTTGTAAAAAAGGAAGAGCGCGGCCACATCGCGTCTGTGAGAGAGCGCAACGTATTGCATCCCACAAATTTGGCTCCACAGATTATTGGCGCCTCGGCAAGAGCGTCCTGAACAATAACAAACCCTCCATTATGTCAGCAAAACTACATTTTTGGTCTGGTCTCGCTCTTAGAATGACTGATCGTGACATAGAGAGTAGAGTGAGCCGCGTTTTGTTTAATTTTAAGCCTCTTTTGTGCTAATGGAGAAAGCCGTTCTAATTAAATGTGAAGGCAATCTACTCAGAAAAAAGGTATATTGAAAGTGTTATGACCTATTAGTCCCCTACAATTAAGATAAGCCCTTGCTGTTTCAGTTAAATCACTATCTCTTGTTATAAACTTTCTACCGAAAAATGTGGGATGTATAAACCGTAAGACGGAAATAAATAGTTCAGATGTGGCAACGTTGGGCGACTTTTGTAGAGTTCGTTACATAAATGCCGCATAGCGTGTCATGACTTCAACCTGTATGTCGTTTTTGAGGCCTCTCCTACGCGACAGATGCGATCACATTCATTGCTTTTTAGATCATGCCAATAACAAGATTTTCAAGGAATTTAATATCAAAACCTATACGCATATCTCTCTTAATTTTTGTATACTTAACATGACTCTGTTCAAAGTTTTTCTCGTCGTTGCTCGTCCTGGGTAAGACGTTAAACTACATCCAGCAGCAAGACCTCTGATCAGGAGTTTTTGAGGAGCGTGGAACCACCTCTTAATTGCTGGTGTTCCCAGGTCCACCCTAACACAGGGTGGTAGACCATGTTGGGGTCCTATCTATGTGCAAATAGTTAACTATTACCAGAAATACTTTTTTGAAAAAAATTATTACCAGCAATACAATTTTGAAGGGAATATCATACCAGAAATATATTTTTGACAAAACAAAATATTACCAGCAATAAAAAATGTTGTCGGCATTAAATAACCCACTGAGGTTGATATGCCGTAAAACAACATAAACCAAACCAATCTAAACCAAAAAATACATATTCTATTCATATGAATCTATCCTAAAAATATTGTCGGCATTAAATAACCCATTGAGGTTGATATGCCGTTAAACAAAATAAACCAAACCAATCTAAACCTAAGAATACATATTCTATTCGCACGAATCTATCCTAAAAATGTTGTCGGCATTAAATAACCCATTGAGGTTGATATGCCGTAAAACAAAATAAACCAAACCAATCTAAACCAAATAATACATATTCTATTCTCACGAATCTATCCTAAAAATGTTGTCGGTATTAAATAACCCAATGAGGTTGATATGCCGTAAAACAAAATAAACCAAACCAATCTAAACCAAAGAATACATATTCTATTCTCACGAATCTATCCTAAAAATGCTGTCGGCATTAAATAACCCAATGAGGTTGATATGCCGTAAAACAAAATAAACCAAACCAATCTAAACCAAATAATACATATTCTATTCTCACGAATCTATCCTAAAAATGTTGTCGGTATTAAATAACCCAATGAGGTTGATATGCCGTAAAACAAAATAAACCAAACCAATCTAAACCAAAGAATACATATTCTATTCTCACGAATCTATCCTAAAAATGCTGTCGGCATTAAATAACCCAATGAGGTTGATATGCCGTAAAACAAAATAAACCAAACTAATCTAAACCAAAGAATACATATTCTATTCTCACGAATCTATACTAAAAATGTTGTCGGCATTAAATTTACCCATTGAGGTTTATATGCCGTAAAACAAAATAAACCAAACCAATCTAAACCAAAGAATATATATTCTATTCATATGAATCTATCCTAAAAATGTTGTCGGCATTAAATAACCCATTGAGGTTGATATGCCGTAAAACAAAATAAACCAATCAAACCAATCGTCGTTGCGCACTCAGATGAACAATCTAGAGCTAAGTTTTTCTAATCACTTTGCATGATGTTGGCCTTCTACAGTTTGTTTTGATGCCGTTTTTATATTTTAATTTCGTCTCGTGCCCTCGTCTGTTCCTTTACCCAGTTCACCGTATATAAACTGCTCTGGGATCCTATCGTCCTTCATCCTGATAAAATGACCATTCGATCGCAGCTGGTGTTGAAGTATTCTAATAATTCAACACCAGCTGCGATCGAATGGTCTATATTCTCGGACGGGCATCTCTCGAGAATATAAACGTCACTCACGAACATTTGCAGTCGGAGACCCAATATATGTTGGAGACACAGTTAGTGAAATCGATGCCGCCTTTTCATATTCCCTGAGTCTCACAGAAAAAAAAAAACAATACTAAAAAAATTAAAAGAAAAAGCTTAAATCCATTATGTAAATCATAAATCAATCTAAACCCAAAATAATTTACGTATTAATTTGCATCAAATTAATTACTCTAGCTTATCAATTCCCATGTCAGGAACCATATACAGTCAAACACATTCTACTAAATTGCTGTAACTTCCAGCCGAATCGTACTCTACAAGTCGGACAACTTAAAGGATCTACTTGAAAATATCAATCTAAGTAAGATCATAAATTTCATTAAAAAAATTGCTCTACAGGAAAATATAAAAAAATAAAAACAGTTGATTTGTAACCTATTTTTGAAGAATAATTATTACCATCAATACATTTGACTCTCGCCAAAATCCATCTTTTTAAAATATGTCAATGAAAACTGATCTACAAAATGATTTCTTATAAACAAGACATGCACTATTTACAAGAACCTATCAGAAATACTCTTGTCAGCATTAAATAACTCTTCGAGGTTGATAGGCCGTTAAACTAAATAAACCAAACCTAAAATGCTTTTCGGTATTAAATAACCCTTTGACCTTGATACACCGTGAAACTAAATAGAAGAAACCAAAGTTATCACTTCCTAATTTCAAAATATGAAGAGTATCTATCCACCAAGTTCTCCACCCCCTTAACCAGGTATTGAACTCACACGATTTGAGTCCTGTCACTGGATCTAACTAACGCCTTTATCTTGAACTTAGAGAGGGGAATTAACAGATAACTGATAACAGACATCCATTAGACATGGGACGTTGAACTAGAACAGTCTACCCCAGCGAGTGAAATAAAGGGTTCAGTTTGACATTCCAACCACCTGAAGAAGGCCGGAGCGTACAACGGCCGAAACGTTGTGATAAATATGGCGACAAAGATGAGGACAATCGTCCGAATAATGTATATAGTCTCCATTAATCTTGTTTCGACATGAAATTTCCAACGTTTGTGCTGTATTCGTGGATTCTTAGTGTCTTTCATTATGGCCCCGCCCAAGCCTAGTGTATGTAGCCTCTTCTGATGGCGGTGCTTCGAAGAATAAGAAAGCCATCACGATGGAAATAAAATTAGATACTGTGAAACGTTCTGAAGTGGCAGAAACAGTGATGAAAATTGTCATGCTGTTCGGCTGAAGATTCTCGATTGTTTCTTAAAACATGTAAATACTTAATTTCCCTTAAGGAGATGGGGACATTTTCTTGTTAAACTATCTATTGGGGAAATCTCGATAGAAAGAAAAACAAACGCGAGATTTGCAGCTGCTTCTGAGTACTGAAATAGAAACAAAATAATATAATGTCATCTCATCTACCGAGAACTTACGCTTCGTCATCTCATCTACCGAGATCATACGCTTTTTCATCACATCTGCCGAGAACTTACGCTTCGTCATCTCATCTACCGAGATCTTACGCTTCGTCATCTCATCTACCGAGAACTTACCCGTCGTCATCTAATCTACCGAGATCTTTCGCCTTTTCATCTCATCTACGGGATCTTACGCATCGTCATCTCATCTACCGAGATCTTACGCTTCGTCATCCTATCTACCGAGATCTTACGCTTTGTATTCTCATCTACCGAGAACTTACGCTTCGTCATCTCATCTACCGAGATCTTACGCTTCGTCATCTCATCTACCGAGAACTTACACTTCGTCATCTCATCTACCGAGATCTTACGCTTTTTAATCTCATCTACGGGATCTTACGCATCGTCATCTCATCTACCGAGATCTTACGCTTCGTCATCTCATCTAGCGAGATCTTACGCTTAGTCATCTCATCTACCGACATCTTACGCTTCGTCATCTCATCTACCGAGAACTTACGCTTCGTCATCTCATCTACCGAGATCATACGCTTTGCCATCTCATCTACCGAGATCTTACGCTTTGTCATCTAATCTACCGAGATCTTACGCTTCGTCATCTCATCTACCGAGATCTTACGCTTTGTCATCTAATCTACCGAGATCTTACGCTTCGTCATCTCATCTACCGAGATCTAACGCTTCGTCATCTCTTCTACCGAGAATTTACGCTTCGTCATCTCATCTACCGAGAACTTACCCTTCGTCATCTAATCTACCGAGATCTTACGCTTCGTCATCTCATCTACCGAGAACTTACGCTTCGTCATCTCATCTACCGAGACCTTACGCTTCGTCATCTCATCTACCGAGAACTTACGCTTTGTATTCTAATCTAGCGAGATCTTACGCTTCGTCATCTCATCTAGCGAGAGCGAATTACATCACGGGCAATAAATATACAAGTAGCTTAAAACAATTTCGTTTCATTATATCTATTATGTTTATATGTCTTCCCTGTGTTATTTTTTAATTCTTAATTATATTAACATATGTCGTAGACATGTGTTGTTTTGTCCTAGATTGTTACTTTACTATTGCGTTAGCATAGGTGTGTGATTATTCACAGAAAATCGGGACTAAATTCCGACTTTCACGGAAAATCCGATTGTAGTAGGAAAGAAGCCCTGTCGTAAGTTGAGGATCCCCCGTATCTAACATCTTTAATTACTTTCTCACCGCCGTGACGTAGCTTCCCTGTCTCTTTTCTATAGATATTTTCAAATACTTGTACCGTTGGGCATTCTTGGTATTAAACTTCAGGAATTTGAACTCAGTACTAGATTAGTAGACGGGATTCATAATTTCAGTTAAAATTGCTAGTTGTCGCCATAATTTCCATAATAATAGTTCCTTCTTCCCGAATTGGTGCTTGCTTCCGGATTCCTGCTTTCATGTCGATTACGATCTTAAAAAATTCAATTGAATTTTATACTCGTCATCTTCTGTCTCCTTTAATCCGGGTATTTTATTGTTCTTTTTTTTCTTTTCTTTTTTTACTCGCAGTAACCACTTGCATTCTGATAGATTTTGTTCTATTGTTTGGGGTGAAATTATCGAAAGAAATATCTTTATACATAACTATCTGCGTGAAATAAGTTGATTGAAAGAAATTATTTCAATATTTAAATTAAAATACGTCACTTACTTTTTTTCTCAAAATCTTGCAGGTAATCTCTAAAAAAAAAACTGATTTCTACAAAAATAAAAAAAAGGAAATTTTTTTTTTTTACTTTTCGTTTATTGCAAGAATCTTAATGTATCGGAAAACATAGAATTCATTTTTCCTTTTGTTGAAGAATTTCTAAAACGTTTGGATTTCTTGCCAATTATTCTCTGTGTAGTTCAATTACTGAATAATGCAGCACGAAAAGCGGTCTGCCATTTAGAAAATGGATCAGCAATTATCTTGAATTATACAAAAAGCGATTTTAAACCTTGTAAATGGTGCCAATTATAAAACACTTAATGAAATCTAGAAAAACAGCATCTTCTATCTTTTAATATTTCGTCACTAGTCAAAAGCAAAATGAACAATAATAGGGGCAAACGTCCGTATATGTTCTTTGAAAGTGTTTTCCTCTTCTAAGTGATCTTTAAAGTATCTTATTATTAAATAATACTGACCATTATCATAATCTTATAGTAAAAGCTTTTAAATGCACTTATTTTTCATTATAAATAGTTAAATGTCGTGTTATTACAATGCATTTAAAGTATAAAACAAGGTCATCCTGTCGCGTTTTTGTTTCGTTCTTCTTCAGAAAATTTCAGCTGCTGATGTCGAAATAGTTTAATAGACGCGCATCCATCTTCTCGAAATGACGTTTGAGTTTGTGTCATCAAAATAAATTTAAATTTATGACTCATAATCAAATGGACGACGTCACCAAGCTGATTCTACATGAATCCCTTTCATGGTCGAATTGCCATTATTGACATGCGCATGCGCAGAACTTTTGTTTTGTTTTTAAAAGACTTCTACCTCTTTGCAATCTATTCATGGGATCCGAATTTTTAACGAGCCTAACATTTAAGATAAAAAAGGAAATAAATGCCAGATTCGGAAAGCAATAAACATTAAACGTAATTTAAAAAAAAATTTTGAGCGCCTCTGGATGGGATAAATGTCAACAAACTCGTCTAGGTGGGCCTTAATATTGAGTAATGAGCATCACCTTATTGGATGCCTCATACACCTGGCCTTGTACCAAACTAAGCTTAGCTTACTAAATGAGAATAAGATAACATTTTGTTTCTTCTCGATTATGAATGCGTTTTTTTTAATTTGTTATCTTATTTTCATCTTTATTGTTATTATTATTATTATTATTATTATTATTATTATTATTATTATTATTATTATTATTTCCTTTGATATCTGGCGTTTACACATTTCTTTCCGGGTCCCGCCCAGGGACCTAAGGTTAGAAATGGCATCATGACACTTTCCACTGCAAAAAAAAAAAAAAAATAATTACATAGATAAAGCCCTTCGTAAAGTGTGGGCTGTACTTGTCAGAACAATTTTTGTATCTCTTTGAGGCATGGACTTCCAGGGATCCCTTCAATCAGCCTACTGGAATCTTTTCCAACCAGTCCAAGGGCTCCAACTACAACAGGAATTGTTGATGTTCCCTTGTGCCACATTATTATTATTATTATTATTATTATTATTATTATTATTATTATTATTATTATTGTTGTTGTTGTTGTTTATTACTATTATTGTTATTATTATTGTTGTTATTATGGATTATTAAAATTGTCATTGTATTATTGTTACTATTATTATTCCTATTCTTCGTTATTGTCATATTATATTAGCATTGTTATTGTTTTTATTATTATTGTTTATTTTTGTTATTATTAATGTTATTATTTTTGTTATTATTATTATTATTATTATTGTTATTATTATTATTATTTTTATTATTATTATTATTATTGTTATTATTATTATTATTTTTATTATTATTATTGTTATTATTATTGTTATTGTTACTATTATTATTATTATTATTGTTATTATTATTATCGTTATTGTTATTATCATTATTGTTATTGTTATTATTATTGTTATTGTTATTATTATTATTATGATTGTTGTCGTTTATTGTTGTTATTATTATTATCATGTATTATTATTGTTATTGTCTATATTTTTACTATTATTTTTCTATTTTTACTGTTATATGTTATTATTATTATCATTGTTATTATTGTTATTTTATTACTGTTATTCATATTACTTTTTTATTATTGCTATTATACTTATTATTGTTTTAATATTATTACTATTTTGTATTAGGTAACTCCACTTTTTTGCGGAAAACCGCATAGCTTAATGAAAAAGGCCATAAACTTAATTAAAAAAAAGTTTTATCTTCAAAATGATTGTTATTATTAAAATGAAAGACCAAAGTTTTTTAATTTTTTTAATTTTTAATCCTTTCTAGCACGTTTGAAATTAAGTTTATTATTATTATTATTATTATTATTATTATTATTATTATTTTATATCCTTTTGATTTCGGGAGTATACTTATTTCTTTCTGTGTCCCAATCGTAGACCTAAGGTCAAAAATGGCATAATATTTTCCAGTGACCATTTTCTGAAAAAAAAAGGGAGATGATATTACATAGACAAATTTCCTCGTAATATGTGAGCTGTACTTGTGAATACGATTTTTTTGTATTCCCTTAAGGCATGGGTTACCAGGGATCCTTTCAATGATATTTGCTTTTCTCACGGAGTAAACTTTTGCAGCTCTGGGATGCCTAATTGTCAAAGAATCTGCATGATTATTTTTGTGATTTTCGGAACCCTTCTTTATCATATCCATTGGACCTATCACAACAGGGATAATCGTAGTTTTAAGTTTCCACGTTTTTGTTACTTCGATTGGCAGGTCCTTAAAATATGTCAGCTTTGGAAATTCTTTTTTAGAAAAATTAGAATCCTGTTGAAAAGTCATATCAGTTAGTTGGACGGTTCCTTTTTTAAAAATCTTTTCCTGGAATTCGGTTCATTCTTCAAGTTAGAGTATTATTGTAGTGCACTAATGAAAGTTTGCGATGATGTGCCGTTTGTCTGCAACAAACACATCGAACAAAAATAGAATCCGTATTGGTTAAATGTTATTGTTATATGGTTGATATATATAGGAGATAAAAAGAGAAGAAAATGATGCAAATATAGAAAAAAAATGCCTTCCTCTCGCAACTTCCAGATCGATATTCTACGATCCTTAACAAGCACCGTGGATCGGAAACAGCTGTTCTAGATTCGTTATGAAGTCATACAAAATTTGCTATATCAAAATTTATGTTAAATGCTGGGATGTTTAACTATTTTTTGTACTACAACTGTTCTGGAAAATATATTTCAGATATTTGCCGAGAAAAACATTTAGTAGTGTTAGAAATCACCTTGTAGGACATTAGACTGGATTAGAAAACAAAAAAAAAAACAACAATAAAAAAAATTACCTCCTTATTGCTATGGCAGCCGCTGCAGACTGCAATGTATCTTTGAGGGTCTTCAAAAAGCTATAAAAATACAAGAACCTTGAAATCGAAATCTAAAAAATATGGCATATGTGAACATCAACAATTCCTGTTGTAGTTGGAGCCCTCGGATTGATTGTAAAAGATTCCAGTAGACTAATTTAAGGGATTCCTGGAAGCCCATGCCTCAAAGAAACACTAAAAATTGTTCTCACGAGTACAGCCGACGCCTTACGAAGGCCTTTATCTCTGTAAAATATGTTTTTTTTTCTCAGTGGAAAATGTCATGATGCCATTTCTGACCTTAGGTCTTTGGTCGGGATCCGGAAAAAAAATGAGTACATACCACAGATAAAAGGAAATAATAATAATAATAATAATAATAATAATTTGGTAGACTATGCCTTAAAGAAATACAATTTTTTTTCTCTCACGAGTACAAGGGCTTTATCTATGTAAAATATGTTTGATGGAAATTGTCATGATGCCATTTCTAACCTTAGGTCTCTAAGCGGACCCGGAACGAAACGATTACACACCAGAAATCAAAAGTAATAAAAAAAAAAACTAATAATAATGTAATAATAGTAATAAGAAAAATTGTAATATATCTTTGAAGTTCTCCATAAAAAACCATCAAAATAGAAGTGGAAATCTCAGAAAAAGAAAATAGAAAAAAAAAACAAATGAAGACGTAGTGGCGACCCATCTTGCTGAAAATATCTGACGTCATTCCATTGAAAAAAATCGCATATGGCAGGAGCAAAAAAAAACATCACTGCGAGCGGGAATGCAAGCAACGTTTATTATTACTAGACTATTTTCGTTCTCGTAGCTAACGTGAGTAATTGCTGTTCCCGGCGTGTTACCGGCATTCCCTTTTATTATGGTCTTTGTCAAGATTCCCAACATCCCCAGTTTGTTTTCAGTAACCCTTTTATCTTGAGTGGATCAGCTTTTGATTTTCCCACTCCACTATTTATTTTGTCCTTCCCTCACTTTTAGTAAAATCCTTATTTTACCTATCGGCAGAATAGACCAGCCGCTCTTATTTTTCTCTGGGTTGGACGGGTCTTACTAAATTATTTTTCTTTTAGTGTGAATATTTGGTTGTTTGGTTTATTTGGTTTATTTTGTTTTACGGCATATCAACTTAAATGGGTTATTTAATGCCGACAATATTTTGTTAATATTTTGTTTTGTCAAAAATCTGATTCTGGTAATATTTTTCCTTCAAAATTGTATTGCTGGTAATAATATTTTTCAAAAAGTATTGCTGGTAATGCTTAACTATTTGCCCATAGCTGGGACCGTAACAGGTGCTACCACCCCAGGTCAGAGTGGACCTGGGAACACCAGCAATTAAGATGTGGTTCCGCGCTACTCAAAACCTCCTGAGCAGAGGCCTTGCTGCTGGACGTAGTTTATCGTCTTACCCAGGACGCAGATGTAGTTTAACGTCTTACCCAAGACGATATTTGGTTGTCTTTTTATATTTTCCTTATAGGAATCACCTCCCCTCATTTCATGATACATAAATTTTTATATAAATAAAAATTTAATTATCCATAAATGTTTACATCATCTTGTTTGAGTAGTTTCCCCTGTGAGCATGTTGTATTTTGGTAAATGTAGGATTGGGTGAAGAGGCATGTGTTCTTGTGATGGATGAGTAAATTGTAATGAATGAATAGATTGTGAATCAGATTAGCGAGGTTTAGGATAGTCAGTGACGACCAGCTTCTCCCCACTCCCTCTCAGTCCTTGTGCCAAATATTGTATGTAAATGTACAATAAATATACACATTGTTTGGTAGGCGTCTTATTATTATTTTGTTCTACAATTTAAACCTGAAACTAATTTATTTTGCAATATTATTGGTCCTGTTCTGGCATCTCGGCTTCAAACCATTTCCCATCGCCATAATGTAGCTTCCCTTGGCCTTTTCTATAATTACTCTCATGTAATTATAAAATATGTAATTCTGATAAACCTTCCTCTCTGGTACCTAGACTTTATGAATTTGAGCTCTTTGACGTGCTGTAATGGTTAACAAGCATGTCTCGTTAGATCACTCACGACTGCGTAGTGATTTCGATCCTCATTGTGTGCTCTACTGTTTCGACCTTGTGCCACATCAAAGCTAAGCATACTAGTGAAATGACTGGTTTGGCTTCTTTTGTTTTACGGTTTATCAACCGCAATGGGTTCTTTAATATCAACAAGATGTTTATTGCTGGTAATATTTTTTTTTCAAAAACCTATTGCTGGTAAAAACATTTTCCCCAAAAGTATTGCTAGTATTAAATTTTTATTCTTTATAGTTACTTTAACACTTTTTGGGGGTGGGGGTAACTATTTGCTCACAGTTGGAACCCTAAGAGGTTCTACCAACCCGGGTGAAGGGTGGCATGGGAACACCTGAAATTAAGAGGTGGGTACAGGCCCCTCAAAACCTTACGATCAAAGGCTTTGCTGTTGGACGTAGTTTATCGTCTTACCTAGGATACGGTTGTAGTTATCGTCATACCCAGGGCGCCTAGTAAGTTGATGTTGTTGTTACTGATTTGTTAATATTATTATTTATTTATATTTATATGAATCAGCAATATTATTGATACTGATAGGGCATCTGGGTTTTCTGTCAACGCCACCCGCCCTTAAAGTGGCTTCGCTGTGCCTTATCTATAAATATTTTCATAGTAAAAATTCAGATGATTTCCTCGCTATGATACCTAGACTTCGTGAATTTAAGGGTAGTACAAGAATGACAACACGGTCACATAAATTTATAACCTTAAAATCTATGCTAAAAGTTTCTTTTCAGGCACTCCTCGCTCGTGGAATTCTCTTGTGGTTCCATGCTTTCCAGACAATTTTAATCTGCAAAAGTTTATGTGCTATATCAGCCGTTATCTATTGTCTCATCAATTTATATCTGAATTGGCTAGATTCAACAGTAAATTCTATGCTAACGGTTCCTTTTCAGGCACTCCTCGCTTGTGGAATTCTCTTCGGGCTCCATGGCTTCCAGCCAATTTTAATCTTCAAACGTTTATGTGATATATCAGACAGTATCTATTGTCTCATCAATTTATAACTGAACTGGCTACAATCAACCGTAAATTCTATGCTAACAGTTTCATTTCAGGCACTCCTCGCTTGTGGAACTCTCTTCTGACTCCATGCTTTCCAGACAATTTTAATCTGTAAAAGTTTATGTGCTATATCAGCCGTTATCTATTGTCTCGTAAATTTATAATTGAACTGGCTAGATTCAAACGTAAATTCTATGCTAACAGTTTCTTTTCAGGCACTCCACGCTTGTGGAACTCTCATCTGGCTGCATGCTTTCCAGCCAATTTTAATCTGCAAAAGTTTATGTGCTATATCAGCCGTTATCTATTGTCTCATCAATTCATAAATGAATTGGCTAGATTCAACCGTAAATTCTATGGTAACAGTTTCTTTTCAGGAACTCCTCGCTTCTGGAACTCTCTGTTGGCTCCCGGCTTCCCAGCCAAATTTAATCTGCAAAAGTGTATGTGCTATAACAGCCGTTATCTATTGTCTCATCAATTTATAACTGAATTTGCTAGATTAAACAGTAAATTCTATGTTTACAGTTTCTTTTCAGGCCCTCCTCGCTTGACGAAACTCTTTTCTGGAAACAATGCCTTCAAGCCATTTTAATTTCAAAAGTTTATGTGTTATATCAGCCGTTATCTACTGTCTCATCAATTTATAACTGAATTGGTTAGATTCTACCGTAAATTCTATGCTAACAGTTTCCTATCAGGCACTCCTCGCTCGTGGAACTCTCTTCTGAGTCCATGCTTTCCAGACAATTTTAATCTGCAAAAGTTTACGTGCTATATCAGCCGTTATCTATTGTCTCATCAATTTATAACTGAATTGTCTACAATCAACCGTAAATTCTATGCTAACAGTTTCTTTTCAGGCACTCCTCGCTTGTGGAACTCTCTTCTGGCTCCAGGCTTTCCAGACAATTTTAATCTGCAAAAGTTTATGTGCTATATCAGCCGTTAACTATTGTCTCGTAAATTTATAATTGAATTGGCTAGATTCAAACGTAAATTCTATGCTAAAAGTTTCATTTCAGGAACTCCTTGCTCGTGGAACTCTCTTCTGGCTCCATGCTTTCCAGACAATTTTAATCTGCAAAAGTTTATGTGCTATATCAACCATTATCTATTGTCTCATCAATTTATATCTGAATTGTCTACAATCAACCGTAAATTCTATGCTAAGAGTTTCTTTTCAGGCACACCTCGCTCGTGGAACTCTCATCTGGCTGCATGCTTTCCAGCCAATTTTAATCTGCAAAAGTTTATGTGCTATATCATCCGTTATGTATTGTCTCATCAATTTATAACTGTATTGGCTAGATTCAACCGTAAATTCTATGCTAACAGTTTCATTTCAGGCACTCCTTGCTCGTGGAACTCTCTTCTGGCTCCATGTTTTCCAGCCTATTTTAATTTGCAAAAGTTTATGTGCTATATCAGCCGTTATCTATTGTCTCATAAATTTATAACTGAATTGGCTAGATTCAACCGTAAATTCTATGCTAACAGTTTCATTTCAGGAACTCCTTGCTCGTGGAACTCTCTTCTGACTCCTTGCTTTCCAGCCTATTTTAATTTGCAAAAGTTTATGTGCTATATCAGCCGTTATCTATTGTCTCATCAATTTATAACTGTATTGGCTAGATTCAACCGTAAATTCTATGCTAACAGTTTCATTTCAGGAACTCCTTGCTCGTGGAACTCTCTTCTGACTCCATGCTTTCCAGCCTATTTTAATTTGCAAAAGTTTATGTGCTATATCAGCCGTTATCTATTGTCTCATCAATTTATAACTGTATTGGCTAGATTCAACCGTAAATTCTATGCTAACAGTTTCATTTCAGGAACTCCTTGCTCGTGGAACTCTCTTCTGACTCCATGCTTTCCAGCCTATTTTAATTTGCAAAAGTTTATGTGCTATATCAGCCGTTATCTATTGTCTCATAAATTTATATCTGTATTGGCTATATTCAACCGTAAATTCTATGCTAACAGTTTCATTTCAGGAACTCCTTGCTCGTGGAACTCTCTTCTGACTCCATGCTTTCCAGCCTATTTTAATTTGCAAAAGTTTATGTGCTATATCAGCCGTTATCTATTGTCTCATCAATTTATAACTGTATTGGCTAGATTCAACCGTAAATTCTATGCTAACAGTTTCATTTCAGGAACTCCTTGCTCGTGGAACTCTCTTCTGACTCCATGCTTTCCAGCCTATTTTAATTTGCAAAAGTTTATGTGCTATATCAGCCGTTATCTATTGTCTCATCAATTTATAACTGTATTGGCTAGATTCAACCGTTAATTCTATGCTAACAGTTTCATTTCAGGAACTCCTTGCTCGTGGAACTCTCTTCTGACTCCATGCTTTCCAGCCTATTTTAATTTGCAAAAGTTTATGTGCTATATCAGCCGTTATCTATTGTCTCATAAATTTATAACTGTATTGGCTAGATTCAACCGTAAATTCTATGCTAACAGTTTCATTTCAGGAACTCCTTGCTCGTGGAACTCTCTTCTGGCTCCATGTTTTCCAGCCTATTTTAATTTGCAAAAGTTTATGTGCTATATCAGCCGTTATCTATTGTCTCATAAATTTATAACTGTATTGGCTAGATTCAACCGTAAATTCTATGCTAACAGTTTCATTTCAGGAACTCCTTGCTCGTGGAACTCTCTTCTGACTCCATGTTTTCCAGCCTATTTTAATTTGCAAAAGTTTATGTGCTATATCAGCCGTTATCTATTGTCTCATAAATTTATAACTGTATTGGCTAGATTCAACCGTAAATTCTATGCTAACAGTTTCATTTCAGGAACTCCTTGCTCGTGGAACTCTCTTCTGACTCCATGCTTTCCAGCCTATTTTAATTTGCAAAAGTTTATGTGCTATATCAGCCGTTATCTATTGTCTCATCAATTTATAACGGTATTGGCTAGATTCAACCGTAAATTCTATGCTAACAGTTTCATTTCAGGAACTCCTTGCTCGTGGAACTCTCTTCTGACTCCATGCTTTCCAGCCTATTTTAATTTGCAAAAGTTTATGTGCTATATCAGCCGTTATCTATTGTCTCATAAATTTATAACTGTATTGGCTAGATTCAACCGTAAATTCTATGCTAACAGTTTCATTTCAGGAACTCCTTGCTCGTGGAACTCTCTTCTGGCTCCATGTTTTCCAGCCTATTTTAATTTGCAAAAGTTTATGTGCTATATCAGCCGTTATCTATTGTCTCATCAATTTATAACTGTATTGGCTATATTCAACCGTAAATTCTATGCTAACAGTTTCATTTCAGGAACTCCTTGCTCGTGGAACTCTCTTCTGACTCCATGCTTTCCAGCCTATTTTAATTTGCAAAAGTTTATGTGCTATATCAGCCGTTATCTATTGTCTCATCAATTTATAACTGTATTGGCTAGATTCAACCGTAAATTCTATGCTAACAGTTTCATTTCAGGAACTCCTTGCTCGTGGAACTCTCTTCTGACTCCATGCTTTCCAGCCTATTTTAATTTGCAAAAGTTTATGTGCTATATCAGCCGTTATCTATTGTCTCATAAATTTATAATTGTATTGGCTAGATTCAACCGTAAATTCTATGCTAACAGTTTCATTTCAGGAACTCCTTGCTCGTGGAACTCTCTTCTGGCTCCATGTTTTCCAGCCTATTTTAATTTGCAAAAGTTTATGTGCTATATCAGCCGTTATCTATTGTCTCATAAATTTATAACTGTATTGGCTAGATTCAACCGTAAATTCTATGCTAACAGTTTCATTTCAGGAACTCCTTGCTCGTGGAACTCTCTTCTGGCTCCATGTTTTACAGCCTATTTTAATTTGCAAAAGTTTATGTGCTATATCAGCCGTTATCTATTGTCTCATCAATTTATAACGGTATTGGCTAGATTCAACCGTAAATTCTATGCTAACAGTTTCATTTCAGGAACTCCTTGCTCGTGGAACTCTCTTCTGGCTCCATGTTTTCCAGCCTATTTTAATTTGCAAAAGTTTATGTGCTATATCAGCCGTTATCTATTGTCTCATAAATTTATAACTGTATTGGCTAGATTCAACCGTAAATTCTATGCTAACAGTTTCATTTCAGGAACTCCTTGCTCGTGGAACTCTCTTCTGACTCCATGCTTTCCAGCCTATTTTAATTTGCAAAAGTTTATGTGCTATATCAGCCGTTATCTATTGTCTCATAAATTTATAACTGTATTGGCTAGATTCAACCGTAAATTCTATGCTAACAGTTTCATTTCAGGAACTCCTTGCTCGTGGAACTCTCTTCTGACTCCATGCTTTCCAGCCTATTTTAATTTGCAAAAGTTTATGTGCTATATCAGCCGTTATCTATTGTCTCATAAATTTATAACTGTATTGGCTAGATTCAACCGTAAATTCTATGCTAACAGTTTCATTTCAGGAACTCCTTGCTCGTGGAACTCTCTTCTGACTCCATGCTTTCCAGCCTATTTTAATTTGCAAAAGTTTATGTGCTATATCAGCCGTTATCTATTGTCTCATCAATTTATAACTGTATTGGCTATATTCAACCGTAAATTCTATGCTAACAGTTTCATTTCAGGAACTCCTTGCTCGTGGAACTCTCTTCTGACTCCATGCTTTCCAGCCTATTTTAATTTGCAAAAGTTTATGTGCTATATCAGCCGTTATCTATTGTCTCATCAATTTATAACTGTATTGGCTAGATTCAACCGTAAATTCTATGCTAACAGTTTCATTTCAGGAACTCCTTGCTCGTGGAACTCTCTTCTGATTCCATGCTTTCCAGCCTATTTTAATTTGCAAAAGTTTATGTGCTATATCAGCCGTTATCTATTGTCTCATAAATTTATAATTGTATTGGCTAGATTCAACCGTAAATTCTATGCTAACAGTTTCATTTCAGGAACTCCTTGCTCGTGGAACTCTCTTCTGGCTCCATGTTTTCCAGCCTATTTTAATTTGCAAAAGTTTATGTGCTATATCAGCCGTTATCTATTGTCTCATAAATTTATAACTGTATTGGCTAGATTCAACCGTAAATTCTATGCTAACAGTTTCATTTCAGGAACTCCTTGCTCGTGGAACTCTCTTCTGGCTCCATGTTTTCCAGCCTATTTTAATTTGCAAAATTTTATGTGTTATATCAGCCGTTATCTATTGTCTCATAAATTTATAACTGTATTGGCTAGATTCAACCGTAAATTCTATGCTAACAGTTTCATTTCAGGAACTCCTTGCTCGTGGAACTCTCTTCTGACTCCATGCTTTCCAGCCTATTTTAATTTGCAAAAGTTTATGTGCTATATCAGCCGTTATCTATTGTCTCATCAATTTATAACTGTATTGGCTAGATTCAACCGTAAATTCTATGCTAACAGTTTCATTTCAGGAACTCCTTGCTCGTGGAACTCTCTTCTGGCTCCATGTTTTCCAGCCTATTTTAAGTTGCAAAAGTTTATGTGCTATATCAGCCGTTATCTATTGTCTCATCAATTTATAACGGTATTGGCTAGATTCAACCGTAAATTCTATGCTAACAGTTTCATTTCAGGAACTCCTTGCTCGTGGAACTCTCTTCTGGCTCCATGTTTTCCAGCCTATTTTAATTTGCAAAAGTTTATGTGCTATATCAGCCGTTATCTATTGTCTCATAAATTTATAACTGTATTGGCTAGATTCAACCGTAAATTCTATGCTAACAGTTTCATTTCAGGAACTCCTTGCTCGTGGAACTCTCTTCTGACTCCATGCTTTCCAGCCTATTTTAATTTGCAAAAGTTTATGTGCTATATCAGCCGTTATCTATTGTCTCATAAATTTATAACTGTATTGGCTAGATTCAACCGTAAATTCTATGCTAACAGTTTCATTTCAGGAACTCCTTGCTCGTGGAACTCTCTTCTGACTCCATGCTTTCCAGCCTATTTTAATTTGCAAAAGTTTATGTGCTATATCAGCCGTTATCTATTGTCTCATAAATTTATAACTGTATTGGCTAGATTCAACCGTAAATTCTATGCTAACAGTTTCATTTCAGGAACTCCTTGCTCGTGGAACTCTCTTCTGACTCCATGCTTTCCAGCCTATTTTAATTTGCAAAAGTTTATGTGCTATATCAGCCGTTATCTATTGTCTCATAAATTTATAACTGTATTGGCTAGATTCAACCGTAAATTCTATGCTAACAGTTTCATTTCAGGAACTCCTTGCTCGTGGAACTCTCTTCTGACTCCATGCTTTCCAGCCTATTTTAATTTGCAAAAGTTTATGTGCTATATCAGCCGTTATCTATTGTCTCATAAATTTATAACTGTATTGGCTAGATTCAACCGTAAATTCTATGCTAACAGTTTCATTTCAGGAACTCCTTGCTCGTGGAACTCTCTTCTGACTCCATGCTTTCCAGCCTATTTTAATTTGCAAAAGCTTATGTGCTATATCAGCCGTTATCTATTGTCTCATCAATTTATAACTGTATTGGCTAGATTCAACCGTAAATTCTATGCTAACAGTTTCATTTCAGGAACTCCTTGCTCGTGGAACTCTCTTCTGACTCCATGCTTTCCAGCCTATTTTAATTTGCAAAAGTTTATGTGCTATATCAGCCGTTATCTATTGTCTCATAAATTTATAACTGTATTGGCTAGATTCAACCGTAAATTCTATGCTAACAGTTTCATTTCAGGAACTCCTTGCTCGTGGAACTCTCTTCTGACTCCATGCTTTCCAGCCTATTTTAATTTGCAAAAGTTTATGTGCTATATCAGCCGTTATCTATTGTCTCATCAATTTATAACTGTATTGGCTAGATTCAACCGTAAATTCTATGCTAACAGTTTCATTTCAGGAACTCCTTGCTCGTGGAACTCTCTTCTGACTCCATGCTTTCCAGCCTATTTTAATTTGCAAAAGTTTATGTGCTATATCAGCCGTTATCTATTGTCTCATAAATTTATAACTGTATTGGCTAGATTCAACCGTAAATTCTATGCTAACAGTTTCATTTCAGGAACTCCTTGCTCGTGGAACTCTCTTCTGGCTCCATGTTTTCCAGCCTATTTTAATTTGCAAAAGTTTATGTGCTATATCATCCGTTATGTATTGTCTCATCAATTTATAACTGAATTGGCTAGATTCAACCGTAAATTCTATGCTAACAGTTTCATTTCAGGCACTCCTTGCTCGTGGAACTCTCTTCTGGCTCCATGTTTTCCAGCCTATTTTAATTTGCAAAAGTTTATGTGCTATATCAGCCGTTATCTATTGTCTCATAAATTTATAACTGTATTGGCTAGATTCAACCGTAAATTCTATGCTAACAGTTTCATTTCAGGAACTCCTTGCTCGTGGAACTCTCTTCTGACTCCATGCTTTCCAGCCTATTTTAATTTGCAAAAGTTTATGTGCTATATCAGCCGTTATCTATTGTCTCATCAATTTATAACTGTATTGGCTAGATTCAACCGTAAATTCTATGCTAACAGTTTCATTTCAGGAACTCCTTGCTCGTGGAACTCTCTTCTGACTCCATGCTTTCCAGCCTATTTTAATTTGCAAAAGTTTATGTGCTATATCAGTCGTTATCTATTGTCTCATCAATTTATAACTGTATTGGCTAGATTCAACCGTAAATTCTATGCTAACAGTTTCATTTCAGGAACTCCTTGCTCGTGGAACTCTCTTCCGACTCCATGCTTTCCAGCCTATTTTAATTTGCAAAAGTTTATGTGCTATATCAGCCGTTATCTATTGTCTCATCAATTTATAACTGTATTGGCTAGATTCAACCGTAAATTCTATGCTAACAGTTTCATTTCAGGAACTCCTTGCTCGTGGAACTCTCTTCTGACTCCATGCTTTCCAGCCTATTTTAATTTGCAAAAGTTTATGTGCTATATCAGCCGTTATCTATTGTCTCATCAATTTATAACTGTATTGGCTAGATTCAACCGTAAATTCTATGCTAACAGTTTCATTTCAGGAACTCCTTGCTCGTGGAACTCTCTTCTGACTCCATGCTTTCCAGCCTATTTTAATTTGCAAAAGTTTATGTGCTATATCAGCCGTTATCTATTGTCTCATCAATTTATAACTGTATTGGCTAGATTCAACCGTAAATTCTATGCTAACAGTTTCATTTCAGGAACTCCTTGCTCGTGGAACTCTCTTCTGACTCCATGCTTTCCAGCCTATTTTAATTTGCAAAAGTTTATGTGCTATATCAGCCGTTATCTATTGTCTCATCAATTTATAACTGTATTGGCTAGATTCAACCGTAAATTCTATGCTAACAGTTTCATTTCAGGAACTCCTTGCTCGTGGAACTCTCTTCTGACTCCATGCTTTCCAGCCTATTTTAATTTGCAAAAGTTTATGTGCTATATCAGCCGTTATCTATTGTCTCATCAATTTATAACTGTATTGGCTAGATTCAACCGTAAATTCTATGCTAACAGTTTCATTTCAGGAACTCCTTGCTCGTGGAACTCTCTTCTGACTCCATGCTTTCCAGCCTATTTTAATTTGCAAAAGTTTATGTGCTATATCAGCCGTTATCTATTGTCTCATCAATTTATAACTGTATTGGCTAGATTCAACCGTAAATTCTATGCTAACAGTTTCATTTCAGGAACTCCTTGCTCGTGGAACTCTCTTCTGACTCCATGCTTTCCATCCTATTTTAATTTGCAAAAGTGTATGTGCTATATCAGCCGTTATCTATTGTCTCATCAATTTATAACTGTATTGGCTAGATTCAACCGTAAATTCTATGCTAACAGTTTCATTTCAGGAACTCCTTGCTCGTGGAACTCTCTTCTGACTCCATGCTTTCCAGCCTATTTTAATTTGCAAAAGTTTATGTGCTATATCAGCCGTTATCTATTGTCTCATAAATTTATAACTGTATTGGCTAGATTCAACCGTAAATTCTATGCTAACAGTTTCATTTCAGGAACTCCTTGCTCGTGGAACTCTCTTCTGACTCCATGCTTTCCAGCCTATTTTAATTTGCAAAAGTTTATGTGCTATATCAGCCGTTATCAATTGTCTCATCAATTTATAACTGTATTGGCTAGATTCAACCGTAAATTCTATGCTAACAGTTTCATTTCAGGAACTCCTTGCTCGTGGAACTCTCTTCTGACTCCATGCTTTCCAGCCTATTTTAATTTGCAAAAGTTTATGTGCTATATCAGCCGTTATCTATTGTCTCATCAATTTATAACTGTATTGGCTAGATTCAACCGTAAATTCTATGCTAACAGTTTCATTTCAGGAACTCCTTGCTCGTGGAACTCTCTTCTGACTCCATGCTTTCCAGCCTATTTTAATTTGCAAAAGTTTATGTGCTATATCAGCCGTTATCTATTGTCTCATCAATTTATAACTGTATTGGCTAGATTCAACCGTAAATTCTATGCTAACAGTTTCATTTCAGGAACTCCTTGCTCGTGGAACTCTCTTCTGGCTCCATGCTTTCCAGCCTATTTTAATTTGCAAAAGTTTATGTGCTATATCAGCCTTTATCTATTGTCTCATCAATTTATAACTGTATTGGCTAGATTCAACCGTAAATTCTATGCTAACAGTTTCATTTCAGGAACTCCTTGCTCGTGGAACTCTCTTCTGACTCCATGCTTTCCAGCCTATTTTAATTTGCAAAAGTTTATGTGCTATATCAGTCGTTATCTATTGTCTCATCAATTTATAACTGTATTGGCTAGATTCAACCGTAAATTCTATGCTAACAGTTTCATTTCAGGAACTCCTTGCTCGTGGAACTCTCTTCCGACTCCATGCTTTCCAGCCTATTTTAATTTGCAAAAGTTTATGTGCTATATCAGCCGTTATCTATTGTCTCATCAATTTATAACTGTATTGGCTAGATTCAACCGTAAATTCTATGCTAACAGTTTCATTTCAGGAACTCCTTGCTCGTGGAACTCTCTTCTGACTCCATGCTTTCCAGCCTATTTTAATTTGCAAAAGTTTATGTGCTATATCAGCCGTTATCTATTGTCTCATCAATTTATAACTGTATTGGCTAGATTCAACCGTAAATTCTATGCTAACAGTTTCATTTCAGGAACTCCTTGCTCGTGGAACTCTCTTCTGACTCCATGCTTTCAAGCCTATTTTAATTTGCAAAAGTTTATGTGCTATATCAGCCGTTATCTATTGTCTCATCAATTTATAACTGTATTGGCTAGATTCAACCGTAAATTCTATGCTAACAGTTTCATTTCAGGAACTCCTTGCTCGTGGAACTCTCTTCTGACTCCATGCTTTCCAGCCTATTTTAATTTGCAAAAGTTTATGTGCTATATCAGCCGTTATCTATTGTCTCATCAATTTATAACTGTATTGGCTAGATTCAACCGTAAATTCTATGCTAACAGTTTCATTTCAGGAACTCCTTGCTCGTGGAACTCTCTTCTGACTCCATGCTTTCCAGCCTATTTTAATTTGCAAAAGTTTATGTGCTATATCAGCCGTTATCTATTGTCTCATCAATTTATAACTGTATTGGCTAGATTCAACCGTAAATTCTATGCTAACAGTTTCATTTCAGGAACTCCTTGCTCGTGGAACTCTCTTCTGACTCCATGCTTTCCAGCCTATTTTAATTTGCAAAAGTTTATGTGCTATATCAGCCGTTATCTATTGTCTCATCAATTTATAACTGTATTGGCTAGATTCAACCGTAAATTCTATGCTAAAAGTTTCATTTCAGGAACTCCTTGCTCGTGGAACTCTCTTCTGGCTCCATGCTTTCCAGCCTATTTTAATTTGCAAAAGTTTATGTGCTATATCAGCCGTTATCTATTGTCTCATCAATTTATAACTCTATTGGCTAGATTCAACCGTAAATTCTATGCTAACAGTTTCATTTCAGGAACTCCTTGCTCGTGGAACTCTCTTCTGACACCATGCTTTCCAGCCTATTTTAATTTGCAAAAGTTTATGTGCTATATCAGCCGTTATCTATTGTCTCATCAATTTATAACTGTATTGGCTAGATTCAACCGTAAATTCTATGCTAACAGTTTCATTTCAGGAACTCCTTGCTCGTGGAACTCTCTTCTGACTCCATGCTTTCCAGCCTATTTTAATTTGCAAAAGTTTATGTGCTATATCAGCCGTTATCTATTGTCTCATCAATTTATAACTGTATTGGCTAGATTCAACCGTAAATTCTATGCTAACAGTTTCATTTCAGGAACTCCTTGCTCGTGGAACTCTCTTCTGACTCCATGCTTTCCAGCCTATTTTAATTTGCAAAAGTTTATGTGCTATATCAGCCGTTATCTATTGTCTCATCAATTTATAACTGTATTGGCTAGATTCAACCGTAAATTCTATGCTAACAGTTTCATTTCAGGAACTCCTTGCTCGTGGAACTCTCTTCTGACTCCATGCTTTCCAGCCTATTTTAATTTGCAAAAGTTTATGTGCTATATCAGCCGTTATCTATTGTCTCATCAATTTATAACTGTATTGGCTAGATTCAACCGTAAATTCTATGCTAACAGTTTCATTTCAGGAACTCCTTGCTCGTGGAACTCTCTTCTGACTCCATGCTTTCCAGCCTATTTTAATTTGCAAAAGTTTATGTGCTACATCAGCCGTTATCTATTGTCTCATCAATTTATAACTGTATTGGCTAGATTCAACCGTAAATTCTATGCTAACAGTTTCATTTCAGGAACTCCTTGCTCGTGGAACTCTCTTCTGGCTCCATGCTTTCCAGCCTATTTTAATTTGCAAAAGTTTATGTGCTATATCAGCCGTTATCTATTGTCTCATCAATTTATAACTGTATTGGCTAGATTCAACCGTAAATTCTATGCTAACAGTTTCATTTCAGGAACTCCTTGCTCGTGGAACTCTCTTCTGACTCCATGCTTTCCAGCCTATTTTAATTTGCAAAAGTTTATGTGCTATATCAGCCGTTATCTATTGTCTCATCAATTTATAACTGTATTGGCTAGATTCAACCGTAAATTCTATGCTAACAGTTTCATTTCAGGAACTCCTTGCTCGTGGAACTCTCTTCTGACTCCATGCTTTCCAGCCTATTTTAATTTGCAAAAGTTTATGTGCTATATCAGCCGTTATCTATTGTCTCATAAATTTATAACTGTATTGGCTAGATTCAACCGTAAATTCTATGCTAACAGTTTCATTTCAGGAACTCCTTGCTCGTGGAACTCTCTTCTGACTCCATGCTTTCCAGCCTATTTTAATTTGCAAAAGTTTATGTGCTATATCAGCCGTTATCTATTGTCTCATCAATTTATAACTGTATTGGCTAGATTCAACCGTAAATTCTATGCTAAAAGTTTCATTTCAGGAACTCCTTGCTCGTGGAACTCTCTTCTGGCTCCATGCTTTCCAGCCTATTTTAATTTGCAAAAGTTTATGTGCTATATCAGCCGTTATCTATTGTCTCATCAATTTATAACTCTATTGGCTAGATTCAACCGTAAATTCTATGCTAACAGTTTCATTTCAGGAACTCCTGGCTCGTGGAACTCTCTTCTGGCTCCATGCTTTCCAGCCTATTTTAATTTGCAAAAGTTTATGTGCTATATCAGCCGTTATCTATTGTCTCATCAATTTATAACTGTATTGGCTAGATTCAACCGTAAATTCTATGCTAACAGTTTCATTTCAGGAACTCCTTGCTCGTGGAACTCTCTTCTGACTCCATGCTTTCCAGCCTATTTTAATTTGCAAAAGTTTATGTGCTATATCAGCCGTTATCTATTGTCTCATCAATTTATAACTGTATTGGCTAGATTCAACCGTAAATTCTATGCTAACAGTTTCATTTCAGGAACTCCTTGCTCGTGGAACTCTCTTCTGACTCCATGCTTTCCAGCCTATTTTAATTTGCAAAAGTTTATGTGCTATATCAGCCGTTATCTATTGTCTCATCAATTTATAACTGTATTGGCTAGATTCAACCGTAAATTCTATGCTAACAGTTTCATTTCAGGAACTCCTTGTTCGTGGAACTCTCTTCTGACTCCATGCTTTCCAGCCTATTTTAATTTGCAAAAGTTTATGTGCTATATCAGCCGTTATCTATTGTCTCATCAATTTATAACTGTATTGGCTAGATTCAACCGTAAATTCTATGCTAACAGTTTCATTTCAGGAACTCCTTGCTCGTGGAACTCTCTTCTGACTCCATGCTTTCCAGCCTATTTTAATTTGCAAAAGTTTATGTGCTATATCAGCCGTTATCTATTGTCTCATCAATTTATAACTGTATTGGCTAGATTCAACCGTAAATTCTATGCTAACAGTTTCATTTCAGGAACTCCTTGCTCGTGGAACTCTCTTCTGACTCTATGCTTTCCAGCCTATTTTAATTTGCAAAAGTTTATGTGCTATATCAGCCGTTATCTATTGTCTCATCAATTTATAACTGTATTGGCTAGATTCAACCGTAAATTCTATGCTAACAGTTTCATTTCAGGAACTCCTTGCTCGTGGAACTCTCTTCTGACTCCATGCTTTCCAGCCTATTTTAATTTGCAAAAGTTTATGTGCTATATCAGCCGTTATCTATTGTCTCATCAATTTATAACTGTATTGGCTAGATTCAACCGTAAATTCTATGCTAACAGTTTCATTTCAAGAACTCCTTGCTCGTGGAACTCTCTTCTGACTCCATGCTTTCCAGCCTATTTTAATTTGCAAAAGTTTATGTGCTATATCAGCCGTTATCTATTGTCTCATCAATTTATAACTGTATTGGCTAGATTCAACCGTAAATTCTATGCTAACAGTTTCATTTCAGGAACTCCTTGCTCGTGGAACTCTCTTCTGACTCCATGCTTTCCAGCCTATTTTAATTTGCAAAAGTTTATGTGCTATATCAGCCGTTATCTATTGTCTCATCAATTTATAACTGTATTGGCTAGATTCAACCGTAAATTCTATGCTAACAGTTTCATTTCAGGAACTCCTTGCTCGTGGAACTCTCTTCTGGCTCCATGCTTTCCAGCCTATTTTAATTTGCAAAAGTTTATGTGCTATATCAGCCGTTATCTATTGTCTCATCAATTTATAACTGTATTGGCTAGATTCAACCGTAAATTCTATGCTAACAGTTTCATTTCAGGAACTCCTTGCTCGTGGAACTCTCTTCTGACTCCATGCTTTCCAGCCTATTTTAATTTGCAAAAGTTTATGTGCTATATCAGCCGTTATCTATTGTCTCATCAATTTATAACTGTATTGGCTAGATTCAACCGTAAATTCTATGCTAACAGTTTCATTTCAGGAACTCCTTGCTCGTGGAACTCTCTTCTGACTCCATGCTTTCCAGCCTATTTTAATTTGCAAAAGTTTATGTGCTATATCAGCCGTTATCTATTGTCTCATCAATTTATAACTGTATTGGCTAGATTCAACCGTAAATTCTATGCTAACAGTTTCATTTCAGGAACTCCTTGCTCGTGGAACTCTCTTCTGACTCCATGCTTTCCAGCCTATTTTAATTTGCAAAAGTTTATGTGCTATATCAGCCGTTATCTATTGTCTCATCAATTTATAACTGTATTGGCTAGATTCAACCGTAAATTCTATGCTAACAGTTTCATTTCAGGAACTCCTTGCTCGTGGAACTCTCTTCTGACTCCATGCTTTCCAGCCTATTTTAATTTGCAAAAGTTTATGTGCTATATCAGCCGTTATCTATTGTCTCATCAATTTATAACTGTATTGGCTAGATTCAACCGTAAATTCTATGCTAACAGTTTCATTTCAGGAACTCCTTGCCCGTGGAACTCTCTTCTGACTCCATGCTTTCCAGCCTATTTTAATTTGCAAAAGTTTATGTGCTATATCAGCCGTTATCTATTGTCTCATCAATTTATAACTGTATTGGCTAGATTCAACCGTAAATTCTATGCTAACAGTTTCATTTCAGGAACTCCTTGCTCGTGGAACTCTCTTCTGACTCCATGCTTTCCAGCCTATTTTAATTTGCAAAAGTTTATGTGCTATATCAGCCGTTATCTATTGTCTCATCAATTTATAACTGTATTGGCTAGATTCAACCGTAAATTCTATGCTAACAGTTTCATTTCAGGAACTCCTTGCTCGTGGAACTCTCTTCTGACTCCATGCTTTCCAGCCTATTTTAATTTGCAAAAGTTTATGTGCTATATCAGCCGTTATCTATTGTCTCATCAATTTATAACTGTATTGGCTAGATTCAACCGTAAATTCTATGCTAACAGTTTCATTTCAGGAACTCCTTGCTCGTGGAACTCTCTTCTGACTCCATGCTTTCCAGCCTATTTTAATTTGCAAAAGTTTATGTGCTATATCAGCCGTTATCTATTGTCTCATCAATTTATAACTGTATTGGCTAGATTCAACCGTAAATTCTATGCTAACAGTTTCATTTCAGGAACTCCTTGCTCGTGGAACTCTCTTCTGACTCCATGCTTTCCAGCCTATTTTAATTTGCAAAAGTTTATGTGCTATATCAGCCGTTATCTATTGTCTCATCAATTTATAACTGTATTGGCTAGATTCAACCGTAAATTCTATGCTAACAGTTTCATTTCAGGAACTCCTTGCTCGTGGAACTCTCTTCTGACTCCATGCTTTCCAGCCTATTTTAATTTGCAAAAGTTTATGTGCTATATCAGCCGTTATCTATTGTCTCATCAATTTATAACTGTATTGGCTAGATTCAACCGTAAATTCTATGCTAACAGTTTCATTTCAGGCACTCCTTGCTCGTGGAACTCTCTTCTGGCTCCATGTTTTCCAGCCTATTTTAATTTGCAAAAGTTTATGTGCTATATCAGCCGTTATCTATTGTCTCATCAATTTATAACTGTATTGGCTAGATTCAACCGTAAATTCTATGCTAACAGTTTCATTTCAGGAACTCCTTGCTCGTGGAACTCTCTTCTGACTCCATGCTTTCCAGCCTATTTTAATTTGCAAAAGTTTATGTGCTATATCAGCCGTTATCTATTGTCTCATCAATTTATAACTGTATTGGCTAGATTCAACCGTAAATTCTATGCTAACAGTTTCATTTCAGGAACTCCTTGCTCGTGGAACTCTCTTCTGGCTCCATGCTTTCCAGCCTATTTTAATTTGCAAAAGTTTATGTGCTATATCAGCCGTTATCTATTGTCTCATCAATTTATAACTGTATTGGCTAGATTCAACCGTAAATTCTATGCTAACAGTTTCATTTCAGGCACTCCTTGCTCGTGGAACTCTCTTCTGGCTCCATGTTTTCCAGCCTATTTTAATTTGCAAAAGTTTATGTGCTATATCAGCCGTTATCTATTGTCTCATCAATTTATAACTGTATTGGCTAGATTCAACCGTAAATTCTATGCTAACAGTTTCATTTCAGGAACTCCTTGCTCGTGGAACTCTCTTCTGGCTCCATGCTTTCCAGCCTATTTTAATTTGCAAAAGTTTATGTGCTATATCAGCCGTTATCTATTGTCTCATCAATTTATAACTGTATTGGCTAGATTCAACCGTAAATTCTATGCTAACAGTTTCATTTCAGGCACTCCTTGCTCGTGGAACTCTCTTCTGGCTCCATGTTTTCCAGCCTATTTTAATTTGCAAAAGTTTATGTGCTATATCAGCCGTTATCTATTGTCTCATCAATTTATAACTGTATTGGCTAGATTCAACCGTAAATTCTATGCTAACAGTTTCATTTCAGGAACTCCTTGCTCGTGGAACTCTCTTCTGACTCCATGCTTTCCAGCCTATTTTAATTTGCAAAAGTTTATGTGCTATATCAGCCGTTATCTATTGTCTCATCAATTTATAACTGTATTGGCTAGATTCAACCGTAAATTCTATGCTAACAGTTTCATTTCAGGAACTCCTTGCTCGTGGAACTCTCTTCTGACTCCATGCTTTCCAGCCTATTTTAATTTGCAAAAGTTTATGTGCTATATCACCCGTTATCTATTGTCTCATAAATTTATAACTGTATTGGCTAGATTCAACCGTAAATTCTATGCTAACAGTTTCATTTCAGGAACTCCTTGCTCGTGGAACTCTCTTCTGGCTCCATGTTTTCCAGCCTATTTTAATTTGCAAAAGTTTATGTGCTATATCAGCCGTTATCTATTGTCTCATAAATTTATAACTGAATTGGCTAGATTCAACCGTAAATTCTATGCTCTATCAACCGTTATCTATTGTCTTCCTGATTACTTCTTTTTTTATTGTTCTCTCTGCTTGAAAATATTTCTCTTTTTGAAAAAATTATTCGCTCAATAATCACCTATATCTTTGTGCCTTTCACGCGTTGCTATTGTGAAATGATTAAAAGGAAATTAGATAAATACTATTGTGCCAATTCAATTCTTGCTATGGTGGGCTGTTTTTGCTTCGTTATATTAAGAAGCCATGTCATAAGTAAGAGTCAGATCATTTGACTGGACTGGAAAAATAAAATATGGCGGTGTAACATATTGTTGAAAATACATTAGAGTTAGTTTCTATATAATATAAGAAAACGTTTTCTAAGAAAGAATAAAGCTATTATTAAAGGTAAGAGAAAAAATGCAGATCATATTTATTTATTATGATTATTTCCTTTGATTTCTATTGTATACACATTTCCTTCCGGGACCCAACCAGAGACCTAAGGTCAGAAATGGTACCATGGTTATTTTGCAGTGATCACTTTCGTAAAAACAAAAAACATCTAAGTTAACACGTATTTTTAAGGATGAGACAGTCAAGATAAAATATAATTCAGAAAGTTATTATTATTATTATTATTATTATTATTATTATTATTATTATTATTATTATTGAACTATTATTATTATTATTATTGTATTATTATTATTATTATTATTATTATTATTATTATTATTATTATTATTATTTACTTTGATTTCTGTTGTACACACATTTCCTTCCGGATAAATTACGTTGCGTTATCTGTAAACTCTCTTGGCTTATTGGGAAAGGTTGTTTGGCGAGTTTTTGCTGCGATCTCCACGATTTTAACATTCAGACTTTTTAGTTTTCCTACATTGACTGCAACTCAATATTAGACAGTATAGGTTAGTCTACAATTTAAGCCATATTTGATATTTCCCTTTTTCTCCCAATTCAGAGCATATAACTCTTTAGGTAATAAAGTGGTCGATTTCAGAAGGTATTATATTATGATCAGGAAAGCCTTTCTGAAAGCAGAAAAAGGTTAATAGCTTACGCTTCTGAGAAATGTTTGGGATCAAAGAAGATCTAATGAATACTATGGCTTACAGCCATAACATGAAACACCGTTTTTCGTACGATCACTGAAGTTAAGCAACGTCAAGCCTAGTCAGTCCCTATATGGTTAACCGATTGGGAATTTTAGGTGCTGTAAGCTTGAGCGATCGGCGGTATGTTTTACGGCCATATCACATTGAAACATCAGTTTTCGTATGATTATCAAAGTTAAGCAAAGTCAAGCATGGTCAGTAGTGAGATGGTGATTGCTTGAGAATACCAAGTGCTTTAAGCTTGACTATTCGTGTAGTATGTCTTACGTTTATATCAAATTGAAACACCTGTTCTCATTCGATCACCGAAGTTAATTAACGTCGAAATTTGTTAAGATTTATTGTAGACCGAAAATGGGGATAGGAGTGGGGTTTTCAGGCTGGTCATCACTTACTATCTTATACCTAGCTAATCAGATTCACGACCTATTCACTCATTAAGATTTTCACATCCACCAGAAGAACTCACCCATCATCATTCAATCTTCCATATACCACAATACCGCATATTTCAGGGGACCTACAAAAAACTCCATGACAAAAATTAACGGTTCTAAAATTCTATTTAAATAAGTTTTTTGTGGTACAGAATTTAATATTAGCTAGGAAAATGCGGAATTTATAAGGCATTTTTATTTTATCAGACCCAGCAAGCATTCCCTCTGTTTACAAAGGCAAGGACCACGGGATATGATATACAAGGACTCTCGAACCTTGAGGTGAAATGTGGAGTGAGACCTAGATAAAAAAGAGTGCACACTAAAATTAACCAGACATTTTCTACTATTTATTATATGCTCAGCAATAGCAGAGCTAGAAGTATTGGTTAGTTGGCTCTTCCTGGCAGCCGGATTCAAAATACTGGAGGGGGGGTAAATGTTGTTTTATTCTCGAATCCAAACACTGGGACGTCCTCCCTGAGTAGTCGAGTCCACAACTACATTTATATTGGTAAATTACTGAATTAACATGATGGGGGTGAGGACGTCCTTACGAATGGAAGAGGAAACAGGACGGGTAACAAATATTACCCTAACATTCACCGAAAAATAACAGCTATAACATTTCTATATATAAAAATAACAGCTATAAAATTCTATATATAAAAATCTGTCGATGGTATGTAATGATGGGGGAGGGAATCAACCCCAAAACAAAATAAGATATAAAAAACAAATACACGAAATAAAAGGATAACTGATGTTAGTTGGATCCGTGAAACCGTCAAAAGAATTAAAAGAGAAGACGCTGTAGTCTGTCTTTAGACAAAATCAGGAAAAGCTCTCCCGTTAAAGGAGAGCGTAGGATAAAGTAAATACGGCCATTTACAAAGAAAAAAGCTCATCCAGTCAAGATGAAAAAAAAAACAGTACTTGTCAATACCTAGATATGTGACCGTTTTTGGCAAGTTCTGTAAGCTTGAGTGTGCGGGTGGTGTAATGGATCACGTTTTAGAATCCAACGGAGTACATTATACTCACTTACGCGCAAATACCCTTCGAAAAGATATGAATTCACTTCTTCTCCCCCAGCTATGGGTTAATCCGTATAGCTTTCATCAGTGCCTCATTATTATCTCCAAGAAACTTCTTACAATCTAAAGATATTTTTCCGGCTTAAAATAACCGGCAAAAGGTTGATAACACGTAAATAACAAATCAACGCATACTTGCATTATTCATAGTACTCGGACCGTTATTTCAAACGGAACCCTTTATTTTGTCCACCGGGGGGTAGGTTGTTCTAGATCCACGTGCCATGCCTCTTCCGGGTGTCTCAGTTATTTCCCTTTAACTCAACTCTCCAAGATTTGGTTCACCACTGCGGTGGCCTGTCATTGAACTCATAACTCTTTGGGTCTAGTCACTGGATCTGAACAGACGTGAATATGACAATGAAGATGAGGATAACAGTTCGAATAATGTATATGATGAAATTAAACATGATACCTCATCTCAGAGACATGGAAAAACGTTTCTATTGTCACTGGATGTAACCGTCTTCATCCCTTTGGCCATGTTGTCCTTGAGTAATGTAAATAGCGCAAGTAATCATAATACCTCATCTCAGAGATATAGACAAATTAATGAATCAATAATACTAATCTATAAAATTTATAGGCAACGGTTTATAGGTAGTTCTTTCTTGTTATTTATTTATTTATTATTCATTTTTCCAGGTGGGTCTGTTAATTTAAATAATGAGAATGAATTTATCAACCTGGAGTTTCTTTTTTTCTTGTTATTATCCATAATTCTTTTGCACATTTATACTAGACTTATGTTAGGCTTATAGTGATTACATATCTATAAGTCTATCATTCGTCCATGCTTAGAATATTACTGCTTCATCTTGTCCAGTCTGCTATTTACCTTGAGCTCCTTACAATCCAAAGAAGAATCAGCAATATTATTACTGGTGGCTCTGGATTCAGTCACCTTCCCACCGACGTAAGGTTGCCTCTCTATGTCTTTTCTATAAATATTTTCATGGTAATATTTCGGATTATCTCTCTGCTATGGAGAGGTTTGTGAGGGTTTTATTACTAATACTATTATTGGTCCTGATCTGGCGGGTCGGCTACAGTCACCTTCCCACCGCCGTAAGGTTGCCTCTCTATGTCTTTTTTATAAATATTTTCATGGTAATTGTTCGGGAACTCTTCGCTATGGTACCTAAGCTTTATGAATTTAAGCACAGTACTAGACTGGCATCGAGTTCTCACCAATTTATAGTTCAGCTGGCTATATGCCAATCTTTTGTCTCCTTGAATACAGACTTACGTCAGACCAATAGAGATTATATATCTATAAGTCTACCATTTGTCCATACTTGGAATATTGCTGCCACATATTGTCCAGTGTGTCTGCTATTTACCTTAAGCTCCTTGATAAAATCCAAAGAAGTATCAGCAATATTATTGGTCCTGATCTGGTGGCTCTGGATTCAGTCACCTTTCCACCGACGTAAGGTTGCCACTCTTGTCTTTTCTATAAATATTTTCATGTTAATTGTTCAAATGAGCTCTTCGCTGTTGTAAATACTCATTGGGGCTAGTTTTAAAATTGTTTTAGCTCCCTCCCCCAACCGACAATGAATTGCAATCTGGGGACTAGTTAGGACTTTCATAGAGACAATGAGGTATTATGGTGGATGTAGTAAGGAAAGTAAGTGCGAATACGTTGTTTTGGTGTTAGGAATATTTTGTTATGTTTTGGTCAATGTTTGTGGTTAACTAAGTAAACTTAGCCAAGATAGAAGAAAACCGTGCTTTTCCCAATTCCTCATTTTGGCCTTTTGACACATTTTGTAAATAATTACAAATAAATATCACTCTTCGCTATGGTACCTAGACTGTATGAATTAAGTACAGTACTGGACTGGCATCGAGATCTTATCAGTTTATAGTTGAACTGGCTCGATGGTAATCTTTTGTCTCTTTGAATCCTGTCAAATCTTTTATTGTCATCTCTCATTAATAGTGTTTTTTTCCTCGTATTCTCTAACACTCAGTAACCTCATGCGTCTTAGTGGCTATATTGCTTTGTTTGGGGTGAAATGATTTTTTAAAAACTTGTAAATTTTCCTAAAACACGTCTGCCTACTAAATATAACGATTATTGTAAAAAGAAATAGTATTTTATGAAAACGTTCATTAATTGCTTCATGTATCTTTCGGAAACAAAACAAGGCCACGAAAAACCTTGGCTTCAGTCGATTCAATATTTAACTTACAAATAAAACGAAAATAATAAAAAAACTCTCTGAACCATTCATGTTTCGGTTTCTAGTCAATATATCCTGAATATTAAATTAAATACAAAATAAACTTGAGCAATGTTGACAGTGTTTTGTTCTCGTGATGTAAAAGAAAGAAATTTATATGAAAATGCATAAAGGAGTAATGGTTAGCGACTCAGAGTGAGAAATCGGAGAGCCGAGTTCGAATTCTAGTCGAATCCATTATATTCACTTACACTTGGGACATGCAGGGCACCTCGAGGCGCTGTAATAGTTAGCAAGCTTGTCTCGCTAGAACAATTACGACGGAGTAGTGAGTTCGATCCTCACTGGGTGCCCCATATTTTCGGTTTTGTGCCACATCTAAGCTACGATTGGAAAATCACTACCCTTGGGAAAAGCATGAATCATCATCTCTTCTGGTTAAAATCGACTGGTTTCTATAGACTGGTTTCTATACCTGGCCACGCCTATAGGAAAAAGAGCAGAGTAGACTTCTATAGCCTTGGTTTGGGATAAGGAAAACTCTGAATTCAGACTGGATTTGTCAGGCTATCTTGCCCAAGAAAGACCGCTTCTACTGCAGCTGCTGTACATATGGTGGCCCTATGGGATTCATGATCTTGTATAAAGGATTGGGGTGTGTAGCATAGGGATTACAGGCGAGGAAATTTGTTTCTGCAGATGTATCTTGTGAATGATATGTACAGTTCATGTGGACAACGAGGACATATGAAGAAAAATGGAAGCGAACGTTATTTTAAAAAAAATTTAAGCATTTCAACCCAAGCAAGGCAGGAGTGCCACTAACACGCCAGGTTTTACAGAGAGTGAAAGTAAGAGTAAAGTGAGGTGTTTGAGGAAAGGATAAAGAGAAGGACGGGAATCAAGATCAAGGCAACAGAAGATGTCGATTGACATTACATTTGGATATTTGAAGATTATAGCTATCAGAGAAGCAAGTAAGGGGAAGGGAGTTCCACTGTCGGGAAGTGCGCGAGAAGAAGCTGTTGGAGTAGAATAGGCGGTTACATTTAACTATTTCGATAGTAAAAGTGTGGGACGGAGGTACCAACCTAGTAGCACGCTTAAATTCATGCAGCTGGGGCACCAGTGAAAACAGCCCGTCAGAAAAGTTGCCATGAAAAGAGGTGTGGAAAAGACAGAGGGAAGCCACATGAGTCTGTGAGAAAGTAACTGGAGTCGAGATGCCAGGTCAGGACTTATCACATTGCATATCTGTCTTTGGATTTTATCGAGAATTTCTTTTTTATTGATTCATCAACCATTTGTCAATAATATAAAACTCTAAAACGTTATAGATGAAGAATAGATCCTAAAATCCATTAAACACTACGTTAAAAAAACACGCACCCCCATATATATATATATATATATATATATATATATATATAAAAAGTGAACATAGAAGTCAACACTTAGAGGCGATAGTCTGTTTCATGCTAGATGCAATCGTCAGGCCTGACGATTGCATCTAGCATGAAACATCTAGCATGTTGACTTTTATATTTACACACCCTCTATCCCATAAATATGGCACACTTTAAGACTATATTTCTTCATATATATATATATATATATATATATATATACATATTACATGAATCATTCATACAAAAACAGATACTGAAGTTAATGATATAAATGGTGAGAATACATCTTCGCAAACAAATTTATTGTCACATTTGTTTTTGCTCAATTAGGTTAGTTTTTTTTAACTATGACCACATGGTGTTTTTTTACTTTTTTCTTTTTGTGCTAGTACTTTTTGTGCTAGTACTTTCAATAGGTCATCCTATCAGGATCAGGATTGGATATTATTTTTCTTTTCAGGTAAAATTCAGGTAGCATCCGAGATGAAAATAAATGGAATACAAGTCGAAATATGTTTTTTTGGCTTGGTTTTGTTCAATCAGGACAACTTTTTGCTCTATGGCCATATGCTTTTTTATGTTTTTGTTTATATTCTCATTTCCATTAAAATATCTAATTATGCAACACATTTCATATCATGAAATTATAATTATTATGTTAATTATAAAATTTAATTTTAACTCATCAGAAGTATTTTCAACCGAAAATGGCTACAGAAATAAAAGACGTCTCCAAAATATTTATGAACTAATAACACACGATAAAGTGCGTACATATCAAAAATTCCAGTACGATTCAATGCACCATTGAAGAATTCTTTCATAATATTCCCTCTTGAAATAAGGGTTAGAATCTTTTTTTCCAAATATTAAAGTTTTATAAACTTTTAATAATTATGCAAAGAGAAACTTTTTTGAATTAGATCAATATGGAAGATGGAGGAATTTCCTTTCACATTCGATGTACCATCCAAGCATCACTAGTTAACACCAAATTTACTGTCTAAATACTTTTAGCTGATTTAGCACAATATTGATGTGCTGAATCCAAAAATCACATTGGTTTTGCTCAATCAGGTCAATTTTTTTAAAACTATGAACACAAGCTGTTTTTTACGTTTTTCTTTACATTGTCATGTCCATTAAAATATCTAAATATGCAACGTATTTCACACAATAAAACTATTTATTATGTTAATTTTAGACTTTTTAATTTTAACTCACCAGAAGTATTTTCAGACAAAAATGCCACATAAATATTAAAAAACGCCTCCAAAATATTTATAAACTAATAAAACGGAATAGATTGCTTACCTCTCAAAACACATTAATTAAACTGTACAATAAAAAAGCATAGAATACAAATCAGAAATGTTGTTTTATTAGTCATTAGAATTTAGATATACCGCCAAAATATCACGCGGACGTACTAGTAAGCATATCACGTGATTTTTAGGACCAATTTGGAAAAAATAAAATGATATATAACAGGAGCGAATTTCTCAGGAATAAAAATCACGATGTTTGACCCCAACGACAGAGTTTCTCAGATTACACTAAGGGCCATGTCACTCTAACTGCTGATATTGAAGACCTCATTCACTTCCACATACACTATCAAGAAACGACTCAGAAGCACTGACCAAACTTCAAAGGGAACACCTTCAGGCACTGTATAAGCCCAAAGACTGGATACAGTTCATTGAATGCAGCACGCGATCACTGAAGTGTCCTGTTGCATAACGGCAACCTATTTGCCTCTACGAGGTGGGGACCCAAAAGTAACCGGAATTGTGTCATATAATTTTATTCATTTATTGTTGCATTTTTATATTCTTATCACCTTCAAAGTATTCTCCATTTGAAGCAATGCACCTGTCCAGACATGTTTTCCACTGTTCAAAGCAGTCCTGGAACACTTGTAAAGTTATGTTTTTTAATGACTCCGTCGTTTTCTTCTTAACCTCTTCCGCATCTGCAAAACGTTTTCCTTTGAGGACTTTCTTCATTCGGCGGAACAAAAAAAGTTGCAGGGAGCGAGATTGTGTGAAAAGGGAGGGTGGGGAAGTGGGGTCATGCCATTCCTGGTCAGAAACTGTCTCACAGTCAAGGCGGAGTGCGGTGGCGCATTATGGTGATGCAACCACCACCCTCCACTTTGCCACAGGTCAGGGCGTTTTTCGTCTCACCTTGTCTCGCAAACGCTTCAGGACTTCCAAAAGCCTGGTTAACAATTTGACCAGGAGAAACAAATTCTTTGTGAAGAATTTCTCTCACATCAAAGAAACAAATCGGCATCGTCTTGACATTGGACTTCACTTGACGCGCTTTTTGGGGTCGTGGCGACGCTGAATGCTTTCCACTGACTTGATTGCTGCTTCGTTTCCGGGACGTAGCCATAGCACCAGTTTTCTTCACCGGTGATGACCTTCGAAAAAAAGTCTGGTTCAACTTCCAACTGTCCTTTCAGTTTACGACTGGCATCTTTTCAGCCATGGTAAAAATAGACGAAAAGGCGTGAAGAAATTCAAAACAAATGTGAACTACGGAGCTGTACGTCTTCCCACGATGACACCAGTTAGCACACTGATGCCTGGGGGTTGCCTCAAATGGTATCTAGCGGTGGAAGCCTGAACTACTACGGGCTTGTCCGACAGAAAACGATTCTGGTTACTTTTGGCACCCCCTCGTATACCCCTTGCTCATTCGACTACACTGAAGAAGAAATATGAAGCAATGAAGTATGTGGCGGCTAAAATCCAGTATTATCAGCATGAGTGGTTTATTTGCGTTGATCTAAAGATAGCTGACATTTGTTGAAACAACAGTCCGGCTTCATCAAGTATCCATGCTTTCTGTGCATGTGGCGTAGTAGGGAACTGTTTAGCATTACACGAAAAAAGACTGGTCTATTCAGGTGGAATTGATGCCTTGCAGAACCACGGAATTCGACAATAAGTCTCTGCTAGGCACCACCGCTGAATATCAAGCATTGTTTGATCAAGCAGTTCACCAAAGCTCTAGATAAGCACTTATTTGTGCCGGGAATTTCCAGCGTTGACGATGGTGAAGTTGAAAGATGGCATCTTTGATGGTCTTCAAATCCGTCAGCTCCTCAAAAACTCAATGTACGAAGTGTAACTGTAAGAAATGAAGGCTTTTGTTAATTCCCCTCTTAGCCAGGTATTGAACTCACACCCTTTGGGTCCTGTCACTGGATCTAACCAACGTCTTTATCCCCTGAGCCATGTGTCCTTGAGGACATCTATGTATGAATTTCTGGGTAATATAAACTTAATGTCTTCAGCAACCATTTTTACCAGTACTCATATTGCAATTTTTGCTGTTATCATTGCATGTTTTTTTTACCAGAGCTCATATTGCAATTTTCGTTGTTATTATCGCTTTTCTCTGGCAGTCCATATTACTGGTCCTCATATTGTATTCATTCCTTGGTCGGCTCATGAGATTTTTGTAGCCTAGCATATGTGTTGATTCCTTAACTTTACGAATTATCTAATGATGTTCTTTCTTGGCAGCAATAACACCGGCATCTACGCAGAACTTGTCATCCATATGCAGACGGCTTTCAGAAACCGCGGATGAACCTGCGCATCAAAATGCATTATTTATTTTCACATCTGACTATATTTCTGAGATGAGGTGCTACATTATTTGGACTGTTGTCCTCACTTTGTTGCCATACTTATCACAACGTTTCGGCCATTGTACGTTCCGGTCTTCTTCAGGTGGCTGGAATGTCGAATTGAACCCTTTATTTCGCTCGCTAGGGTAGACTGTTCTAGTTCCACTTGTCATGTCTAATGGATGCCAGTTATCAGTTATTTCCTGTTAATTCCCCTCTCCAAGTCCTCTATTGCCTTAAACAGATATTGAACTGGAACTATTTGGGTCCTGTCACTGGATCTAACCAACGCCTTTATCCACTGTGCCATGTGTCCTTGAGGACATCTGTGTATGAATTTCTGGGTATTATAAACCTAATGTCTTCAGCAACCATTTTTACCCTTGCGCATATTGCAATTTTTGCTGTTATCATTTTATTATATTTACCAGAGTTCATATTGAAATTTTCTTTTTGCAATCATGATGGCTGATTACTGCTGAGCATTGAACAGAGACACCCCTGCCGCTGATCATTCTAACGGTTCGAATAAATGGAATTTGAAGCCCTACATTATGAACAATGATTATGTAACATTTACATGTACTTGTATTTATCAATATATTCTATTCAATTTATTTAATCGATTTTTGTAACATTTAATTAATAAATTTTTTCTCTTAACAAATTATTTCATGAGAGAAATATTAACAAAATTCAATAGATAATATCATAAAAATGTAATCGATTTAATCAGAAGAGAGAATTTTTAAGACTAAACAAAAACATGACCTGATCGAGAGAACGGATGTCATCTTCGAATTCAATTGCAATTTTGCTGTTATCATACATGTTTTTACCAGATCTCATATTGCAACTTTTTTGTTATCATTGCTTTTCTCTGGCACTCCTTATTACTGGTTCCCATATTGTATTTATTTCTATGCTTGGCCGACTCAGGAGATTTTTGTAGCCTAGCATATGTGCTGATTCCTTAAAGGAATATAAAGGAGAGACGGGCCGCCCCCTCAAGGTAAGGCTTCAAGAACACCAGAAAGCTGTAACGCGAGGGGAAGTAGAAAAATCAGGCGTGGCTGACCACATATGGAGAGAGAAGGGAGATCACCATCCCCTGTGGGATCAGGTTGAGATCATAGACAGGGAACACCATTGGAAAATTCGTAAACTTTCGGTTCGAAATTCCAACCACCTGAAGAAGGCTGGAGCGTACAACGGCCGAAACGTTGTGACAAATATGGCGACAAAGATGAGGACAATAGTCCGACTAATGTAAATACTGAATATTAAATTGTCGTAAATAATTTGGAAAAACAGAGACAACTGAGATCTATCTATTTCAATACGTTTAAATCTATCTATCTATCTATCTATCTATCTATCTATCTATCTATCTATCTATCTATCTATCTATCTATCTATCTATTGCAATAAGTTAATATTCATTTATCTGCCAGGCTATCTCAGTCTGTTCATATCTCCATCTTGTACAATAATAATAAAAAAAATCCGCCATATTAACTCTCTCAGAAGTAGTCCATGTGAAAGACACGTTTATGTACAGACAACGACACAAAGATATGTAGGAGAGCAATAAACCTACTGAAAAAGAAAATTTTTTAAAAAGATCTTTTTAATAAATTATAAACTTTTCGGTTACTTCATAATGTTTCTCCATTGATCTGTGTCGTCTTCTAAGCAATGGTTCATCCAATTTAGTTCTTCGCTCATGAATAAGATTACTGTGACGAAATCAGTTGTTATGTATTTCTTCATCCAACTGACACATTTCTCAACTGGTCGATGGTTGCTTTCGTATTTTCAGCCAAAAGATTTTATATTTTTTTAATCTCATTGTACATTGCAGTATAAATTTCTTGCTTGAAAATTTTCTTTTGGAAATGTAGGAAAAAGTCAGAAATGTAAAACGCGAACGAGCAATACCTCTTTAGCGTAAACTTTTCCGTTGTGATGTGTACAAATAGGGAAGAAATATCAGACAAAAGTCTTTAACTGGAACTTCAGCTAAAGATGTCTGGTTGCTTTCAAGTCTTTAGCCAATTGGTCTTTTATTGTTTCTGATTTTGACATAGATCTATTTTCAATTGAATTAATAATTGGAGAATCTAAGGACCATTCCATTAATTCGGTGCCTTTGAAACCATTTCTTGATAGGAAGAACACTGTTTAGCATTGCTATATATAAAGGAGCATTCAAATTGACTTCTTGTGCAGGTACTTACAACAATTCTCTGTAAAAGATGTCTTTTTGTTTTACTCTCTTTAGCCAGTGGTCTTTATCTTTTCTATTTGTTTATATTCGTAAAACAAAAAGTAATTATATATATATCATGTCATTCGCAGACAATACTGTTTCGCTGTATCACAGCCCGTCAGTGCGACTAGACAACCGAATGCCTCAAGCGCGGATTGAAACCCAACCGATTTGGTGCCAGTCAGAGCTTCTACAAGTTAGCCATCTTCACTCGGCCGAACGAATCAGCCAAATCTATCGTAGTGTGTGTGTGTGTGTGTGCGTGCGCGCGTGCGTGCGTGCGTGTGTGTGTGTGTATTTTTTTTTTAAGCATATCACCCAAAGCAAGGCTGGAAGCCACTAGTACGCAAGGGGTTACAGAAGGTTTGGAGGAAGAGCAGATAGGAGTGGTAAAGGAGAGGATGTGGAGAAAGATAGTGGATCGATCAAGGCTAGGGGGTTACAGAAGATTTGGAGCGAGAGCAGATGCGAATGAAAGGTGAAAGGATGTGGAGAAGGGAAGAGGATAGATCAAGGCAGCTGGAGATGTCGATTGACGTTGCAATTAAATAGTTGGAGATTGTATTTGTCAGGGAAACAGGAATAAGGAAGGGAGTTCCACAGGCGAGATGTGCGAGACATAAAGCTATTGGAGTAGAAGAGACGTCTACATCTAACAGTTTCAACGGTGAAGGGGTGGGAACGGGATGCCAGCCTCGTAGGACGTTTAAATTCATGAGGCCTAGGAACCAGCGAAAGCAGCTCCTCGGGGCAATTACCGTGAAAGTATTTATAAAAAAGACGGAGCGAGGCAACGTCGCGTCGGTGAGAGAGAGACTGCAGACGAGATGACAGATCGGGGCCAATTACACTGCATATCCGTCTCTGGATCTTATCAAGAACCCTGAGGCAAACAGCAGGGGCTCCAGACCATATATGGCAGCAATAATCCATGCAAGGGCGAATGGTCGATTTATAGATTTGGGGGATAGATTCCGGGGAGAAAAATTTCCTGGCTCGGCACAGTCAGCCAAAATTCCTTGCGGTGGATGATGTAACTGACTCGATGTATTTGTTCCATCTCAGATCAGCGGACAGCGTGAGACCGAGCTGCCGCAGAGAGGAGCTCTCAAGAAGTTAGTCATCAGACATTCTAATGGGATGCAGGGATGGATCCTTGTGGTGGTTAATAGAGAGCAGTTTAGTTTTAGAGGCGTTAAAGTTAACCGCCCATTTCCTGCCCCAGTCCACAACCGATTGGAGGTCTTTTTCTATCCGAGATGCCAGGTTAATTTTGTCAGCATCACTGGATTTGTGTATGAGGCAGGAGTAAATTGTGGCATCGTCCGCATAGATGCCGACTTGGGAATCTATGGCGTCAGGAAGGTCGTTTATGAATACGAGGAACAGAGTAGGGCCTAGGATGGAGCCTTGAGGAACACCTGAATTAGTGAAATAGGAGCTGGAGATGAATCCATTGAGAACGACTTTCAATTCACGGTTTGACCGGAACGATTGTATTAGGTCAAACAATCGACCTGTGATGCCATAACCCTGGAGCTTGCGAAGGAGGCCGGCATGCCAAACTCTATCAAACGCTTTCAAGGGCCACAGCACGAGCTTCACCGTTATTATGAATAGCTTGGAAGACAAATTCCGTGATGGCCGTAAGCACATCAACTGTAGATCGGGCAAAGCGGAAACCATATTGCTTGTCTGAGAGCAGATCATGGGATAACAGGTAATTAATCACATCGGTGTTGATAATGGCTTGGAAGACTTTGCCGAAGAGGGGTAGGAGACTGATAGGGCGGTAATTAGAAGGGTCGGAGGGGTCACCAGAGTTCTTAAAGACAGGAACAATGGTTGAGGACTTCCAGCAGTCAGGAAAGCAAGACTCCTTGAGGCAGCGGTTGTATAATTTAGAGAGGACAGGCGCCAGTTCAGGAGCACATTTCTTCAGGACAGTGGCTGGTATCCCGTCACCACCAGTAGCCTTGCGGTGATCTAAGTTAGAAATAATGCCCAATACCAACGACGGGGATATGTGCAATCCGCTCAGAAGGGCCTCGATTCTGGGAGGGAAATCGGGCATGGGTACCCCGGAAGAGTCTAACGTTGAATTGGAAGAAAACTTCCGAGCAAAGCATTCAGCCTTGTCGGCAGAGGTGGTTAGGACCTCAAACTGATTGAACAGGGGAGGAATGGAGGGTTTGCTATTGTTCAGAACGCTCTTGCAGAGGCGCCAATAATCTTTGGAGCCGAATTTGCGAGATGCAATACGTTCCTTCATCCGAACAGCATATAATGACTTAGCTTCGTTCAGGATACGCTTACACCCGTTACGGGCAGAGGTGAATAGACGAAGTCAGACATATGACTACGAAAACGGTGGAAGAAGTGGTTCCTGTGGGCAATGGCGGCTGAGCAAGCAGCTGTGAACCAAGGGGAGGAGTGTGGTTTGACCTTGAATTTCCTGGAGGGGATGAAAGCGTCAATTCCAGCTTTAACCCAGGAAGAGACCTCTGAAGCACAATTTTGAATGGGGAGCTTAAATACAGCATCCCGGAGGACATCGCGGAGGAAGTCACAAAATGAGTCCCAGTCAGCCCGTTGGTAGTAGAATGAGGTTCTGGTGGTAGGAGGCTCCTTGCAAGGGGTGGGGTTGAAGGAGATGCTAACAGACACTACAGCATGATCGGAGTTTCCGATAGGACAGAGATGCGTGGCACTACAAGACTCAGGGATGGAGGTAAAACACAGGTCGAGGAGTGAGGCCTTACAGTCACGGTTGTAAGCAAAACACGTGGGGAAATCGATTATCTGTGTGAGGGATTGAGAGACTGAAAAGTTGAGAGTATGAATGCCTGCGAGGTTGGTAGTAGCATTCTTAAGCCACTGGTTGTGATGGGCGTTAAAATCGCCAAACACAAATATATGAGCGAACGGATGGAGAGAGAGGGCACTACCTATGCTGTCAGAAATGACATCGAGTATTCCACAGTCCTGAGAGGATGAAGAGCGGTAGAGGAAGAAAAGATAGCTTTCAGCATTGAGAAGAGATAGCCGGAGACACAAGTAGGAATGATCCGGCGATTCGAGAGAGCACTCTCTAGCCAGAGGGAGATGGTCCTTGACGTAGACACCCAGGCCATGCATGGGGGTTAGAGAGTCTTTTCTGAATAGAGGAAGGTATCCAGGGATCGAGAGATCAGAGGAAAGGATAGAGGAGTCAAGATTGGTCTCACACAGGGCCAGTATATCCGGGCATTTAGCAATGAAGAAAGATTCAACACTGCAGAAGTTGGTTCTAATGCCACGGATGTTGGAGAAGGAGATATTTAAAGGTTTGGGTGATTTTTGGAAGGCTGGTTTAGGTTTATATTTCTGGTTTTTGTAATTCATGTGGATAATTGGTGTTGGAAAAAGAGAAGGCCTGTGTTAAAGGAATCCGACGGTTATCACCCATGACGCGGGCAGAAAGGGGGTTTGGCACAGCCTGAATCATCATGTGGCCTCAGGGTTGCCCATCGGAGATGACTGCAGGGACACCTACCCATGCGCGACATGACACTACAGACACCCCGATATTATGCAACTGTTGATCAAAGCGGCCGCTCAAGACGCTACGCAAGAGTTAGGGCTCCTAACTACCAGTCGGAAACTAGGGAACTGTCAACCATGTACCCTCGGAATGAACAGGCAATGCCACAGACTGAACGCATCACGGGAGAAACACAGCGGCACCAGTACAGAGGCCAGAGAGAGAGAGAGAGAGAGAGAGAGAGAGAGCGATCCGGGAACCCCTTCCTAAACACGAAACAAGTTTTGAGCCTCTAATCGTGTCCAATAGAGGGGGATGAGTGTAGACCGGGCGGTAGGAAAGCCTACCTACTCCTATTACATATAACATATACAACGATGACAACAAAACAATAGAGGGGGGTGTGGTAGGGATAGTCGCAGGGCTGATACTGGTTGATAGTACCGGGGGATAGGAATGACATTGTATTGTACACATTCACAACAGTAAGTTTTAAGTCCCATTGACCTATATTTTTAAAATAAATGTAATATTACGAGTTAGGTTAGAATAGTTAGTGCTAAAATAAGATATGTTAGCGGGTCCAAGAACGAGGGTTAAGAAAAAGCAAAAAAAAAATGAAAAAATAAAAATTACATATACATACACAAGAAAGACAGGATCTAGGGTAGAGTGGGTTCATACTTAGTCGGACAGAGAAAATGTTCGCTTGACGACTACACGTTTCGCAAGACACTAGCGAAAATTTACGGCTTACCTATTCCATGCCAAGCAACAAGTTATAATGACCAAGCAACAAGTTATATATATATATATATATATATATATATATGTAAAAAATGAGGAACAGTGGTGTAATGGATAATGGTGATGAATCGGAAATCCGAGTTCGAATTCCAGTCGAAACCATTACATTGATTGACGTTCTAATACCCTCGTGAAATGTATGAATCTTACTCTTCTTCTTCCAGCTATGGACAGATTGAGTTCTATAGCCTTGTATGACAACTGGTCTAGGACAATTCTGAATTCAAAACTTACGGAGGGTCGTTTGTAAACCTTCTGGCATACGGCTTTTCAAAAAGTGAGGTGGGTTCTGCACAATAATCAAATGATTTGTTCGGTTGTTGGTTTCTAGGAAATGAGTTGCGTCACGGTCATACATCATGAACAACGGGAGAGTCTAGTAATATATATATATATATATATATATATATATATATATATATATATATATATATATATATATATATATATATATTACTGAAGTTTTCCGTGGTTATATATATAAAGTAATGAAAAGTTTGATAATCCCTATTGCTAATCCCATGTGGAAAGAAGGTTTGGAAAATGTGACACACGCAAGCAAGAGGAGGGAATCAGAGACTAACGACGTTTTGCAATTGGATAGCAGAACAGGGAATGGGGGAGAGATTTTTTTAAAAAAGCAGACACTGATCACAGTTACAAAGAAGTTGAAATATACGGTCCTTAAAAGATTAAATAATATCGTGATATCATAAAGGTTTGCGTTATTTACATGGAACAAGATTTGGTGTAAAGCTTTGTATCAAACAAAAATTCTGCTGTATTAATATTAATAATTAACAATGCTCCTCGGTCTTTTGAACAGGAGGAACACCATCACTCACACAAAATGCTTCCTCCACTATCATCGGTTGAAAAATCCCGAGCTATTATCCCCTACACCACTCTCACCTCCAAGCTTATAGCACCTGGTATTCCCAAGCGTACACCCATCTAAGGACTGACCAGGATCGATGTTGCTTAACTTCGGTGATTGAAATCTTACACAGACAAGGTTTAATAAAAATTATCTAATGGGTTCTAGGAACATTCGCCATAAACATTTTTGCCGGAGGAAAATTCGCCTCAGAAATTTTCGCCGTAGAAAACTTTGACGTATAGGACTTTTGTCGTAAGTGAATTTCATCGCATTTATTTTAAAATGCGCAGTATCTTGTTATCAAGTATATCTGGCTCTCACTATTGTTACTTCGATTTAAACATTTTAATAAGCGAAGTTATTGGATTAAAATCCTACATCATTCAGCCTCGGCAGTGAGGAGCCCAAAGATTTAGACTTGACTTACGTCTCACAAAACACATTATTTACGAATAATTTATACATTGCATACATTTTATTGCAATTTATACACATTTTAGATACATATATATATATATATATATATATATATATATATATATATATATATATATATATATATATATATATATATATATATATCTGTTATATGTATCTATCTATCTCAGTTTCTTCCTATCAATTTATTTGCTTTGTTCATATCTCTCTGTCAGTTCATATCTATCTATCTATCTATCTATCTATCTATCTATCTATCTATCTATCTATCTATCTATCTATCGCTATCTGTTCATATCTATCTATATTTCTTTCTATTGATCCATATATCTCTGTTTATATCTACCTATCTATCAATGAATTTCTATCTGATCCTTTTCCTATCTATCTATCTATCTATCTATCTATCTATATATATATATATATATATATACATATATAAAAGTGAACATAGAAATCAACACTTAGAGGCGACAATCTGTTTCATGCTAGATGCAATCATCGGGCCATGCATCTAGCATGAAACAGACTGTCGCCTCTAAGTGTTGACTTCTATGTTCACTTTTATATTTACACACGCTCTATCTCTGATATTGAGCACTTTATCCCATAAATATAGCACACTTTAAGACTATATTTCTTCATATATATATATATATATATATATATATATATATATATATATATATATATATCAATCTGCTCTTTGAAATGAAATCCCGGCTACGATATTCCAAAACGGAGAAAATGTTCTTCCATTGCGCCACACCACAGCACTCTGGTGATTTTTTATCAGGTTCTTCTCAATAGCAGACCCCAAGATAGAACATACTTGTAATCTTGTGCCATTTTAAACTAATAAGAAATGGTGCGTGCGTTAAGGATGCTGCTAGAAATTGCATGGTTAATCCGGCTAGAAAAGGTTCTCGGAGATGGAAATTTGTTGTTCTTTAGGATTATTCTTTAAAGATAACATTTCGAAATATATCCGGCTCATGGCTCTGGACAATGATGGAATCGGAAATGGGAATTAGAATTTGTATTTAACCTTTATGTTTTGCCCACGGCAACAAGTGCACACAAGAATAATACATCTCCCGCCTAAGAAATGGAAATATTATACAATCCTATTTCTTTTGCTGAAGAGTGTGTAAACTGTGCAAATTGATGTCAATATTATTGGTCCTGGACTGCAAATTTAGATTGAAGGTAAATAGTTATTTCTCGGCTGAAGTATTAATTTATTTGTTTATTTATTTCTTAGAAATAGCCAGATGAATAGCTATCTGTATTTGAACAGACTGAGATAGATATCTCAGTCTGTTCTAATCTAGATAGATAGAAATACAGATAGATAGATGGAAGTACAGATAGATATGAGCAGAGTGAGATAGATATATAGACAAATAGATAGGAATAGTCTAAGATATATATATATATATATATAGAGAGAGAGAGAGAGATATGAACATACTTAGATAGATGCATAGAATGATATGAACAAATAGATATATAGATCGATAGAAAGAAATATAGGTAGATATAAACAGATTGAGATAGATAGATAGATAGATAGATAGATAGATATGAACAGAGAGATATAAACATAGATAAACTGATAGGAATAAAATGAGATAGATAGATAGATATGAACAGATTGATATATATATATATATATATATATATATATATATAGATAGATAGATAGATAGATAGGAAAAGGATTATATATGAATTGATAGAAATATAGATAGATATGAACAGATTGAGATAGATAGATAGATAGATAGATAGATATGAACTGACAGAGAGATATGAACAAAGCAAATAAATTGATAGTGAGAAACTGAGATAGATAGATACATATATATATATATATATATATATATATATATATATATATATATATCAATAGATAGATACATAGATAGGAACAGGATCAGATAGAAATTGATTGATAGATAGGTAGATAGATATAAACAGAGATATATAGATCAATAGAAAGAAGTATAGATATATATGAACAGACTGAGATAGATAGATAGATAGATAGATATGAATATATATATATATATATATATATATATATATATATATATATATAGATAGATAGGTAGATAGATAGAAATAGAGAGTGAAATACATATGAAATGACGAGGCAAGAAATGACTCGTTAACCTCAAAACAAGACCACACTTTTTTAATTGCCATAGAGAACCTTTTTACCTGCTATCAGAATGGCTAATGGCTAATGCTTACCTCCAGGTGAGAGATTTCTTATATGTTCTCATGCTAACCTTTTCCGCTAACATGAAGTGAATCAATTGATAGGTCTGCCGCAAGGAAAGTTGACTCACTGTGTCGAGCGAGACATTTTTTCTCGTCGGAATCTATCTTACATATTTAGAAGTCCAGGCAATGAATATTGGTCTCACATCTGGTCTGGGGCTTCTGCTGTGCATTTAGAAATTCTTGATGAAATACGAAGAAGAATCTTCAATGTTAAGAGTCTTGACATGGCATTTAGGCTTCTGGCACATTTTAGCCACTGTAACGTAGTCGCCCGTGACCTTTGTAGATATACTTTCATGGTAATTGTTCTGATGAGCTTTCCACTTTATATATATATATATATATATATATATATAGTGAGATAGATAGATAGATAGATAGATAGATAGATAGATAGATAGATAGATAGATAGATAGATCTATCTTAGTCAGTTCATATCTATCTGATAGATATAAACTGACTGAGATAGATATAAACAGAGACGAATAAGTATGTTGATACTACTATATTGGCGGCAAAGTCTCATCATCTTACACTTGAAATGGCGAGATAGAACAGACAGTTCTATGCTAACAGTTTCTTCTCTTGTACTTCTCGCTATCGGGAATCTCGTTTTCCTCTTACATTCCAGTCAACTTTTATCCTTAAAATATTAAATCGTTAATCCTTATAGTCTTCTTCATTCCAGTTCTTTTATTATTCGCTCACGTTAATAACACTTTCTTTTTCTCGTATTTACTCAGTCTCAGTAACCCGTTGCGTTTTATTGGCTTTATTGCCTTGCGTGGGGTGAAATGATTAAAATAAGATAGTAGATCGAGATAGTAGATAGAGATAGTAGATCTCAACAGACTGAGATAGATAGATAGATAGATAGGTAGATAGATAGATAGATAGATAGATAGATAGATAGATAGATAGATAGATAGATAGATAGATATGAGCTGACTGTCATAGATAGCTAGATAGCTAGCTAGCTAGATAGATAGATAGATAATGAACACAATGTGATAGAAATCAACAGACTGAGAAAGAAAGGAAGAAATGTGCAGGGTGAAATAGATAGATAGATAGATAGATAGATAGATAGATAGATAGATAGATAGATAGATAGATAGATAGATATGAGCTGACTGGGATAGATAGATAGATAGATAGATAGATAGATAGATAGATAGATAGATAGATAGATAGATAGATATGAACAGACTGAGATAGATAGATAGATAGATAGATAGATAGATATGAACAGACTGAGATAGATAGATAGATAGATAGATAGATAGATAGATAGATAGATAGATAGATAGATATGAGCTGACTGGGATAGATAGATAGATAGATAGATAGATAGATAGATAGATAGATAGATAGATAGATGGATAGATAGATAGATAGATAGATAGATAGATAGATATGAGCTGACTGGGATTGATAGATAGATAGATAGATAGATAGATAGATAGATAGATAGATAGATAGATAGATAGATAGATAGATAGATATGAACAGACTGAGATAGATAGATAGATAGATATGAGCTGACTGAGATAGATAGATAGAAAGGAACAGACTGAGATAGATAGATAGATATGAACAGATTAAAAAGGAAAGAAATAAAGAGAGAAATGAATTGGGTGCGATAGATAGATAGATAGGTTCTGTGTGTGTGTGCGCATGCGTGTGTGTGTCTGTGCACGCGAATGTATATAAGGGTGCACATATACATATATGGGTGTATAAGGGTATATATAAATAGTTGCGTGCGTGAATATGTCTATATGTATACATATCATGAAGAAATACTTTATGCAATGAGTTAAATAGCAATGTTAACGCGATTAATGAAGAAATCACTTCGCTAACAAGACTTAATGAGACATCAACTTACTATCAATTTCTTGAATAATAAAATCCTTTTTTTCCGAGTTGTTGTCAGATAGAAGGCACTTGCCGTGTACTTTCAACAATTTGAAATTGTCATTTTCAGATCGCAGTTTTTCCTATACTTAGGTAAACATTAAGACGAAATATGTGTAGATAGAAAGATGTTTTTAACACAGGGTGTCCATAAAGTTTGTGTGCACGTTAAAAAATTTATAACTTTATTTGTATTTGCGATAGAAATGATTTGTAAAAAGGATTAGAAAGAAGTAAATCTAGATTTTTTAAAGTTTTACTGAAATTTTATTTAAGTTTCCACATGTCCTCCATCATCAGCAATACAAAGGGTAATACGATTTTGCAGTTTACGGAAGACATTTGCCAACTGATTTACAGTAATGCCTGAAATCACATTAGTTATTTTAGCTATACTTAAAACTAAGTACATTAAACTTTATAACATTTTTTACAGATTATTTCTATCGCAAATACAAATAGAGTTATAATTTTTTAAAAGTGCACACAAACTTTATGGACACCCTGTATGAAAAACATCTTTCGATCTACACATATTTCGTCTTAGTGTTTGGCTATGTATGGGAAAAAATTGCGATCTGAAGAGTGACAATTTCAAATTGTTGAAAGTACTCGGCAAGTGTCTTCTATCTGACAACAACTCGAAAAAAAGGATCTTATTGTTCAAGAAATTGACAGTAAGTTAATGTCTCATTAAGTCTTGTTAACGAAAGTGCACACGAACTTTATGGACACAATGTATATCCATATATATTCCTAAAAAGTAAAAAACCACTGCGATCAAAAAGACGAAATTTTACTGAGAGCTACAAAGAACAGGAAATTGTGCAGGGCTATGATCGTCCACGTGCTGCAGGGAGACAACACATAGAAGAAGAAGAAGAAGAAGAGGAAGAAGGAGAAGAAGAAGAAGAAGAAGAAGAAGGAGGAGGAGGAGGAGGAGGACGAGAAGAAGAAGAAGATGAAGGAGGAGGAGGAGGAGGACGAGAAGAAGAAGAAGAAGAAGAAGAAGAAGAAGAAGAAGAAGAAGAAGAAGAAGAAGAAGAAGAAGGAGGAGGAGGAGGACGAGGAGGAGAAGAAGAAGGAGGACAAGAAGAAGAAGAAGAAGAAGAAGAAGAAGGAGGAGAAGAAAAAGAAGGAGGAGTAGGACGAGAAGAAGAAGAGGGAGGAGGAGGACAAGAAGAAGAAGAAGGAGAAGAAGAAGAAGAAGAAGAAGAAGAAGAAGAAGAAGAGGAAGAAGAAGAAAGAGAAGAAGAAGAAGAAAAAGGAGGAGTAGGAGGAGGTGGTGGAGAAGAATAATAATAAGAGGGAGGAGGAGGAGAGGAAGAAGAGGGAGGAGGAGAAGAAGAAGAAGAAGGAGGAGGAGGAGGAGGAGGAGAATAAGAAGGAGGAGGAGGAGAAGAAGAAAAAGAGGGAGAAGAAGAAGAAGAAGAAGAAGAGGGAGAAGAAGAAGAAGAAGAAGAAGAAGAGGGAGAAGAAGAAGAAGAAGAAGAAGAAGAAGAAGAAGAAGAAGAAGAAGAAGAAGAAAGAGGACGAGGACGAGGACGAGAAAAAGGAGGACAAGAAGAAGAAGAGGGAGGAGGAGGAGAAGAAAAAGAAGGAGGAGGTGGACGAGAAGAAGAAGAAGAAGAAGAAGAAGAAGAAGAAGAAGAAGAAGAAGAAGAAGAAGAAGAAGACGAAGAAGAAGAATGATGTATAGAAATTACCGTCATCATAAAATTGCCCTGTAAATGATTTTACTGGTCATTCATTGAGAAGGATTTTGATCTAGGTATTCGTTGTAATTGGAAGATTGTCACTGGCCAAGAATTAAGGCAGGCTTTATATATGATCTAAATGCATTGTAAATGATTTTTACTCTGGGAATGCATTGTTAATGTTTTTGCTATTTAATTGTATTGTAAATAATGAAAACAGTAGCAGTAAAAACCAGAAAAATGCATTCAATGAGAGGTTGCCGAAAGAATAAGACAATTATAGAGAAAATATTATTCTTGGGGTTGCTGCTGCTGCTGCTTTTGCAGTCGTGACTGCAGTTTTTGTGTCGATAATGACACGGTCATTGTACCTCGTCTTATTGTTGCTCGACTAATTTGGTTTGTTGGCTTTTAAGTGTTTTCTAGCTGTGTTCAACTTAAAGGCCATCTGCCATGCTTCCTAAAACATCGAGACTGGCATCTAATCAACCTTGAATAAAATAATTACAATCGACTTGGCAGAGGCAGGTTGCATGTCCCACCTCTATGCAATTAGCCACCCTGCCTTCATAACATTTTAGTCATTTTACAGTAGGGTCACCAAAATGCTGTTTAGATAACAGCAATGTTTTCAGTACTTTTTCCGGTGATTCATTCGCTTTTCTTTCGTTCACATTCTGAAGTTCCATTCTTTCTAATTACAGTAATTCTTTCTATCTTTTTCTCTTTTCGCTTTGTCTTTCTTTCTTTTTTTCTTTTCTTTCTTTCTTTCTTTCTTTCTTTCTTTCTTTTCTTTCTTTTCTATTTATCTGTCTTTAGATCTATCTATCTATCTATCTATCTTTTCGCTCTATTTTTCTTTCTTTCTTTCTTTCTTTCTTTTATTTCTCTCTTTCTTTCTTTTCTATTTATCTGTCTTCAGTTCTATCTTTTCTTTCTTTCTTTTCGCCTTTTTTCTTTATATCTTTCTTTTTGCTCTGTTTTTCTTTCTTTTTTGTTTGTTTGTTTCTTTTCTTTCTTTCTTTCTTTCTTTTCTATTCATCTGTCTTTACTTCTATCATTTCTTTGTTTCTTTCTTTCTGTCTTTTCGCTCTGTTTTTCTTTCTTTCTTTCTTTACTTTTCTTTCTTTCTTTTCTGTTGTAACTATTTATCTTTCTTTATTTCCGTTCAATTTTCCTTTCGTTCTTTCTTCATTATTACATTGTTCTTTCCGCTCTTTCTTTTTTCTTTCGTTCATTCTGTTTTTCTTTCTTTCCGTTCTGTCTTTCTTTACTTTCGATCTATCAATCCGTTCTTTCTTTCTTTCATTCTTTCTTTCTTTCTTTTCTATTTATCTGTCTTCAGTTCCATCTTTTCTTTTCTTTCTTTCTTTCTTTCTTTCTATTTTTCTTTCTATCTTTCTTTCTTTTCGCTCTGTTTTCTTTCTTTTTTTCTTTCTTTTGTTCTTTCTTTCTTTCTATTCCCATGAGTCTCTTACTTTCTATTTAAAGTATTCAACTGTTTTTATGTTTTTTTTTCTTTCTGTTCTGAGTAATCTTTTCTTTCTTTCTTTCTTTCTTTCTTTCTTTCTTTCTTTCTTTCTTTCTTTCTTTCTTTCTTTGGTTTACGGTCACATCACATTGAAACACCGGTACTCCTACGATCACCTACGCTAGACAGCATCGAGTCTAGTCATAACCTGGACAGGTAACCTCTTCGGAATACCAGCTGCTGTAAGCATTGATGTGCAGGTGTTTTAACGGCTCGGGATTTGAAATCGTAAAATCAAAGTCCAATGCCAGTTGTGTTCGTTATATTCACCTACGTACAAATACTATTGGGAAAGTTATGGATCCATTTCTTGTTCCCCCAGCTATGGGTTAATTGGTAGAACTTGTATCACTAAATCATTATTATCTCCATAAACATTCTTACAATTTAAAAATAATTTCTGCCTTTAAATAACCTGCAAAATTTTGAGAAGACGTAAAAAGCAAATCAATCATTCAAAAGTCAAAGTTAAGCAACAGCATGCTTGATCCGTTTCTATATGGGTGACCGTTAAGGAATGCCAGGTGCTGTAAACTTGAAGGCACGGGTTGGAATTTGAATTCAGAGAACCAAGTTCCAATTCCAGTTGGGTTCGTTACTTACATACAAATACTCTTTGGAAAGGTATTAATCCACTTTTCCTTTCAGCTATGACTTAATTTGTAGGACTTGTATCAGTAAATCAATTATTATCTCGAAAAACATTCTTCAGTCCTGTGCCATGCGTGATACACGGTTAGGCGATCATGTATCTTTCGATACATGACTGACGAGGAAGATTTTTTTACCGCAGTAGGTTTCCATATCTTTTTGCGGTAGACCAGTTGCCATCCAAGGTCTGTCCTGCTATTTACCCATAGCTGGGGGGAGAAGAAGAGGATTCAATTCTATTGCTTCACCGTGCCTCCTAAAAAACATCATTACAATTTAAAAATACTTTCTAGCTTTAAATAACTTGTAAAATATTGATAAGCCATAAAAAAAACAAATCAATTAAACTTTCTTTCTGTCTGCTCACATTATTTTCTTTCTACTTCATTCTTTTTATTCTTTCAAGTTTTCTTTCTATCTATATGTCTTTCTTTCTTTCTTTCATCCAATCATTCTTTCTTTCTTCGTTCTATTCGCAGTATGTCCTTTCTTTCTTTTTATATTCACAATATTACTCTTTCTATCTTTCTTTATTTCTTCTTTCTTTCTTTCTTTTTTCTTCGTTCCATTCGCAATATTTTATTTACATTTTTATAGTCACAATATTCTCTTTCTTTCTTTCTTTCTTTCTTTCTTCGTTCGATTCGCAATAGCTTATTTCTTTCTTTTTATAGTCACAGTATTATCTTTCTTTATTTCTTTCATTCTTTATTTGTTCAATTCGCAATATTTTATTTCTTTCTTTTTATAGTAACAGTATTTCTCTTTTTTCTTTCTTTCTGTCTTTCTTTCTTTCTTTCTTTCTTCGTTCGATTCGCAATATTTTATTTATTTATTTTTATAGTCACAGTATTTCTCTTTTTTCTTTCTTTCTTTCTATCTCTCTCTCTCTCTTTCTTTCTTTCTTTCTTTCTTTCTTCGTTCGATTCGCAATATCTTATTTCTTTCTTTTTATAGTCTCAGTACTTCTCTTTTTTCTTTCTTTATTTCTTTCTTTCTTTCATTCTTTATTTGTTCAATTCTCAATATTTTCTTTCTTTCTTTTTATAGTCATAGTATTTCTCTTTCTTTCTTTCTTTCTTTCTTTCTTTCTTTCTTTCTTTCTTTCTTTCTTTCTTTGCAAATGTGCACTCTTT
>OZ038515.1:57952231-57979731 GCA_964036315.1 Acanthosepion esculentum
TCCCACATTAAATTTGGCCTTGTGTAGATATCCTAGAGTTGGAGATTCATTGCGGAATTCACTTGACTCACTTCTATCAGTTACCTACTTCTACGCGCCGCTGGCGAATCTTATATGTGTTGTTCTTCTCCTAAGTATTATCGTTCATTACCAACCTTCGTTAGATTATTCTTTTCAGTAACCTTCCCTAGGTTACAACAAATATATACGTTATTATATACATTATATACGAGATATATACGCTATAAGTCTTATTATGTAGTAGTCTCCCTATATTACAGATTATATTTCGCATTATACGGTTATGCCTGTTTATAGTTAATATATTATATACCTTATATATACATTATTAATATTAATATATACGTTATTTTATATTGTAATAAGTATATATTATAATATTATATTATCATATTATAATAAATAATAATATAATATTATAATAATATTATAATATTAATACATACGTTATTATGTACGAGGTATATACGTTATAATCGTAATTATTGTTCCCGTTATCTACCTATATTACTAATGAATAAACGAGACGAAATTTCACAGACATAACATTGGATATTACTCGAAAGATGCGTGACAATTTCTCGGTTTTTCTATTTTAATATTCTAATTAATCTTTATTCTTAAGTTAATGACAACTTTTTCTATTCATCTGAGACAGCCATTAAACACTTTTTTGCTTTCTTTCTTTCTTTTTATCGCTGAAACCAAGTAACATAATCACATGTATCTATCTATCTATCTATCTATCTATCTATCTATCTATCTATCTATCTATCATAATGTAATCTATCTATCTATCTATCTTTCTATCTATCTATCTATCTATCTATCTATCTATCTATCTATCATAATGTTATCTATCTATCTATCTATCTATCTATCTATCTATCATAATGTTATCTATCTATCTATCATAATGTTATCTATCTATCTATCTATCTATCTATTGTTTGTTTTTCTTTTCTTCTTCTTTTCTTTATTTACTTATTTATTTTCAAGTTTAACCGTATTTATCTATCTATCTCAGTCCGTTTACTATCTATCTATCTATCTATCTATCTATCTATCTATCTATCTATCTATCTATCTATCTATCTCAGTCTGTTTACTATCTATCTATTTTTCTTTTTTCTTCCTTCCTTCTTTTTTATCACTGAAACCAAGTAGCCTATGTCTTTTGTGTTTCTACGCAATCAAAACCGAATAGTTAATCATTTATCCCGTATTAGCAGGAGGTTAAACACTTCTATCTATCTATTTGTCTTTCTTTCTTTCTTTCTTTCTTTCTTTCTTTCTTCCCAAATCCCCGTCTTACGAATATTTGTCTTAATAATAACTTAAAGAGAAACTCAGCAGACGTTGTTATTTTATTTATGGTATTCGTTCTCTGTCGTTCAATAATGTGCGTTTGAAAAATTATGCTTTTATCGTGGCTGCTATCGGTTCTCAGCCTTTTCGGAGGTTGTTGATGTTCAAAATGTTTAAACCCCAGCCCCAGGTTCCTTCCCCAAGGTAGTACGTCTCATTCAGGGGGGGGGGGGCTGCATTTATTGCCCGGTGCCTTAGGGGTTTCGATAATTTTTCCTTGGTATTGCAGGTAAACTCACGCTAAACCTCGACCTTGTGTCACATACAGCGACGTGGGCGCGCTAGAAAATATCATCGCTTCTCGGCCTTTTGGCTAAGATCAAAGTGTAGTATCTGTTCTCAGATTACTCGCTGAATGATCGCCTTTAGGCTGGGAGCGGTCACCGATACAGGCCGGTCGCAGGGATTCGTCCCTGCGCTGGTAGTATCGGGGGCTACGTCTGACTAGCTATGACAAGCTAAGACCAGCCATGACCAGCTATGACTAGCTAAGACCAGCTCTGACCAGCTTGGACAAGCTAAGACCAGCTAAAGCACTGCGGCCCGGGTGAAAGCTCGGGTCCACTCCCCCTCCCGTCCCACGTTAAACCCCGACCTTGTGTCACAACCTGACCGTGTGGGAGGTCAAGTAAATCCACGGCCTTTTGGCTAAGATCAAAGTGTAGTATCTGTTCGCAGATTACTCGCTGAATGATCGCCTTTAGGCCGGGAGCGATCACTGATACAGGCCGGTCGCAGGGATTCGTCCCTGCGCTGGTAGTATCGGGGGCTACGTCTGACTAGCTATGACAAGCTAAGACCAGCCATGACCAGCTATGACTAGCTAAGACCAGCTCTGACCAGCTTGGACAAGCTAAGACCAGCTAAAGCACTGCGGCCCGGGTGAAAGCTCGGGTCCACTCCCCCTCCCGTCCCACGTTAAACTCCGACCTTGTGTCACAACCTGACCGTGTGGGAGGTCAAGTAAATCCACGGCCTTTTGGCTAAGATCAAAGTGTAGTATCTGTTCTCAGATTACTCGCTGAATGATCGCCTTTAGGCTGGGAGCGGTCACCGATACAGGCCGGTCGCAGGGATTCGTCCCTGCGCTGGTAGTATCATAGCTAGACTAGCTAAAGCCAAAGCTAAAGACCAGCTTGGACAAGCTATGACCAGCTAAAGCCAAAGCACTGCGGCCCGGGTGAAAACTCGGGTCCACTCCCCCTCCCGTCCCACGTTAAACCCCGACCTTGTGTCACAACCTGACCGTGTGGGAGGTCAAGTAAATCCCCGGCCTTTTGGCTAAGATCAAAGTGTAGTATCTGTTCTCAGATTACTCGCTGAATGATCGCCTTTAGGCTGGGAGCGATCACCGATACAGGCCGGTCGCAGGGATTCGTCCCTGCGCTGGTAGTATCGGGGCTGGGTCTTTAGCTATGACTAGTTTTGACCAACTCTGACCAGTTCGGACAAGCTATGACCAGTTATGACCAGCAATGACCAGCTATGATTAGCTTTGACCAGCTATGACCAGCTATTGACCAGTGGCCTGGGTGGAAGCGCCCGGGCCTATCCCCACTTCCCCTTTTCCCACATTAAACCGGCCTTGTGCCACATCTGGACTGCGTGGGAGGTCTAGTAAATAATATCGCTTCTCGGCCTTTAGGCTAAGATCAAAGTGTAGTATCTGTTCTCAGATTACTCGCTGAATGATCGCCTTTAGGCTGGGAGCGATCACCGATACAGGCCGGTCGCAGGGATTCGTCCCTGCGCTGGTAGTATCATAGCTAGACTAGCTAAAGCCAAAGCTAAAGACCAGCTTGGACAAGCTATGACCAGCTAAAGCCAAAGCACTGCGGCCCGGGTGAAAACTCGGGTCCATTCCCCCTCCCTTCCCAAATTAAACCCTGACCTTGTGTCACAACCTGACCCTGTGGGAGGTCAAGTAGATCCTGCTTCTCGGCCTTTTGGCTAAGATCAAAGTGTAGTATCTGTTCGCAGATTACTCGCTGAATGATCGCCTTTAGGCCGGGATCGATCACTGATACAGGCCGGTCGCAGGGATTCGTCCCTGCGCTGGTAGTATAGGGGCTGGGTCTTTAGCTATGACTAGTTTTGACCAACTCTGACCAGTTCGGACAAGCTATGACCAGTTATGACCAGCAATGACCAGCTATGATTAGCTTTGACCAGCTATGACCAGCTATTGACCAGTGGCCTGGGTGGAAGCGCCCGGGCCTATCCCCACTTCCCCTTTTCCCACATTAAACCGGCCTTGTGCCACATCTGGACTGCGTGGGAGGTCTAGTAAATAATATCGCTTCTCGGCCTTTAGGCTAAGATCAAAGTGTAGTATCTATTCGCAGATTACTCGCTGAATGATCGCCTTTAGGCCGGGATCGATCACTGATACAGGCCGGTCGCAGGGATTCGTCCCTGCGCTGGTAGTATCGGGGCTGGGTCTTTAGCTATGACTAGTTTTGACCAACTCTGACCAGTTCGGACAAGCTATCACCAGTTATGACCAGCAATGACCAGCTATGATTAGCTTTGACCAGCTATGACCAGCTATTGACCAGTGGCCTGGGTGGAAGCGCCCGGGCCTATCCCCACTTCCCCTTTTCCCACATTAAACCGGCCTTGTGCCACATCTGGACTGCGTGGGAGGTCTAGTAAATAATATCGCTTCTCGGCCTTTAGGCTAAGATCAAAGTGTAGTATCTGTTCTCAGATTACTCGCTGAATGATCGCCTTTAGGCCGGGAGCGATCACTGATACAGGCCAGTCGCAGGGATTCGTCCCTGCGCTGGTAGTATCGGGGCTACGTCTGACTAGCTATGACCAGCTTGGACAAGCTAAGACCAGCCATGACCAGCTATCACTAGCTAAGACCAGCTAAAGCACTGCGGCCCGGGTGAAAGCTCGGGTCCACTCCCCCTCCCGTCCCACGTTAAACCCCGACCTTGTGTCACAACCTGACCGTGTGGGAGGTCAAGTAAATCCACGGCCTTTAGGCTAAGATCAAAGTGTAGTATCTGTTCGCAGATTACTCGCTGAATGATCGCCTTTAGGCCGGGATCGATCACTGATACAGGCCGGTCGCAGGGATTCGTCCCTGCGCTGGTAGTATCGGGGCTGGGTCTTTAGCTATGACTAGTTTTGACCAACTCTGACCAGTTCGGACAAGCTATGACCAGTTATGACCAGCAATGACCAGCTATGATTAGCTTTGACCAGCTATGATTAGCTTTGACCAGCTATTGACCAGTGGCCTGGGTGGAAACGCCCGGGCCTATCCCCACATCCCCTTTTCCCACATTAAACCGGCCTTGTGCCACATCTGGACTGCGTGGGAGGTCTAGTAAATAATATCGCTTTCTATAGTAAATAATATCGCTTTAGCCTTTTGGCTAAGATCAAAGTGTAGTATCTGTTCGCAGATTACTCGCTGAATGTCGCCTTTAGGCCGGGAGCGATCACTGATACAGGCCAGTCGTAGGGATTCGTCCCTGCGCTGGTAGTATCGGGGCTACGTCTGACTAGCTATGACCAGCTTGGACAAGCTAAGACCAGCCATGACCAGCTATGACTAGCTAAGACCAGCTAAAGCACTGCGGCCCGGGTGAAAGCTAGGGTCCACTCCCCCTCCCGTCCCACGTTAAACCCCGACCTTGTGTCACAACCTGACCGTGTGGGAGGTCAAGTAAATCCACGGCCTTTTGGCTAAGATCAAAGTGTAGTATCTGTTCGCAGATTACTCGCTGAATGATCACCTTTAGGCCGGGATCGATCACTGATACAGGCCGGTCGCAGGGATTCGTCCCTGCGCTGGTAGTATCAACAGCTAAGACTAGCTATGACCAGCTAAAGACCAGCTTGGACAACCTAAGACCAGCTAAAGCCAAAGCACTGCGGCCCGGGTGAAAACTCGGGTCCATTCCCCCTCCCTTCCCAAATTAAACCCTGACCTTGTGTCACAACCTGACCCTGTGGGAGGTCAAGTAGATCCCGGCCTTTAGGCTAAGATCAAAGTGTAGTATCTGTTCGCAGATTACTCACTGAATGATCGCCTATGGGGCCGGGATTCCTTCTCCGATACAGGCCGGCGGCAGGGATTCGTCCCTGCGCTGGTAGTATCGTGGCTACGTCTGACTAGCTATGAGCAGCTTGGACAAGCTATGACCAGCTAAGACCAGCCAAGACCAGCTATGACTAGCTAAAGCCAAAGCACTGCGACCCGGGTGAAAACTCGGGTCCATTCCCCCTCCCTTCCCACGTTAAACTCCGACCTTGTGTCCCAACCTGGCCCTGTGGGAGGTCAAGTAAATCCCGTGTAGTATCTGTTCGCAGATTACTCACTGAATGATCACCTATGGGGCCGGGATTCGTTCTCCGATACAGGCCGGCGGCAGGGATTCGTCCCTGCGCTGGTAGTATCGTGGCTACGTCTGACTAGCTATGACCAGCTCTCACCAGCTTGGACAAGCTATGACCAGCTAAGACCAGCCAAGACTAGCTAAAGCCAAAGCACTGCGACCCGGGTGAAAACTCGGGTCCATTCCCCCTCCCCTTCCCACGTTAAACTCCGACCTTGTGTCACAACCTGGCCCTGTGGGAGGTCAAGTAAATCCCGTGTAGTATCTGTTCGCAGATTACTCGCTGAATGATCGCCTTTAGGCCGGGATCGATCGCTGATACAGGCCAGTTGCAGGGATTCGTCCCTGCACTGGTAGTGTTGCCGCTGGGTCTTTAGCTATGATTAGTTTTGACCGGCTCTAACCAGTTCGGAAAACCTATGACCAGTTATGACCAGCAATGATCAGCTATGACTAGCTCTGACCAGCTTTGACCGGCTTGGACAGGCTAATGACCAGTGGCCTGGGTGGAAACGCCCGGGCCTATCCCCCCTTCCCTTTTATCCCACATTAAACCGGCCTTGTGCCACATCTAGACCGCGTGGGAGGTCTGGTAAACAATATCGCTTCTCGGTCTTTTGGCTGGGATCAAAGTATAGTATCTGTTCTTAGATCGCTCCCTTGATCGCCTTTTGGCTGAGATTCGATCACTGATACATGCCTGGCACAGGGATTCGTCCATGCGCTGGTAGTATCACGGCTAAGTCTAGCTATGACCAGCTCCGCCCAGCTTGGACAAGCTATGACCAGCTAAGACCAGCGGCCCGAGTGAAAACACTCGAGTCCCCACGTTAAAAACCGAACTTATGTCACAACCTGACTCAGTGGGGGGGGGGGTCAAGTAAATCTCGCTTCTCGGCCTTTTCGCCAAGATCAAAGTGTAGTATCTATTCTTATCAGCTTAATCTTTTTCTCTCTATCTACGTTTATCTTCGCTTCTTTCTTTTTCTAACTAAAATCAAGTTGTGACTTCTCCTCACTTTCCATGTGATCAAAACGGTATAGTCCATTATTTATGAGGTACTGGCATGGCGTAACGGTCGTGCGATGTAACGAAGGGAAGGGGCACGTAGACTTCTCCTAAGGTGGATTCTGAATTTTGCTAGGTTATGAGAGACTTACTGTATTTGACGGCATATAAGACGCACGTGTGTATAAGACGCACCCCAATTTCAGCAGGGCAAATCAAGAAAAAATTAGTAATTAGTAAAATTAGTAAAATTATTAGTAAATAGTACAGCCTAGGCTATATTTATGAGGTATTATTTTGGTTAAACAAGCCATGATTACAATTAAACGAAAAATAATATAAAAAAAAACACGATCCTATAAAAACTTTATTATATCCTTTATATGATCTGTACAACCTGCATCTTGTAAACATCTTGGTGGAATAATTAGGATATAAAAATTCTGATTGTATTTATACAAATGCAACTGGAAGTCATAGCAAGAAAAATATTAATGAAACAAATATATTTTACAAATATATAATTTGAATTTATTATATATAATTTTAATGAAACAAAGTACTAATATTAAACGTGATGAAATTAATATAATGAATATTATCAATGATGACAGTTTTAATCTGCATAATAACCTTTTAAATAATGACAATAGGTATATAAAAGTTACTCTAAAGTCTAAGCTAATAGGAATTGCCAAGTTGTCCATTTCCGCCGACTATCGCGAATTTTAAACCTACATATATCATATAAGAGGCAGGAGAATTTTCAAATATATTTTTAGTAAAACAAAGTGCGCCTTATATGCCGTCAAATATGGTGCCTTTTATTCCTCTCCCGGGTTTATGTTTATACATTTATCTGTCATAGGGTTTGTGTTTATATACTTAACTGACATAGGTTTTTTTTATCCCTATGAGTGTGCATCATGGGCGCTAATGAGTTGTCCACGAATTTAAATCTTGGCGGTAACCACTTAGATCTGTGTCTGGCGGTTAGGAGATGATCTCACAGGTCAACTGGTTGATGCGCCTGGATTTAATGAAAGTTAAGTGCGATACTGAGTGCAAAGTCTATTCTGGTACCATCTGGAGTGACACACATAGTAAACTTCACAAATTTCTTCTTTGATTAAATATTGTTTTCCATTCTCGTATACGCCACACTTACTGATGGATCACGTGTTTTCTATCAGATTAATATCCGAAGAAAAAAAAAATGAAGTGTCTTTCCATTATTTTGGCGTCTTTGAATATAGTTTTTTGGCAATGTCTGCAACAGTCAGCAGGATGTGAAATAACATTGTCTTGAATAAATATACTCATTTAGCGTTAAGCCGCTTTGGATATGACCTTTTCAAACTGAAAAAAAAACCTTTTGTCGAAGAACTTAAATAAAATTCCGCATTTTCTTGACGCCATCATTAAATTTGATACTTTACACCTTACAATACAAGTCTAAAAGTATTACCGAACCTTCCCACTGTAGCCTTCTAAGCCGTATTGGGTGACTATTCCCATTAAAGTTGCAATCTCTCGCCTAGTGATCAGGTTCAACCAATATAGCTCTGCATTCATCACTAAAAATTACCAGTGAGAATCAGTTTTATTTACTTCACTCAAAATACGTTTTGTTTTGTTTTGAAGTTCACTGAAAGGTTTTAGCCTGTTATATTTCATGCCTATAACAATTTTCCTTCGTGCATTTAACAATTTCGTCATATTTTGTTCTATGAATTTCGGAAAGAAGTAAGCGTCAGAACTGCAACAAAAAGCATTCAGATGGTTTATCTGGACCGTACCACAGATCTTTGGACATGTCAGAATGTGGTTTGGAAAATTTTGTAATTGCGATTTTAAACAAAGCCGGGATTCTGGCGATATCCCGCCGTTGATGAAGACGCTTTGCTTGCCATCATTGGTAATAAACGAAAGTTTTTGACCATAGAGATTGCTAAAAGTTTGTAAATCGATATCTCAACTCTCTTTCGTCATTTCAAGAAAGTTAGATTCGTTTTAAAATATTGACACATTCTTTGACGGAACGGAACAAGCACAATCATGTTTTTCGGCGGTTTTTTTATTGGTACGATGCTCCAACTTTAAAAAACAAAACAAGACTTACATACTTTTCACGGTTCGGCCCAACTAGTATTTCCAGTTACCAATTAAAAATAAAAAAAAGTAAAAAAGAAGACTTGCAAAATTTTGTCTATTCCTCCCAACTTGCGTTACGATCCACCAAATTAAAAAACAATTTATGCATACTTTTCATAATTCATACCAATTTGGGTTCCTAGCCATGAATTTAAAAAAACAAACCCCAAAAAACAAGATTTTTATACTTTTCATAATTCGTCCCAATCTGGGTCCTGAGCTACCAATTCAAAAAAAAAAAAATCCAAGACTTGCACACTTTTCATAATTCATACCAATTTGTATTCCGAGCCATAAAAAAAAAAGAAAAAAATTTGCGTGCTTTTTATAATTCGGCCCAATCTGTGTTCCGAGTCACCAATTCGAGAAATCCAAGATTTGCATACTTTTCACCATTCATACCAATTTAGTTTCTTAGTTATGAATTAAAAATCAAAACAAAACAAGATTTGCATACTTTTCATAATTCGTCCCAATCTGGGTCCCGAGCTACCAATTCAAAAAAATCCAAGACTTGCATACTTTTCATAATTTATACCAATTTGGGTTCCTAGCCATGATTAAAAAAAAAAAACCCCAAAAAACAAGAGTTGCATACTTTTCATAATTTGACCCATTTTGTGTTCTGATACACCAATTTAAAAAAAAAACACTTTTCATAATTAGTCCCAATTTGAGTTCCGAGCCACCAATTCAAATAACCAGGTCTTGCATACTATTCATAATTCGTCATAATTTGGGTTCCGTGGAACCAATTAAAAAAAAAACAAGATTTGCATACTTTTTATAATTCCTGCCAGTGTGGGTTTCGAGCTACCAGTTCAAAAAACCAAGATTTGCATACTTTTCATAATTCCTGCCAGTGTGGGTTTCGAGCTACCAATTCAAAAAACCAAGATTTGCATACTTTTCATAATTCCTGCCAGTGTGGGTTTCGAGCTACCAATTCAAAAAACCAAGATTTGCATACTTTTCATAATTCCTGCCAGTGTAGGTTTCGAGCTACCAATTCAAATGCTTACTTTACACAATTCGTTCCAACTTGCATTATCAACTTTAAAAAGACCTGCACATTTTTTTTCTTCCAATTGTCTCTACTTGATGGGCCATAGCATATAAACCCGTGATATTTTTCAGTCTGACCAAGAAAAATGTTCGCATCCACTCAGTAAGCCTTACTTTCGGAGAACGTATTCATAGAAGTATCATACTACTATAATAAGCTCTGTCGTCAACCTAGGAGAAGGAAACTCTAGAGTAAAACATACCCATAACTTGTGAAGGTCCCCTCTGCAATTTCTCAACTGACTTAACCGGGTACTTAACTGACACTCTTTGGGTCCTAAAAAGACGTTAGTTAGATGCATTGACAGGACCCAAAGTGTGTTAGTTCAATACCCAGTTAACTTGCAGAGGAGAATTAACAGGAGATAACTGGTAACTGATATCCATTAAACATGGCAGGTGGAACTAGAACAGTCTACCCCAGTTAGCGAAATAAAGAGTTAAGTTCGGTATTCCAACCATCTGAAGAAGGCCGGAGCGTACAACGGCCGAAACCTTGTGATAAATATGGGGACAAAGATGAGGAAAATAGTCCGAATAATGTAAATAGTGTACATAATACCTCATATCAGAAATATAGACATATACTGAAGGGCCGAAACGTTGTAATAGAAATGGCAACAAAGATGAGGACAATAGTCCGAATAATGTAAATAGTGTACATAATACCTCATCTCAGAAATATAGACAGATACTGAAGGACCGAAACGTTGTAATAAATATGTCAACAAAGACAATAGTCCGAATAATGTAAATAGTGTACATAATACCTCATCTCAGAAACATAGACAGATACTGAAGGGCCGAAACGTTGTAATAAATATGGCAACATAGATGAGGACAATAGTCCGAATAATGTAAATAGTGTACATAATACCTCATCTCAGAAATATAGACAGATACTGAAGGGCCTAAATTTTGTAATAAATATGGCAACAAAGATGAGGACAATAGTCCGAATAATGTAAATAGTGTACATAATACCTCATCTCAGAAATATAGACAGATACTGAAGGGCCGAAACGTTGTAATAAATATGGCAACAAAGATGAGGACAATAGTCCGAATAATGTAAATAGTGTACATAATACCTCATCTCAGAAATACAGACAGATACTGAAGGGCCGAAACGTTGTAATAAATATGGCAACAAAGATGAGGACAATAGTCCGAATAATGTAAATGCTGTACATAATACCTCATCTAAGAAATATAGAGAGATATTGAAAGCTTTCTTTTTTTGTTACAGTAACATTCATCCTGTACAAGGCCCGGGGTCACTCGAGGTAGAGGGTTACGTTAGGAAGCAGTTTGTACGGATAGGAGAGTAATGTAACGGTTACCCCTAGACTTGAACAGGTTAAGATTGTACTAATCGGTTCCAGAGAGCATCTGATCGAGTAGAACTTATTTCTTACCGATGGAATGCGGAGTGAATGTATCTGGTTTACTACAATGACGGTTCTTAGTCGTGAAGGTTAAAAATGGCGGGACGAAGGAATGTAGTTGGTCCGTGCACATTCGATGAAAGTAGCGATATAGCAGAAAGTGGCTTGTCACATCACGCCTGTGGTAGAGATGTTGGAGAGTGGGAAAAATTCGCTATCCGCCAAGACTTGTAGACGTCTTTAGACTCTATCAAATCTGTAAAGCGTGGTCTTTGCAGCTCCCCCACTCCTAAATATGACAACAGTACTCCATTCTCGGCCTGATCTGTCTCTTGTAACTCTAGAGGATATCACGAGGAGTCAGTTACGTATCGGAACTGTACAGGGTGCCAACTACGAGTTCCACTTGAAGTCAGGTGTGAGTTTAAGGCCCCAAATCACGGTGAATCGCGTTGCGGTGCATCCGTTTGATGGGCGACAGTTCGTGGTCTCATCGACGATGATAGAATACAACTAGTTAAGTTTATAATAGGATGAAATATGCAGTTTAGTCGCAATGTGGTTCACATCATATAAAGCCAGGGAAAATACATTGATGAAGGAATAATGATGCTATGAATATATCAGGAAAAAAATATGGTCCTTCCTCATATATAGCAGTGAATGCTGGACAATCTCATCCTAGATGAAGAAGAAATTTGAGGCAACAGAGATATACTTCTGTAGAAAGATTCTGATATTACCATAGACTGAAAATGTGAGAAAAGAGGAAGTTTTAGACCAAATGGTAATAAAAAGGATGACAGTTGAAATTTCTGTGGTATATAATGAGGAAAGACTGATTCGTGAATTTGATACTCACAAGACATATTGAATGCAAGAGAAACAAAGGATAGCAGCGAACAGTCTACCTAGAGATCTTGTGTAAATGGTTGGCCAAACAGGGATTAGGAGAGATCGCAAAAAGACAAACCTTGCGAATTGTACAAAGGACAGGAAATTGGGGGGTGGGGGGTGGATACGATCTTGAACGTTCTGAAATTATGCGGAACATATAATAATAATAATAATAAGAAGAAGAAGAAGAAGAAGAAGAAGAAGAAGGAGAAGAAGAAGAAGAAGAAGAAGAAGAAGAAGGAGGAGGAGGAGGAGGAGGAAGAGGAGGGGAGGAAGAGGGGAATAGTACTAGGTAACGAGGGGGTTGAAGAGAAATAAGGTTGTGGAGAGGAGAAGAAGGAGAAGGAGAAGAAGAATTGGGATGAGGAGTAGGCAACAAGGAGGGTAAAGAAGGGGATTGGAGCGAAGAAGAAAAAAGAAAAAGTGGGGAGAAGTAGGTAACGAGGAGGGTTGAAGAGGAAGGAAGGAAGGGCGTGAAGAGGAGGAGGAGGAGTAGAAAGAGAGGATTAGGAGTAGGCAACGAGGAGTGTTGAAGAGGAACAAGGAGTGTGGGGAGAGGAGGGGGAAGAAGGAGATGAGGAGTAGGCAACGAGGAGTGTTGAAGAGGAACAAGGAGTGTGGGGAGAGGAGGGGGAAGAAGGAGATGAGGAGTAGGCAACGAGGAGTGTTGAAGAGGAACAAGGAGTGTGGGGAGAAGAAGGGGGAAGAAGGAGATGAGGAGTAGGCAACGAGGAGTGTTGAAGAGGAACAAGGAGTGTGGGGAGAAGAAGGGGGAAGAAGGGGATGAGGAGTAGGCAACGAGGAGTGTTGAAGAGGAACAAGGAGTGTGGGGAGAAGAAGGAGGAAGAAGGGGATGAGGAGTAGGCAACGAGGAGTGTTGAAGAGGAACAAGGAGTGTGGGGAGAAGAAGGGGGAAGAAGGAGATGAGGAGTAGGCAACGAGGAGTGTTGAAGAGGAACAAGGAGTGTGGGGAGAAGAAGGGGGAAGAAGGGGATGAGGAGTAGGCAACGAGGAGTGTTGAAGAGGAACAAGGAGTGTGGGGAGAGGAGGGGGAAGAAGGTGATGAGGAGTAGGCAACGAGGAGTGTTGAAGAGGAACAAGGAGTGTGGGGAGAAGAAGGGGGAAGAAGGAGATGAGGAGTAGGCAACGAGGAGTGTTGAAGAGGAACAAGGAGTGTGGGGAGAAGAAGGGGGAAGAAGGGGATGAGGAGTAGGCAACGAGGAGTGTTGAAGAGGAACAAGGAGTGTGGGGAGAAGAAGGGGGAAGAAGGAGATGAGGAGTAGGCAACGAGGAGTGTTGAAGAGGAACAAGGAGTGTGGGGAGAAGAAGGGGGAAGAAGGGGATGAGGAGTAGGCAACGAGGAGTGTTGAAGAGGAACAAGGAGTGTGGGGAGAAGAAGGGGGAAGAAGGAGATGAGGAGTAGGCAACGAGGAGTGTTGAAGAGGAACAAGGAGTGTGGGGAGAAGAAGGGGGAAGAAGGGGATGAGGAGTAGGCAACGAGGAGTGTTGAAGAGGAACAAGGAGTGTGGGGAGAAGAAGAGGGAAGAAGGAGATGAGGAGTAGGCAACGAGGAGTGTTGAAGAGGAACAAGGAGTGTGGGGAGAAGAAGGGGGAAGAAGGGGATGAGGAGTAGGCAACGCGGAGTGTTGAAGAGGAACAAGGAGTGTGGGGAGAGGAGGGGGAAGAAGGAGATGAGGAGTAGGCAACGAGGAGTGTTGAAGAGGAACAAGGAGTGTGGGGAGAAGAAGGGGGAAGAAGGAGATGAGGAGTAGGCAACGAGGAGTGTTGAAGAGGAACAAGGAGTGTGGGGAGAAGAAGGGGGAAGAAGGAGATGAGGAGTAGGCAACGAGGAGTGTTGAAGAGGAACAAGGAGTGTGGGGAGAGGAGGGGGAAGAAGGAGATGAGGAGTAGGCAACGAGGAGTGTTGAAGAGGAACAAGGAGTGTGGGGAGAAGAAGGGGGAAGAAGGAGATGAGGAGTAGGCAACGAGGAGTGTTGAAGAGGAACAAGGAGTGTGGGGAGAGGAGGGGAAGAAGGAGATGAGGAGTAGGCAACGAGGAGTGTTGAAGAGGAACAAGGAGTGTGGGGAGAAGAAGGGGGAAGAAGGAGATGAGGAGTAGGCAACGAGGAGTGTTGAAGAGGAACAAGGAGTGTGGGGAGAGGAGGGGAAGAAGGAGATGAGGAGTAGGCAACGAGGAGTGTTGAAGAGGAACAAGGAGTGTGGGGAGAAGAAGGGGGAAGAAGGAGATGAGGAGTAGGCAACGAGGAGTGTTGAAGAGGAACAAGGAGTGTGGGGAGAGGAGGGGAAGAAGGAGATGAGGAGTAGGCAACGAGGAGTGTTGAAGAGGCACAAGGAGTGTGGGGAGAAGAAGGGGGAAGAAGGAGATGAGGAGTAGGCAACGAGGAGTGTTGAAGAGGAACAAGGAGTGTGGGGAGAGGAGGGGAAGAAGGAGATGAGGAGTAGGCAACGAGGAGTGTTGAAGAGGCACAAGGAGTGTGGGGAGAAGAAGGGGGAAGAAGGGGATGAGGAGTAGGCAACGCGGAGTGTTGAAGAGGAACAAGGAGTGTGGGGAGAGGAGGGGGAAGAAGGAGATGAGGAGTAGGCAACGAGGAGTGTTGAAGAGGAACAAGGAGTGTGGGGAGAAGAAGGGGGAAGAAGGGGATGAGGAGTAGGCAACGCGGAGTGTTGAAGAGGAACAAGGAGTGTGGGGAGAAGAAGGGGGAAGAAGGAGATGAGGAGTAGGCAACGAGGAGTGTTGAAGAGGAACAAGGAGTGTGGGGAGAAGAAGGGGGAAGAAGGGGATGAGGAGTAGGCAACGCGGAGTGTTGAAGAGGAACAAGGAGTGTGGGGAGAGGAGGGGGAAGAAGGAGATGAGGAGTAGGCAACGAGGAGTGTTGAAGAGGAACAAGGAGTGTGGGGAGAAGAAGGGGGAAGAAGGAGATGAGGAGTAGGCAACGAGGAGTGTTGAAGAGGAACAAGGAGTGTGGGGAGAAGAAGGGGGAAGAAGGAGATGAGGAGTAGGCAACGAGGAGTGTTGAAGAGGAACAAGGAGTGTGGGGAGAGGAGGGGAAGAAGGAGATGAGGAGTAGGCAACGAGGAGTGTTGAAGAGGAACAAGGAGTGTGGGGAGAAGAAGGGGGAAGAAGGAGATGAGGAGTAGGCAACGAGGAGTGTTGAAGAGGAACAAGGAGTGTGGGGAGAGGAGGGGAAGAAGGAGATGAGGAGTAGGCAACGAGGAGTGTTGAAGAGGAACAAGGAGTGTGGGGAGAAGAAGGGGGAAGAAGGAGATGAGGAGTAGGCAACGAGGAGTGTTGAAGAGGAACAAGGAGTGTGGGGAGAGGAGGGGAAGAAGGAGATGAGGAGTAGGCAACGAGGAGTGTTGAAGAGGAACAAGGAGTGTGGGGAGAAGAAGGGGGAAGAAGGAGATGAGGAGTAGGCAACGAGGAGTGTTGAAGAGGAACAAGGAGTGTGGGGAGAGGAGGGGAAGAAGGAGATGAGGAGTAGGCAACGAGGAGTGTTGAAGAGGAACAAGGAGTGTGGGGAGAAGAAGGGGGAAGAAGGAGATGAGGAGTAGGCAACGAGGAGTGTTGAAGAGGAACAAGGAGTGTGGGGAGAGGAGGGGAAGAAGGAGATGAGGAGTAGGCAACGAGGAGTGTTGAAGAGGCACAAGGAGTGTGGGGAGAAGAAGGGGGAAGAAGGAGATGAGGAGTAGGCAAGGAGGAGGGTTGAAGAGGAAGGAGTGCGGAGAGAACAAGTAGAAGAAGAAGGAAGAAGTGGGGGTGGAGTAAGTAATGAGGAGTGGAAGCGGAAGAAAGAGTGTGGAGAGAAAGAGGAGGAATAATAAGGTGATGAGGTGTAGGCTGATAGGAGGGCTGAAGAGGAAGAAGGTTCGTGGAGAGAACAAGAAGAAGAAGGAAGCAGAGGAGGAGGAGGAGGAGGTAACAAGGTGGTTTGAAGAGGAAGAAAGGGTGTGGAGAAAAGGAAGGAGGATGTGGGGATGAGGAATAGGTAACGAGGAGAGTTGAAGAGGAAGAAGGGGCGTGGAGAGAACAAGAAGAAGAAGGAGGAAGAAGAAGTGGGTATGAGTATGTAAAGAGGAGGGATAAAGAGCAATGAGGAAGGAGGAGGAATATTCGTATTAGGAGGAGGTAAGGAGTAGGTTTGAACAGGATGGATTGTGGAGAGAAGGAGAAGGAGGAAGAGGATCATGAGGGGTAGGTACCAAGGAGGGTTGAAGAGGAGGAAGTTTTATGGAGAGAATAATAATAATAATAATAAGAAGAAGTAGAATAAGAATAAGAAGATCAATAATTATAATAATAATAACAATAAGAAGAAGAAGAAGAAGAGGAGGAGGAGGAGGAGGAAGATGATGAAAAAAGAAGAAACAGAGGAATAATAATAATAAGTAAAATAAGAATAAGAAGATGAATAATAATAATAATAATAATAATAATAATAATAATAATAAGAAGAAGAAGAAGAAGAAGAGTAAGAAGAATAAAAAGATGAATAATAATAAGAAGAAGAAGAAGAAAAAGAAAAAGAAGAAGTGTAAGAAGAATAAAAAGATGAATAATAATAATAATAATCCGAAGGAGAAGAAGAAGAAAAAGAAGAAGTGTAAGAAGAATAAGAAGATGAATAATAATAATAATAATAATAATAATAATAATAATAATAATAATAATAAGAAGAAGAAGAAGAAGAAGAAGAAGAAGAAGGAGAAGAAGAAGAGTAAGAAGAATAAAAAGATGAATAATAATAATAATAATCCGAAGGAGAAGGAGAAGAAAAAGAAGAAGTGTAAGAAGAATAAGAAGATGAATAATAATAATAATAAGAAGAAGAAGAGTAAGAAGAATAAAAAGATGAATAATAATAATAATAATAAGAAGAAGAAGAGTAAGAAGAATAAGAAGATGAATAATAATAAGAAGAAGAAGAAGAAGAAGAGTAAGAAGAATAAAAAGATGAATAATAATAATAATAATAATAATAATAAGAAGAAGAAGAAGAAGAAGAAGAAGAAGAAGAAGGAGAAGAAGAGTAAGAAGAATAAGAAGATGAATAATAATAATAATAACAACAACAACAATAATAATAATAATAATAATAATAATAATAAGAAGAAGAAGAAGAAGAAGAAGAAGAAGAAGAAGAAGGAGAAGGAGAAGAAGGGAGAGTGGAGCGAAGGTCTACAATAATTTGAAGATAAAGAAGAAAGGTATTAATATAGAGAGCAAGCGAAAATAATTTGATGACTGAACAATGGCGCCAATGAATTTACATGAATAAAAATTGTAAAAAAAACTGCTAAAGGATTTTACATCAACGTATTATGATGGAATAAGCATTTTAGCTGAAATATATCGAAAATCATGGACAGGAAGAGAAAATGTATTCCTAACTGAATAATGATGCTATGAACTTAAAGGAAAATGTTTTTTAAAACAAAAACGCTTGAAATATTTGCATCAAACTAATAAAATGAAATACTGTTGAGCTAAAATGGAATTCTATTTTCCTGAATCTTGGTGTAGGGTCAGAGAAAACCAGGGAAATACTTCACCAGCGGAATTATTATACTATGAAGAAAAAAAAATATTAGTTCAGATATTTGCTTTAGCGAAAAAAATGGAGGTAAAAAAGTAATAGCCATGTTTTTTTTTGTTTCCGTTTTTATAAAGAACTACTTTTTTTTATCAAATTCATGCACATTTATAAAAACTACAAAATATGCACAATTGACGAGTTAGAAAAAGAACAAAAAAGAGTTCTGTGCCATTGTTTTTCTTCCAAAATTGCATTTTCGGAATAAAACAGAGAAATAAAACTTTTCAGATTTAGTTTTTAATTGAGAGACAGATAGCAGATGATTCTAAAGACAAGACAATGAAATCAAATTCGGAACGAGGAAAAAAAGAAAGAAAGAAAATAAAAGAAAGTAACATGTTCATCTTTCACAGAAAATACAAACGCATCTTTGTAAAAAGAAAATTCTTAATGACATTTTTCATACAAGTCGTGATACATGGAGAATTAAAGAAAACAAAAAAAAAAACTGAACAATCACAAAGTCATTTAGTCGAGTGTACAAGCCCAATGGTTGAAGAACAGGACCCAGATTTGAGTGTTGTGTTATTGTACACACACACGTATATTTCTTCCGTTTTGGTCTGAGAAAGACGTCTAACGGTGTCGAAACGTGTAATCAAGTGAATAAAACAGTTTTCCAGTTGACAAATTTATTAAACTTCGTCTAGATACGATCTTTTCTCTTTACACTCACTCTCACTTTCTCTCTCTCTCTCTCTCTCTCACACACACACACACACACACACACACACACACACACACACATATATATATATATATATATATATGAACATTTCTCAGAGTTAATCTGTAGAAAAAGACAATATTTATAAATATAAATGACAATAGGAAAACTGTAATAGTTGCCGACGCGTTTCGTCCAATGTGGACTTTCTCAAGGCAAAAAACAAAATGAATTTATTTAAACAAAGTAACTAATAATAACACAAACAAAATGTCCTTAGCAACTGGATGAATTTAGAGGACGCTACTTTCATACTGTTAACTGAAAATTACGTTAATTACTGTCACGTGTGGAGATATTGTTATTATTGGTGTGTTGACGGATTCAACCATTCTCTTTTGATTTCCCGATATTGTTCTGTACATTTGTCTGGGAGAGTAGTAATTCTGTTAAGAAAGGTGAAATAGAGCGTAGATTTATATTTGGGTAATATTCAATGGCGGCACTCTCTAGGATAATAACAATATCTCCACACATATATACACACATACATATATTTCTACACTTACACACATATATATCTATATATATAAACATAAACATATACACATATATATATATATAACAAATAGTATATATAACAAGTAATAATAAATGATAATTTTAATAATAATAATAGTAGTAGTAGTAAAAAATAAAAATATAAATTAATAAATGAAACATAAAATATATAATAATAAATAATGGTAAAAATAAAATTAATAAAATATACTGGTAAAGATAATAAAAGATATATATGATGTAGGCAGTCGCATGATAATCATATAACTAATTAAATACATCTACAGGCCCATATATACATGTGCGACAAGCAGATACATATACCAATACATATATACATAAAAACACGTGCACACATATATGCTTGTACACATATACTTAAAAACCCAGTTCACAAGTGCATTACCCGTAAAGTAAATTTTTTTAGAGTAATTAAAATCTATTCTTATGACGACATTTGAAAATAATTTAATTTATTTGGTTCAACATTTGGCCTGCATTTTTGTACCTTAGGATTGTACTTAATTTAGGATCTTTTCCTGATTGTATCTATTCCGGAAGTTGTTGGGAGTTTGTGATTGGCAGATGATATCCCATTTGATCTGTGACGTGAAACCTCTATCTTTAAATCTCTATAAATGTTTAGAGAGAGTAGTTTGCTTCATTAAAGCAGCATCAGAGAAGGAATGCTCGTGATTGTGGAACCTCTGTTTCCAACTCCCAGCAAACATACCGATGTATACTTTTTTATCATTAATATTTTCTTTTGGAACGACGATATCTTGAGATACAATATTTTCTAAATTACAAATACCTCCAACTGGACAGCTGGCTTTGATTCTACAATTGCAAGAGGGCTTGTTAACTGATATGTTGCTGTCATAAAACGATTTTTAATTTTTATTTTTCTGTGAGTCAATAATATATATGTTGGTTGTGCAGGAATAACTAATTTTTGTATTAAAATTTTTTGTAGTGTGTTGTTATGATTAAAATTTTTGACGATTAAATTCAGAAAATGCCTGCCAATATTTACATTAGATAGTTTGCAGAAACGGGAGATAGATATTCTACACGTTGCAGCTTCTTTCTCACAGACACAAACGCTTATTACTCTTCTATCGTTTTGTCTACGGCTAATGTTCTGAAGAATTCCATTCTTTGGCGTCTTCAGATCAGACAAATATTGCTAGAATATATCATGTTACTTCCACGGAACCGAATCACACTCATTTCCTCCGTATTCCAAATGTAATAAACTTTGTGAAATAAAATTCCATATGGATGCTTCCCTGTACATTGCAATCTTGACCTCTTTAAATGCAACGTCAATCGTTATCTATTTTTTTATCCATTAAACTTTATATTTATTACCTCTTTCATTTCAAATTCCTTTATGCCCAGGAAATGTATAAAACAATTTCTTCGTCATCCAGCTATGGGTTAAATAACAGGACTTGTATCTAGGAAAATCATTGTTACTATCAAGAAGATCTTAATGCAATATTTACTCAAAAAATAATTGTTATAATCCCAAATATGTTTCAAGAATAAATCTCTCCAGTTGTGTTACAAAAAAGAGAATCGGGAAAAATAAAGCCATAACAAACAAGGAATGTCGGTTGACCAACAATAAAATATCCGAAGAAGATGGCGTTGAAAATAAAAATAAAAAAAAAAGATGTTGAATATCAACATGCGTTTGCTAAAGACATAAACGCAACCAAATCTTTAAGTAAGCATCACAATGATAAATGTATAATTTAAACAAAGAAGCACATAAAAATTATTTCGCTATCCAGAGAAGGAATAAATGCAACTGGCGGCTCATAATAGAACTAATATGATCAGGGGGCATAACTCCTTTTCGGATCTGTCTTAATATGTGTGAACAGAAGAAGAAAAAATACGCGGATTTAGTACTGCTTTTTTATCACAATGATATGGCTGAGAACCTATATAATGGTTTCCTTACTGCAATTACTGAGGTTGGCTCTTTTATGGATACAGTCAACCAAGACAACTTAGAGATAAAAAGAATAGAGAATAATTTTGTGGGGTAAATATTTCGGGCCAGAAAATTATTGGCCCCATCAAAGTTGATAATGGTATCTAGATATATTCATAGAATTATTAGAAATTTTTGGACAACGGATATTTTGCGTGGTCAAAAGGAAACCATTTTATTAGCCCTTTCCTTATAAAGGAACATTGACTGTGCAGCCAGTTCTGTTTGCGGTTGAAATATTTTTCCTGAAACATACTCGCACATCTAAGCTTACAGCATTTCTTATTCCCAAATGGTGACCAAGCTAGACGTTGCTTAACTGTGTTTCAACGTGATATAGCCGTAAACCAATATAATGGCTTCATTACTGATTTTTTTCATATTATTTATATATTTTTCATAAAATGCACATCTCGCCTATGGAACTCCCTTCCCCGTTACTGTTTCCCTGACAAATACAATCTCCAACGGTTTAAGTGTAGCGTCAATCGTCATCTCCAGTTGCCTTGATCTATCCACTTACTGACATCTTCCATTCCTATCTGCTCTCGCTCTATATCTCCCGTAACCTCCCCACCTCGATCGGCCCTCCGTCCTTCTCTTTCTCCACATCCCTTCCTTTACCACTCCTATCTGCTCTTCCTCCAACTCTTCTGTAACCCCTTGCGTGATAGTGGCCACCGGCCTTGCTCGGGGTGATACGCTTAAAAAAAAAAAAAAAAAAAAAAAATTGCCACATTGGTTATCAAGTGAGGATCGAACTCACTAATCAGTCGTAATTGTTCTAGCGAGACAAGCTTGCTAACCATTACATCACGCTGAGGTGCACAGACGTTGCTAATATAATGAGTGATGAAGACAGAAAGTTGAAAGCAGATCAAAAAATAAACAAATTTTAATCTTTGTCAAGAAAAGGACAAGAATAAATCTCTCCAGTCGTGTTACAAAAAAGAGAATCGTGAAAGATAAAGCCATAACAAACAAGGAATGTCGGTTGACCAACAATAAAATATCCGAAGAAGATGGCGTTGAAAATAAAAAGGAAAAAAAAGATGTTGAATATTAACATGCGTTTGCTAAAGACATAAACGCTACCAAATCTTTAAGTAAGCATCACAATGATAAATGTATAATTTAAACAAAGAAGCACATAAAAACTCTTTCGCAATGTTTGGTAATGAATACAGGGAAACAGTTGATAAACTGTAAAAAATAACGCCATCAAACAAAATCTTTTATTCATATCCCAACTCATTCATCCTAACAATTTTAATAGTATCGCTCTACCATGAGTAGCTCTCGAGCATTGCACTGGCTGAATTTTGTCGAAAGAGATTTTACATGATATATTCACAAAGACAGATAGATAACGAGATTTATATCTTTGTTTCTCAACGTTTGGTGTGAAACTTTTCAGTTTTTCATTCGAGTATAGTTGATTACCACTAGATTAAATCATTTCATATAACGGTATCCCAATTATTGCGGTTTTATGTCGAATAATTGATAAATGAGTTGTTGATTTTTCTCTATTAAATTAAAATGGCGTCATAGAAGTTCCGATGTAACGCGCCAATTATTAAATAATACGAAAAATATAGGAAAAAAAAGTCTTTTATTGGATATTTGATTACCTCTATCTGCTCCTTTTCCCCAACCCCTGAAAACCAGTTTATTGATCAAAATCAAGAACATCAGGTTTTAACACGACACTGAACACGCCCATGAATAATCGATATCAGTTTTTATTGATCCGCGTTTGATCTACTTTCCGCAGAAAGCGTCCACATTCGACTGATATTAATATTCCAGTCGTTAGATGAATGAAATATACGGTCAAAGCAATTTGAATACATATGTTTTCGTCCTAATACCGGAGTTGAACAGTATCTCGACTGGTCAGTTCCTTATTTTAAATAATTTCATCCCAAACAAGTCAAAATGTCACTAAGACACAACGGGTTACTCGGAGTGAAAGAAAGTGAGAAGATATTAGAAAGAAATGGAAACCTAATCCTAAACAGGAAACAATAGATATAACCCCTACTCCTGTTAAAAAGGTGTGTGAAGCGGGCATCAGGCAAAGGTAAATAAGCCTACATCGTCAACCTGAGAGGACATTTCCTCTCAGAGAAGAGAGTAACTCTGATGATCAAACTCTGCTTACCTTGCAGGCATACACAGTCCAGAGAAAATCTTAGAATAATACTGGGAATAAAGCATAGAGGCGTTCAGTCGAGTTCTGGTTAATGTCGGTACCGAGTATTATCGGCGGCTTCCCTCCACTGGAATCAAATGGTGTGGAAAGAGGATACGGACTGCTCAGGTAACTGTCTATCTCCCATTCAATCCTCCAACCCTCGTAATGGAACTCAAGAGTCGCTTCACCGTGGTGTCGAAACACGAAAAGCAAGATCTACCAGTTTGTAAGCTGCTCACGGGCTGCACAGGTAACTGTCTATCTCCCATTCAATCGATCACCCCCTCGTAAGGGAACTCAAGAGTCGCTTCATCGTGGTGTCGAAACACGAAAAGCAACATCTACCGGTTTGTAAGCTGCTCACGGCATGCTCAGGTAACTGTCTATCTCCCATTCAATCGTCCACCCCCTCGTAAGGGAACTCAAGAGTCGCTTCATCGTGGTGTCGAAACACGAAAAGCAACATCTACCGGTTTGTAAGCTGCTCACGGGATGCTCAGGTAACTGTCTATCTCCCATTCAATCGTCCACCCCTCGTAAGGGAACTCAAGAGTCGCTTCACCGTGGTGTCGAAACATGAAAAGCAACATCTACCGGTTTGTAAGCTGCTCACGGGATGCTCAGGTAACTGTCTATCTCCCATTCAATCGTCCACCCCCTCGTAAGGGAACTCAAGAGTCGCTTCATCGTGGTGTCGAAACACGAAAAGCAACATCTACCGGTTTGTAAGCTGCTCACGGCATGCTCAGGTAACTGTCTATCTCCCATTCAATCGTCCACCCCCTCGTAAGGGAACTCAAGAGTCGCTTCATCGTGGTGTCGAAACACGAAAAGCAACATCTACCGGTTTGTAAGCTGCTCACGGGATGCTCAGGTAACTGTCTATCTCCCATTCAATCGTCCACCCCTCGTAAGGGAACTCAAGAGTCGCTTCACCGTGGTGTCGAAACATGAAAAGCAACATCTACCGGTTTGTAAGCTGCTCACGGGATGCTCAGGTAACTGTCTATCTCCCATTCAATCGTCCACCCCCTCGTAAGGGAACTCAAGAGTCGCTTCATCGTGGTGTCGAAACACGAAAAGCAACATCTACCGGTTTGTAAGCTGCTCACGGGATGCTCAGGTAACTGTCTATCTCCCATTCAATCGTCCACCCCCTCGTAAGGGAACTCAAGAGTCGCTTCATCGTGGTGTCGAAACACGAAAAGCAACATCTACCGGTTTGTAAGCTGCTCACGGGATGCTCAGGTAACTGTCTATCTCCCATTCAATCGTCCACCCCCTCGTAAGGGAACTCAAGAGTCGCTTCACCGTGGTGTCGAAACACGAAAAGCAACATCTACCAGTTTGTAAGCTGCTCACGGGATGCTCAGGTAACTGTCTATCTCCCATTCAATCGTCCACCCCCTCGTAAGGGAACTCAAGAGTCGCTTCATCGTGGTGTCGAAACACGAAAAGCAACATCTACCGGTTTGTAAGCTGCTCACGGGATGCTCAGGTAACCGTCTATATCCCATTCAATCGTCCACCCCCTCGTAAGGGAACTCAAGAGTCGCTTCATCGTGGTGTCGAAACACGAAAAGCAACATCTACCGGTTTGTAAGCTGCTCACGGGATGCTCAGGTAACCGTCTATCTCCCATTCAATCGTCCACCCCCTCGTAAGGGAACTCAAGAGTCGCTTCACCGTGGTGTCGAAACACGAAAAGCAACATCTACCGGTTTGTAAGCTGCTCACGGGATGCTCAGGTAACTGTCTATCTCCCATTCAATCGTCCACCCCCTCGTAAGGGAACTCAAGAGTCGCTTCATCGTGGTGTCGAAACACGAAAAGCAACATCTACCGGTTTGTAAGCTGCTCACGGCATGCTCAGGTAACTGTCTATCTCCCATTCAATCGTCCACCCCCTCGTAAGGGAACTCAAGAGTCGCTTCATCGTGGTGTCGAAACACGAAAAGCAACATCTACCGGTTTGTAAGCTGCTCACGGGATGCTCAGGTGACTGTCTATCTCCCATTCAATCGTCCACCCCCTCGTAAGGGAACTCAAGAGTCGCTTCATCGTGGTGTCGAAACACGAAAAGCAACATCTACCGGTTTGTAAGCTGCTCACGGGATGCTCAGGTAACTGTCTATCTCCCATTCAATCGTCCACCCCCTCGTAAGGGAACTCAAGAGTCGCTTCATCGTGGTGTCGAAACACGAAAAGCAACATCTACCGGTTTGTAAGCTGCTCACGGGATGCTCAGGTAACTGTCTATCTCCCATTCAATCGTCCACCCCCTCGTAAGGGAACTCAAGAGTCGCTTCACCGTGGTATCGAAACACAAAAAGCAACATCTACCGCTTTGTAAGCTGCTCACGGGATGCTCAGGTAACTGTCTATCTCCCATTCAATCGTCCACCCCCTCGTAGGGGAACTCAAGAGTCGCTTCATCGTGGTGTCGAAACACGAAAAGCAACATCTACCGGTTTGTAAGCTGCTCACGGGATGCTTAGGTAACTGTCTATCTCCCATTCAATCGTCCACCCCCTCGTAAGGGAACTCAAGAGTCGCTTCACCGTGGTATCGAAACACAAAAAGCAACATCTACCGCTTTGTAAGCTGCTCACGGGATGCTCAGGTAACTGTCTATCTCCCATTCAATCGTCCACCCCCTCGTAAGGGAACTCAAGAGTCGCTTCATCGTGGTGTCGAAACACGAAAAGCAACATCTACCGGTTTGTAAGCTGCTCACGGGATGCTCAGGTAACTGTCTATCTCCCATTCAATCGTCCACCCCCTCGTAAGGGAACTCAAGAGTCGCTTCATCGTGGTGTCGAAACACGAAAAGCAACATCTACCGGTTTGTAAGCTGCTCACGGGATGCTCAGGTAACTGTCTATCTCCCATTCAATCGTCCACCCCCTCGTAAGGGAACTCAAGAGTCGCTTCATCGTGGTGTCGAAACACGAAAAGCAAATCTACCGGTTTGTAAGCTGCTCACGGGATGCTCAGGTAACTGTCTATCTCCCATTCAATCGTCCACCCCCTCGTAAGGGAACTCAAGAGTCGCTTCATCGTGGTGTCGAAACACGAAAAGCAACATCTACCGTTTTGTAAGCTGCTCACGGGATGCTCAGGTAACTGTCTATCTCCCATTCAATCGTCCACCCCCTCGTAAGGGAACTCAAGAGTCGCTTCATCGTGGTGTCGAAACACGAAAAGCAACATCTACCGGTTTGTAAGCTGCTCACGGGATGCTCAGGTAACTGTCTATCTCCCATTCAATCGTCCAACCCCTCGTAAGGGAACTCAAGAGTCGCTTCATCGTGGTGTCGAAACACGAAAAGCAACATCTACCGGTTTGTAAGCTGCTCACGGGATGTTGAGGTAACTGTCTATCTCCCATTCAATCGTCCACCCCCTCGTAAGGGAACTCAAGAGTCGCTTCATCGTGGTGTCGAAACACGAAAAGCAACATCTACCGGTTTGTAAGCTTCCTCTTGGTCATTAGTCGACCGTCTTTACGAAGCCACAGCCGCGGTTGATCGTTTCTCGTGTGGCTGATTAACCTACCACAAGAACACCGCGCTTTGTTAGCGAGTCGAGCATAGGAAAAGAGCTTGGATGATAACAGAGGAAGGATTCTGCAAGTGACGGTGTTCCACTGCCTGCTGGACCAATCTGGCTTTTGTGTTATGATCCGTGTCCATGCAGACACGTCTCTTACCAACATGATCACCAGCAAACGTTTTGTTTCATTTGATTTTTCTGTTTAACTACATATCAACTCGTTATGGGTCATTTGATGCCGAAATTTCATTTTCTTAGGAGCCTTTGATGCAATGAAAATATTTTATTCTGCTTTCACAATTGTATACATGGTAGATTATACTCAGCTTTTGTTCATATACATGTTTGTGTGGACATAATTACTAGAGGTGGTGATATTTGTGTTTTATGTTGTAGTTTTTTTTAAAATTATATTTTGGAATACAGTTTGATTTCATTAACAAATTGTAGGATTTATATGGAAAGTGTTCTTTCATGTTGGTTGTTTGGTTGATCGATCGATCTTGTTTTATCGGAATTTCAACCTCGGTGGGTTATTTAATGCCGAAATTAAATAATTCGAAAACAATTTTATGGCTTCAACTAGATACATACTATAAATAGGTATTGACTGATTTGTTTAACGGCACATCAGCTA
>OZ038515.1:57984731-58247231 GCA_964036315.1 Acanthosepion esculentum
ACATTATTCAGACTATTGTCCTTATCTTTGTCGCCATATTATTATATCATTTCGGCCTATCAGTATCTGTCTATATTTCTGAGATAATTTATTATGTACACTATTTACATTATTCGGACTATTGTCGAATAATGTAAATAGGCGTTAGTTAGATCCAGTGACAGGACCGAAAGAGTTGTGAGTTCAATACCCGGTTAAGGTAGTGGAGAACTTGGACAGGGGAATTAACAGGAGATAACTGATATCCATTAAACATGGCACGTAGAACTAGAACAGTCGACCCCAGTTAGCGAAATAAAGTTCGATATTCCAACCACCTGAAGAAGGCCGGAGCGTACAACGGCCGAAACCTTGTGATAAATATGGCAACAAAGATGAGGACAATAGTACGAATTATGGAAATAGTGAACATAATACCTCATCTCAGAAATATAGACAGATACTGAAAGGCCGAAATGATGTAATAAATATGGCGACAAAGATGAGGACAATAGTCTGAATAATGTAAATAGTGTACATAATAAATCATCTCAGAAATATAGACAGATACTGAAAGGCCGAAATAATGTAATAAATATGGCGACAAAGATGAGGACAATAGTCTGAATAATGTAAATAGTGTACATAATACCTCATCTCAGAAATATAGACAGATACTAAAAAGCCCAAACGTTCTAATAAATATGTTGACGAAGATGAGGACAATAGTCCGAATAATACAAATAGTGTACATAATACCTCATCCCAGATATATAAACAGATACTGAAAGGCCGAAACGTTGTAATAAATATGGCGACAAAGATGAGGACAATAGTCCGGATAATGTAAATAGTGTACATAATACCTCATCTCAGAAATATAGACAGATACTGAAAAGCCGAAACGTTGTAAGGAAGATGACGACAAAGATGAGGACAATAGCCCGAATAATGTAAATAGTGTACATAATACCTCATCTCAGAAATATAGACAGAATTTTCGTATTTAGAAAATTAGTTTCCCTTTTCAACATTATTCTCTTTGGTGTCAACTGTACATTTTTGCATTCTGATATAAAACCGGAATTTATATCTTATTTTTGCACTTTATTGTAAACCATTATTATGTCGCATTTTTGACGCGGATATAAAAGCGGACCTAAGAGGAGATGTGTAACGATGACAATATGACATATGTTTCATGGCTTCTAACTATAAGTAAAGTTGTAAGTATAAATGAAAAGAAAACATTGGCAAACAGAGATGCCTTATTTGTGTATAAATGTACATTCAGGCAGATGTCTTCCCAAGATACAAAAGCTTCAAAGTCGACAAATCATGCTATTGACTAACGACGACCCGAAAATCGAAGTCAATTTCAAGAGGCCATAACTCTTGCACTATGGTTCAAATGAAGTTTGTATTTTAAGGTTTTCCAATTCCCAAGGGTGGGTATTGCATCATGAACCTTCATCAGAATCTGAGATGCTAATAATGGAACCATTGGCAGGGCTGATATGAGATGACCCTTCATAGACATACTCATATATATATATATATATATATATATATATATATATATATATATATATATATATATATATATATATATATATATATATATATATATATATATATATATATATATATGTTTGTGTGTGTGTATAACTCGAATCGAAACTGGATGAGTAATGAGACACCAATATATAGGAGGGAAATGTAAGAAGCCTTTTTTTTTATTGGTTGACGCTGATAGACGTATATCAATAAGAACGGTCGGACTCCCGGCAATGTTGGTCGAGATAATTTTCTTTTTTTGCAATGTCGAGGTGCGTAGCGCAACGCTTTCAAGGTGGCGTACTGACTCGTTCGGAGTCAGGTCGGGTTTGCTGTTTGAGCCGATATGATGCAAAACCCGAAATCTAAAATGCATTTTGCAACTATATATATATATATATATATATATATATATATATATTGCATTGGACATAGTCCGACAATTTATTTAAAGACATTTATAATATGTTTAACGTTTTTTTATAGATACAAGTATTTAAGCCGAAAGATTAAGGCACATCACGCGAAATGATGGTTCCGTATATGATACAGGTTCGATTCCTGTCGGAGAACGAAAATTTCCTATGAAAATTTCTCGGACATTCAGGCCGGTAAATGTTATTTAATACTGTTTATTATAAAACAGAGCATTTGCTTAAATACTTGCATCTATAAAAAGAACGTTAAACATATTATAAATGTCTTTAAATATATATATATATATATATATATATATATATATATATATATGAATAAGCAGCTCCTATGAGAGTCTTCTTAAGAATGCAGACAGAAAAAATATAGTGATGTATGTATTAAATTGTAGAGCTTTAATATATTTGTAAATCAAATTTCATGTGGGCAGCCAGTTTCATACGCATTGATTCAATCATCAGGTGGACGGTGACTGTAGTGTGAGAAAATAGGAATCCTTTCTACTCTCAGAGAAGTCTAAGGTGTTCAGAGTGTATCCGGAGAGGGCTTATAATGCGCAAACAGCAAGCAAACTCACCGGGATGAGAGTAACCTATGCGGAAAAGATAAAAAAAGCTGTAAAAATCACAGGTATTAAAAAATAAATAAAATAAAAAACACCGGAAATGATTCACCGGTGCGACGAAAATGTGCTCAATGTCATGGGGCACAATAGCACCATGGTAGAAGGCGTACTGCTTCACGGAAAAACGTGTTCGACGGTATCGGTCTCGATCGTTGTTTTCTCTTTTCTTTTTTGAAAATTTTGAAATTTATTTTTTTGGGAGCTGCTTAATCTTATTCTTATCTTTATTAAAATAGTGCTTTATCATGAGTGCCTTTAGGGCTCCGGTATTGTCAATTAAAAACAATTAAAAGCCAATTAAAAACCAATTAAAAAAGGTTTGCCGGTCATGGGTACGGCGATAAACTACGCTCGGTAGCACTTAATTTATAAAAAGCAATTAAAAAACAATTACCCCCGACCGAAAAAAAAAAAACAATTAAAAATCAATGAAAAAGAATTAAAAGCAAATTAAAAACCAATTAAGAAAATGTTTGCCATGTCCTGAGTTCGGCGATAAACTACGCTCGGTAGCACTTAATTCATAAAAAAGCAATTAAAAAACAATTAAAAAATCAATTAAAACCCTAAAACAATTAAAAATCAATTAAAAACAATTAAAAGCAAATTAAAAACCAATTAAGAAAAGGTTTGCCAGATCTGGGTACGGCGATAAACTACACTGGGTAGGACTTTTGCTGCTTTACGATATTCCTATTATTCCGATGATATTGATGAAGTTTCTCTATACAGGATCACTGGCAAGAGCCATAAAAATACGGAATAGAAAGGATATTCAGTATTCAAGATTCCATATTTTAGTGGTATTTGCTACAGTAAATGAGGTCCAAAGTCAGAATTTACTTTGAACGATGCTACCAAGGATCATATAAGGAAAACATGACGGAAGGCCATATTTGGGGCTCATCTGCGAAAGTAATTTACAGTATAAACGCATATCGCATAAAACTGGTCTCTTCGAAATTCTTGCTGGCCTCGCTTGTCTAATCCTAGAATAAATGCTACTTTTCAATAATATGTCGTTTTGTTTCTACTTTGAGTGATGGGAATAAGTAAATTTCGGAAATATCATTATGCTGGTCACAAAAGCAAATCGGGCTTTATGAAACAATTTGTCACATCTCTAGATAAGGAGTCTGCAACCTTCAAGTATCTTCAAGACTTCTTCCCAAAGTTGTCTGCGGCAATTGATAAATTCAAGGATAACATGGTTGGGTGGACGTATTCAGTAAAGCAAAGTGAGCGCTTTCACCAGAATATACGGGACTTTGAACGGAGCTACCAAGGATCATATAACGGAAAAATGACGGGAGGCCATATTTGAGGCTGATTTGAGAAAGGCGATTATAAAAGGCTGCTAGCTTTTTTTAATTCGCTTTGTTACTGATCTTTTCCGATGAGCTGATAGCAGAAAATAATTTCTCTTTTTTTTTTTGACAAACAACATCCACTACTTTCAACATATATTCTGTGAAGAAATCTCCATCACTAAAAGGTTCCATCGTGTTTGCAATTCGTTTTGACACCTCGTAGTCAGCACGAGTGTCTCTGTCATTTTTTTTAACTTCTTCTAGTGAAGAACAATTGGTAAATCTTTTCTCAAGCGCGCAAATTCGTCTTCGATTGCCTTTCCATTGAAATTGTTTTAACACAGGCGGAACTGACCACCGCAGACCGAGTTTAGTGTGGGGAGGAACAACGTCAAATTGAAGCCACCGTTGGGACCCTTGCAAAGTAGTTTCCTCCACCGCTCTGAAAATTGGGCCTTATGAAACAATTTGTCACAACTCTAGATAAGGATTCTGCAGCCATCAGGTACCTTCAAGACTTCTTTCCTAAGCTCTTTGTGGCAAAAGTCAAATCCGGTGTTTTCATCGGACCACAAATAAGGAAGATCATAGTGTGCAAGGAATTCCACATGAAGCTAGGACGGAGAAAGCAGCGTGGAATATGTTTGTCGCAGTGGTTCGATGCTTCCTGGGGAATCCAAGGTCATATGGCGCTATTTGAGACCCTATTGAAGAATTTCGGCAAAATAAGCAGAAGGATCTGCGCCAAAGTCCATATCTTTGACGCTCATCTTGATAAATTCAAAGATAACATGAGGGTCTACTCACAGGTGCAAAGTGAGCGTTTCCACCAGAATATACTAGACTTGGAGCGACGCTAACAAGGACCATATTGTTGACCATGTTCACCAATTCTATGAATATAGCATCCAGCGCAGTACGTAACCTTTTCAATGAAACAACAACGTTAACGATTAACACTCACGAGTCAGACACTATACTGAATCTGACTATATCGCCAATACCAGTCTTCTATATCAAAGGCTGGCATTGAATATTACGAAAAAAAAACATGGCCGCCTTTATACATGTCGAAATGAATATTTTGAGCCTTCTGGTTGGATAGTTCTTCTATTGGTGAACTATAAAATAAGTCAGCTCATTTTGGCTAGCTCACTAATACACTAGGGTACCCCAAAACTCCAACACATATAACGAAAATATGATGGAAGTCTATATTCGGGGCTGATTCGTGAAAGCAATTTACAGTATAAATGCATATCGCGTAAAACTGCTCATGTCGAAATTTTTTGTAGTCTCTCTTGAAAAAAGAAATTCTAATATAATAGAATAAAAGCTACTTTTGATTAATGTCGTTTTGTTTCTACGTTTGTTACATTAATTGGGGTACAAAATCAGAATTTTACATCACCAGCGCACGATTTTTAGAAATTTCAAAAATCAAAAATATAATATTTTTAGAATTTTTCAATAGCATTGGGTGAAATATATCTGTATTTTCTATACTCATATTCTTATTTTGCTCTTTTGCAGGATGGTACAGTGGTGAAAATAGATCCTTGAAATTCGCAGACCCACGAATTTGTAGGGAACCGATAAAGTACTCAAGCTACTGCTTGCTCTGGATGGTGGACCCTCCCAGACGTCGAATTAGTAAGAATGCGCCTTCTATGATATATCCAGAACTTCTGTCATCCATCGCCCCAGTACCACATTGCCCTGAGCTCCGTGCACTCCCACCTCCAAGGAGAGAGCAACTGTCTTCAGAAGAGAACAGAAATTCAGAAGTGGATGAAGCCACTGATCCAGGTTACAGAGGCGGTGCTTATGTGAGAAACCCATACTACTGTTGACCATGTTCACCATAGTCTATGAATATAGAATCCAGCGAAGTACGTAATCTGTTCAATCAAACAACGGTAAAGATTAACACTCACGAGTCAGACACTCTACTGAATCTGACTATATCGTCAATTCCACCAGCAGCTATTCAGTAATTCTTCAGTCTTCGATTTCAAAGGATGGCAGTGAATATTCCGGAAAAAAACATGGCCGCCTTTATACACGTCGCACTGAATATTTCGAGCCTTCTGATTGGTTAACACTTCTATGAGTCAGCTCATTTTGGCTGGCTCACTAGTACACCGGGGTAACCAAAAACTCCAACAACTACTCCAGTCAAAAATACATCAACAATCCTATCAGAGATCTTGGTTTCGCAAAGACAAATACCGAGATTTTGAAGTCGGGACTCAAGCAGTGGAATTTGTTAGGTGAAAGTGTGCAAGTCGCCGGTCAGAGAAATCGTCATCTGTGTTTTTCAGTTTTTATCACCCGTCAAGATGGGCTTTACTACTGCCACAATGTAATCAATCTGTTCGCGGCAATTAGAATCGCCTGTAATCTCAGCAAGTGGCGCCTCTTCAACGCCAATCCACCCAGGATCCTCAAAAAAGTGGTGCTGCTTACTAACGGGAACATGTATCCATCTCTTCCCCTGGCTCACTCGGTGCAGCTCAAAGAGGAATGCATCAGTGTGAAAATCATGCTAGATGCCTTGAAATATGGAGAGTACGGACAGGAGGTTATCAATGACTTAAAAATGGTGGCCTTCTTGATGGGTCTTCATGGCGGCTTTACCAAGTTGCTTTAGAGACAGCAGATACTCCACGGCACACTTCCACAGGCGGGACTGGCCACAGTTTGCCGAGTTCAGTGTAGGGATAAACAATGTCAAATGGGACCCACATTTGGATCCTCGGAAACTATTGTTTCCTTAATTGCAATTAAAACTGGGCCAATTTGTCACAGCTCTAAATAAGAAGTATAAAGACTATGATCAGTAATCTAAAAAAATAATATTTCATAGGACTTGATGTTGACATTAATATGTTTATTGGTAGACTTGACGAATTTTAAATGTTTGCAAACTTGGCAACTGCTCTCGAAAACTACCTACAGTCAGTTGTTAACTGGTGCAAGGAATGGCTTGTAAATTGCAACGCCCCCAAAACAAAAATGCTTGTATGTTAGCACCAAAGAGAACCTTTTCTGATTGCCATCAACATGGCTAATGCTGAACTGCAGAAGAGCAACATTGCGCCTACCAGTGTGTGTTTTAGGTTGTTTGCTATACAACGCATATCTAACAGTTATATAATAGTGTCAATATACAAGTAAGTGGGGTGACTATGGGGTTTTGGCACAAGTTATCGTATACTGTAGCCTAATTCCATTTACCGGTAGCCTATTGTTTGGGCCACTAGTAGCCTGCAGTATATTTTGGGATAAAAATTTGAGCTAATAATCATCTAAGTCGACTCGTAGCCGCCATTTACGACAATTATTTTTAGTATTATTTTATTTTGTTCACTTTTAGTTAGGTTAACGAGAAAGCATTTTGGGCTTGTTTTTGGAGTTTTCTTTGTGGACTTTTAGCGTCTTTTGTCAAAGACACATGACCCAGTGGATAAAAAGCGCTAGTAAAGTAATCCAAAAAGAGACTTGAGGTAAGGAGTTGTGGGTTCAGTCCCTGGCCACAGCAGAGGGAACAAAAACTTGGAGAGTGGAGTTACCAAAGAGTAATAACTGAAACTGAGATATCTAAAAACGTGGAATTATAACAATTAAACACTTGGACTAAATAAAGGGTTCCTATCGAAATTCCAACGTATATCATCTGAAGAAGGTTGGCGCGTACAACGACCGAAACGTCGTGAATATGACAATAAAAATGAGGACATAGTTACAATGCCTCGTCTCTTTGTTTATGCATGAATTCTTATTGTTTTTATTTTATTATTATTTATTTACTTAATTTTAATTATTTATTTTATTGTTTTATTATTCGTGTGTGTGTGTGTGTGTGTGTGTGTGTGTGTGTGTGTCTGTGAATCTTGTTTGCCTATCAGGATCACTAGTCCTGTAGAACTTCCAAGTCAGGCACTACTGACAGTGCGCATATCTGTCCAGGTTGGTTTGAATTAAGAGTTTTTCTTCTCCGAGACTGATTGTCACCCAAGTCTATCCTGCTATTTACCCGTAGCCTGAGAGAGAAGAGTCATACCATTTCAAAGGGTATTATCACGTAAGTGAATGGAATTAACCTGACTGGAATTCGAACTCGGCTCTCCGATTCCTCAATCCGAGCCGCTATCTATTAAAACGTACCTCCATCGTTTGTTTATACAATAGTTATAAAATAACCGTATTATATTTAATAGTCATCAGAATAATTTAAAATAACCTTTCCCCCCTATTCTATAGGCAACACTTTAGCTGAAGGGTTAGAGAAAGTCACTGGAAGTCAGGGAAAATATACTCATGCCTGAATAATGACGCTATGGATATATATGAACTAGCAGTATGGCCCGGCGTTGCCCGTGCTTGATTTAAAAATCGTCCGACTCATACAGCAATCGCTATCACTTGACTTAAAATATTTTTGCCCTTCCTTGCCTTTAAAGGAGTGCCCTTTGCCGTGCTGATGTTGCTACATGCTTTACTTCTTGCCTATCTCACACTGCAAATTTTTTCTAAGCTCTATACTAAACATTAAATCTGTTACGAAAAAAGAACTAAACAAAATGAACACAAAACGATCAGCTTTAAAAAAGGGCTCGTAACTGGAAAAACCGAATGAAAAAAGAATGTTAACAACAAATACTTTTCCACACCCAACCCAGTTTTGAGGAATCAGAATCACCGTTGAGTTTAAGCAAGCGAATGAGCCAAATGGAGTAAAGTGCCATGCAGATTTAAATTTTTCCCACTTGTGACGAATGCAGTTTTGGGATGCTAGCATGCTAGTTAACGTTCGTGTCAGTCAGCTGTTGGCTATCACGCTGGCCAATAGAATCTTCCTGCCTATTCGTGGCAGCCAGCTATAGACTCTCACTCTGGCCAGTAGAAAATGGCCGCAAACTACATGAAAACTGCCGTAGGAGCATGAGAAAATCGATTATTTACACTATCGATGGGAGTTGGGAAATGCAAAGTCGGTCTTGGCCTTCTCGCTAACTTGGAGCATGTGCATGTACAGTTTGGTGCAAATCCGTCGAAAATTGCGGCCGTGCATTCGTTACACACACGCGCGCGCGCGCACGCACGCGCGCGCACACACACACACACACACACACACACACACACACACACACACACACACATCCTGCCTTTTATAGATAGAGATGAGAGATTTTTTCTCATATAATACTAAGAACTTTTGTATCGACCAATTTACGGTATGAACTATTTTGCCTGAAGATAGTGTAAAGTCTTCGAAAACACGAGAAAATATTTTGCTGACAAAGCAATGATAATTTGATATTAATCTGAATAAAAGAAAATTTCCGAAAAAAATTGATGAAAACTATTGCAATAAACAAAATAAAATATAAAAAAATATATAATAGACCTTTGAAACCGGGTGCAAGGGTCGTGATAGCAGAAAATGGTAAGCAGGTAAGGAAAAGTTGCTTTCAAAGAACCATGGGGGAATTAAATAGTCAAGATTCCAGGCACCATATTTGAGGTATTTTTCTCATTACCAAATTTCTTTGTGTTTTGGGCTGCCTAATTCCTATAACGATGGAAATGTTTTGTTGAGATAATAATTGATTTATCAAATTATATGAATACTTGAAACATTCTGTGGCAACTTATTTTTACTTTAAATCATTTCACTCGAAACAAGAGCATAAATCCACTAAAGATGAAATTTTTGGGACACGTAATGAGAAGGGAGGGCTTGGAGAATCTGATACTCACAGGGCGGATAGAGGGAGAAAGAGACAAGGGAAAGTAACGCGTGACATATCTAGCGGGATTAATATGGTTTGAGAGGAGGACAATACATATTGAGAACTACAAGAGAGAGGGGAAAGTGGAGAGTCATGATCACCTACGTCCTGAAGGATCACGGTTCATAAAAGAAGAAGTTCTACTCTGTCTTTTCTTTAAATATTTTCAACCTTATTCCTTCTGGTTAAGATCTAAATATGTTTTAACCTTTTGCTGCTTCTCCCAAACCCTGTTCTGTCATCCACTTGCTTAAGTCTGCTAGGTAAGACACGCGTTTCTTTCCCTCTATTCGCCCTGTGAGTATCAGATTTTCCTAGTCCTCCTTTCTCATTACGTGTCCCAGAAATTTCAGCTGCCTCTTCCTCCTTGTTTGCATCCTCTCCAAAATCTCATCTTTACTCACATGTTCGGTCTATGGTATCCTTAGCATCCTTCTGTAGAACCATACCTCCGTTGACTCGAGTCTCTTCTTCATCTGTGAGGAGACGGTCTAACATTCGCTGCCGTAAAGGAGGACAGATATCACGTATGACTTCAGAAATCTTTGACTTTACGAAATATGAATTTAGATAAGGATTTAAACTGCTTAGAAACCGATTAATATATCTTAAGTCATATAGAAGTTGAAGTGGCTGTCTTTAATACTGGAAGCAGTGATAAAGCACTGTACAATTTCCTCCTTCGGAAACATGCTTGAACCATGCGTAACCTTTAGAAGAAGGATTGTTGTCTCAGGAATACCGTGTGTGAAAATCATCCCCGGGGCCAATTGATTCCGTCGCACCATTTGCGCATGAACTATCCGTTCACACACGGAAGCACACATGCGCACACAAACCGTGGGTACTTAGTAAAACACACACATGCATTAGTACTATTCACATATATATGCACATACATCGGTACTAGACGTACATATCGACACTATTAACACACACACACACACACACACACACACACACACATGAGCATTGTTCACAGAAACAGATAGACGCACATATTAACTCTATTTTCGTACACAGAGGTATACATATCAACCTTATTCATACACGTAAACGCACAGATCAAAACTGTTCATACATGCGCTCACACACATCAATAGTAGACACATACAATTACATCGCACGCAAAGGAGTGTTCAAACATACACTTACACATTAATCCACACAGGTGCATAAACGGTTTGATACTATAAACGCATCGGCATTATTCCCAACACCTAAACACACACACACACAAGTCGACACACACAACACACACACACACACATATCAAAACCATTCACGCATAGAAAAACACACTATTTCCATACACAAACCGAAACACTGACGCTCACAAACACATACATTCATTCACATATAGCAACACTATTAAAATTGACACGCAGGAACGCAAACACGCGAATACATGCACACATCTTAAGACTATTATCTAAGCCAGGGGTCGGCAACCTAAGGCACGCGTGCCACGCGCGGCACGCCAAGCAATTTCGAATGGCACGCAACCACAAATGACATCACGAAGTCCGAACCAATAACTACTACAACGCAAAGAAGATATTTAGCTGTTTCAATTTTAATATGTACTAAACTATATATACTATATATTACCATATAAAATATATTGTAGAACTAGTATATTGACCTTGACTTGTGTAAAAATACTTATGCTGTTGGCACACTGAATGATTTTAAAACTCTAAGTCGACACATAGCAAAAGGTTCGCCGACCCATGGTATATATAATGAACAACGTTATTGCATCAACTTATTACTCATAATGCGATTCAACAGCACGCGTGAACATGATGTTAACATCAGTAAAACGTCTGACAATTTTTTCTAACCTAATTTAGTCAGAGTTTCTCTAAAGTATTACGGACTTCTTCACCAGCGTACTAATTCAGCACACTGTACAGTAAAACTTCGATTTAACAAAGATCGAATTTGAGGAAACACTAGTGGATTATACGGACCATAACAAACTGATTTTTGTTTAATTTTTACTGCACAATGTTAGATAAATGCCTCGACCAAACCATTCATAGAGTTCCTGTTACGTTGCCAGGTAGACGTTGCCATGTACACGTTGCCAGGTACACGTTACCAGGTAAACGTTACCAGATACACGTTACCAGGTAAATATTGCCAGGTAAACGTTACCAATTAAACGTCGTCAGGTACACGTTACCAAGTACACGTCGACAGGTCTACGTTACCAAGTACACGTTGCCAGATACACGTTACCAGGTACAGGTTACCAGGTAAACGTTGCCAGGCACAGGTTACCAAGTACATGTTGCCAGGTACATGTTACCAGTTAAACGGTGCCAGATACACGTTGCCAGGTAAACGTTTCCAGGAACACGTTGCAAGGTAAAGGTTTCCAGATACACGTCACGAGGTACACGTTGTCAGGTAGACGTTACCAGGTAAACGTTGCCAGGTACATGTTACCAGGTACACCTTACCAGGTAAACGTTTCCAGGTACACGTCACCAGGTACAGGTTGCCTAGTAAACGTTGCTAGGTAAACGTTTCCAGATACATGTTACCAGGTACACGTTACCAGTTGAACGTTGACAGATACACGTTAGGAGGTAAATATTGTCAGCTACACGTTACCAGTTAAACGTTTTCAGGTACACGTAACCAAGTACACGTTGCCAAGTAAACGTTATCAGGTTCTCGTTGCCAGATACACGTTACTCGGTACAGGCTACCTGGTAAACGTTGCCAGGTAAACGTTTCCAGGTAGTACACGTTACCAGATACACGTTGGCAGGAACACGTTGACATATAAAGTTTTCCAGGTACGCTTCACCAGTACACGTTGCCAGGTAGACGTTACCAGGTAAACATTGCCAGGTACATGTTACCAGGTACACGTTACCAGGTAAACGTTTCCAGGTACACGTTGCCAGGTAGACGTTATCGGGTAAACGTTTCCAGGTACACTTTGCCAAGTACACGTCAGGTTTGTTAGCTATAACGTTAGCTGAAATATGAAAAGATCGAATTTGAGGAAACACTGGTGGATCACATGGACCATAGCAAACAGATTTATTAAAAAGATTTTCTGGGCAATTCTTAGATACATGCTCTGCCAAATCATTCATAGAGTTTTTTTAAGTTGCCATGTAGACGTTGCCAGGTAAACGTTGCCAGGTAAACGTTGCCATGTAGACGTTAGCTTCGTTAGATATAAAGTTAGCTGAAAATGACGTTTTATCTATTTCAGTTATTTTAAAAGGTAATTTTCACTATAAACAATAAAAACTACCTTATGACGGTTGTTACTTAAAGTTATAAAAACACAGTAACACTGAGAGGTATTTGTAAAAGCTCAACTCCGTTGACATAGTACCCGTACATTCATTAACCTACTCTACCCTGATCGTCTCTTGAGCCTTTTATTGCGTGAACCTTTAATATTGAAAGAAACTGATAGATTTACTTAAGGATGGCGCTTTGGTAATTCTCTAAGACTTATACAGGGTGACCCCCAAAAAACGGGAATTTTTGAAGTGAGTATTGCCAGACATGAGCAAGTGGCAACACTGCGAGACAGTGACCTTGAGCAAGTAAACATTTCGCCATTTTAGTAACGAAAATGAAATTCACAGTATCCCAGCTGAGATGTTGCAGCAGTCAATGAGGAATCTCAACAGCACATTTCAAGAATGCATTCGTACAGGAGGATGCCCTCTGCAGGACGTAATTTAAAAAAAATGAAAATTCCATCATTGTTACTTAAATGGCATGTTTTTAGGTTTCAATTACTATGAATTAAATATTTTTTATTCCATCACTCTTGGTTTTATTGGATTGTTAAAAAGTTCCCGTTTTTTGGGGTCACCCTATATTATGAGTACAAAGTAAATTACAGGTAACAGCTACAGCAGCACTTCTAAACGTGCATTTACTATAAGGAAAGAAAGTTATATAGCAATGTTTTATTTGATGCTTTATAATATTTCAAGACATTCAAGTTATTTGCTTCTGCTGAATAATATACAAGTACATCCTTGTGTAAATTAATTTAAACGAATAATTCCGTTATTAATGACTTTTTTTCGTATTTTTCCAATGAAACGTGATCCAGTGCACAGGTTCATACTTTGCATGCCAATTCCACAAAGTCGTTCATTGCAGATTGACCACATATTCTCGATTGGATTTAAATCAGGAGAGTTTCCGAGCCAGTCGACAGTACTTTGATTTGCTCACTGGTAAGGGTTGCCAGTGTGTTTGTGCAGCGTTACAATTTTCGCACGCTTCCTTGGATTAACGTCCATCGCAGACAATGATACTATAAACATATATCGGCAGTCGACAGACACCTTATCGACAGTCGAGACAATAGTGATAAAAATCTGATGCAATCAAGGATAACGCAATATTTTTCAAGGCCACAATAAATTTCATCATACACCACGAAATTAGATTCATATTACTGCACACCACTGCAAATGACCTAATCTGAGGAGAAAAATAGAAATCGACTCCACCCTGTCACTCCAGTGGGTCTAAAACTGACCGTAGGGTGAAAGAAAGGAAACTAAAGCGGCTGTTTCAATTAATTTTCCTAAGTGTGTACAATTCAAAATACGTTTCGGTAAATTTTAATCACCAGTACAACATCTCCACTACAACCTAACCCACTTCAACAAAAATGATGTGCCCCATATAGGATGAAAGAGAGGAATAATCTAAGGAGATTATTAATAAACAGAAAAAACTTAGAAACAAAGAAAAGAGTACTGAAATGTTACGTTTATATCTGTCCTCCTATCTGGAAGGGAATGTTGGATAATCTCCTCAAAGACAAAGAAGAGACTTGAAGAAATGTGGTTCTACAGAAAGATACCGAGGAAACCATGGGCCGGACATGTGAGCAACGATGTGGTTCTGAAGTGAATCGAAACAAAAAGGAAACTTAGACGTAACATCAGGGAGCGAGTTGAAATTTCAAGAGCACATAATGAGAAAAGACGGCTTGGAAAATCTGATACCCACAGGAAAGATTAAAGATAAGAAGAATAGAGGAAAACACACAACATACTTAGTGAGCATAAAGAAATGGATGGCGGAACAAGGTTTAGGAGTATTAACAGAAAAACAAAATTTAGAGCTGCAAAGTAGAGGAAATGTGGAGAGCCATGATCGCTTACATCTTGAAGAGACACTGAGCATAGAAGAGGAGGGGAATTCTCTGTGTTTCATCGGGATTCTTAATTATGACTTTGTTGGAGTCAAGACAACCTGTTACTGAACAACTGCTTGAAGGAACAATTAGGTCTTTCGACATGTTAAATGTGGAATGACATGTTTCAAAGCAAGGAACAAAAAGACTATTTTGTAGCCGTAATGCGACTTGGAAAATTTGATACTCATTCAAAAAAGAAGAGACTTGAGACAACAGAAATGTGGTACTACAGAAGGATGCTGAGGATATCATGGACTGAATATGTGAGCAACAACAAGGTTTTTAGAGAAAATGGGGGAAAAAAGAAATTTCCATTTAATATCAGGAAGAGTTGAATTTTCTAGGGTACGATGAGAAAAGAGGGCTTGGAAAATCTGATGCACACAGGACAGACTGTAGGTAAGAGGCACAGAATGAAACAACGCATCAGATAATTAGTGAGCTTGAGTAAAAGGTTGGCAAAGTAGAGGAAAATGTGGAGAGCCATGATTGCCTACATCCTGAATAGATACTGCATATAGAAGAAGAGATAACAATTCTTTGTTTCATGGGAATTCTTAATTATGACATTGTTGGAGACAAGACAACCTGTTACTGCACGAATGCTTGAAGGAACAGTGAGGTCATTCAGCATGGTGAATGTGGATTGACATATTTCAGAGTAAGGAAGGTGACGAGCAATTTAGATGCGTAGTAATGCACATCAAGTTGTTGGAAATGTGATGAAGTAAACATCTAGGGAACCGGGATGGAAGTGTGGAAGCATGTCACTTAAAGGTTATCACACTTGTTTCAATTCATCTTAAATTGAAGTGGTTTCAAGAACTTTAGAATAGTTAAATATTCCTCAAAGAATTCATGTTTCTTCATGGCGGAGCTCGCTCTCAGTGGAAGAGGAAACTTGTGGTAACAGTTATGTAGTTTTACAGGAAGACACTAAGAATGCCAGGAAAGAACGTATTAGCAATGAATCAATTTTTAAGGAAAAAAAAGATACAGAAAGGTCATTGGGAAATTTGATACTCATTAGACATATTGAAGGTCAAGGGGTAGCGTTAATCTGGCTTATTTTGGTTTATGGCATATCAACACTTGCATGGGTAATTTAATGAAATAAGACAAAATTTATTATGAGCTGCAATGTACAGAAAAATGTGGATAGCCATAATCGCCTCAATCGTGAAGAGACATTACACCTAGAAGAAGATGAAAAGAGAGTTTCATCGGCCTTCTTAATTATGATATTGTTAGTCAAGACAACCTGTTACTGAACAAATGCTTGAAGGATCAACTAGATTATTCCTTTTGCTGTAAGTGGAATGACATATTTCAGAGCAAGGAAGTCAAGCAGTGATTTAGATGCCTAGTAATGCGGATGAAGTTGTTGAAAATGCGATGAAGTAAACATCTGGGGAACCGGAATGGAAGTGTTCTATGTGAAGCATATTTTCCATGTATGTCACTTAAAGGTTATCACACTTGTTTCAATTCATCTTAAATTTGATCAGTGGTTTCAAGAACTTTAGAATAGTGAAATATTCCTCAAAGCATTCATGTTTCTTCATGGCGGAGTATCGTGAACAGCTCCATCTCAATGGAAGAGGAGACTTGAGGTAACAGTGATGTAGTTTTACAGGAATACACTGAGAATACCAGGAACAGAACGTGTGGACAGTGATCAATTTTTAAGGAAAAGAGGTACAGAAAGGACATTGGAAAATTTGATACTCATTGGAGATATTAGAAATCAAAGGATTATTTTTGTTTTCCGGCATATCAACACCTCAATGGGTAATTTAATGAAATAAGACAAAATTTATTATGAGCTTCAAAGTACAGAAAATGTGGAGAGCCATAATCGCCTACATCCTGAAGAGCCATTGCACATAGAAGATGAAAAGTTCTGTGTTTCATCGGCCTTCTTAATTATGACATTGTTGAAGTCAAGACAGCCTGTTACTGAACAAATGCTTGAAGGATCAACTAGATCATTCCTTTTGCTGAAGATGGAATGACATATTTTAGAGCAAGGAAGGCGACGAGCAATTTAGATTTAAATTTTACATAAATTCAGAAAATATAAATTTAATTTATTCTGGGAATTGTTTTAACAGGACAAAAATCTAAACGTACATTAAGATTTAATTGACAGTTAAAGTTTCTGGGGCACATTGAGAAAAGAAAGTTTGGAGAAACTGATACTCACAGGAAACACTGAAGGCAAGAGGGACAGAGGAAAAGAAAACATCACATAATTAGGGAGCCTGAGTAAAAGTTTGGCAGAGCAAGTCTTAGGAGAAATAACAAAGACAAAATTTATTATGTGGTGCAAAGTACAGGAAAATGTGGAGAGCCATGATCGCTTACATCCTGAAGAGACTCTGCACACAGAAGAATATTAAAAATCTCTGTGCTTCATGGGAATTCTTAATAATGATATTTGCTTGAAGAGAGAATAAGGTTATTGTTGACGAACTTGGATTTAAGAAACTTACAGACATTTCACGTTGTATCACCGATTCTCGTTTGATCACCAAAGTTAAGCAACGTCGATCCTGGTCAGTACTTAGGTGGGCGACCTCTTGCTGAATACCGCGTGCTGTAAGTTTAGATATACACGTGGTATAATGGGCTTACGGCATTTGCTTGAATGACCAGTACTTAGATGAGTGACCACTCTGAACTATAATGTTCTGAAAGCTTGGGTGTGCGGGTGGTGTAATGAATAACGGCCCGGAATGAGAAATGGGAGAACTGAGTTCGATTTCCAGTTGTGTTCGTTATATTCACTTACGTGCAAATAACATTGGGAAACGTATGAATCCGCCTCTTCTCCCCACAGGTATGGGTTAAATAGTATGACTTCCATCAGAAAATTATTGTTATCGAAAAAAATTTTACAGTACAAAAATGTACATATAGTGAGGCTCTCATTCTCTCCCTGTCGTACTTCTGATGAGGTTTGAGATATTTCGATATTGGAGTCCTCACCAGATATACGACATTAAGGACCGACATAGTAATTCTCTCAGACTGTGGATTCGGAGCTTGAAAGGTGAATTCTAATACATGAGAAGAGAAAATCTGTATTAGTGTATATTTGCTAAAAATGTGTTTCGGCATTAAATAACTTTGAAGAGGTTGATAATCCGTAAAAAAGATTATTCAGTCATTCAATTGGATTTGACAAAACGATGTTCAGTAAATACTGTGAAACTACAGAATTTGCTTCAAGAAATGTGAAAGGCATAGGACTGAGCGGACTGTTGCATTTAAAGAACAAACACTTCCCCTAATTTGTTCTTTAAAATGAAGTCTTGTTTTAATAACACATCTTTCGTTATTGTTACTACGTGAGTCATATATTCATTGCTATATTTCTTAATAAAATTCCGTTCTATGTTTATTTAAATACCTGCCTGTTCAGCGTCGCTAGGCACGGTGGTATTTCTCTTTTCAGTCTGCTGTTACATCCTCCAGGGAGCGTCTCTGTGTCTCTTATCATGGCATATGTGTCATCAAACCACAGCAGAAAATTGCTTACCTCTTGAATAGAAAACTGTATATTTGCTATGTAGACTTCACAGCATATGCTGCTGTGAAGTCTACATAGCAAATATACACCAATACAGATTTTCTCTTCTCATGTATTAGTATCCACCTTTCAAGCACCGAATCCACAGTCTGAGAGAAGTACTATGTCGGTCCTTAATGTCGTATATCTGGTGAGGACTCCAATATCGAAACATCTCAAACCTCATCAGAAGTACGACAGGGAGAGAATGAGAGCCTCAGTATATGTAATTTTTTCTTTGGCTATATACCCTGAGCATAGATACAAAGAGATGGCTACTGATCATTTAAGCATTCCATACTGTATCCCAAACGAATCTAGAAATAGAAAACAGCTTCCCCCTCACGGGGCCAATGTGTAGAGGACTAGGGATCTATTCGGATGATATAGGCATTCATAATCAGGACCCTAAATAAGGGTGTAGGAAAACCGAACACGCCGACTCAATACCACCAACGCAACACCGCCGACTGTGCACCGGGACAACACAGGTCTAAGACAACTCGGGATTGAGCCAACTCAGCACCAGAAAAACATAACTTCATTTTATAACTGAATAAACGTTATTTATTAAGGATTAAAACCTTAATTAGTGAATAGTTTTACTTTATTAAAAATGAATTTCTTTACGATTTATCTTATTAAAAATAAATAAGATTTCTTTTTGAGTCTGCTATCAACTCTGTGTCATCTGCATATCTTTTATATTTTTCAAGACTGTGTTCGACAATAATGAGTAGGGCTTCTAGTTCTCTCACCTAGTTGTATAGGTTGAATAAGTCCGGTTAAAATATACATTCTTGTCTTAAACCCCTTTTCTATTTTTGTGCATCTTCTGAACCCATATTCTGTCTGCAGACATTTTGCTGCCACTGTAGGTTCTTGATTATTGTAAAATTCAATGAAAATGTACTGCTGTTATTTTTACCCTAGAATTTCCCGTAGACACCGTAAAAATGGAGTCGGTTAGCTGTCTACGACACCAGACGAGCTGTCTACGACCCGAGAACCTCGTATGGGGTCATCTCTGCCCGGAGGCAGAGAGTTCGACCAGCACACTTCCGAACTAATTCGGAGAGTGAGATATTCACTAACCACCCCACGCGGTAAGATGTGGCACAAGTTTATTGTGGAGTATCAGAGCCCGTAGGCTCGGCCAAAGATTCCCTGTAGACCCCGTAAAAAACGGGCTCGGGTAGCTGTCTACCACCCCAGGCGAGACTGTGCCCTTAGGCTTCCCTCGTCTGGGTTCCTCTCTTCCCGGAGGCAGAGAATTTGAACAACACACTCCAAAGTAATTGGGAGAATGATCACTTAGACGCCACACAAAATCGCCCATATATCCATTTTTTTTTACCATCACGTGATCTACTCATTCAAAATGGGATCGCACGTGTCTGTTCTCTGGTGATCGGTGTTCAAACTCATGTGTCGGCAGCGACACAATTCCTCTATAATGACAAGCCTGCAAAGACTATGGCGTCCATGAAAGAGAAAAATTAAAAAGCAAAATGAGAGTTAAATATATATATATATATATATATATATAATTTCAAAACATATATTAGAATATTATAACTACGCACACCCCACCAAAATATTACCATGCCCAACCAGTGGGGCATGAGGCCCACGTTTGAAATGATTGGTTTACAGTGTATGTATATAAAGAATCAAAGTTTTAAAATCAGTTTTTTTTCTTTCGAGAAGAAGAATTTAAACAATGGGTTTCAACCAGTCTGTCACGATATATCAACACAGGAAATGACGCACTGCCAAGTGTTGTCAATATTCTTTTATTCAATTGGAATTAAAAAAAACATGACTTAAATACGTAAAGATCTATCTTGTGTTTGTTGCTGCGTAAGTATATTTAAAATTCAAGTATGTCGCCATTAATTCTTGTCGTAAGAGACTATGCACTATACCACGCAAATCACGATATAACTTTAAAAATATCTTTCACGAAAACCTATTTTAAAACGAAGAAAAATAGTATCATTACCTTTCTATTACATTATACAAACATGTCCATCTTATTGAGCACCATTCAACATATATATATATATATATATATATATATATATATATATATATATATATATATAAAGATGTATGGATAATTCCAGGGAGGATATAATCCATATAGCTCAATGTAAAAACAGAGAAAATATTAATTATATTAAGAAACATACAATTTTAAGGGTTCATGGTGATTATAATGCATTTCTTTAGAACTTTCGACTCTAAGAAAATAAATTATAATATCCATGAACCCTTAAAGTTGTATGTTTCTTAATATATATATATATATATATATATATATATATATATATATATATATATATATATTTATATATATATATATATGTGTGCATGTATGTATATATCAAATTCACACACACACACACACACACACACACACACACATATATATATATATATATATATATATATATATATATATATATATATATATATATATGTAAGCAAAATATTTACGTATGAGCTTCCGAATTTACTTCACATATATATATATATATATACATCAAATTCACTGTCCAGTACAAGACCGTGTTTCTTGTCATAAATCAGTTACCTATATCAGACTTATTACCACCTCCTTGAGTAGACACCTCACGTGTCACTTCAGATCAAAGTGGTATTAAAAAACATCTATCTACTCACAATTTACAAGAACTCTTATTAATAAATTTGGTCGAAAACACAAAAATTCTACATAGATTACATTAGCGGAAACATTTCACTGTAAGAGAGGTCCTGTATATTAAACATTTATCTCCTACTATCAACATCACCTTATTTAACAGCGGAAATGGAGGTTTAAACTTTTTTATAAAAAAGACGCTCATGTGTATTCCAGCCATGTTCAACTATCGAAGGCTTGGAATAAACGCTACTATTAAACATAACACAAAAATAAAGTACAACTTAAACAGTAAAAGCATGAGGAAAAACTAACACTATCAAAAACAAAACCCTTTTGAAAATGGCTAATGAAGCTGCCGTAAATTTCTGTACTCATTTATTTTTACCAGACAGATAAAAGGAAGGATTCTGGAAAAAACTAAATAAGAAATTAATTCAATATTCTTTGTCTTAATTAACGAAAGATGTTTAAAAGAATGGTTACTGCCCATATATATATATATATATACTTTTGAATTGAAAAAGGCCCCGGATGATAAAAATATTATCGGCAGCCGTTGGGTTTATACTGTAAAGCGAACTGAGGATGGCTCGCCAGTGTATAAGGCTCGTTTTGTAGCTAAAGGATTTTCGCAGATATACGGGGAAGATTATGTAGAAACATTCAGTCCAACAACAAATATGACAACAATAAGAATTTTAATGGAAATGGCTGCGCATTATAGCATGGATATACACCATATGGATGTCAAAGGAGCATATTTGAATGCACCGATTGACTATGAAATATATATAAAACAGCCAGAAGGTTTTGAAAAAGGTGACAATTATGTATGGAAACTCAAAAAGTCACTATATGGGCTGAAGCAAAGCGGAAGACCGTGGAATAAATTACTCCATTCCTATTTAATTGAAGAACTTTTTGAACCCTCCCCAGTAGACCCATGCCTGTACACAAGGACATTTAATAATGAAATATTAGCAATTCTGATTATTTGGGTCGACGATATGTTAATTGCTTCAGAATGTGAAGCTGCTCTATTAAAAATTTATTAAATATAAAGGTTAATATGACTTACTTGGGTCGACTATTATGGTTTCTTGGTATACAGTTCGAATTTAAGGACAACACTATTACAATGAATCAATCCAGATACATTGAAAAACTTTTATCTAAATTCAGCATGCAAAATTGTAAAACATGAACTACTCCATGTGAAATGGATTTAAACACAATTATGAATAATGAAGATGGTATAGCGGCGTGTGAGAAAGAATACAGAATATTGATTGGAAGTCTTATTTACGTCATGACATCAACAAGGCCAGTCATCTGCTATACGGTTACTAAGTTGTCTCAAAACTTAAATAAACTGAGGATTGTGCATTTAACAAGAGCTAAGCAAGTATTACGTTATTTAAAGGGAACTAAGAATCAATGCCTAGTATTTCGACAATCAAAAAACCCACTACAACTGGAAGGATATTGTGATGCTGATTGGGCAAATTCACCAGATCGTAAAAGTATCACAGGATATTGCTTTAGATTGGCCAAAGAGAATCCAATAATTGGGATGATTCACAAGGAATGATTCACAAGGAATGATTCACAAGGAATGATTCACAAGGAATGATTCACAAGGAATGATTCACTTTCAATATGTGATGCAGAATACGTTGCATTGTCGCAAGAAACACAAGAAGCTATTTTTCTTAAATTACTAATAAAAACAATTACAATACTGATAATAAGTGAGCCTATAAATATTTACTGAGACAATCAGGCCAGCATTGCTTTGGCTAAAAATCCAATAATACATCAAAGATCAAAGCATATTGATATTAAATATCAATTTGTTAGGGATCAGGTACAAAATAATATAGTACAAATTGAATATGTTCAATCGGAAAATAACGTGTTGGATTTGTTTACAAAGCCAATTACAACATTGAAATTACGGGCTTTCATTCCTGTCATATTTGGTACTGACCTATAAGGTCCTTATTAGTCCTGGGTAGGACGTAAAACTGCATCCATTAGTTATTGTACTAAGAAATGTTAGTTTTTGGTATGAATGTGAGTCCTTAGTTTCGGGGTATAAACATAAATAGTCCTACTTTTAGGCCAATCCTCCTCTGAATGACTCTCAGAATCACTCTGACCCGGAGTGATAGTGCCTGTTTTAATGGGTCCCAGCTATGAGTAAAATAACAACTTTTCCACTTTTTTGTTGTGATCACAACCTAAATTTATAATATTGCTATTAATGTTTATTAACCTGAAATAATTAACAGTGGACAAAATGACATAACTAATTTTTGCGGATATTAATTTTTTACAAAAAAAAATAATAAATTTTATTTCATGAATACTAAAGTATTTGTTTCATATGAATATTGACTTTACTAATATTTTGTAAGAAGATTCCATAATGTACCCAAAATGGGGGGTTACAGTTTTTGGGTACGTTATGTATTAGTAAGTCAACCAAAATGAGCTGACTCATTTTATAGTTCACTAATATAAGATTAACCAATCAAAAAGCTCAAAATATTCAATTCCACGTGTATAAAGGCAGCCATGTTTTTCCGAATATTCACTGCCAACCTCTGATATTGAAGAGTGAAGAATTACGTAACAGCTGCTGCTGCTATTGGCAATATAGTTAGACCCAGTAGAGTGTTAATCTTTAACGTTGTTTCATTGAACAGATTAAGTATTGCGTTGGATTCTATATTCATAGACTATGGCGAACATGGTCAACAGAAATTAATAATCTGTCGGTAAATGACAAGTCGCGGTTCATTAAGAAAAGCACAAATGAAATGATTTAAATAAACTGAGTTGGGACTGGTAAGTAAAAATTCAAGATGGTAGTGTGCTGAATGAAGATGACGAGACAAGACATACAGTTAAGTAAATCCAGAAATTGGAGGTATACCAAATCAAAGTGCTGTGTTGCTAAGTAGTATTCAATATGACGATGTGCCGATGAAAAAGAGCGTGGCGTGGTTGCTAAGTAACAATGAAGAAATTAACAAAGCGACACAACGAATTTAAAGAAAGCAACGGACTGGGTTGCTCCACAGGAAGACGGGATTACTCAATTTCCAGTCCGAAAGAAGACGAAAGGGAATCAGTATTAATGTACCTTCCTGAAAGAGAGGGTAAGCCGAAAAGTGGAGGAAAGGTAGCGTCTGCCTCTTTCCAAGAAGGAAGAAGAGAAAAAGAAGGAGGGCAAAACAAAGAAAACAGGAAGGCTTGACTGCTTCATAAAGGCGGAAATCGTGGGCTTAAATGTCATTTTTAATTTGGCTAATATATGAATCAACAGAAATAAAGAAAAAAAAATTATAGGAAACACTGGAACGTTTGTTTAGCAGCATATCAACACATTTTTTATCCCGTGACCCATAGGGTCGTACGGGCACCATGTGTACTGCAACTACCCATAGAAATGGTGCTTCTTGGGTAACATAGCTTGACGGAGCCCAAACCTGGTTTTGAATTCAGAGTTTTTCCTTCTTCTAGTCTGGTTGCCACCCCACGGATATAGAACAAAGTCTTTCCTGCTATTTACCCATATCTAAGGGAAGAAAAAAAGTGGGTATTAGCAATTAATTTATGGATGTAATAGATCCGACGGGAATTTGAACTCGGCTCTACCGATTCCGCAATCCGAGCCGCTATCCATTACTCCACCGTTCATCCAAACATATTATGGAGCATTCAATGGCGAAATTTAAGTTTCTTGAAAGCATTAGTAATTTCTTTTACAAAAATGGATTGCTGATATTTTTTCTGGTTTTACTATGAAAATATATTTTTATACTTTCATAGTGTTTTGACTCCAGTTTGAGGTTAATTATTTTCTCATAGCTGGAACCTTAATATTTGCTACCACCTCTTGTCAACAATTAAGAAGTGGTTCCACGCTCTTCAAAACCTCCCGATCAGAGGCCTTGCTGCCGGATGTAGTTTATCGTCATATCCAGGACGGCCCGGGAATATACACCAGTGAGTAAATATAGGAGGATTGACAGAAAAGTAAGGGAACTGGTGCCACAAAGAATTTATTTTAATTTCAAACAACAAAATACATTACCCACACTCCCTTGAAAGTAATCCATCCCTCGAGTCTAATGCACGGCGAAGTGCCCAAAATGATTTTCTAAGCGTATCTTAGATGTGGCACAAAACCGAATGTATGAGGCCCCCAGTGAGGATCGAACTCACTACTCAGTCGTAATTGATCTAGCAAGACAAGCTTTCTAACTGTTGTGGTAGGATCCACCTAATTTGCATAGCGGAGTACCGACGATATAAATATGGTTGGTACCGGAAGACAGGGAGGCGAATCAAGAGATTCACTAGAGACTCTGCCCGACTGCGACTTAGTCAACACATTCTCCAGAAACGGTCTTCCCAGGAATATACAAAAGACTATATGTAAATATTGTGTACACTTCCTTGTTTCAATACATTTTATTCTAAGTACATTTTGTGTTTGCATTATTATTCCATGCATTAGTCAAGTTTCAACACTAACCATTACACCACGTCGAGGTTTAGCTTGTAAAATTTTGTTTTCTTTTCCTCCATATAGAAACAACAGGAAGTCTATTCCTATTCCTGTGCTAATCCTTCAATATTAAGAAGACCGTGGCAGCCACATTGTCTTACGCATTAGACTCATTTTCAACCACCAAATTAGCTGGGAAAGTGAGAGATATGAAATCTGTTTTGCTTCATCCTCCCTGACCAACAAATCTTCTTTAACAAGTTGGAAATTGTACTGTATTTCAATCATCGGATTCAAATCCCACTGCAACCATTGACAAGCCAATTTCACAGACTATTACCTGAGCACGTTCATTTTTCAAGTAGGTCGTCATTGCAATCGTGATCTTTTGTTTGGAAATATTCAACAACTTTAGCTATTTCCTGCCGAAAGACACGTAGCCAATATATGTTCCCGAATTGATACCAGACCTACAATGTAATCATGGAGCTTCATCGATCGATTCTTCAGCTTTACCATTTTTTTATAGCAGAAACAACATTTCGTCTTCAAGATGTCGAAGGTAGGTGTGAAGCCAGGAATTTTTTTTTTTCGCTAGTTAGGAGCGAGAATTCATCAATTGTTTACTGAGCAGAAACAAAACATGAAGACGATAAATATTCGGAGCGAGGATAGGGCTTCGCCAAAATTTCGATTGTGTCTGTGTTTTGAAGAGGATAAGAACGGCCGTCGAGGGCAATGGCTCGTGATATTCGTTCGTCGTTTTGAAGAAAGGTAAGTGAACTAAGGAAATGAAGAGGTAGGAGCCAACTGGATTACAAAAGAGAGATTTGAACGGACTGAGATAGGCAGATACATGCGTAGAAAAGAGAGATTTGAACAGACTGAGGTAGGCAGATACATACGCAAAAGAGAGAGATTTGATCAGACTGAGATAGGCAGATACATACGTAGAAAAGAGAGATTTGATCAGACTGAGGTAGGCAGATACATACTTAGATAGAGATAGACTCGAATAGGACAGATTTAAACATATATATATATATATATATATATATATATATATATATATATATATATATGTATATATATGTGTGTGTGTGTGTATATTCATACATGCTTCATTAAAAAATATAAACAAGTGCTGTCTATTTATTTTATGTAAATTCTTTTCATATCGTCTGATAAGCTTATTTGCCTTTTCACAAGGCTACATTTATAATTCCAAGTATTGATTGTATTGTGGGCTGCTAGATCATGTAATTTAAATTGTGTGTATTTAGGCAGCATTATTTCCTTTATACATGATTCATTAAATAATATAGACGATATGAAAAGAATTTACATAAAATAAATAGACAACACTTGTCTATATTATTTAATGAATCATGTATGAATGAAAAAATGCTGCCTAAATACACACACAATATATATATATATATATATATATATATATATATATATATATATATATATATATATATATATATATATCTTAGATTCTCTGCTTTTGTGTGTGTGTTTTATTTTTCAAACACCTCACAGTGGAAAATGTCATGAAGCTATTTTATTTCTGACCGAATGTCTGTAGTTGAGATCCGGAAAGAATTTTAAGTGTTTGATATTCTTTACTTTACACACACACACACACACACACACACACACACACACACACACACACACACACACACACACACACACACACACACACACACACATATATATATATATATATATATATATAAATATATATAAATATATATATATATATATATATATATATATAAATAAAAGGAAAGAACAGTAAGATATAAAATTTTATTTTTACACAATAGTGCTCAATATATATATATATATATATATATATATATATATATATATATATATATATATGTATATATATATGCAGAAACACATAAATATATTTATATATATATATATATAGATATATATTTGTGTTTCTGCATATATATACATACTTACATATATATATATATATATTATTATTATTAAGTAGAGAATAAGAACACTTAAAAGTCACTACGTAATAATTGTTATTTCATGAGAGTTCTAAAAAAGCAGCTCTCAATCTTCAAGAGCAACAAATAAATCCGTTTGTAGGACTTGTAGAGGATTTGTTTTCTGTTTGTAGAGGATTTGTTTGTAGGTCTACAAGATTGAAAGTTGCTTTTTTGAGAGCTCTCATGAAATAAAATTATTACCTATGGGATTTTAAGTGTTCGATATTCTTTAATTAATAATAATAGATCTCCCTGGATCTATATCCTCCTGGAAATTCCATATGGATTACCATATTGCGTCATTACTATATATATATATATATATATATATATATATATATATATATATATATATATATATATATATATATAGTAATAAATTACATAGATATATAAAGCAGATTTGAAAACATGCAGTAGATAGATAATTAAAAGATATAAATAGATTGAGTTATATATAGATTGATAGATACATAGATAATTAAAAGACCTTAATAGATAGATAATTAAAAAAGACCTAATTAGATACATAGATAAATAATTAGAAAACTAACAGGTCGGTTGATCGAAGTGGTAGCACCAGTTATTGTCCCAGCTATGGACAAATAGTGCCTACCAGGGCTGACCAGGCTCTTTAGTGTTATAAAACACAACTGGTCTAGGCGATGGAAAACTCTTACACGAAACGCCTGAGGTGTATCGTCTACTTCGTCTGTGGCATTTATTTGCACCGACTGAGTGTATCAATAGTTCCGAAAAGTGTGGATGTTTCTGCACAAGCCCTTACAACTTGAATCAAATCACTTGTGTGGGTTTTCTGGCGGTTTACCCTGTTATCCTCATACATCGAAACCGACGGGAGAGTCCATTATATATATATATATATATATATATATATATATATATATATATATATATATATATATATATATATATATATAATTATTTATTTAAATATTATAACATAAATATGTTATAAAATCACTACAAAAATAGCCATTTTGTTTCAACACTTCTGGTGTCTTATCAAGTGCTGATGTTGAATGTAGAATAAATGGTTTTAAAAGTTTCAAATTAATTAACGATCCTTCGCTAGGGGTAAACGCTGTTACATAAGCTAGAATGACCAATCAAAATACAAGTATATGGTAATTCAAAAAATTTGACAACGAAGCAAGGTTATCATAGATATTAAAAGATTTATAAAATTGAAATTGAAATTAAAAGTTAAAAATTACCTATTTAGAAATCTAAATCTAATCGCTATTAAGTTTAAAATTGTAGAATTACTGAGGAGAAAATAAAAAGATACGTATGTTATTTAATTTATTTTTCATTGAAATTATGTTAAAAAGGATGTTGATAGCTCCAGACAAAAATGTATACATTTTACAGTTTACTTCAACTGTGATGGCCACCTCTGACGTAAAACAATTCAAACACACTCACGTTATAATACATAAGCGCCCAGACATATTTAGATACATATACACACACAAAAAACGGTGATGAGACACGACCCATGATAAAAAAAACGAACACACACACACACACAAACACACAACCAAACGTGCATGCACTTTCCTTACACACAGACATCGATAAACACAGGCACATACATCCACATTGACCTAGACAATCAGACGCCATAGCCAAAACATATTCGGGGCTTAATATGTTATTAAACGAATTCTAACTTGAAATATAACTAATCTGGGCAAATATATAAAGATAAAATTAGTAAAAACAAAAATTTAAACAAATATATATATAGTATTTACATTATTCGGACTATTGTCCTCATCTTTGTCGCCATATTTGTCACAACGTTTCGGCCGTTGTACGCTCCGGCCTTCTTCATGTGGTTGGAATTTCGAACCGAACCCTTTATTTCGATCACTGGGGTAGACTGTTCTAGTTCCACGAGCCATGTTTGATGGATGTCAGTTATCAGTTATCTCCTGGTAATTTTTCAAGGACACATGGTACGGTGGATAAAGGCGTTGGTTAGATCCAGTAACAGACCCAAAGAGTGTGAGTTCAATACCCGGTTCAGGCAGTGGAGAACTTTCAGAGGGAAAAATTACCAGGAGATAACTGATAACTGACATCCATCAAACATGGCTCGTGGAACTAGAACAGTCTACCCCAGTGATCGAAATAAAGGGTTCGGTTCGAAATTCCAACCACCTGAAGAAGGCCGGAGCGTACAACGGCCGAAACGTTGTGACAAATATGGCGACAAAGATGAGGACAATAGTCCGAATAATGTAAATACTGTACATAATACCTCATCTCAGAAATATAGACAAATATATATATATAAATATATATATATATATTTTAAACCTACTTGGATATATATATATATATATATATATATATATATATATATATATATATATATAATTAACAGACATAGATAGATAGGATTTGAACAGACTGGGTAAAATAAAATGATGAAGGTTCCAGAGTGTATTCAATCTGTGTTTTGTAATTTAACATGAGAAGTTCATCTGTATAAAAATGTGTATGGGACTGACACACCTACCTACACTAGTCCGAGTAAATCAGTGTATAATAAAATAAATATTTGTTGTGGAAAATAAATTTGTTCTCTATTTGCTTGAATTGTTCAACTAAGCGTTCTAATCATTAATTAATGGCTTCAATTCTCTCGTCTTTGTTGGAAGAAAAAAAATAGACTTCAAAGAGATTGAAACGTGCGGTTAGAAACTTATTAATTTGTAGATATACAAATGAAAAAAGAGATATTTTTGTTATTTAATATATAAGGAAATATAGCGAAATGTCTTATAATGTATAGTGGAATTAAGGTGACAGCAGGTACTCAAAGTAAGTTTTGGTTAAATGTTGTTAATTATAGTTTGGTATCGTGTAATTCTTATATCGCGCGAGGTGCATAATTCAGGTATACTATTGAAAACCAAGAAAAGAATTCATGAGAAAACAGGTTTAAAAGTTAATGCGAACAATCATATTGCCGGTATAAGAACAAAAGTGATGATGTAAATATGTGTGATAAATTAATCGGGGGGTAATCTCCCTTGTTTTATAATTACCTCCCTTTGGAGAACACTTTCACTACGCTGGTATCAATCATTGTAAGCAGAATAAAGCTTCCTTAAGCCGATTCTGGCTCTCTTTTGTTATTGCACATTGTTCGAATTGTAAATTGTTTGGATGAAAATCAACCGAAAGGACAATTATACTAAATGATAATTATTCGAAATGCAAAATTCTTTATTGCAATAAAAATCTAAAAATTAAGAGGAAATACACAAATGATAATTATTTGAAATACAAATATCATTAATAAAACAATTTAGTAAGAAAAATCCTCATAACCTTCAGTTATATGATACTGCACGCAAATAGTCAACTACTTAAGAGTACTTGCTAAAGGATGCCACTAATGTTTTAAAGTTTTTTATTTACGTCACAGTATTTCTTGGTGTTCAATATTTTGGCAACCTGCTCTTACTTTTGCAATATGAATTTCTTGCAAGTCCTGTTCTCTTTTAAGAGTGTCTAAGAATTTCCCTATTGTGAGATGATGACATGACACTTGCTTAAAAAAAAGCCCTATGCCATCCTTCAAGGGCGTTATTAGTTCTAGGTAAATCAGCTATTGACTCTCAAAGCAAGACCAGATTCGTATTTCAAACATAGGTATTGTTGTAGGGAACGAACTGATAACTCAATATACGAAGAACTGATACGCCTCTATGAAATGGACTGTTCCATTAGTAACATAAGCATCTATGGTGTTGGTCTCAGGGTGGAGCTTGATTTCCAGCTTAGGATTGAGCAAGCTCAAGACGTCCAACACTCTGCCATCTGGCAGAGAGGAACCCAGACGAAGTTATGCCGAAGAGCAGAGTCTCGTCTGGGGAGGTAGACAAACCCGACCTCGTGTATGCGGGATCTACGGGGAATTTTTGCCCGAGCGTACGGGTTCAGATTGCCCTACATAAAAACCGACCTTGCGTCACTCGAGGGACGGTCGGGAAAATAGTGGCTTGATTTCCAGTCTAGACTTGAGCAAGCGCCAAGACGTCGAACTCTTTCCTTTTGGGAAGAGAGGAAGTCAGACGAGGCTATGCCGAAGGGAAGAGTCTCGTCTGGGTGGGGAGGTAGATAAACCCGACCTCGTATATGCGGGATCTCCGGTGTTTTTTTTTATCACGAAGATAGATGTTTTATGAGGTGTTGAAAACTATCTCGACAGACTTTTTCTACAGGGAACATGTCTGTAAAACTTACTTGACGATTATAATTGTAAATTGTTTGAATGAAAATTAGTCGAAAGGACAATTATACTAAATGATAATTATTTGAAATGCAAAATTCTTTATTGCAATAAAAATGTAAAAATTAAAAAAGGAAATACACAAATGATAATTATTTGAAATACAAATATTAATAAAACAATTCAGTAAGAAAAAATCCTCATAAGCATAAGTTATATGATACCGCACGCATATAGTCAACTACTGAAGAGTACTTGTTAAAGGAGGCAACTAATGTTTTTAAGTTTTCCATTTACGTCACAGTATTTCTTGGTGCTCAATATTTTGGCAACCTGCTCATACTTTTACAATATGAATTTCTTGCAAGTCCTGTTCACTTTTAAGAGTGTCTAAGAATTTTCCTGTTGTGAGATAATGGCATGACACAGCAAAAATCTCTATGCTAACCTTCAAGGGGATTATTAGTTCTAGGTAAATCAGCATTGATACTTTCAATGTAAGACCACATACGTCTTTTAGACATAGGTATTTCGAATAATTATAATTTAGTCTAATTGTCCTTTCGATTAATTTGTCATCCAAACAATTTACAATTCGAACAAATATTCTCGAAGAATTTTCTCAATACGACAAAGAGTAATCAATCGCAAGGACATATCTGAAAGTCAATTACTGCGTTACGTGTCGTCTCTGAAGTCTAGGGATCTATCATCGATACAACTAATTTGTTTACGTTTATTTTCACTTCATTTATTAGTGAATGGGAGAAGCAAGAGGTATAGACGTAGATAGCGATGGGCTTTGTTCGTGCTGAACAAACTGAGGATAGATAAGTCAGATTTGAAGAGGAATGCAGAAGATAGATAGATGGATAATAGCTGGCCGCTCCTATTCGAGGATACCCGTCTGAAAGGGCGACAAGCCATTCCCTACTGCAAGCGCTCACTCCGGCACATTTGTGTTTGTTCAACACTCAGAGAGCCGACCTGTGGTTTATACTGCAACTATGCTGAGCAGAAACTTAGTTACAGTTTTTCAAAGAGAGGGTGTTATCTAGCATGATCAAAAATGTCAACAACGCCAACCCTCTGTCACAATGACTTTTGACCTTGTGCTAGCACTGCTATCGACGGACTCCTAGTGTTCCGTTTGCCCAATTTTCACTCACAAAGCTTGGATCAGCTCGTGGTATGGTGTTTAGGCACTTTCCACTGGTGCCGCACGTCGATAACGTCAGGAAGTCTCAACAGGTAGTGAGATTCGAACCCAAGTCTCACAGTTAGAAAGCGAACGTTCTAACCACTTACCTACGAGCCCATAGATAAATAGATAGATCAGATCAGATTAGATCAAATTTGAAGAGACCGATCCGATTTGACCAGTATTGTTAGGCCCAAACTATTCTGGGCTATATTTATTAGGATGTCAAGGTTCTTACCTAGATTGTTAGGTCGTTGAGGTTCTAGCTGTATTGTGAGTTAGTCAAAATTCTGATAAAGCATTGTTAGGCAGCTAAGCATGTAGTTAATCTGGCGGGTATTGTTATCTCATTATGGTTCTGGTCAGTAATGTTATGCAGTCAAGGCTGTAGCCAGTATCATCAGGTCATCCATTTCATAGCCGGTATGGTTACGTTGTGACAGTTCTGACACTATTGTTAGGTTTTGAATGTTCTTGATTGTATATTTAGACCATGAAAGTCCTGACCAATATGGTTATGTGGTCAAAGTTTTGCTCAATATTATTAAGTCGTAATGTTTATGGTCAGTATCATTAGGTCACCAAGGTTCCTGCCAGTACTGTTAGATCGTCATATTCAAACAAAGTTCACAATAGAAAATAAAACAAGATATATACTACGTATAATCTACACCTTCTACAGGTACTCATCCATTCATATAACACAAACTGTCCAATGTTACACTTTCTACCTTGGGGGAATCTCGTGCCTTGTATTAGGTTAAATAATGTGAAAAAAATTATTTATAATATTGATCCCTGACGGGGAATCTTAATCTTTAAAAATCCTATTTATAATGCAAATGTAGGTGATACTTTCAGGAATTCTAAACTTCTGATAGCGCCACCTTTGGCAGCAAGGGTCGAAGAAGAGGACCCAGACTAAAACCGGTCAAGGCGTTTTGTTAGTCTCTCGCCCAACTGCGCCCACACATAATAATCAAGGTGTTTCAGCGCAGAAAGTTAGGTGGCTAGATGTAAGGGGTGATGTGCTCGCAGAAATTGTGTGACAGCCATAACAGGGTTCTCCTGCTTGTCCGATATGGTGTATCGACCCGTTGTCAGATATAGGGTCTTCCAGCAGCCACTCCTTAGCCTAGAACAATACTACCTGTTTAAGGCACCTGATATAGGTATCCGTGTTTAACCTGAGGCCCTGTGGCAAGATGACTGGAGGCATAACGTCGCCATCACTAGTGATCACTCTAAAAACCATGATGTTGAATGGATATATCATCCAACCTTTTCCGAATTCTCTACACTGTCGTCTGATTGAGAGCCAAACACTCGGAAAGGTTCGTATCAGAGGTTCAAGAGTGAAGGCCAAGCAGGACGGCATGTTGTTTACAAATTTCTGGCTGAGGGCATAGCGTCCTGGTGTTTTCACAGAGGGTGCCCAAATGACCCTCCTAAAGTCGACAAATTAAAAAACAATGTGGATGTATAAAATAAAAAATAAAAAATGACGACAATTTACCCATCGCACTCTGATAGTATATATATATATATATATATATATATATATATATATATACATATACATATATATATATATATATATATATATATATATATATATATATACATATATATACATATATATATACACACACACACATATATATATGTATGTGTGTGTGTGTGTGTGTGTATACACAGAGTGCGATGGGTAAATTGTCGCCATTTTCATTTTTGATTTTGTACATCCACATTGTTTTTTAATTTGTACATCTACATTTGTTTTTTTGATATATATATATATATATATATATATATATATATATATATATATATATATATATTTAAGTGATAGAAATTATTAGGAGGATTTGAGAAAATTATAATTAAGTAATTCGTCGAGTCTGAATCAGAATCGATGAATTACTTAATTATATATATATATATATATATATATATATATGATTTATGTGTGAGTGGTGTAAGTAGAGAGCGGCTCCGAACGAGAAATGCCGAGTCGATTTCGTCACATGTATTTCGCGCAAATACCCTTGGGAAAAGTATGGATACATGCCTTTTCCCTACAGCTCTGAGTTAAATAGTAGGGCAGACTGGACTCTTCAGCCTTGCATGCCGACTAGTCTAATGGAAAGGCCACTCTGATTAAATATCTGCGACTGAAGCTATCACGAATAATGTCCTACCTTCTTGTCACTGGAAGATGGTAGTTGATTTTAAGAGAATGGTATTCCTGTTGTTCCTTTCTGATCTCTCTTTGTTTTCATAGTTATTGATATTTACTACGCGTAACCCCCACCCAACACCTACGTATTTAAGACACAAATCATTATCTAGATTTCACTGATTGGATAACGACATCGAATCTACATCTAAAAGTCGAAAAGAAAAAGATTAACACAATTATAGCGTAAAAATAACAATTTAATGATCACCGATGCTGTTTTTTTTGGGGGGGGGGGGACGGCTGTCCGTGATGTTAGCAATTATCGATTCACCCCAATAAAAGCCAACGTTCGAAGATGCCCTAAGGGAAGTAGACTGTCCTGCATTGTGTCATGTGTAAGATGTGACAAGGTATTCTCATAGCTTTTAGTTGATTATCCCAAAAGATCTGGAGCTTCAAGATGTTTGAATCGCTCAATTCGTCTGCAACTTATTTTTCAGTTTTCCACATACAGAATTCTGCAAGACTCGTTAACCTATCGCTCTTTCGACTGCTAATGAGCTCCATTCTATAATTTCACCAGTTCAAACATTTAACGCTTGCGATGAAGGCGAATCATTTCCCCCAGGTTCCTAAGAAGGAAGTTCCAAAGAAAAAAGTTCAAAAGAAGCACTAAAGAAGGAAGTTCTAAAGAAGGAAGTCCCAAAGATGTAAGTTCCAAAGAAGTGAGTTTCAAAGAAGGAAGTTCCAAAGAAAAAAGTTCAAAAGAAGCACTAAAGAAGGAAGTTCTAAAGAAGGAAGTCCCAAAGATGTAAGTTCCAAAGAAGTGAGTTTCAAAGAAGGAAGTTCCAAAGAAAAAAGTTCAAAAGAAGCACTAAAGAAGGAAGTTCCAAAGAAGGAAGTCCCAAAGATGTAAGTTCCAAAGAAGTGAGTTTCAAAGAAGGAAGTTCCAAAGAAAAAAGTTCAAAAGAAGCACTAAAGAAGGAAGTTCCAAAGAAGGAAGTCCCAAAGATGTAAGTTCCAAAGAAGTGAGTTTCAAAGAAGGAAGTTCCAAAGAAAAAAGTTCAAAAGAAGCACTAAAGAAGGAAGTTCTAAAGAAGGAAGTCCCAAAGATGTAAGTTCCAAAGAAGTGAGTTTCAAAGAAGGAAGTTCCAAAGAAAAAAGTTCAAAAGAAGCACTAAAGAAGGAAGTTCCAAAGAAGGAAGTCCCAAAGATGTAAGTTCCAAAGAAGTGAGTTTCAAAGAAGGAAGTTCCAAAGAAAAAAGTTCAAAAGAAGCACTAAAGAAGGAAGTTCCAAAGAAGGAAGTCCCAAAGATGTAAGTTCCAAAGAAGTGAGTTTCAAAGAAGGAAGTTCCAAAGAAAAAAGTTCAAAAGAAGCACTAAAGAAGGAAGTTCTAAAGAAGGAAGTCCCAAAGATGTAAGTTCCAAAGAAGTGAGTTTCAAAGAAGGAAGTTCCAAAGAAAAAAGTTCAAAAGAAGCACTAAAGAAGGAAGTTCCAAAGAAGGAAGTCCCAAAGATGTAAGTTCCAAAGAAGTGAGTTTCAAAGAAGGAAGTTCCAAAGAAAAAAGTTCAAAAGAAGCACTAAAGAAGGAAGTTCCAAAGAAGGAAGTCCCAAAGATGTAAGTTCCAAAGAAGTGAGTTTCAAAGAAGGAAGTTCCAAAGAAAAAAGTTCAAAAGAAGCACTAAAGAAGGAAGTTCCAAAGAAGGAAGTCCCAAAGATGTAAGTTCCAAAGAAGTGAGTTTCAAAGAAGGAAGTTCCAAAGAAAAAAGTTCAAAAGAAGCACTAAAGAAGGAAGTTCTAAAGAAGGAAGTCCCAAAGATGTAAGTTCCAAAGAAGTGAGTTTCAAAGAAGGAAGTTCCAAAGAAAAAAGTTCAAAAGAAGCACTAAAGAAGGAAGTTCCAAAGAAGGAAGTCCCAAAGATGTAAGTTCCAAAGAAGTGAGTTTCAAAGAAGGAAGTTCCAAAGAAAAAAGTTCAAAAGAAGCACTAAAGAAGGAAGTTCTAAAGAAGGAAGTCCCAAAGATGTAAGTTCCAAAGAAGTGAGTTTCAAAGAAGGAAGTTCCAAAGAAAAAAGTTCAAAAGAAGCACTAAAGAAGGAAGTTCCAAAGAAGGAAGTCCCAAAGATGTAAGTTCCAAAGAAGTGAGTTTCAAAGAAGGAAGTTCCAAAGAAAAAAGTTCAAAAGAAGCACTAAAGAAGGAAGTTCTAAAGAAGGAAGTCCCAAAGATGTAAGTTCCAAAGAAGTGAGTTTCAAAGAAGGAAGTTCCAAAGAAAAAAGTTCAAAAGAAGCACTAAAGAAGGAAGTTCCAAAGAAGGAAGTCCCAAAGATGTAAGTTCCAAAGAAGTGAGTTTCAAAGAAGGAAGTTCCAAAGAAAAAAGTTCAAAAGAAGCACTAAAGAAGGAAGTTCCAAAGAAGGAAGTCCCAAAGATGTAAGTTCCAAAGAAGTGAGTTTCAAAGAAGGAAGTTCCAAAGAAAAAAGTTCAAAAGAAGCACTAAAGAAGGAAGTTCTAAAGAAGGAAGTCCCAAAGATGTAAGTTCCAAAGAAGTGAGTTTCAAAGAAGGAAGTTCCAAAGAAAAAAGTTCAAAAGAAGCACTAAAGAAGGAAGTTCCAAAGAAGGAAGTCCCAAAGATGTAAGTTCCAAAGAAGTGAGTTTCAAAGAAGGAAGTTCCAAAGAAAAAAGTTCAAAAGAAGCACTAAAGAAGGAAGTTCCAAAGAAGGAAGTCCCAAAGATGTAAGTTCCAAAGAAGTGAGTTTCAAAGAAGGAAGTTCCAAAGAAAAAAGTTCAAAAGAAGCACTAAAGAAGGAAGTTCTAAAGAAGGAAGTCCCAAAGATGTAAGTTCCAAAGAAGTGAGTTTCAAAGAAGGAAGTTCCAAAGAAAAAAGTTCAAAAGAAGCACTAAAGAAGGAAGTTCCAAAGAAGGAAGTCCCAAAGATGTAAGTTCCAAAGAAGTGAGTTTCAAAGAAGGAAGTTCCAAAGAAAAAAGTTCAAAAGAAGCACTAAAGAAGGAAGTTCTAAAGAAGGAAGTCCCAAAGATGTAAGTTCCAAAGAAGTGAGTTTCAAAGAAGGAAGTTCCAAAGAAAAAAGTTCAAAAGAAGCACTAAAGAAGGAAGTTCCAAAGAAGGAAGTCCCAAAGATGTAAGTTCCAAAGAAGTGAGTTTCAAAGAAGGAAGTTCCAAAGAAAAAAGTTCAAAAGAAGCACTAAAGAAGGAAGTTCCAAAGAAGGAAGTCCCAAAGATGTAAGTTCCAAAGAAGTGAGTTTCAAAGAAGGAAGTTCCAAAGAAAAAAGTTCAAAAGAAGCACTAAAGAAGGAAGTTCCAAAGAAGGAAGTCCCAAAGATGTAAGTTCCAAAGTAGTGAGTTTCAAAGAAGGAAGTTCCAAAGAAAAAAGTTCAAAAGAAGCACTAAAGAAGGAAGTTCTAAAGAAGGAAGTCCCAAAGATGTAAGTTCCAAAGAAGTGAGTTTCAAAGAAGGAAGTTCCAAAGAAAAAAGTTCAAAAGAAGCACTAAAGAAGGAAGTTCTAAAGAAGGAAGTCCCAAAGATGTAAGTTCCAAAGAAGTGAGTTTCAAAGAAGGAAGTTCCAAAGAAAAAAGTTCAAAAGAAGCACTAAAGAAGGAAGTTCCAAAGAAGGAAGTCCCAAAGATGTAAGTTCCAAAGTAGTGAGTTTCAAAGAAGGAAGTTCCAAAGAAAAAAGTTCAAAAGAAGCACTAAAGAAGGAAGTTCTAAAGAAGGAAGTCCCAAAGATGTAAGTTCCAAAGAAGTGAGTTTCAAAGAAGGAAGTTCCAAAGAAAAAAGTTCAAAAGAAGCACTAAAGAAGGAAGTTCTAAAGAAGGAAGTCCCAAAGATGTAAGTTCCAAAGAAGTGAGTTTCAAAGAAGGAAGTTCCAAAGAAAAAAGTTCAAAAGAAGCACTAAAGAAGGAAGTTCTAAAGAAGGAAGTCCCAAAGATGTAAGTTCCAAAGAAGTGAGTTTCAAAGAAGGAAGTTCCAAAGAAAAAAGTTCAAAAGAAGCACTAAAGAAGGAAGTTCTAAAGAAGGAAGTCCCAAAGATGTAAGTTCCAAAGAAGTGAGTTTCAAAGAAGGAAGTTCCAAAGAAAAAAGTTCAAAAGAAGCACTAAAGAAGGAAGTTCTAAAGAAGGAAGTCCCAAAGATGTAAGTTCCAAAGAAGTGAGTTTCAAAGAAGGAAGTTCCAAAGAAAAAAGTTCAAAAGAAGCACTAAAGAAGGAAGTTCTAAAAAAGGAAGTCCCAAAGATGTAAGTTCCAAAGAAGTGAGTTTCAAAGAAGGAAGTTCCAAAGAAAAAAGTTCAAAAGAAGCACTAAAGAAGGAAGTTCTAAAGAAGGAAGTCCCAAAGATGTAAGTTCCAAAGAAGTGAGTTTCAAAGAAGGAAGTTCCAAAGAAAAAAGTTCAAAAGAAGCACTAAAGAAGGAAGTTCTAAAGAAGGAAGTCCCAAAGATGTAAGTTCCAAAGAAGTGAGTTTCAAAGAACGAAGTTCCAAAGAAAAAAGTTCAAAAGAAGCACTAAAGAAGGAAGTTCTAAAGAAGGAAGTCCCAAAGATGTAAGTTCCAAAGAAGTGAGTTTCAAAGAAGGAAGTTCCAAAGAAAAAAGTTCAAAAGAAGCACTAAAGAAGGAAGTTCTAAAGAAGGAAGTCCCAAAGATGTAAGTTCCAAAGAAGTGAGTTTCAAAGAAGGAAGTTCCAAAGAAAAAAGTTCAAAAGAAGCACTAAAGAAGGAAGTTCCAAAGAAGGAAGTCCCAAAGATGTAAGTTCCAAAGTAGTGAGTTTCAAAGAAGGAAGTTCCAAAGAAAAAAGTTCAAAAGAAGCACTAAAGAAGGAAGTTCTAAAGAAGGAAGTCCCAAAGATGTAAGTTCCAAAGAAGTGAGTTTCAAAGAAGGAAGTTCCAAAGAAAAAAGTTCAAAAGAAGCACTAAAGAAGGAAGTTCTAAAGAAGGAAGTCCCAAAGATGTAAGTTCCAAAGAAGTGAGATTCAAAGAAGGAAGTTCCAAAGAAAAAAGTTCAAAAGAAGCACTAAAGAAGGAAGTTCTAAAGAAGGAAGTCCCAAAGATGTAAGTTCCAAAGAAGTGAGTTTCAAAGAAGGAAGTTCCAAAGAAAAAAGTTCAAAAGAAGCACTAAAGAAGGAAGTTCTAAAGAAGGAAGTCCCAAAGATGTAAGTTCCAAAGAAGTGAGTTTCAAAGAAGGAAGTTCCAAAGAAAAAAGTTCAAAAGAAGCACTAAAGAAGGAAGTTCTAAAGAAGGAAGTCCCAAAGATGTAAGTTCCAAAGAAGTGAGTTTCAAAGAAGGAAGTTCCAAAGAAAAAAGTTCAAAAGAAGCACTAAAGAAGGAAGTTCTAAAGAAGGAAGTCCCAAAGATGTAAGTTCCAAAGAAGTGAGTTTCAAAGAAGGAAGTTCCAAAGAAAAAAGTTCAAAAGAAGCACTAAAGAAGGAAGTTCCAAAGAAGGAAGTCCCAAAGATGTAAGTTCCAAAGTAGTGAGTTTCAGAGAAGGAAGTTCCAAAGAAAAAAGTTCAAAAGAAGCACTAAAGAAGGAAGTTCTAAAGAAGGAAGTCCCAAAGATGTAAGTTCCAAAGAAGTGAGTTTCAAAGAAGGAAGTTCCAAAGAAAAAAGTTCAAAAGAAGCACTAAAGAAGGAAGTTCTAAAGAAGGAAGTCCCAAAGATGTAAGTTCCAAAGAAGTGAGTTTCAAAGAAGGAAGTTCCAAAGAAAAAAGTTCAAAAGAAGCACTAAAGAAGGAAGTTCTAAAGAAGGAAGTCCCAAAGATGTAAGTTCCAAAGAAGTGAGTTTCAAAGAAGGAAGTTCCAAAGAAAAAAGTTCAAAAGAAGCACTAAAGAAGGAAGTTCTAAAGAAGGAAGTCCCAAAGATGTAAGTTCCAAAGAAGTGAGTTTCAAAGAAGGAAGTTCCAAAGAAAAAAGTTCAAAAGAAGCACTAAAGAAGGAAGTTCTAAAGAAGGAAGTCCCAAAGATGTAAGTTCCAAAGAAGTGAGTTTCAAAGAAGGAAGTTCCAAAGAAAAAAGTTCAAAAGAAGCACTAAAGAAGGAAGTTCTAAAGAAGGAAGTCCCAAAGATGTAAGTTCCAAAGAAGTGAGTTTCAAAGAAGGAAGTTCCAAAGAAAAAAGTTCAAAAGAAGCACTAAAGAAGGAAGTTCTAAAGAAGGAAGTCCCAAAGATGTAAGTTCCAAAGAAGTGAGTTTCAAAGAAAGAAGTTCCAAAGAAAAAAGTTCAAAAGAAGCACTAAAGAAGGAAGTTCTAAAGAAGGAAGTCCCAAAGATGTAAGTTCCAAAGAAGTGAGTTTCAAAGAAGGAAGTTCCAAAGAAAAAAGTTCAAAAGAAGCACTAAAGAAGGAAGTTCTAAAGAAGGAAGTCCCAAAGATGTAAGTTCCAAAGAAGTGAGTTTCAAAGAAGGAAGTTCCAAAGAAAAAAGTTCAAAAGAAGCACTAAAGAAGGAAGTTCTAAAGAAGGAAGTCCCAAAGATGTAAGTTCCAAAGAAGTGAGTTTCAAAGAAGGAAGTTCCAAAGAAAAAAGTTCAAAAGAAGCACTAAAGAAGGAAGTTCTAAAGAAGGAAGTCCCAAAGATGTAAGTTCCAAAGAAGTGAGTTTCAAAGAAGGAAGTTCCAAAGAAAAAAGTTCAAAAGAAGCACTAAAGAAGGAAGTTCCAAAGAAGGAAGTCCCAAAGATGTAAGTTCCAAAGTAGTGAGTTTCAAAGAAGGAAGTTCCAAAGAAAAAGGTTCAAAAGAAGCACTAAAGAAGGAAGTTCTAAAGAAGGAAGTCCCAAAGATGTAAGTTCCAAAGAAGTGAGTTTCAAAGAAGGAAGTTCCAAAGAAAAAAGTTCAAAAGAAGCACTAAAGAAGGAAGTTCCAAAGAAGGAAGTCCCAAAGATGTAAGTTCCAAAGAAGTGAGTTTCAAAGAAGGAAGTTCCAAAGAAAAAAGTTCAAAAGAAGCACTAAAGAAGGAAGTTCTAAAGAAGGAAGTCCCAAAGATGTAAGTTCCAAAGAAGTGAGTTTCAAAGAAGGAAGTTCCAAAGAAAAAAGTTCAAAAGAAGCACTAAAGAAGGAAGTTCTAAAGAAGGAAGTCCCAAAGATGTAAGTTCCAAAGAAGTGAGTTTCAAAGAAGGAAGGTCCAAAGAAAAAAGTTCAAAAGAAGCACTAAAGAAGGAAGTTCTAAAGAAGGAAGTCCCAAAGATGTAAGTTCCAAAGAAGTGAGTTTCAAAGAAGGAAGTTCCAAAGAAAAAAGTTCAAAAGAAGCACTAAAGAAGGAAGTTCTAAAGAAGGAAGTCCCAAAGATGTAAGTTCCAAAGAAGTGAGTTTCAAAGAAGGAAGTTCCAAAGAAAAAAGTTCAAAAGAAGCACTAAAGAAGGAAGTTCTAAAGAAGGAAGTCCCAAAGATGTAAGTTCCAAAGAAGTGAGTTTCAAAGAAGGAAGTTCCAAAGAAAAAAGTTCAAAAGAAGCACTAAAGAAGGAAGTTCTAAAGAAGGAAGTCCCAAAGATGTAAGTTCCAAAGAAGTGAGTTTCAAAGAAGGAAGTTCCAAAGAAAAAAGTTCAAAAGAAGCACTAAAGAAGGAAGTTCCAAAGAAGGAAGTCCCAAAGATGTAAGTTCCAAAGAAGTGAGTTTCAAAGAAGGAAGTTCCAAAGAAAAAAGTTCAAAAGAAGCACTAAAGAAGGAAGTTCCAAAGAAGGAAGTCCCAAAGATGTAAGTTCCAAAGTAGTGAGTTTCAAAGAAGGAAGTTCCAAAGAAAAAAGTTCAAAAGAAGCACTAAAGAAGGAAGTTCTAAAGAAGGAAGTCCCAAAGCTGTAAGTTCCAAAGAAGTGAGTTTCAAAGAAGGAAGTTCCAAAGAAGTTCTAAAGAAATAAGTTCCAAAGACGTAAGTTCCAAAGAAGGAAGTTCGAAAGTATTAAATTCCAAAGGAGGATGTTTCAAAGAACTAAGTCCCAAAGAAGTACTTTCCAAAGGATCTCCAAAGAAGGAAGTTCCAAGTATTGAGTTCCAAAGAAGAAAGTTCCAAAGAACTAAGTCCCAAAGAAGTACTTTCCAAAGGAGTTACAAAGAAGGAAGTTCCAACGTATTAAGTTCCAAAGAATTGTGTTCCAAAGAAGGAAGTTCAAAAGTATTAAGTTCCAAAGAAGTTCCAAAATATAACGTTCCAAAGAAGGAAGATCCAATGTATTAAGTTCCAGAGAAGGAAGTTTCAAAAAAGAAAGTCGAAAAAAGGAAGTTCCAAAGAATAAAGTTCGAAGGGATGAAGTTCTACTCTAATATATTTGTTACAAGAATTCTCACTTGGTAGAATAGACTCTCGTGCGAGCGCTTCAACAAACATTTAAATTCTTGATATTTTGTCAGTGGCTATCTATATTTCTTACTCACATGATCTACAATTCCTGTCAATTTCTCATCCATTCATATCACAGACCTCAGTCGGCATTGACATTTCAGTTGTAAACTATCAAGCATTTTACTTAGCGACATAAATTTTAAAAAAAATCAATACCCACCGTATAAAACTGGGATTAATGGGTTATTTGTTTTATTTTACACAAGCAAGGGAATAAAGTCACTAAGACACAAGGCGTTACAGTGTGTGAAAAACTTAAAAAGTAGGTATTTTTCATGAAGACTATGTAATTAGTAATACTCACTAAAGCATTCCGCTCCCAATTTTGATAAAAGATTTTATGATCATAGTTTTTGGGCAGAAAAATGGCTATGCCTTTATCAGGTGATGATGATCACCCAAACAGAGTGCATTTTAAATATATGGCAATTGGAGCCCATTTTTGCATAAAACGGAAATAATTTATGATCATCATTTTTGGCACAAAAATGGCTTTGCCTAATCAGGTGATCATAATCACCCAACCAGAGTGCATTTTAAATATATGGCAATTGGAGCCCATTTTGGCATAAAACGGAAATAATTTATGATCATCATTTTTGGCACAAAAATGGCTTTGCCTGATCAGGTGATCATAATCACCCAACCAGAGTGCATTTTAAATATATGGCAATTGGAGTCCCTTTTTACATAAAACGGAAATAATTTATGATCATCATTTTTGGCACAAAAACGGCTTTGCCTGATCAGGTGATCATAATCACCCAACCAGAGTTCATTTAAATATATGGCAATTGGAGCCCATTTTTGCATAAAACGGAAATAATTTATGATCATCATTTTTGGCACAAAAATGGCTTTGCCTGATCAGGTGATCATAATCACCCAACCAGAGTGCATTTTAAATATATGGCAATTGGAGTCCCTTTTTACATTAAACGGAAATAATTTATGATCATCATTTTTGGCGCAAAAATGGCTTTGCCTGATCAGGTGATCATAATCACCCAACCAGAGTGCATTTTAAATATATTGCAATTGGAGCCCATTTTTGCATAAAACGGAAATAATTTATAATCATCATTTTTGGCAAAAAAATGGCTTTGCCTTATCAGGTGATCATAATCACCCAACCAGAGTGCATTTTAAATATATGGCAATTGGAGCCCATTTTTGCATAAAACGGAAATAATTTATGATCATCATTTTTGGAACAAAAATGTCTTTGCCTGATCAGGTGATCATAATCACCCAACCAGAGTGCATTTTAAATATATGGCAATTGGAGCCCATTTTTGCATAAAACGGAAATAATTTATAATCATCATTTTTGGCACAAAAATGGCTTTGCCTGATCAGGTGATCATAATCACCCAACCAGAGTGCATTTTAAATATATAGCATTTGGAGCCCATTTTTGCATAAAACGGAAATAATTTATGTTCCTCATTTTTGGCACAAAAATGGCTTTGCCTAATCAGGTGATCATAATCACCCAACCAGAGTGCATTTTAAATATATGGCAATTGGAGTCCCGTTTTATATAAAACGGAAATAATTTATGATCATCATTTTTGGCATAAAAACGGCTTTGCCTGATCAGATGATCATAATCACCCAACCAGAGTGCATTTTAAATATATGGCAATTGGAGCCCATTTTTGCATAAAACGGAAATAATTTATAATCATCATTTTTGGCACAAAAATGGCTTTGCCTGTTCAGGGGATCATAATCACCTAACCAGAGTGCATTTTAAATATATGGCAATTGGAGCCCATTTTTGCATAAAACGGAAATAATTTATGATCATCATTTTTGGCACAAAAAAGGCTTTGCCTGATCAGGTGATCATAATCACCCAACCAGAGTGCATTTTAAATATATGGCAATTGGAGCCCATTTTGGCATAAAACGGAAATAATTTATGATCATCATTTTTGGCACAAAAATGGCTTTGCCTGATCAGGTGATCATAATCACCCAACCAGAGTGCATTTTAAATATATGGCAATTGGAGTCCCTTTTTACATAAAACGGAAATAATTTATGATCCTCATTTTTGGCATAAAAACGGTTTTTCCTGATCAGCTGATCATAATCACCCAACCAGAGTTCATTTAAATATATGGCAATTGGAGCCCATTTTTGCATAAAATTGAAATAATTTATAATCATCATTTTGGGCATAAAAACGGTTTTGCCTGATCAGGTGATCATAATCACCCAACCAGAGTGGATTTTAAATATATGGCAATTGGAGCCCATTTTTGCATAAAACGGAAATAATTTATGATCATCATTTTTGGCACAAAAATGGCTTTGCCTGATCAGGTGATCATAATCACCCAACCAGAGTGCATTTTAAATATATGGCAATTGGAGCCCATTTTTGCATAAAACGGAAATAATTTATGATCATCATTTTTGGAACAAAAATGGCTTTGCCTGATCAGGTGATCATAATCACCCAACCAGAGTGCATTTTAAATATATGGCAATTGGAGCCCATTTTTGCATAAAACGGAAATAATTTATAATCATCATTTTTGGAACAAAAATGTCTTTGCCTGATCAGGTGATCATAATCACCCAACCAGAGTGCATTTTAAATATATAGCAATTGGTGCCCATTTTTGCATAAAACGGAAATAATTTATGTTCGTCATTTTTGGCACAAAAATGGCTTTGCCTGATCAGGTGATCATAATCACCCAACCAGAGTGCATTTTAAATATATGGCAATTGGAGCCCATTTTTGCATAAAACGGAAATAATTTATAATCATCATTTTTGGCACAAAAATGGCTTTGCCTGATCAGGTGATCATAATCACCCAACCAGTGTGCATTTTAAATATATGACAATTGGAGCCCATTTTTGCATAAAACGGAAATAATTTATGATCATCATTTTTGGCACAGAAATGGCTTTGCCTGATCATGTGATCATAATCACCCAACCAGAGTGCATTTTAAATATATGGCAATTGGAGTCCCTTTTTACATAAAACGGAAATAATTTATGATCCTCATTTTTGGCATAAAAACGGTTTTTCCTGATCAGCTGATCATAATCACCCAACCAGAGTTCATTTAAATATATGGCAATTGGAGCCCATTTTTGCATAAAATTGAAATAATTTATAATCATCATTTTGGGCATAAAAACGGTTTTGCCTGATCAGGTGATCATAATCACCCAACCAGAGTGCATTTTAAATATATGGCAATTGGAGTCCCTTTTTACATAAAACGGAAATAATTTATGATCATCATTTTTGGCATAAAGACGGCTTTGCCTGATCAGGTGATCATAATCACCCAACCAGAGTGCATTTTATATATATGGCAATTGGATCCCATTTTTGCATAAAACGGAAATAATTTATAATCATCATTTTTGGCACAAAAATGGCTTTGCCTGATCAGGGGATCATAATCACCCAACCAGATTGCATTCTAAATATATGCCAACTGGAGCTATTTTATGCTTAAAACGGTAATAATTTATGATCATCGTTTTTAGGCACAAAAATGCCTATGCCTGATCAGATGATCATAATCACCCAACCAGATTGCATTTTAAATATATGGCAATTGGAGCGACTTTTTGCACAAAACGGAAATAATTCATGATCATAATTTATTGGCTTCAAAATTCCTATGCCTGATCTGGTGATCATAATCACACAACAAGATTGAATATTATTATATGGCTATTGGTGCCCCTTTTTGCATAAAACGGAAATAATTAATGATCATCAATTTTTGCAAAAAACGGCTATGCCTGACAAGGTGATCGTAAACCCAAACTGATTGCATTTTAAATAAATGGAAATTGGAGCCCCTTTTTGCATAAAACGGAAATCATTTATGATCGTCATTTTTTCGCACGAAATTAGATATGCTTGATTAGATGATCATAATCACCGAACCAGATTGCATTTTAAATATATGGCATATATATTTTCTCCTCTCTCTCTTAAATATTAACTTAATTTAAATATTAATATATATATATATATATATATATATGGAGAGAGAGAGAGAGAGAGAAAGTGTGAGAGAGAGATTTAGTTAAAGAGTTATTGTTATGGGATAAGTGTTTAAAACGTAAAACATTGGATTAAACTAAGCAAGAACGAGACCAGCTTACCTCGTTATGGATTCCGGAAGTAGTAGATCAAAGTCAAACCGGATGAAGTAAAAAGACAACAGTATATAGGAGGTGGGGAATGTGAAAAGCCTTTATTTCATTGGCCGACGTATGTCAATAAGAACGGTAGCACTCCTAGCCATGCCAGAATATCTTTTTTTGCAATGAAGAGGCGCGTAGCACGATTCTTTCAAGGAGGCCGCTTGACTCGACCGGAGTCAGGTCGGGGTTGCTATTTGAGCCGACATGATGCAAAAAAATATAGAAGTAAGTAGATCAAATAAATCTTTAGCTTATTGCTGTAGAGAGGTAATTACAAATATTTCTTTTTCCATAAACACACATTTCAATGTGCTTTCTTCGAATATAATTATAAACGAAATCTATCGAACTGTAAAAATTAACTTATAAAAATTTACGTCTTTATTCACTCTCTTCCCACAGTATAAGTTATATTTAATAAACTTGCATAAACTTGCATTAAATAACCCATTGAGGTTGATAAGCCGTAAAACGAAGTAAAAAATATTAAGAGCAATAAAAATATTGTTGGCATTAAATAACCCATTTAGGTTGATAAGCCGTAAAACAAGCAAACAAGTATTAGCAGAAATAAAAAACTTGTGGTCATTAAATAACCCATTGAGTTTGATAAACCGTAAAACAAACAAAAAAGTATTAGCAGCAATGAAAATCTTGTCGGCATTAAATAACCCACTGAGGTTGATAAGTAGTAAAACAAACCAAATAATATTAGCAGAAATAAAAAATTGCAGGCATTAAATAACCCATTGAGGTTGATAAGCCGTAAAAAAACTAAAAAATATTAACAGCAATAAAAATTTTGTTGGCATTAAATAGCCCATTGAGGTTGACATTTGGCTCTTCACATATCTTTATGCAACCAAATACTTATAATGACATCCAACAGCTTTGAAATCTTTTAGTAAAATTAATTTTTTTTTACTATTACGCAAAATTATAGCATTGCCAATCTTTTATGAAAGGGTAAAACAGGCAACACGAAGACCCACTTCAGACCACAATTATTTTGGATGTTTTGAAATTCAATTTTTCAGTGTCCTACCAGGGATGTAAAAAGAGGATAAAAGCAATTGTTAAATTTGATGAAAATTGGTTGAAGGAACAGCGAAAAATAAAGAAACCAATAAAAATCGCCATTTTTCGCTATTTATGCTGGTTTCTACTATATGGGCGGACAATTATCAAGTTAAATCACTGTAAACAGCCAACGTATTGTTGGCTACAATTGAGTGAAGTTTGTACTAGACTGCTTGAAAATTGAGGGAGTTTTTAGTTTAAAACTTGTGTAAAAATCAATTTGTTTTGAAATCAATTTTTCGTTTTTCGCTGCTTTTTGCTAAACGCAGTGGCGGGGAAATAAAAATGAGCTCTCGTTAAACTCGTCATGATGTAAGTAACCTACACACCTAATTTGAACGAAATCGGAGGAAAAAGTTGAATTTATCGATTGGCTTTATCGATTATTGATTTAAAAAAAACAACGATTTTTTACGCTAAGGACCTATCTCTTACATTGTATAATGTATGTGCTAAGTTTGATCAAAATCGATTGGATGGATCTCGAATGAAAAGGTATCACACAGACAGACACACACAGACATCTCTGTTTTATATATATAGATAACATTTATATTGACAAAGTCAGCTTCAATTGGCTTTAAGCATGGATTGATTGATTTGTTTTTTACGGCTTATGGACCTTGTGCATGTTATTTTAATGTTTTGGAGATATAAATGGTTTGCCTGATACAAGTCCTACGGCTTCACTCAGCCGGTGGGAGAAGAGAAGGATTCATAACTTTCCGAATGATCTTTGTGTGTAAGTTAATACAATGAAACTGACTGGAATTGAAACTCTGCGTTCTGATTTATAGTAAAATTATCACCAATCATCATCGCCATCATTTTTGTAATCGTAGGGCGTATCCGAATGCAGAAGCCACACTAACTCTTTTCCCCAACGGTCTATCAACGGCAGCTATCACCAATTCTGGTTCAGTCATACCTGTCCATTGTTTGACATTGTCCATCCAGTTTTTTGCCTTAGCACCCTCTCCTACGTTCACCTTCAAGGGTGCTTTGCATGATGGTCTTGCACAGGGTATCGTGCCTCGTAATGTGTCCACACTCCTCTATTTTTTCTCCGCTTGACGGTGGTGACAAAACATATACCAACAATAGATATTTAAATAAAATGAGCAATTATATATTTTATCTGTAGTTTAAAGCTTACATATGCAAACAAAACATATTTTAATCCATAAAATTGTGTTCAAAATATGTTGATTTCGGTATCAAATAATACATAGAGATTGATATGCCGGTAAACAAAATCAACCCTTCAAGTCTAGAGCATAGTAATTTGTCGTTCTTATGCAAGAGGCGTTCCTCTATCGTTGCTGCTAATGCTGAGAGGGGAGGAGGCTTTGGTATAGTGTCGATCTCATTTTTGCTATAGTTCGCGTTGAGATCTTGTTCAAACAGAGGAGGAATATGTTTAGTTATTTGTTCAAACATTTCATTGTCAGCAATAAAACTTACGTCACAGGTATTATTTTAGTTTCATCCCAAGAGAATTTTTTGTTGAAATAATTTAAATCGTCTGTACCTGTGCCACATTGAAAATAGATAAGTTTGCACTAATGTATTCTTTTTGCATAACAGCCAGCAATGATTAAAAAGTCGTTCCAGTGGTTTATATTTGGCGTGTTAGTGGGTAGGCGAAGCAAGTGAAGCTGATTTGGTTGTAGAATGTCTTCTCAATACTGGATATATATTTTCTTTTATTTTACGGTATGAAAGTTTTTTGACATCAAATATGTCAAAGAATAATTAGTAGTAACTGGAGCCAATGACTTTTACTGCAATTCTTTTATTTTACTGTATGAAAGTTTTTTGACATCAAATATGTCAAAGAATAATTTGTAGTAACTGGAGCCAATGACTTTTACTGCAATTCTTTTATTTTACGGTATGAAAGTTTTTTGACATCAAACATGTCAAAGAATAATTTGTAGTAACTGGAGCCAATGACTTTTACTGCAATTCTTTTATTTTACGGTATGAAAGTTTTTTGACATCAAACATGTCAAAGAATAATTTGTAGTAACTGGAGCCAATGACTTTTACTGCAATTCTTTTTTTTTTACGGTATGAAAGTTTATTGACATCAAACATATTCCAGAATAATTTGTAGTAACTGGAGCCAATGACTTTTACTGCAATTCTTTTTTTACGGCCTCAATGTTTTTGACATCAAACAAGTCAAAGAATAATTTGTAGTAAATGGAGCCAATGACTTTTACTGCAATTCTTTTTTTACGGTATGAATTTTTTTGACATCAAACATGTCAAAGAATAATTTGTAGTAACTGGAGCCAATGACGTTTACTGCAATTCTTTTATTTTACGGTATGAAAGTTTTTTGACATCAAACATATTCCAGAATAATTTGTAGTAACTGGAGCCAATGACTTTTACTGCAATTCTTTTTTTACGGCATCAATGTTTTTTGACATCAAACAAGTCAAAGAATAATTTGTAGTAACTGGAGCCAATGACGTTTACTGCAATTCTTTTATTTTACGGTATGAAAGTTTTTTGACATGAAACATGCCAAAGAATAATTTGTAGTAACTGGAGCCAATGACTATTACTGCAATTCTTTTATTTTACGGTATGATTTTTTTTGACATCAAACATGTTCAAGAATAATTTGTACTAACTGGAGCCAATGACTTTTACTGCAATTCTTTTATTTTAAAATATGAAAGTTTATTGACATCAAACATGTCAAAGAATAATTTGTACTAACTGGAGCCAATGACTTTTACTGCAATTCTTTTATTTTACAGTATGAATGTTTTTTTTTTACATCAAACATGTCAAAGAATAATTTGTAGTAACTGGAGCCAATGACGTTTACTGCAGTTCTTTTTTTACGGTATGAAAGTTTTTCACATCAAACATGTCAAAGAATAATTTGTAGTAACTTGAGGCAATGACTTTTACTGCAATTCTTTTTTTACGGCATCAATATTTTTTGACATCAAACAAGTCAAAGAATAATTTGTAGTAACTGGAGCCAATGACTTTTACTGCAATTCTTTTTTTTTACAGTATGAAAGTTTATTGACATCAAACATGTCAAAGAATAATTTGTAGTAACTGGAGCCAATGACTTTTACTGCAGTTCTTTTTTTACGGTATGAAGGTTTTTTGACATCAAACATGTTCAAGAATATTTTTTAGTAACTGGAGCCAATGACTATTACTGCAATTCTTTTATTTTACGGAATGATTTTTTTTTTACATTTAACATGTTCAAGAATAATTTGTAGTAACCTAGCCAATGACTTTTACTGCAGTTCTTTTATTTTACGGTAAGAAGGTTTTTTGACATCAAACATGTTCAAGATTAATTTGTAGTAACTGGAGCCAATGATATTTACTGCTAAAAGTTTACTTGCTAGTATTGTTTAAATTGTTGAACGCTCGGATTGATATAATGTTTGGTCAGGTGGAATGATACTTTCTATGGTGTTCCAAATTCTATTTAGTAGAATAATGGTCGGCCTCTTGTGCAAAATGAGGAGAAGCGAATTTTCGCCTGGTTCCTCTTTTTATTTGGCTTAGGTTTTTGAAGCGGAAAGAAGGATGTCTGCATTGATTTCCCGATGGAAATTGTCACTCATGTACTGTTGAATATGTGAGTTATATATTCTCGAATGTTCTCCAGTGTGCATTCCACGTATTCAGCGTTAAGGATGTCTGATCCGGCAAATTAACAGTCTTGCATCCAATTGGTTGCATTCTTTGTTTCCTCTTTCGGCAATATCATGTTGAAAACACCGGTTCTCGTCCGATCATCGAAGATAAGCAACGGTGAGCCTGGTCACTTGTTAGATGGGTCACCGCTGGAGAACACCAGGTTTTCTCAGCTACGTGACTGCCCTTAAAAGCGGGAAATAGAGGGAATCTAGCTTTTATAATAACAGAATGCCTCGATACGCGGAGATGCCTCTAGACTGAGAGTGGTCGCAAGAACGATTACGTGGCGGATGATGAGTGTCGACATTGGGACTTTACAAATTATCTCAGATCGTTCGCTATCTACATTAACAACCATTTTAATCTTTGTTACGAGTGGATTTATTTTTTTATATTTCTGGCGAGATTTTCTTGTTACTTGCCGTTCTGGGTAAGATGATAAACTACGTCCTACAGCAAGATCTCTGATCGGGACGTTTTGAAGAGCCTAGAAGCACCTCCTAATTGTTGTGGTTCCCAGGTCAACATGACCCGGGACGGTAGCACCTGTTAAGTTCCCAATTGGGGGAAAATAGTTAACACCTAAACTGGGGTCAAAACACTATGAAAGTGTAAAAATTTGGTTTTTAGACGAGGAATACTTTTTTTTGTAAATAATTATTACCAGAAATACATTATTAACAAGATACATTATTGAAAAAAGTATCACCAGCTATAAAATTTAAAAAATAAATTACAGCAGACATATATTTTTGAAGAAAAAAATTATTAGCAGTAATAAAAATCTTTGTCGGCCTTAAGTAACCCATTGAGGTTGATAAACCGTAAAACAAACAAAAAAGTATTAGCAGCAATGAAAATCATGTAGGCATTAAATAACCCATTGAGGTTGATAAACCGTAAAACAAACCAAAACGTATTAGCAGCAATAAAAAACATGTCGGCATTAAATATCCCATTGAGATTGATAAGCAATAAAACAAACAAAACAGAGTAGCAGCAATAAAAAACTTGTCGGCATTAAATAACTCATTGAGGTTGATAAGCCGTAAAACAAACAAAAACATATTAGCAGCAATAAAAAAATTGGCGGCATTAAATAACCCATTGGGGTTGATAAGCCGTAAAACAAACCCAAAAAAATATTAGTAGCAATAAAAATGTTGTCGGCATTAAATATCCCATTGAGGTTGATAAGCCGCAAAACAAGCTAAAAAGATATTAGTAGCAATAAAAAATCTTGACGGCATTAAATACCCCATTGAGGTTGATAAGGCGTAAAACACGCTAAAAAATATTAGTAGCAATAAAAAATCTTGACGGCATTAAATAACCCATTGAGGTTGATAAGCTGTAAAACAAACCAAACCAAGAAAACCAAAACTTATTATTTGAAAATATTTGATTAAACTTTCTCATTTCTTAAGTTTAGTTTGCGATTCATTTTCTTCAATTCTTTTTATTCTCTTTGCAGTGATTCTTTGGATTCCTCTAAGCTCTTCTCTTGCACTCGTTTTGTTGTTTGATTTAATGTCGTTCGTGTGTTTCTCTTTTTTCTGGTATTAAGTTTTCTCGCTCGCTCACACCCTGCCACACTGCGTCACTTCAATACGTGGACGTCTTTCTCATCATCTTTACATCTGTTCATAACGAACTGGAAAGTTCAAGTTAAAATACATCATTAGATACCTTTTTTTTTCTTTTTTTGCTTTTACCTTTAATATAGACTTATGGTCTTACCACGTTCAAACACCGATTCCCATTCTTTCAGTTAAGCAACGTCGAGTCTGGTCGATAGTTAGATAGGTTACTGGTATTGTAAGATTGGATATGCAGATGGTTTTAATTAGTAACACGTCGAAATAAGAAACTGTAGAGCCGATTTCGAATTGCAGTCGGGTACGTTAACTTTCATTTACGCACAAGTACTCTGAGGGATCGGAGAGTCGAGTTCAAATTCCAGTTTAATCCATTACATTCACTTACGTACTACCCTTGGGAAAGGTATGGATCCTCTTCTTCTCGCCCCAGCTACGGGTAAATAGTAGGACAGATCGGGTTCTATAACCTTGGATGGCAACTGGTCTACCGCAGAAAGAAATGGCAACCTACAGCGGGAAAAAAATCTGCCTCGTCAGTCATGTATCGAAAGATAAATGATCGCCTAAGTGTGTATCACGCATGACACGTAACTATCTCGGTTTGTTTACAACAATGAAGATGAGGATAATAAGCAGCATGTAAATAATAGTAATTCAGCAGTTCAGATAGAAACATATAAAAGGTTGATAAGCCGTAAAAAATCCAATCAACAATCTTAATGTCTTCGTTGTTGAATTTGCTAAGATCTATAATGTGATTAAAGAGTAATTCCCTATTTTATGTATGAGTGGTCAGCCAGGATTCCTGACTTGACATCGTATGACTTTTATCTTTGGGGTTGATTAAAGGAGCAAGTCTATTACACCAAAGACTTTGCAAGAACTCGAAGGGTGAATATAAGAAGTTATGTCTTCCATAACACAAGAGTTACTGGTGAAATCATTTGACACGATTCCTGGGCGGCTGGAGAAGCTTATAGCGAAATCTGTTGCCCATGTCGAATTTTAAATATCCTCTCATATGCATTTCTTGTAAAAATTACAGTTAGTAAATGAATTATAAGTATTTAAAATGAGGAGTTACTTTTCAAACATGGTGTACTTTAATCGTTGTTGCTCTTAGAAGTTTTCAAGGGATGACGGTTTTGTTATTTGGTAAAGTTCTTTGAAAGAGAAAATTTCAGGAACTACGAGACAATGCCTTAAAGTAGGAAAGGGGAAAGAAATTGACAAATCATCAAATGGAAGAAACAATCTATGGTCGTTAAGAATAGGGACAGCCTAAGATGTGAACTTTGAATTGAAAACGTTGTTTCATCTCAATTTCTTGTCAAAATTATAGCTAATAAATAAATTATAAGAAAAGAATCAGGCAGAAACCTACAAAAGTTGATAAGTCATAAAAATTCCAATTTTCTTTGAGGTTGATTAAAGGAGCAAGTCTACTATACCAAAGACTTTGGAAGAATTCGAAGGGCGGATACAAGTTATCTCTTCCATACCACAATAGTTCCTGGTGAAATCATTTGACAAAATTCATGGACGGCTCGAGAAGCTTATAGCGAAATTTGGTGCTTATAGCGAATTTTAAATAAAACTTGATGCCAAACGCTTTCCTTTCATATCCATTTCTTGTAAAAGTTATAGTTAATAAATAAATTATAAGTATTTTAAAATGGAGAGTTACTTTAATTTGCAGTCAAGTTTCCCTCTATTCTAGTATAACTTCGCCCCTTTTAGATATATTTTAACAATTCTTCCTCTTTTATGTGCCAAGTCCATTCGAAACATTGGCAAACTTGGCTCTCTGCAAATTCCTATCCTTCGTAGCGCTTAATAAATTTTCTGTTTTTGTTATTTCTCTTAAAACTTTCGCCATCCACTTACTCAAGCTCGCTAGGGTGGCTCTGCGTTGTTTCTATTTGCACCCCTCGCATTCAATTTATCCTGATAGTATCAAATTTTCGAAGTCCTCTTTTTTCATTATGTGACCTAGAAATTTCAACTGTTTCGTCCTGATGCTAAGTATAAGCGTAATTTTTGTTTCCATTGTCTCTAAAACTTCGTCGTTGCTCACAGGTTCGACACATGATATTCTCAGCATCTTTCTGTAGAAACACATTTCTGTTGGTTCTGGTCGCTTCTTCATCAGTGGGGAGACTGTCCAGCATTCATGTAGGAGAACTCATATTACATAAGAGTCCAGTACTCATTTCTTTATATTTAACATTTTTTGATGTTCCTTTTGGAAAGCATCTTTCGCTAACACAATATCGAATTTTAAATATCCTCAGTATAAGAAGAGAAATTAAAATGGAATAATAAAATGTATAATTTAACAGGAAACAGTAAGGACAAAAAAAAAAAACAATGATATTTCGGCGCCACTTTAGCGTGTGTCCTACCGATCAGGGTATCCTCCCATCAGATTTGTATCCCGCATTATCTAACGTAAGGGGAAAAGCAAAAACGGGAGGAGGGATGCCAATTATTGTTTTATTATAAAATTTAAAATCAAAACAAATTATAAAATAAGGAATCATAAAATGTATAATTTATCAGGAATCAGGCAAAAAAAACAAAGGTATTTTGGCGCCACTTTAGCGACCGATCAGTGTATTCTACCACCATATTTGTAACTCATATTATCTAAAGTAATGGGGGAAAGCAAAAACGGGAGGAGGGATGCCATTTATGGATGTATTATAAAATTTAAAAACAAAAAAAATTCATTAAAAAAAATTGACTAAAAAGCCTAAAACAAGATATTTGAATCTTTAAAATAAAAACATTGTGAATTTCATTTAACATATGGAGGAAAAAAGTCGGGACAGTGCCTTGATAATCTAGGATGGAAATGTGGTGGCAGGATACACACTAAACCAGAAACTGATCGGTAGGACACACGCTGAATAAAAAAAAATAAAAGAGCGATTGAAAAGTAACTCCCTATTTTAGGTATAAGTGGAAAGCCAAGGGAGAGTGGCCATCCAGTGGTGAGTGGCCAGACAGGTGTGAGTAGCTAACTAGGGGTGAGTGGCCAGGAAGGGGTGAATGGCCAGGAAGGGGTGAGTGGTCAACCATTGGTGAGGGGCCATCCAGGGGTGAGTGGCCAGGCAGGGGTGAGTGGCCAACCAGAGGTGAGTGGCCAAGCAGGGGTGAGTGGCCAACAAGGAGTGAGTGTTCAGGCAGAGGTGCCTCGCCATCCAGGGGTGAGTGTCCATCCAGGAGTGAGTGGTCATCCAGGTGTGAGCGGCCAGGCAGGGGTGAGTGGCCATATAGGGGTGCGTGGCCAGGCAGTGGTGAGTGGCCATCCTCGGGTGAGTGGCAAAGCAGGGGTGAGTAGCCAAACATGGGTGAATGGCATGCCAGGGCTGAGTGGCAAGGCAGGGGTGAATGGCCAGGCAGGGGTGAGTGGCCATTCAGATGTGAGTGCCCAGGCAAAGGTGAGTGGCCATCCAGGGGTGAGTGGGCAGCCAGGGGTGAGTGGACCGGCAAAGGTGAGTGGACATCCAGAGGTGAGTGGCCTCCATTGGTGAGTGGCCAGGCAGTGGTGAGTGGCCATCCAGGGGTGAGTGGCCATCTAGGGGTGAGTGGCCATCCAGGGGTGAGTGGCCAGGCAGGGTTGAGTGGCCAGGCAGGGGTAAGTGGCCATCCAGGGGTAAGTGGCCATCCATTAGTGAGTGGCCAGGCAGGGGTGAGTGGCCATATAAGGGTTAGAGGCCAGTCAGAGGTGAGTGGCCAGGCAGGTGGGAGTGGCCATATAGGTGTGAGTGGACAGCAAGGGGTGTGTGGTCAGATAGGGGTGCGTTGCCAAGCAAGGGTTGTGGCCATATAGGTGTGAGGGGCCATCAAGTGGTGAGTGGCCAGATAGCGGTGAGTTGCCAGGCAAGGGTAGTGGCCATATAGGTATGAGTGGACAGCAAGGGGTGTGGGGCCAGAAAGGGGTCATTTGCCAGGCAGGGTTGAGTGTCCATAAAGGGGTGAGTGGCCAGGCAGGGGTGAGTGGCCATCCAGGGGTGAGTGGCCAGGCAGGGGTGAGTGGCCATATAGGTGTGAGTGGAGAGCAAGGGGTGGGTGGCCAGATAGGGGTGTGTGGCTAGATAGGGGTGCGTTGCCAGGCAAGGCTAGTGGCCATATAGGTGTGAGTGGACAGCAAGCGGTGTGTGGCAAGATAGGGGTGAGTTGCAAGGCAAGGGTAGTGGCCATATAGGTGTGAGTGGACAGTAAGGGGTGTGTGGCAAGACAGGGGGGAGTTGCCAGGCAAGGGTTGTGGCCATATAGGTGTGAGTTGCCATCAAGTGGTGAGTGGCGAGATAGCGGTGGTTGCCAGGCAAGTGTAGTGGCCATATAGGTGTGAGTGGCCATCAAGAGTGAGTGGCTTGACAGAGGTGAGTTGCCTGGATAGGGTAGTGGCCATATAGGTATGAGTGGCCATCAAGGGGTGAGTGGCTTGATAGAGGTGAGTTGCCTGGCAAGGGTAGTGGCCATATAGGTATGAGTGGACAGCAAGCGGTGTGTGGCCAGATAGGGGAGGGTGGCCAGGCACGGGTAGTGGCCACATAGGTGTGAGTGGCCATCAAGGGGTGAGTAGCCAGATAGGGGTGAGTTAACAGGGAAGGGTAGTGGCCACATAGGTGTGAGTGGCCATCAAGGGGTGAGTGGCCAGGTAGCGGTGAGTTGCCAGGCAAGGGTAGTGGCCATATAAGTGTGAGTGGCAAACAAGGGGTGAGTGGCCAGATAGGGGTGAGTTGCCAGGCAAGGGTAGTGGCCATATAGGTGTGAGTGGCCATCAAGGGGTGAGTGGTCAGATAGGGGTGAGTTGCCAGGCAAGGGTAGTGGCTATATAGGTGTGAGTGGACAGCAAGGAGTGTGTGGCCAGATAGGGGTGAGTTACCAGGCAAGGGTAGTGGCCATATAGTTGTGAGTGGCCATCAATCGGTGAGTGGCCAGATAGCTTTGAGTTTCCAGGCAAGGGGAGTGGCCATATAGGTCTGAGTGGACAGCAAGGGGTAAGCGGCCAGGCAAGAGAAGTGGCCATATATGTGTGAGTGGACAGCAAGGGGTGTGTGGTCAGATAGGGGTGCGTTGCCAAGCAAGGGTTGTGGCCATATAGGTGTGAGTGGACAGCAAGGGGTGTGGGGCCAGAAAGGGGTCAGTTGCCAGGCAGGGTTGAGTGTCCATAAAGGGGTGAGTGACCAGGCAGGGGTGAGTGGCCATCCAGGGGTGAGTGGCCAGGCAGGGGTGAGTGGCCATATAGGTGTGAGTGGAGAGCAAGGGTTGGGTGGCAAGATAGGGGTGTGTGGCCAGATAGGGGTGAGTTGCAAGGCAAGGGTAGTGGCCATATAGGTGTGAGTGGACAGTAAGGCGTGTGTGGCAAGACAGGAGGGAGATGCCAGGCAAGGGTAGTGGCCATATAGGTGTGAGTTTCCATCAAGTGGTGACTGGCCAGATAGCGGTGGTTGCCAGGCAAGTGTAGTGGCCATATAGGTGTGAGTGGCCATCAAGGGGTGAGTGTCTTGATAGCGGTGAGTTGCCTGGCAAGGGTAGTGGCCATATAGGTATGAGTGGACAGCAAGCGGTGTGTGGCCAGATAGGGGAGGGTGGTCAGGCACGGGTAGTGGCCACATAGGTGTGAGTGGCCATCAAGCGGTGAGTGGCCAGATAGGGGTGAGTTGCCAGGCAAGGGTAGTGGCCACATAGGTGTGAGTGGACAGCAAGGAGTGTGTGGCCAGATAGGCATGAGTTACCAGGCAAGCGTAGTGGCCATATAGGTGTGAGTAGCCATCAAGGGGTGAGTGGCCAGACAGGGGGGAGTTGCCAGGCAAGGGTAGTGGCCATATAGGTGTGAGTTTCAATCAAGTGGTGACTGGCCAGATAGCGGTGGTTGCCAGGCAAGTGTAGTGGCCATATAGGCGTGAGTGGCCATCAAGGGGTGAGTGTCTTGATAGCGGTGAGTTGCCTGGCAAGGGTAGTGGCCATATAGGTATGAGTGGACAGCAAGCGGTGTGTGGCCAGATAGGGGAGGGTGGCCAGGCACGGGTAGTGGCCATATAGGTATGAGTGGACAGCAAGCGGTGTGTGGCCAGATAGGGGAGGGTGGCCAGGCACGGGTAGTGGCCACATTGGTGTGTGTGGCCATCAAGCGGTGAGTGGCCAGATAGGGGTGTGTTGCCAGGAAAGGGTAGTGGCCACATAGGTGTGAGTGGACAGCAAGGAGTGTGTGGCCAGATAGGCATGAGTTACCAGGCAAGCGTAGTGGCCATATAGGTGTGAGTAGCCATCAAGGGGTGAGTGGCCAGATAGCTTTGAGTTTCCAGGCAAGGGGAGTGGCCATATAGATCTGAGTGGACAGCAAGGGGTAAGTGGCCAGGCAAGAGAAGTGGCCATATAGGTGTGAGTGGACAGCAAGGGGTGTGTGGTCAGATAGGGGTGCGTTGCCAAGCAAGGGTTGTGGCCATATAGGTGTGAGGGGCCATCAAGTGGTGAGTGGCCAGATAGCGGTGGTTGCCAGGCAAGTTTAGTGGCCATATAGGTGTGAGTGGCCATCAAGGGGTGAGTGGCCAGATAGCGGTGAGTTGCCTGGCAAGGGTAGTGGCCATATAGCTATGAGTGGACAGCAAGCGGTGTGTGGCCAGATAGGGCAGGGTGGCCAGGCACGGGTAGTGGCCACATAGGTGTGAGTGGCCATCAAGGGTGAGTGGCCAGATAGGGGTGAGTTGCCAGGCAAGGGTAGTGGCCATATAGGTGTGAGTGGCCATCAAGGGGTGAGTGGTCAGATAGGGGTGAGTTGCCCGGCAAGGGTAGTGGCCATATAGGTGTGAGTGGACAGCAAGGGGTGTGTGGCCAGGTAGGGGTGCGTTGCCAGGCAAGGGTAGTGGCAATATAGGAGTGAGTGGACAGCAAGGAGAAGTGGCCAGAAAGGGGGGAGTTGCTAGGCACGGGTAGTAGCTACATAGGTGTGAGTGGCCATCAAGTGGTGAGTGGCCAGGTAGCGGTGAGTTGCCAGGCAAGGGTAGTGGCCATATAAGTGTGAGTGGCAAACAAGGGGTGAGTGGCCAGATAGGGGGAGTTGCAAGGCAAGTGTAGTGGCCATATATGTGTGAGTGGCCATCAAGGGGTGAGTTGCCTGATAGGGGTGAGTTGCCAGGCAAGAGTAGTGCACATATAGGTGTGAATGGACAGCAAGTGGTGTGTGGCCAGATAGGGGTGAGTTGACAAGAAATGGTAGTGGCCATATAGGTGTTAGTGGACAGCAAGGTGTGTGTGGCAAGATAGGGGTTGGTGGCCAGGCAAGGGTAGTGGCAATATAGGTCTGAGTGGCCATCAATAGGTAAGTGGCCAGATAGCGGTGAGTTGCCTGGCAAGGGTAGTGGCCATATAGGTGTGTGTGCCCTCAAGGGGTGAGTGGCCAGATAGGAGTGAGTTGCCAGGCAAGGGTAGTGGCCATATATGTGTGAGTGGACAGCAAGGGGTGTGTGGCCAGATAGGGGGGAGTAGCAAGGCAAGGGTAGTGGCCATATAGGTGTGAGTGGACAGCAAGGGGTGTGTGGCGAGATAGGGGTGCGTTGCCAGGCAAGGGTAGTGGCCATATAGGTTTGAGTGGCCATCAAGGGGTGAGTGGCCAATTAGGGGTGCGTTGCCAGGCAAGGGTAGTGGCCATATAGGTGTGAGTGGTCATCAAGGGGTAAGTGGCCAGATAGCGGTGAGTTGCCAGGAGGGGTCAGTGGCCATATAGGTGTGAGTGGCCATCAAGGGGTGAGTGGCCAGATAGCTTTGAATTTCCAGGCAAGTGGTGAGTGGGCATACAGGGGTGAGTTGCCAGGCAGGGGTCTGTGGCCATATAGGTGTGAGTGGAGTGCAAGGGGTGGGTGGCCAGATAGGGGGGAGTAGCAAGGCAAGGGTAGTGGCCATATAGGTGTGAGTGGACAGCAAGGGGTGTGTGGCTAGATAGGGGTGCGTTGCCAGGCAAGGGTAGTGGCCATATAGGTGTGAGTGGACATCAAGGGGTGTGTGGCCAGATAGGGGGGAGTAGCAAGGCAAGGGTAGTGGCCATATAGGTGTGAGTGGACAGCAAGGGGTGTGTGGCGAGATAGGGGTGCGTTGCCAGGCAAGGGTAGTGGCCATATAGGTTTGAGTGGCCATGAAGGGGTGAGTTTCTAGGAAAGGGTAGTGGCCATATAGGTGTGAGTGGACAGCAAGGGATGTGTGGCCAGATAGGGGAGGGTGGCCAGACAAGGGTATTGGCCACATAGGTGTGAGTGGCAATCAAGGGGTGAGTGGTCAGATAGGGGTGAGTTGCCAGGCAAGGGTAGTGGCCATATAGGTGTGAGTGGCCATGAAGGGGTGAGTGGTCAGATAGGGGTGAGGTGCCAGCCAAGGGTAGTGGCTATATAGGTGTGAGTGGACAGCAAGGAGTGTGTGGCCAGATAGGGGTGAGTTACCAGGCAAGGGTAGTGGCCATATAGGTTTGAGTGGCCATCAAGGGGTGAGTGGCCAATTAGGGGTGCGTTGCCAGGCAAGGGTAGAGGCCATATAGGTGTGAGTGGTCATCAAGGGGTAAGTGGCCAGATAGGGGTGAGTTTCTAGGAAAGGGTAGTGGCCAGATATGCGTGAGTTGCAAGGCAAGGGTAATGGCCATATAGGTGTGAGTGGACTGCAAGTGGTGAGTGGCCAGATAGGGGTGAGTTGCCAGGCAAGGGTAGTGGCCATATAGGTGTGAGTGGTCATCAAGGGGTAAGTGGCCAGATAGCGGTGAGTTGCCAGGAGGGGTCAGTGGCCATATAGGTGTGAGTGGCCATCAAGGGGTGAGTGGCCAGATAGCTTTGAATTTCCAGGCAAGTGGTGAGTGGGCATACAGGGGTGAGTTGCCAGGCAGGGGTCTGTGGCCATATAGGTGTGAGTGGAGTGCAAGGGGTGGGTGGCCAGATAGGGGGGAGTAGCAAGGCAAGGGTAGTGGCCATATAGGTGTGAGTGGACAGCAAGGGGTGTGTGGCGAGATAGGGGTGCGTTGCCAGGCAAGGGTAGTGGCCATATAGGTGTGAGTGGACATCAAGGGGTGTGTGGCCAGATAGGGGGGAGTAGCAAGGCAAGGGTAGTGGCCATATAGGTGTGAGTGGACAGCAAGGGGTGTGTGGCGAGATAGGGGTGCGTTGCCAGGCAAGGGTAGTGGCCATATAGGTTTGAGTGGCCATCAAGGGGTGAGTGGCCAATTAGGGGTGCGTTGCCAGGCAAGGGTAGTGGCCATATAGGTGTGAGTGGTCATCAAGGGGTAAGTGGCCAGATAGGGGTGAGTTTCTAGGAAAGGGTAGTGGCCATATAGGTGTGAGTGGACAGCAAGGGATGTGTGGCCAGATAGGGGAGGGTGGCCAGACAAGGGTATTGGCCACATAGGTGTGAGTGGCAATCAAGGGGTGAGTGGTCAGATAGGGGTGAGTTGCCAGGCAAGGGTAGTGGCCATATAGGTGTGAGTGGCCATGAAGGGGTGAGTGGTCAGATAGGGGTGAGGTGCCAGCCAAGGGTAGTGGCTATATAGGTGTGAGTGGACAGCAAGGAGTGTGTGGCCAGATAGGGGTGAGTTACCAGGCAAGGGTAGTGGCCATATAGGTGTGAGTGGCCATCAAGGGGTGAGTGGCCAGATAGCTTTGAGTTTCCAGGCAAGGGGAGTGGCCATATAGGTCTGAGTGGACAGCAAGGGGTAAGTGGCCAGGCAAGGGAAGTGGCCATATAGGTGTGAGTGGACATCAAGGGGTGTGTGGCCAGATAGGGGGGAGTAGCAAGGCAAGGGTAGTGGCCATATAGGTGTGAGTGGACAGCAAGGGGTGTGTGGCGAGATAGGGGTGCGTTGCCAGGCAAGGGTAGTGGCCATATAGGTTTGAGTGGCCATCAAGGGGTGAGTGGCAAATTAGGGGTGCGTTGCCAGGCAAGGGTAGAGGCCATATAGGTGTGAGTGGTCATCAAGGGGTAAGTGGCCAGATAGGGGTGAGTTTCTAGGAAAGGGTAGTGGCCAGATATGCGTGAGTTGCCAGGCAAGGGTAATGGCCATATAGGTGTGAGTGGACTGCAAGTGGTGAGTGGCCAGATAGGGGTGAGTTGCCAGGCAAGGGTAGTGGCCATATAGGTGTGAGTGGTCATCAAGGGGTAAGTGGCCAGATAGCGGTGAGTTGCCAGGAGGGGTCAGTGGCCATATAGGTGTGAGTGGCCATCAAGGGGTGAGTGGCCAGATAGCTTTGAATTTCCAGGCAAGTGGTGAGTGGGCATACAGGGGTGAGTTGCCAGGCAGGGGTCTGTGGCCATATAGGTGTGAGTGGAGTGCATGGGGTGGGTGGCCAGATAGGGGGGAGTAGCAAGGCAAGGGTAGTGGCCATATAGGTGTGAGTGGACAGCAAGGGGTGTGTGGCGAGATAGGGGTGCGTTGCCAGGCAAGGGTAGTGGCCATATAGGTGTGAGTGGACATCAAGGGGTGTGTGGCCAGATAGGGGGGAGTAGCAAGGCAAGGGTAGTGGCCATATAGGTGTGAGTGGACAGCAAGGGGTGTGTGGCGAGATAGGGGTGCGTTGCCAGGCAAGGGTAGTGGCCATATAGGTTTGAGTGGCCATCAAGGGGTGAGTGGCCAATTAGGGGTGCGTTGCCAGGCAAGGGTAGTGGCCATATAGGTGTGAGTGGTCATCAAGGGGTAAGTGGCCAGATAGGGGTGAGTTTCTAGGAAAGGGTAGTGGCCATATAGGTGTGAGTGGACAGCAAGGGATGTGTGGCCAGATAGGGGAGGGTGGCCAGACAAGGGTATTGGCCACATAGGTGTGAGTGGCAATCAAGGGGTGAGTGGTCAGATAGGGGTGAGTTGCCAGGCAAGGGTAGTGGCCATATAGGTGTGAGTGGCCATCAAGGGGTGAGTGGTCAGATAGGGGTGATGTGCCAGGCAAGGGTAGGGGCCATATTGGTGTGAGTGGACAGCAAGGAGTGTGTGGCCAGATAGGGATGAGTTACCAGGCAAGGGTAGTGGCCATATAGGTGTGAGGGGCCATCAAGTGGTGAGTGGCCATATAGTGGTGAGTTGCCAGGCAAGGGTAGTGGCCATATAGGTGTGAGTGGACAGCAAGGAGTGTGTGGCCAGATAGGGATGAGTTACCAGGCAAGCGTAGTGGCCATATAGGTGTGAGTGGCCATCAAGGGGTGAGTGGCCAGATAGCTTTGAGTTTCCAGGCAAGGGGAGTGGCCATATAGGTCTGAGTGGACAGCAAGGGGTAAGTGGCCAGGCAAGAGAAGTTGCCATATAGGTGTGACTGGACAGCAAGGGGTGTGTGGTCAGGTAGGGGTGCGTTGCCAAGCAAGGGTTGTGGCCATATAGGTGTGAGGGGCCATCAAGTGGTGAGTGGCCAGATAGCGGTGAGTTGCCAGGCAAGGGTAGTGGCCATATAGTTATGAGTGGACAGCAAGGGGTGTGGGGCCAGAAAGGGGTCAGTTGCCAGGAAGGGTTGAGTGTCCATAAAGGGATGAGTGGCCAGGCAGGGGTGAGTGGCCCTCCAGGGGTGTGTGGCCAGGCAGGGGTCAGTGGGCATATATGTGTGAGTGGAGAGTAAGGGGTGGGTGGCCAGATAGGGGTGTGTGGCCAGATAGGGGTGCGTTGCCAGGCAAGGCTAGTGGCCATATAGGTGTGAGTGGACAGCAAGCGGTGTGTGGCAAGATAGGGGTGAGTTGCAAGGCAAGGGTAGTGGCCATATAGGTGTGAGTGGACAGTAAGTGGTGTGTGGCAAGACAGGGGGGAGTTGCCAGGCAAGGGTAGTGGCCATATAGGTGTGAGTTGCCATCAAGTGGTGAGTGGCCAGATAGCGGTGGTTGCCAGGCAAGTTTAGTGGCCATATAGGTGTGAGTGGCCATCAAGGGGTGAGTGGCCAGATAGCAGTGAGTTGCCCGGCAAGGGTAGTGGCCATATAGGTGTGAGTGGACAGCAAGGGGTGTGTGGCCAGGCAGGGGTGCGTTGCCAGGCAAGGGTAGTGGCATTATAGGTGTGAGTGGACAGCAAGGGGTGTGTGGCCAGATAGGGGAGGGTGGCCAGGCACGGGTAGTGGCCACATAGGTGTGAGTGGCCATCAATGGTGAGTGGCCAGATAGGGGTGAGTTGCCAGGCAAGGGTAGTGGCCATATAGGTGTGAGTGGCCATCAAGGGGTGAGTGGTCAGATAGGGGTGAGTTGCCCGGCAAGGGTAGTGGCCATATAGGTTTGAGTGGACAGCAAGGGTTGTGTGACCAGATAGGAGTGAGATTCCAGGCAAGGGTACTGGCCATATAGGTGTGAGTGGACAGCAAGGGGTGTGTGGCCAGATAGGGGTGCGTTGCCAGGCAAGGGTAGTTGCCATATAGGTGTGAGTGGCCATCAAGAGTGAGTGGCCAGGTAGCGGTGAGTTTCCAGGAAAAGGGTAGTGGCCATATAGGTTTGAGTGGACAGCAAGTGGTGAGTGGCCAGATAGGGGTGAGTTGCCAGGCAAGGGTAGTGGCCATATAGGTGTGAGTGTACAGCAAGTGGTGAGTGGCCAGATCGGGGTGACTTGCCAGACAAGGGTAGTGGACATATAGGTGTGAGTGGACAGCAAGTGGTGTGTGGCCAGATAGAGGTGAGTTGCCAGGAAATAGTAGTGGCCATATAGGAGTGAGTGGACAGCAAGGGATGTGTGGCCATATAGTGGAGGTTGGCCAGGCAAGTGTAGTGGCCCTATAGGTGTAAATGACCAGAAAGCGGTGAGTTGCCAGTTAAGGGTAGTGGCCATATATGTGTGAGTGGACAGCAAGGGGTGTGTGGCCAGATAGGGGTGCGTTGCCAGGCAAGGGTAGTGGCCATATAGGAGTGAGTGGCCATCAATGGGTGATAGGCCAGATAGGGGTGCGTTGCCAGGCAAGGGTAGTGGACATATAGGGATGAGTGGCCATCAAGGGGTGAGTAGCCAAATAGCGGTGAGTTTACAGGCAAGGGTAGTGGCCATATAGGTGTGAGGGGACAGCAAGGGGTGACTGTCCAGATAGCGGTGAGTTGCCAGGCAAGGGTAGTGGCCATATAGGTGTGAGTGGCCATCAATGGGTGAGTTGCCAGGCAAGGGTAGTGGCCATATATGTGTGTGTGGACAACAAGGGGTGTGTGGCCAGATAGGGGTGCGTTGCCAGACAAGGTTAGTGTCCATATCGGTGTGATTGGCCATCAAGTGACTAGTGGCCAGATAGCGGTGAGTTGCCAGGCAAGGGTAGTGGCCATATTGGTGTGAGTGGCCATGAAGGGGTGAGTGGTCAGATAGGGGTGAGTTGCCAGGCAAGGGTAGTGGCCATATAGGTGTGAGTGGTCATCAAGGGGTAATTGGCCAGATAGCGGTGAGTTGCCAGGAGGGGTCAGTGGCCATATAGGTGTGAGTGGCCATCAAGGGGTGAGTGGCCAGATAGCTTTGAATTTCCAGGCAAGTGGTGAGTGGGCATACAGGTGTGAGTTGCCAGCCAGGGGTCTGTGGCCATATAGGTGTGAGTGGAGTGCAAGAGGTGGGTGGCCAGATAGGGTGAGTTGCCAGGCAAGGGTAGAAGCCATATAGGTGTGAGTGGACATCAATGGGTGTGTGGCCAGATAGGGGTGCGTTGCCAGGCAAGGGTAGTGGCCATATAGGTGTGAGTGGACAGCAAGGGGTGTGTGGCGAGATAGGGGTGCGTTGCCAGGCAAGGGTAGTGGCCATATAGGTTTGAGTTGCCATGAAGTGGTGAGTGGCCAGATAGGGGTGCGTTGCCAGGCAAGGGTAGTGGCCATATAGGTGTGAGTGGTCATCAAGGGGTAAGTGGCCAGATAGGGGTGAGTTTCTAGGAAAGGGTAGTGGCCATATAGGTGTGAGTGGACAGCAAGGGATGTGTGGCCAGATAGGGGAGGGTGGCCAGCCAAGGGTATTGGCCACATAGGTGTGAGTGACAATCAAGGGGTGAGTGGTCAGATAGGGGTGAGTTGCCAGGCAAGGGTAGTGGCCATATAGGTGTGAGTGGCCATGAAGTGCTGAGTGGTCAGATAGGGGTGAGGTGCCAGCCAAAGGTAGTGTCAGCAAGGAGTGTGTAGTGGACAGCAAGGAGTGTGTGGTCAGATAGGGGTGCGTTGCCAAGCAAGGGTTGTGGCCATATAGGTGTGAGGGGCCATCAAGTGGTGAGTGGCCAGATAGCGGTCAGTGGCCAGGCAAGGATAGTGGCCATATAGGTGTGAATGGCCATCAAGGGGTGAGGGGTCAGATAGGGGTGAGGTGCCAGGCAAGGGTAGAGGCCATATTGGTGTGAGTGGACAGCAAGGAGTGTGTGGCCAGATAGGGGTGAGTTACCAGGCAAGGGTAGTGGCCATATAGGTTTGAGTTGCCATGAAGGGGTGAGTGGCCAGATAACTTTGAGTTTCCAGGCAAGGGGAGTGGCCATATAGGTCTGAGTGGACAGCAAGGGGTAAGTGGCCAGGCAAGGGAAGTGGCCATACAGGTGTGAGTGGACAGCAAGAAGTGTGTGGTCAGATAGGGGTGCGTTGCCAAGCAAGAGTTGTGGCCATATAGGTGTGAGGGGCCATCAAGTGGTGAGTGGCCAGATAGTGATGAGTTGCCAGGCAAGGGTAGTGGCCATATAGGTGTGAGTGGACAGCAAGGAGTGTGTGGCCAGATAGGGATGAGTTACCAGGCAAGCGTAGTGGCCATATAGGTGTGAGTGGCCATCAAGTGGTGAGTTGCCAGATAACTTTGAGTTTCCAGGCAAGGGGAGTGGCCATATAGGTCTGAGTGGACAGCAAGGGGTAAGTGGCCAGGCAAGGGAAGTGGCCATACAGGTGTGAGTGGACAGCAAGAAGTGTGTGGTCAGATAGGGGTGCGTTGCCAAGCAAGAGTTGTGGCCATATAGGTGTGAGGGGCCATCAAGTGGTGAGTGGCCAGATAGTGATGAGTTGCCAGGCAAGGGTAGTGGCCATATAGGTGTGAGTGGTCATCAAGGGGTGAGTGGCCAGATAGCTTTGAGTTTCCAGGAAAGGGGAGTGGCCATATAGGTCTGAGTGGACAGCAAGGGATGTGTGGCCATATAGTGGAGGTTGGCCAGGCAAGTGTAGTGGCCCTATAGGTGTGAATGACAAGAAAGAGGTGAGTTTCCAGTTAAGGGTAGTGGCCATATATGTGTGAGTGGACAGCAAGGGGTGTGTGGCCAGATAGTGGTGCGTTGCCAGGCAAGGGTAGTGGCCATATAGGAGTGAATGGCCATCAATGGGTGATAGGCCAGATAGGGTAGTGGATATATAGGGATGAGTGGCCATCAAGGGGTGAGTAGCCAGATAGCGGTGAGTTTACAGGCAAGGGTAGTGGCCATATAGGTCTGAGTGGACAGCAAGTGGTAAGTGGCCAGGCAAGTGTAGTGGCCATATAGGTGTGAGGGGACAGCAAGGGGTGACTGTCCAGATAGCGGTGAGTTGCCAGGCAAGGGTAGTGGCCATATAGGTGTGAGTGGCCATCAATGGGTGAGTTGCCAGGCAAGGGTAGTGGCCATATATGTGTGTGTGGACAACAAGGGGTGTGTGGCCAGATAGGGGTGCGTTGCCAGACAAGGATAGTGTCCATAACGGTGTGAGTGGCCATCAAGGGTTTAGTGGCGAGATAGCGGTGAGTTGCCAGGCAAGGATAGTGGGCATATAGGTGTGAGTGTCCATCAATGGGTTAGTGGCCAGATAGCGGTGAGTTGCCAGGCAAGGGTAGTGGACATATAGGTGTGAGTGACCAGAATGCGTTGAGTTGCCAGGCAAGGGTAGTGGCCATATAGGTGTGAATGGCCATCAAGTGGTTAGTGGCCAGATAGGGGTGAGTTGCCAGGCAAGGGTAGTGGCCATATAGTTGTGAGTGGACCGCAAGTGATGTGTGGCCAGATAGGCGAGGGTGGCCAGTCAAGGGTAATGGACATATAGGTGTGAGTGGCCATCAAGGGGTGAGTGGCCATCAATGGGTGAGTGGCCAGATCGCGGTGAGTTTACAGGCAAGGGTATTGGCCATATATGTCTGAGTGGAGAGCAAGGGGTAAGTGGCCAGGTAAGGGTAGTGGCCAGGTAAGGGTAGTGGCCATATAGGTGTGAGTGTACAGCAAGTGGTGAGTGGCCAGATAGGGGTGAGTTGCCAGGCAAGGGTAGTGGCCATATAGGTGTGTGTGGACAGCAAGTGGTGTGTGGCCAGATAGGGGTGAGTTGCCAGGAAAGGGTAGTGGCCATATAGGTGTGAGTGGACAGCAAGGGATGTGTGGCCAGATAGTGGAGGGTGGCCAGGCAAGTGTAGTGGCCATATAGTTGTGAGTGACCAGAAAGCGTTGAGTTGCCAGGTAAGGGTAGTGGCCATATATGTGTGAGTGGATAGCAAGGGGTGTGTGGCCAGATAGGGGTGCGTTGCCAGGCAAGGGTAGTGGCCATATAGGTGTGAGTGGACTGCAAGGGGTGTTTGGCCAGATAGGGGTGCGTTGCCAGGCAATGGTAGTGGCTATATAGGAGTCAGTGGCCATCAATTGGTGATTCGCCAAATTGGGGTGCGTAGCCAGGCAATGGTAGTGGCCATATAGGTCTAAGTGGACAGCAAGGGGTGAGTGGCCAGATAGCGGTGAGTTTACAGGCAAGGGTAGTGGCCATATAGGTCTGAGTGGACAGCAAGGGGTACGTGGCCAGGCAAGAGTAGTGGCCATATAGGTGTGAGGGGACAGCAAGGGGTGCCTGTCCAGACAGCGGTGAGATGCCAGGCAAGGGTAGTGGCCATAAAGGTGTGAGTGGCCATCAATGGGTGAGTGGCCAGATAGGGGTGCGTTGCCAGGCAAGGGTAGTGTCCATATAGGTGTGAGTGGCCATCAAGTGTTTAGTGGCCAGATAGCGGTGAATTGCCAGGCAAGGGTAGTGGTCATATTGGTGTGAGTGGCCAGAAAGCGGTGAGTTGTCAGGCAAGGCTAGTGGCCATATAGGTGTGAGTGGCCATCAAGGGGTTAGTGGTCAGATAGCGGTGAGTTGCCCGGCAAGTGTAGTGGCCATATAGGTGTGAGTGTCCATCAAGGGGTTAGTGGCCAGATAGCGGTGAGTTGCCAGGCAAGGGTAGTGGCCATATAGGTGTGAGTGAACAGCAAGTGGTGAGTGGCCAGATAGGGGTGATTTGCCAGGCAAGGGTAGTGGGAATATAGGTGTGAGTGGAGAGCCAGTGGTGAGTTGCCAGGTAGGGGTGAGTTGCCAGGCAAGGGTAGTGGCCATATAGGTGTGAGTGTACAGAAAGTGGTGAGTGGCCAGACAGGGGTGAGTTTCCAGGCAAGGGTAGTGGCCATATAGGTGTGAGTGTACAGCAAGTGGTGAGTGGCCAGATAGGGGTGAGTTGCCAGGCAAGGGTAGTGGTCATATAGGTGTGTGTGGACAGCAAGTGGTGTGTGGCCAGATAGGGGTGAGTTGCCAGGAAAGGGTAGTGGCCATATAGGTGTGAGTGGACAGCAAGGGATGTGTGGCCAGATAGTGGAGGGTGGCCAGGCAAGTGTAGTGGCCATATAGTTGTGAGTGACCAGAAAGCGTTGAGTTGCCAGGTAAGGGTAGTGGCCATATATGTGTGAGTGGATAGCAAGGGGTGTGTGGCCAGATAGGGGTGCGTTGCCAGGCAAGGGTAGTGGCCATATAGGTGTGAGTGGACAGCAAGGGGTGTTTGGCCAGATAGGGGTGCGTTGCCAGGCAATGGTAGTGGCCATATAGGAGTCAGTGGCCATCAATGGGTGATTCGCCAAATTGGGGTGCGTAGCCAGGCAATGGTAGTGGCCATATAGGTCTGAGTGGCCATCAAGGGGTGAGTGGCCAGATAGCGGTGAGTTTAGAGGCAAGGGTAGTGGCCATATAGGTCTGAGTGGACAGCAAGGGGTACGTGGCCAGGCAAGAGTAGTGGCCATATAGGTGTGAGGGGACAGCAAGGGGTGCCTGTCCAGATAGCGGTGAGATGCCAGGCAAGGGTAGTGGCCATAAAGGTGTGAGTGGCCATCAATGGGTGAGTGGCCAGATAGGGGTGCGTTGCCAGGCAAGGGTAGTGTCCATATAGGTGTGAGTGGCCATCAAGTGTTTAGTGGCCAGATAGCGGTGAATTGCCAGGCAAGGGTAGTGGTCATATTGGTGTGAGTGGCCAGAAAGCGGTGAGTTGTCAGGCAAGGCTAGTGGCCATATAGTTGTGAGTGTCCATCAAGGGGTTAGTGGTCAGATAGCAGTGAGTTGCCCGGCAAGTGTAGTGGCCATATAGGTGTGAGTGTCCATCAAGGGGTTAGTGGCCAGATAGCGGTGAGTTGCCAGGCAAGGGTAGTGGCCATATAGGTGTGAGTGAACAGCAAGTGGTGAGTGGCCAGATAGGGGTGATTTGCCAGGCAAGGGTAGTGGGAATATAGGTGTGAGTGGAGAGCCAGTGGTGAGTTGCCAGGTAGGGGTGAGTTGCCAGGCAAGGGTAGTGGCCATATAGGTGTGAGTGTACAGAAAGTGGTGAGTGGCCAGACAGGGGTGAGTTTCCAGGCAAGGGTAGTGGCCATATAGGTGTGAGTGGACAGCAAGTGGTGTGTGGCCAGATAGGGGTGAGTTGCCAGGAAAGGGTAACGGCCATATAGGTTTGAGTGGACAGCAAGGGATGTGTGGCCAGATAGTGGAGGGTGGCCAGGCAAGTGTAGTGGCCATATAGGTGTGAGTGACCAGAAAGCGGTGAGTTGCCAGGTAAGGGTAGTGGCCATATATGTGTGAATGTACAGCAAGGTGTGTGTGGCCAGATAGGCGTGCGTAGCCAGGCAAGGGTAGTGGCCATATAGTAGTGAGTGGCCATCAATGGGTGACTGGCCAGATAGGGGTGTGCTGCCAGGCAAGGGTAGTGGCCATATAGGTCTGAGTGGCCATCAAGTTGTGAGTGGCCAGATAGCGGTGAGTTTACAGGCAAGGGTAGTGGCCATATAGGTCTGAGTGGACAGCAAGGTGTAAGTGGCCAGGTAAGAGTAGTGGCCATATAGGTGTGAGGGGACAGCAAGGGTGACTGTCCAGATAGCGGTGAGTTGCCAGGCAAGGGTAATGGCCATATAGGTGTGAGTGGCCATCAATTGGTGTGTGGCCAGATAGGGGTGCGTTGACAGGCAAGGGTAGTGGCCATATAGGTGTGCGTGGCCATCAAGGGGTTAGTGGTCAGATAGCGGTGAGTTGCCCGGCAAGGGTAGTGGCCATATAGGTGTGAGTATCCATCAAGGGGTTAGTGGCCAGATAGCGGTGAGTTGCCAGGCAAGGGTAGTGGCCATATAGGTGTGAGTGAACAGCAGGTGGTGAGTGGCCAGATAGGGGTGATTTGCCAGGCAAGGGTAGTGGCCATATAGGTGTGAGTGGAGAGCCAGTGGTGAGTGGCCAGGTAGGGGTGAGTTGCCAGGCAAGGGTAGTGGCCATATAGGTGTGAGTGTATAGAAAGTGGTGAGTGGCCAGACAGGGGTGAGTTTCCAGGCAAGGGTAATGGCCATATAGGTGTGAGTGGACAGCAAGTGGTGTGTGGCCAGATAGGGGTGAGTTGCCAGGAAAGGGTAACGGACATATAGGTTTGAGTGGACAGCAAGGGATGTGTGGCCAGATAGTGGAGGGTGGCCAGGCAAGTGTAGTGGCCATATAGGTGTGAGTGACCAGAAAGCGGTGAGTTGCCAGGTAAGGGTAGTGGCCATATATGTGTGAATGTACAGCAAGGGGTGTGTGGCCAGATAGGGGTGCGTTGCCAGGCAAGGGTAGTGGCCATTTAGGAGTGAGTGGCCATCAATGGGTGACTGGCCAGATAGAGGTGTGCTGCCAGGCAAGGGTAGTGGCCATATAGGTCTGAGTGGACAGCAAGGGGTAAGTGGCCAGGTAAGAGTAGTGGCCATATAGGTGTGAGATGACAGCAAGGGGTGACTGCTCAGATAGCGGTGAGTTGCCAGGCAAGGGTAATGGCCATATAGGTGTGAGTGGCCATCAATTGGTGAGTGGCCAGATAGGGGTGCGTTGACAAGCAAGGGTAGTGTCCATATAGTTGTGAGTGGCCATCAATGGGTTAGTGGACAGATAGCGGTGAATTGCCAGGCAAGGGTATGGCCATATAGGTGTGAGTGGCCAGAAAGCGGTGAGTTGCCAGGCAAGGGTATTGGCCATATATGTGTGTGTGGACAGCAGGGGGTGTGTTGCCAGATAGGTTTGCGTTGCAAGACAAGGATAGAGTCCATATAGGTGTGAGTGGCCATCAAGGTGTTAGTGGCCAGATAGCAGTGAGTTGCCAGGCAAGGATAGTGTCCATATAGTTGTGAGTGACCAGAAAGCTTTGAGTTGCCAGGCAAGGGTAGTGGCCATATAGGTGTGAGTGGCCATCAAGGGGTTAGTGGCCAGATAGCGGTGAGTTGCCAGGCAAGTGTAGTGGCCATATAGATGTGAGTGGACAGCAAGTGGTGAGTGGCCAGATAGGGGTGAGTTGCCAGGAAAGGGTAGTGGCCATATAGGTGTGAGTGGACAGCAAGGGATGTGTTGCCAGATAGTGGAGGGTGGCCAGGCAAGTGTGGTGGCCATATAGGTGTGAGTGTCCAGAAAGCGGTGAGTTGCTAGGTAAGGGTAGTGGCCATATATGTTTGAATGTACAGCAAGGGGTGTGTGGCCAGATAGGGGTGCGTTGCCAGGCAAGGGTAGTGGCCATATAGGAGTGAGTGGCCATCAATGGGTGATTGGTCAGATAGGGGTGCGTTGCCAAGCAAGGGTAGTGGCCATATAGGTCTGAGTGCCATCAAGGGGTGAGTGGCCAGATAGCGGTGAGTTTACAGGCAAGGGTAGTGGCCATATAGGTGTGAGTGGCCAGAAAGCGGTGAGTTGCCAGGCAAGGGTAGTGGCCATATATGTGTGTGTGGACAGCAAGGGGTGTGTGGCCAGATAGGGGTGCGTTGCCAGACAAGGATATTTTCCATATAGGTGTGAGTGGCCATCAAGGGGTTAGTGGCCAGATAGCGGTGAGTTGCCAGGCAAGGATAGTGTCCATATAGGTGTGAGTGGCCATGAAGGGGTTAGTGGCCAGTTAGCGGTGAGTTGCCAGGCAAGGGTAGTGGCCATATAGGTGTGAGTGACCAGAAAGCTTTGAGTGGCCAGGCAAGGGTAGTGGCCATATAGGTGTGAGTGGCCATCAAGGGGTTAGTGGCAAGGTAGCGGTGAGTTGCCAGGCAAGGGTAGTGGCCATATAGATGTGAGTGGACAGCAAGTGGTGAGTGGCCAGAAAGCGGTGAGTTGCCAGGTAAGTGTAGTGTCCATATAGGTGTGAGTGGCCATCAAGCGGTGAGTGGCCAGATAGGGGTGAGTTGCCAGGCAAGGGTAGTGGCCATATAGTTGTGAGTGGATAGCAAGTGATGTGTGGCCAGATAGGCGAGGGTGGCCAGGCAAGTGTAATGGTCATATAGGTGTGAGTGGCCATCAAGCGGTGAGTGGCCACCAATGGGTGATTTGCTAGATAGCGGTGAGTTTACAGGCAAGGGTATTGGCCATATAGGTCTGAGTGGACAGCAAGGGGTAAGTGGCCAGGTAAGGGTAGTGGCCATATAGGTGTGAGTTGACAGCAAGAGGTGTGTGGCCAGATAGGGGTGAGTTGCCAGGCAAGGGTAGTGGCCATATAGGTGTGAGTGTACATCAAGTGGTGAGTGGCCAGATAGGGGTGAGTTTTCAGGCAAGGGTATTGGCCATATAGGTGTGAGTGGACAGCAAGTGGTGTGTGGCCAGATAGGGGTGAGTTGCCAGTAAAAGGTAGTGGCCATATAGGTGTGAGTGGACAGCAAGGGATGCATGGCCAGATAGTGGAGGGTGGCCAGGCAAGTGTAGTGGCCAAATAGGTGTGAGTGGCCATCAAGGGGTGAGTGGCCAGATAGCGGTGCGTTTACAAGCAAGGGTAGTGGCCATATACGTCTGAGTGGACAGCAAGCGGTAAATGGCCAGGCAAGGGTAAGGGCCATATAGGTGTGAGTGGACAGCAAGGAGTGTGTGGCCATCAAGGGGTGAGTTGCAAGGCAAGGGTAGTAGCCATATAGGTTTGAGTGGACAGCAAGTGGTGTGTGGACAGATAGGTGTGCGTATGCCAGGCAAGGGTAGTGGCCATATAGGTGTGAGTGGACATCTAGTGGTGTGTGGCCAAATAGGGCTGAGTTGCCAGGTAAGGTTAGTAGCCATATAGCTTTGAGTGGACAGCAAGTTTTGTGTGGCCACATAGGGGTGCGTTGCCAGGCAAGGGTAGTGGCCATATAGGTATGAGTGACCAGAAATCGTTGAGTGGCCAGACAAGGGTAGTGGCCATATAGGTGTGAGAGGCCATCAAAGGGTTAGTGGCCGGATAGCGGTGAGTTGCCAGGCAAGGGTAGTGGCCATATAGGTGTGAGTGGCCATCAAGCGGTGAGTGGCCAGATAGGGGTGAGTTGCCAGGAAGGGGAAGTGGCCATATAGTTGTGAGTGGACAGCAAGGGATGTGTTGCCAGATAGGCGAGGGTGGCCAGGCAAGGGTAGTGGCCATATAGGTGTGAGTGGCCATCAAGAGGTGAGTGGCCATCAATGGGTGTGTGGCCAGATAGCGGTGAGTTTACAGGCAAGGGTATTGGCCATATAGGTCTGAGTGGACTGCAAGGGGTAAATGGCCAGATAGGGGTGAGTTGCCAGGCAAGAGTAGTGGCCATATAGGTGTGAGTGTACAGCAAGTGGTGAGTGGCTAGATAGGGGTGAGTTGCCAGGCAAGGGTAGTGGCCATATAGGTGTGAGTGGACAGCAAGTGGTGTGTGGCCAGATAGTGGTGAGTTGCCAGGAAAGGGTAGTGTCCATATAGGTGTGAGTGGACAGCAAGGGATGTGTGGCCAGATAGGGGAGTGTGGCCAGGCAAGTGTAGTGGCCATATAGATGTGAGTGTACATCACGGGGTGAGTGGCCAGATAGCGGTGAGTTTACAAGCAATGGTAGTGGCCATATACGTCTGAGTGGACAGAAAGCGGTATGTGGCCAGGCACGGGTAGTGGCCATATAGGTGTGAGTGTACAGCAAGGGGTGTTTGGCCATCAAGGGGTGAGTTGCCAGGCAAGGGTAGTAGCCATATAGGTTTGCGTGTACATCAAGTGGTGAGTGGCCAGATAGGGGTGAGTTGCCAGGCAAGTGTAGTGGCAAGTGTAGTGGCCATGTAGGTGTGAGTGGCCATCAAGCGTTGAGTGGCCAGATAGGGGTGAGTTGCCAGGCAAGGGTAGTGGCCATATAGTTGGACAGCAAGTGATGTGTGACCAGATAGCCGAGGGTGGCCAGTCAATAGTAATGGACATATAGGTGTGAGTGCCCATCAAGGGGTGAGTGGCCATCAAATGGTGAGTGGCCAGATAGCGGTGAGTTTACAGGCAAGGGTATTGACATATAGGTCTGAGTGGACAGCAAGGGTTAAGTGGCCAGGTAAGGGTAGTGGCCATATAGGTGTGAGTGGACAGCAAGGGGGGTGTGGCCAGATAAGGGTGATTTGCCAGGCAAGGGTAGTGGCCATATAGGTGTGAGTGACCAGAAAGCGTTGAGTTTCCAGGCAAGGGTAGTGGCCATATAGGTGTGATTGGCCATCAAGGGGTTAGTGGCCAGATAGCGGTGAGTTGCCAGGCAAGGGTAGTGGCCATATAGGTGTGAGTGGACAGCAAGTTGTGAGTGGCCAGATAGGGTTGAGTTGCCAGGCAAGGGTAATGTACATATAGGTGTGATTTTACAGCAAGTGGTGAGTGGCCAGATAGTGGAGTGTGGCCAGGCAAGTGTAGTGGCCATATATGTGTGAGTGACCAGAAAGCGGTTAGTTGCCAGGTAAGGGTAGTTGCCATATATGTGTGAATGTACAGCAAGGGGTGTGTGCCCAGATAGGGGTGCGTTGCCAGGCAAGGGTAGTGGCCATATAGGTCTGAGTGGCCATCAAGTGGTGAGTTGCCAGATAGCGGTGAGTTTACAGGCAAGGGTAGTGGCCATATAGGTCTGAGTGGCCAGAAAGCGGTGAGTTGCCAGGCAGGGGTAGTGGCCATATGTGTGTGTGTGGACAGCCAGGGGTGTGTGGCCAGATAGGGGTGCGTTGCCAGACAAGGATAGTGTCCATATAGGTGTGAGTGGCCATCAAGGTGTTAGTGGCCAGATAGCGGTGAGTTGCCAGGCAAGTGTAGTGGCCATATAGGTGTGAGTGACCAGAAAGCTTTGAGTTGCCAGGCAGAGGATATTGTCAATATAGGTGAGAGTGGCCATCAAGGGGTTAGTGGCCAGATAGCGGTGAGTTGCCAGGCAAGGGTAGTGGCCATATAGGTGTGAGTGATCAGCAAGTGGTGAGTGGCCAGAAAGCGGTGAGTTTCCAGACAAGTGTAGTGGCCATATAAGTGTGAGTGGCCATCAAACGGTGAGTGGCCAGATAGGGCTGAGTTGCCAGGCAAGGATAGTGGCCATATAATTGTGAGTGGACAGCAAGTGATATGTTGCCAGATAGGCGAGGGTGGCCAGGCAAGTGTAATGGTCATATAGGTGTGAGTGGCCATGAAGTGTTGAGTGACCATCAATGGGTGATTTGCTAGATAGCGGTGAGTTTACAGGCAAGGGTATTGGCCATATAGGTCTGAGTGGACAGCAAGGGGTAAGTGGCCAGGTAAGGGTAGTGGCCATATAGGTGTGAGAGGACAGCAAGGGGTGTGTGGCCAGATAGTGGTGAGTTGCCAGGCAAGGGTAGTGGCCATACAGGTGTGAGTGGACAGCAAGTGGTGAGTGGCCAGATAGGGGTGAGTTGCCAGGCAAGGGTAGTGGCCATATAGGTGTGAGTGTACAGCAAGGGGTGTTTGGCCATCAAGGGGTGAGTTGCCAGGCAAGGGTAGTAGCCATATAGGTTTGCGTGTACATCAAGTGGTGAGTGGCCAGATAGGGGTGAGTTGCCAGGCAAGTGTAGTGGCAAGTGTAGTGGCCATGTAGGTGTGAGTGGCCATCAAGCGTTGAGTGGCCAGATAGGGGTGAGTTGCCAGGCAAGGGTAGTGGCCATATAGTTGGACAGCAAGTGATGTGTGACCAGATAGCCGAGGGTGGCCAGTCAATAGTAATGGACATATAGGTGTGAGTGCCCATCAAGGGGTGAGTGGCCATCAAATGGTGAGTGGCCAGATAGCGGTGAGTTTACAGGCAAGGGTATTGACATATAGGTCTGAGTGGACAGCAAGGGTTAAGTGGCCAGGTAAGGGTAGTGGCCATATAGGTGTGAGTGGACAGCAAGGGGGGTGTGGCCAGATAAGGGTGATTTGCCAGGCAAGGGTAGTGGCCATATAGGTGTGAGTGACCAGAAAGCGTTGAGTTTCCAGGCAAGGGTAGTGGCCATATAGGTGTGATTGGCCATCAAGGGGTTAGTGGCCAGATAGCGGTGAGTTGCCAGGCAAGGGTAGTGGCCATATAGGTGTGAGTGGACAGCAAGTTGTGAGTGGCCAGATAGGGTTGAGTTGCCAGGCAAGGGTAATGTACATATAGGTGTGATTTTACAGCAAGTGGTGAGTGGCCAGATAGTGGAGTGTGGCCAGGCAAGTGTAGTGGCCATATATGTGTGAGTGACCAGAAAGCGGTTAGTTGCCAGGTAAGGGTAGTTGCCATATATGTGTGAATGTACAGCAAGGGGTGTGTGCCCAGATAGGGGTGCGTTGCCAGGCAAGGGTAGTGGCCATATAGGTCTGAGTGGCCATCAAGTGGTGAGTTGCCAGATAGCGGTGAGTTTACAGGCAAGGGTAGTGGCCATATAGGTCTGAGTGGCCAGAAAGCGGTGAGTTGCCAGGCAGGGGTAGTGGCCATATGTGTGTGTGTGGACAGCCAGGGGTGTGTGGCCAGATAGGGGTGCGTTGCCAGACAAGGATAGTGTCCATATAGGTGTGAGTGGCCATCAAGGTGTTAGTGGCCAGATAGCGGTGAGTTGCCAGGCAAGTGTAGTGGCCATATAGGTGTGAGTGACCAGAAAGCTTTGAGTTGCCAGGCAGAGGATATTGTCAATATAGGTGAGAGTGGCCATCAAGGGGTTAGTGGCCAGATAGCGGTGAGTTGCCAGGCAAGGGTAGTGGCCATATAGGTGTGAGTGATCAGCAAGTGGTGAGTGGCCAGAAAGCGGTGAGTTTCCAGACAAGTGTAGTGGCCATATAAGTGTGAGTGGCCATCAAACGGTGAGTGGCCAGATAGGGCTGAGTTGCCAGGCAAGGATAGTGGCCATATAATTGTGAGTGGACAGCAAGTGATATGTTGCCAGATAGGCGAGGGTGGCCAGGCAAGTGTAATGGTCATATAGGTGTGAGTGGCCATGAAGTGTTGAGTGACCATCAATGGGTGATTTGCTAGATAGCGGTGAGTTTACAGGCAAGGGTATTGGCCATATAGGTCTGAGTGGACAGCAAGGGGTAAGTGGCCAGGTAAGGGTAGTGGCCATATAGGTGTGAGAGGACAGCAAGGGGTGTGTGGCCAGATAGTGGTGAGTTGCCAGGCAAGGGTAGTGGCCATACAGGTGTGAGTGGACAGCAAGTGGTGAGTGGCCAGATAGGGGTGAGTTGCCAGGCAAGGGTAGTGGCCATATAGGTGTGAGTGTACAGCAAGTGGTGAGTGGCCAGGTAGGGGTGAGTTGACAGGAATGGGTATTGGCCATATAGGTTTGAGTGGACAGCAAGGGATGTGTGTCCAGATAGTGAAGGGTGGCCAGGCAAGTGTAGTGGCCATATAGGTCTGAGTGGACAGGAAGGGGCAAGTGGCCAGGTAAGGGTAGTGACCATATAGTTGTGAGTGGACAGCAAGGGGTGTGTGGCAAGATAGGGGTGATTTGCCAGGCTAGGGTAGTGGCCATATAGGTGTGAGTGACCATCAAGGGGTTAGTGGCCAGATGGCGGTGAGTTGCCAGGCAAGGGTAGTAGCCATATTGGTGTGAGTGGACAGCAAGTGGTGAGTGGCCAGATAGGGGTGAGTTGCCAGGCAAGGGTAGTGGCCATATAGGTGTGAGTGTACAGCAAGTGGTGAGTGGCCAGATAGGGGTGAGTTGCCAGGCAAGCGTAGTGGCCATATAGGTGTGATTGGACAGCAAGTGGTGTGTGGCCTGATAGGGGTGAGTTGCCAGGCAAGGGTAGTGGCCATATAGGTGTGAGTGTTCAGCAAGTGGTGTGTGGCCAGATAGGGATGATTTGCCAGGCAAGGGTAGTGGCCATATAGGTCTGAGTGGACAGCAAGGGGCAAGTAGCCAGGTAAGGGTAGTGACCATATAGGTGTGAGTGGACAGCAAGGGGTGTGTGGCCAGATAGGGGTGATTTGCCAGGCAAGGGTAGTGGCCATATAGGTGTGAGTGAACAGAAAGCGTTGAGTTGCCAGGCAAGGGTAGTGGCCATATTGGTGTGAGTGGCCATCAAGTGGTTAGTGGCCAGATAGCGGTGAGTTGCCAGGCAAGGGTAGTGGCCATATTGGTGTGAGTGGAGAGCAAGTGGTGATTGGCCAGATAGGCGTGAGTTGCCAGGCAAGGGTAATGGCCATATAGGTGTGAGTGGACTGCAAGTGGTGAGTGGCCAGATAGGGGTGAGTTGCCAGGCAAGGGTAGTGGCCATATAGGTGTGAGTGTACAGCAAGTTGTGAGTGGCCAGATAAGGGTGAGTTGCCAGGCAAGCGTAGTGGCCATATAGGTGTGAGTGGCCAGCAAGTGGTGTGTGGCCAGATAGGGGTGAGTTGCTAGGAAAGGGTAGTGGCCATATAAGTGTGAGTGGACAGCAAGGGATGTGTGGCCAGATAGTGGAGGGTGGCCAGGCAAGTGTAGTGCCCATATAGGTGTGAGTGACCAGAAAGCGGTGAGTTGCCAGGTAAGGGTAGTGGCCATATATGTGTGAATCGACAGCAAGGGGTGTGTGGCCAGATAGGGGTGCGTTGCCAGGCAAGGGTAGTGGCCATATAGGTCTGAGTGGCCATCAAGGGGTGAGTGGCCAGTTAGCGGTGAGTTGCCAGGCAAGGGTAGTGGCCATATAGGTGTGAGTGGACAGCAAGGGATGTGTGGCCAGATATGCGAGGGTGGCCAGGCAAGGGTAGTGGCCATATAGGTGTGAGTGGACATCAAGGGGTGAGTGGCCATCAAGGGGTGAGTGGCCATCAATGGATGAGTGGCCAGATAGCGGTGAGTTTACAGGCAAGGGTATTGGCCATATAGGTCTGAGTGGACAGCAAGGGGTAAGTGGCCAAATAAGGTTAGTGGCCATATAGCTGTGAGTGGACAGCAAGGGGTGTTGCCAGATAGGTGTGAGTTGTCAGGCAAGGGTATTGGCCATATTGGTGTGAGTGGACAGCAAGTGGTGAGTGGCCAGATAGGGAGAGTTGCCAGGCAAGGGTAGTGGCCATATAGGTGTGAGTGTACAGCAAATGGTGAGTGGCTAGATAGGGGTGAGTTGCCAGGCAAGGGTTGTGGCCATATAGGAGTGAGTGTACAGAAAGTGATGTGTGGCCAGATAGGGGAGGGTGGCCAGGCAAGTGTAGTGGCCATATAGGTGTGAGTGGCCATCAAGGGGTGAGTGGCCATCAATGGGTGAGTGGCTAGATAGCGGTGAGTTTACAGGCAAGGGTATTGGCCATATAGGTCTGAGTGGACAGCAAGTGGTGAGTGGCTAGATAGGGGTGAGTTGCCAGGCAAGGGTAGTGGCCATATAGGTGTGAGTGGACAGCAAGTGTTGTGTGGCCAGATAGGGGTGAGTTGCCAGGAAAGGGTAGTGTCCATATAGGTGTGAGTGGACAGCAAGGGATGTGTGGCCAGATAGGGGAGCGTGGCCAGGCAAGTGTAGTGGCCATATAGGTGTGAGTTGCTAGGAAAGGGTAGTGGCCATATAGGTGTGAGTGGACAGCAAGTGTTGTGTGGCCAGATAGGGGTGAGTTGCCAGGAAAGGGTAGTGTCCATATAAGTGTGAGTGGACAGCAAGGGATGTGTGGCCAGATAGTGGAGGGTGGCCAGGCAAGTGTAGTGCCCATATAGGTGTGAGTGACCAGAAAGCGGTGAGTTGCCAGGTAAGGGTAGTGGCCATATATGTGTGAATGGACAGCAAGGGGTGTGTGGCCAGATAGGGGTGAGTTGCCAGGAAATGATAGTGTCCATATAGGTGTGAGTGGACAGCAAGGGATGTGTGGCCAGATAGGGGAGCGTGGTCAGGCAAGTGTATGGCCATATAGGTGTGAGTGGCCATCAAGGGGTGAGTGGCCATCAATGGGTGAGTGGCCAGATAGCGGTGAGTTTACAGGCAAGGGTAGTGGCCATATACGTCTGAGTGGACAGCAAGCGGTATGTGGCCAGGCAAGGGTAGTGGCCATATAGATGTGAGTGGACAGCAAGTGGTGTTTGGCCATCAAGGGTGAGTTGCCAGGAGAGAGTAGTGGCCATATAGTTGTGAGTGGACAGAAAGTGATGTGTGGCCAGATAGGTTAGGTTGGACAGGCAAGGGTATTGGTCATATATGTGTGAGTGGCCATCAAGGGGTGAGTGGCCATCAATGGGTGAGTGGCCAGTTAGCGGTGAGTTTACAGTTAAGGGTATTGACCATATAGGTCTGAGTGGACAGCAAGGGGTAAGTGGCCAGGTAAGGGTAGTGGCCACATAGGTGTGAGTGGACAGCAAGGGGTGTTGCCAGATAGGGGTGAGTTGGCAGGCAAGGGTAGTGGCCATATAGGTGTGAGGGGACAGCAAGTGGTGAGTGGCCAGATAGGGTGAATTGCCAGGCAAGTGTAGAGGCCACATAGGTGTGAGTGTACAGCATGTGGTGAGTGGCTAGATAGGGGTGAGTTGCCAGGCAAGGGTAATGGCCATATAGGTGTGAGTGGACAGCAATTGGTGTGTGGCCAGATAGGGGTGAGTTGCCAGGAAAGGGTAGTGTCCATATAGGTGTGAGTTGACAGCAAGGCTGTGTGGCCAGATAGGGGAGGGTGGACAGGCAAGTGTAGTGGCCATATAGGTGTGAGTGGCCATCAAGGGCTGAGTTGCCAGATAGCGGTGAGTTTACAAGCAAGGGTAGTGGCCATATACGTCTGAGTGGAAAGCAAGCGGTATGTGGCCTGTCAAGACTAGTGGCCATATAGGTGTGAGTGGACAGCAAGGGGTGTTTGGCCATCAAGTGGTGAGTTGCCAGGCAAGGGTAGTAGCCATATAGGTTTGAGTGGACATCAAGTGGTGAGTGGCCAGATAGGGGTGAGTTGACAGGCAAGGTTAGTGGCCATATAGTTCTGAGTAGACAGCAAGTGATGTGTGGCCAGATAGGGGAGAGTGGCCAGGCAAGTGTAATGGTCATATAGGTGTGAGTGGACATCAAGGGGTGAGTGGCCATCAATGGGTGAGTGGCCAGATAGCGGTGAGTTTACAGGCAAGGGTATTGGCCATATATGTCTGAGTGGACAGCAGGGGGTAAGTGGCAAGGTAAGGGTAGTGGCCTTATGGGTGTGAGTGGACAGCAAGTGGTGAGTGGCCAGATAGGGGTGAGTTGCCAGGCAAGGGTAGTGGCCACATAGGTGTGAGTGTACAACAAGTGGTGATTGGCCGGATAGGGGTGAGTTGCCAGGCAAGGTTAGTGGCCATATAGGAGTGAGTGGACAGCAAGTGGTGTGTGGCCAGATCGGGGTGAGTTGCCAGGAATGGTTAGTGGCCATATAGGTGTGAGTGGACAGCAAGGGAAGTGTGGCCAGATAGCGGTGAGTTTACAAGCATGGGTAGTGGCCATATACGTCTGAGTGGACAGCAAGCGGTAAGTGGCCAGGCAAGGGTAGTGGCCATATATATGTGATTGGACAGCAAGGGGTGATTGGCCAGATAGGGTGCGTATGCCAGGCAAGGGTAGTGGCCATATAGGCGTGAGTGGACAGCAAGGGGTGTGTGGCCATCAAGGGGCGAGTTGCCAGGCAAGGGTAGTAGACATATAGGTTTGAGAGGACAGCAAGTGTTGTGTGGACAGATAGGTGTGCGTATGCCAGACAAGGGTAGTGGCCATATAGGTGTGAGTGGACATCAAGGGGTGTTTGGCCAAATAGGGCTGAGTTGCCAGGCAAGGTTAGTAGCCATATAGGTTTGAGTGGACAGCAAGGTGTTTGTGGCCAGATAGGGGTGCGTTGCCAGGCAATGGTAGTGGCCATATAAATGTGAGTGACCAGAAATCGGTGAGTTGCCAGGCAAGGGTAGTGGCCATATATGTGTGAGTGGTCATCAAGGGGTTAGTGGCCAGATAGCGGTGAGTAGCCAGGCAAGTGTCAGTGGCCAGATAGGTGTGAGAGGACAGCAAGTGGTGAGTGGCCAGAAAGCGGTGAGTTGCCAGGCAACGGTAGTGGCCATATAGGTGTGAGTGGCCATCAAGCAGTGAGTGGCCAGATAGGGGTGAGTTGCCAGGCAAGGGTAGTGGCCATATAGTTGTGAGTGGACAGCAAGGGATGTGTGGCCTGATAGGCGAGGGTGGCTAGGCAAGGGTAGTGGCCATATAGGTGTGAGTGTCCATCAAGGGGTGAGTGGCCATCAATGGGTGAGTGGCCAGATAGCGGTGAGTATACAGGCACGGGTATTGGCCATATAGGTCTGAGTGGACGGCAAGGAGTAAGTGGCCAGTTAAGGATAGTGGCCATATAGGTGTGAGTGGACAGCAAGGAGTGTTGCCAGATAGGGGTGAGTTGCCAGGCAAGGGTAGTGGGCATATAGGTGTGAGTGGACAGCAAGTGGTGAGTGGCCAGATAGGGTGAGTTGCCAGGCCAGGGTAGTGGCCATATAGGTGTGAGTGTACAGCAAGTTGTGAGTGCCTTGATAGGGGTTAGTTGGCAGGCAAGTGTAGTGGCCATATAGGTGTCAGTGGACAGCAAGTGGTGTGTGGCCAGATAGGGGTGAGTTGCCAGGAATGGGTAGTGTCCATATAGGTGTGAGTGTACAGCAAGTGATGTGTGGCCAGAAAGGGGACGGTGGCCAGGCAAGTTTAGTGGCCATACAGGTGTGAGTGTCCATCAAGGGGTGAGTGGCCAGATAGCGGTGAGTTTACAAGCAAGGGTAGTGGCCATATACGTCTGAGTGGACAGCAAGCGGTATGTGGCCAGGCAAGCGTATTGGTTATATAGGTGTGAGTGGACAGCAAGTGGTGAGTGGCCAGAATGCGGTGAGTTGCCAAGCAAATGTAGTGGCCATATAGGTGTGAGTGGCCATCAATCGGTGAGTGGCCAGATAGGGGTGAATTGCCAGGCAAGGGGAGTAGCCATATAGGTTTGAGTGGACAGCAAGTGGTGTGTGGACAGATAGGTGTGCGTATGCCAGGCAAGGGCTGTGGCCATATATTTGTGAGTGGCCAGATAGGGGTGAGTTGGTAGGCAAGGGTAGTGGACATATAGGTGTGAGTGGACATCAAGGGGTGTGTGGCCAAATAGGGCTGAGTTGCCAGGCAAGGTTAGTAGCCAAATATGTTTGAGTGGACAGCAAGTTGTGTGTGGCCAGATAGGGGTGCGTTGCCAGGCCAGGGTAGTGGCCGTATAGGTGTGAGTGACCAGAAATCGGTGAGTTGCCAGGCAAGGGTAGTGACCATATAGGTGTGAGTGGCCATCAAGGGGTGAGTGGCCATCAATGGGTGAGTGGCCAGATAGCGGTGAGTTTACAGGCAAGGGTATTGGCCATATAGGTCTGAGTGGACAGCAAGGGGTAAGTGGCCAGGTAAGGGTTGTGGCCATATAGGTGTGTGTGGACAGCAAGGGGTGTTGACAGATCGGGGTGAGTTGCCATGCAAGGGTAGTGGCCATATAGGTTTGAGTGGACATCAAGTGGTGTGTGGCCAGATAGGGGTGAGTTGCCAGGCAAGGGTAGAGGCCATATAGGTGTGAGTGTACAGCAAGTGGTGAGTGGCTAGATAGGGGTGAGGTGCCAGGAAAGGGTAGTGGCCTTATAGGTGTGAGTGGACTGCAAGTGGTGTGTGGCCATATAGGTGTGAGTGGCCAGAAAGCTTTGAGTTGCCAGGCAAGCGTAGTGGCCATATAGGTGTGAGTGGCCATCAAGGGGTTAGTGGCCAGATATCGGTGAGTTGCCAGGCAAGGGTAGTGGCCATATAGGTGTGAGTGGACAGCAAGTGGTGAGTGGCCAGAAAGCAGTGAGTTGCCAAACAAGTGTAGTGGCCATATAGGTGTGAGTGGCCATCAATAGGTGAGTGGCCATCAATAGGTGAGTGGCCGGATAGGGGTGAGTTGCCAGGCAAGGGTAGTAGCCATATAGGTTTTAGTGGACAGCAAGTGGTATGTGAACAGATAGGTGTGCATATGCCAGGCAAGGGTTGTGGCCATATAGGTGTGAGTGGCCAGATAGGGGTGAGTTGCTAGGCAAGGGTAGTGTCCATATAGGTGTGGGTGGACATCAAGTTGTGGGTGGCCAAATAGGGGTGAGTGTCCAGGCAAGGTCAGTAGCCATATAGGTTTGAGTGGACAACAAGTTATGAGTGGCCAGATAGGGGTGAGTTGCCAGGCAAGTATAGTGAGTGTCCAGATAGCGGTGAGTTTACAGGCAAGGGTATTGGCCATATATGACTGAGTGGACAGCAAGGGGTAAGTGGCAAGGTAAGGGACGTGGCCATATCGGTGTGAGTGGACAGCAAGGGGTTAGTGGCCAGATTGCGGTGAGTTGCCAGGCAAGGGTAGTGGCCATATAGGTGTGAGTGGACAGCAAGTGGTGAGTGGCCAGAAAGCGGTGAGTTGCCAAGCAAGTGTAGTGGCCATATAGGTGTGAGTGGCCATCAATCGGTTAGTGGCCAGATAGGGGTGAATTGCCAGGCAAGGGGAGTAGCCATATAGGTTTGAGTGGACAGCAAGGGGTGAGTGGCCAGATAGCGGTGAGTTTACAGACAAGGGTAGTGGCCATATAGGTCTGAGTAGACAGCAAGGGTAAGTGGCCAGGGTAGAGTAGTGGCCATATAGGTGTGAGGGGACAGGAAGGGGTGACTGTCAAGATAGCGGTGAGTTGCCAGGCAAGGGTAGTGGCCATATAGGTGTGAGTGGCCATCAAGTGGTTAGTGGCCAGATAGCGGTGAATTGCCAGGCAAGGGTAGTGGCCATATAGGTGTGAGTGGCCATCAAGGGGTTAGTGGCCCGATAGCGGTGAGTTGCCAGGCAAGGATATTGTCCATATAGGTGTGAGTGGCCATCAAGGGGTTAGTGGCCAGATAGCGGTGAGTTGCCAGGCAAGGGTAGTGGCCATATAGTTGTGAGTAGAAGGCAAGGGATGTGTGGCCAGATAGGCGAGGGTGGCCAGGCAAGGGTAGTGGCCATATAGGTGTGAGTGGACAGCAAGTGGTGAGTGGCCAGAAAGCGGTGAGTTGCCAAGCAAGTGTAGTGGCCATATATGTGTGAGTGGCCATCAATCGGTGAGTGGCCGGATAGGGGTGAGTGGACAGCAAGTGGTATGTGGACAGATAGGTGCGCGTATGCCAGGCAATGGTTGTGTCCATATAGGTGTGAGTGGCCAGATAGGGGTGAGTTACTAGGCAAGGGTAGTGGCCATATAGGTGTGGGTGGACATCAAGTTGTGTGTGGCCAAATAGGGGTGAGTGTCCAAGCAAGGTTAGTAGCCATATAGGTTTGAGTGGACAGCAAGGTGTGTGTGGCCAGATAGGGGTGCGTTGCCAGACAAGGGTAGTGGCCATATAGGTGTGAGTGACCAGAAATCGGTGAGTTGCCAGGCAAGGGTCGTGGCTATATAGGTGTGAGTGGCCATCAAGGGGTTAGTGGCGAATAGCGGTCACTTGCCAGGCAAGTGTCAGTGGCCATATAGGTGTGAGTGGACAGCAAGTGGTGAGTGGCCAGAAAGCTTTGAGTTGCCAGGCAAGGGTAGTGGCCATATAGGTGTGAGTGGACATCAAGTGGTGAGTGGCCAGAAAGCGTTGAGTTGCCAGGCAAGGGTAGTGGCCATATAGGTATGAGTGGCCATCAAGTGTTGTGTGTGCAGATAGGGGTGAGTTTCCAGTTAAGGGAAGTGGCCATATAGTTGTGAGTGGACTGCAAGGGATGTGTGGCCAGATAGGCGAGGGTGGCCAGGCAAGGGTAGTGGCCATATAGGTGTAAGTGGCCATCAAGTGGTGAGTGGCCATCAAATGGTGAGTGTCCAGATAGCGGTGAGTTTACAGGCAAGGGTATTGGCCACATAGCTCTGAGTGGACAGCAAGGGTTAAGTGGCCAGGTAAGGGTAGTGGCCATATAGGTGTGAGTGGACAGCAAGGGGTGTGTGGCCAGATAAGGGTGATTGGCCAGGCAAGTGTAGTGTCCATATAGGTGTGAGTGGAGAGCAAGTGGTGAGTTGCCAGGCATGGGTAGTGGCCATATAGGTGTGAGTGTACAGCAAGTGGTGAGTGGCCAGATAGGGGTGAGTTTCCAGGCAAGGGTAGTAGCCATATAAGTGTGAGTGGCCATCAAGGGGTTAGTGGCCAGATAGCGTGAGTTGCCAGGCAAGGGTAGTGGCCATATAGGTGTGAGTGGCCATCAATCGGTGAGTGGCCAGATAGGGGTGAGTTGCCAGGCAAGGGTAGTAGCCATATAGGTTTGAGTGGACAGCAAGTGGTGTGTGGACAGATAGGTGTGCGTATGTCAGGCAAGGGTTGTGGCCATATAGTTGTGAGTGGCCAGATAGGGGTGAGTTGCGAGGCAAGGGTAGTGGCCATATAGGTGTGAGTGGACATCAAGTGGTGTGTGGCCAAATAGGGCTGAGTTGCCAGGAAAGGTTAATAGCCATATAGGTTTGAGTGGACAGCAAGGTGTGTCTGGCCAGATAGGGGTGCTTTGCCAGGCAAGGGTCAGTGGCCATATAGGTGTGAGTGGACAGCAAGTGGTGAGTGGCCAGAAAGCGTTGAGTTGCCAGGCAAGGGTAGTGGCCATATAGGTGTGAGTGGCCATCAAGCGGTGAGTGGCCAGATAGGGGTGAGTTGCCAGGCAAGTGTAGTGGCCATATAGTTGTGAGTGGACAGCAAGCTATGTGTGGCCAGATAGGTGAGGGTGGCCAGGCAAGCGTAGTGGTCATGTAGGTGTGAGTGGCCATCAAGTGGTGAGTGGCCATCAATGGGTGAGTGGCCAGATAGCGGTGAGTTTACAGGAAAGGTTATTGGCCATATAGGTCTGAGTGGACAGCAAGGGGTAAGTGGCCAGTTAAGGGAAGTGGCCATATAGTTGTGAGTGGACAGCAAGGGGTGTTGCCAGATAGGGGTGAGTTGCCAGGCAAGGGTAGTGGCCATATAGGTGTGAGTGGACAGCAAGTGGTGTGTGGCCATATAGGTGTGAGTGGCCATCAAGGGGTGAGTGGCCAGATAGGGGTGAGTTTCCAGGCAAAAGTAGTGGCCATATAGTTGTGAGTGGACAGCAAGGGATGTGTGGCCAGATAGGCGAGGGTGGCCAGGCAAGGGTAGTGGCCATATAGGTGTGAGTGGCCATCAAGGGGTGAGTGGCCATCAAATGGTGAGTGGCCAGATAGCGGTGAGTTTACAGGCAAGGGTATTGGCCATATAGGTCTAAGTGGACAGCAAGTGTTAAGTGGCCAGGTAAGGGTAGTGGCCATATAGGTGTGAGTGGACAGCAAGGCGTTAGTGGCCAGATAGCGGTGAATTGCCAGCCAAGGGTAGTGGCCATATAGGTGTGAGTGGCCAGAAAGCGGTGAGTTGCCAGGCTAGGGTAGTGGCCATATATGTATGTGTGGACAGCAAGGGGTGTGTGGCCAGATAGGGGTGCTTTGCCAGACAAGGATAGTGTCCATATAGGTGTGAGTGGCCATCAAAGGGTTAGTGGCCAGTTAGCGGTTAGTTGCCAGGCAGGGATATTGTCCATATAGGTGTGAGTGGCCATCAAGGGGTTAGTGGCCAGATAGCGGTGAGGTGCCAGGCAAGGTTAGTGGCCATATATGTGTGAGTGTACAGCAAGTGGTGTGTGGCCAGATAGGGTGAGTTGCCAGGCAAGGGTAGTGGCCATATAGGTGTGTTTGTACAGCAAGTGGTGAGTGGCTAGATAGGGGTGAGTTGCCAGGCAAGGGTAGTGGCCGTATAGGTGTGAGTGGACAGCATGTGGTGTGTGGCCATATAGGTGGGAGTGGCCATCAAGGGGTGAGTGGCCATATAGCGGTGAGTTTACAAGCAATGGTAGTGGCCATATACGTCTGAGTGGACAGCAAGCGGTATGTGGCCAGGCAAGGGTAGTGGCCATATAGGTGTGAGTTGACAGCAAAGGGTGTTTGGCCACCAAGGGGTGAGTTGCCAGGCAAGGGTAGTAGCCATATAGGTTTGAGTGGACATCAAGTGGTGTGTGGCCAGATAGGGGTGAGTTTCGAGGCAAGGGTAGTGGCCATATAGTTGTGAGTGGACAGCAAGCGATGTGTGGCCAGATAGGCGAGGGTGGCCAGGCAAGGGTAGTGGCCATATAGGTGTGAGTGCCCATCAAGGGGTGAGTGGCCATCAAATGGCGAGTGGCCAGATAGCGGTGAGTTTACAGGTAAGAGTATTGGCCATATAGGTCTGAGTGGACAGCAAGGGTTAAGTGGCCAGGTAAGGGTAGTGGCCATATAGGTGTGAGTGGACAGCAACGGGTGTGTGGCCAGATAGGGGTGATTGTCCAGATAAGGGTAGTGGACATAAAGGTGTGAGTGGAAAGCAAGTGGTGAGTTGCCAGGCATGGGTAGTGCCCATATAGGTGTGAGTGTACAGCAAGTGGTAAGTGGCCAGATAGGGGTGAGTTTCCAGGCAAGGGTAGTAGCCATATAGGTGGGAGTGGCCATCAAGCGGTTAGTGGCCAGATAGCGGTGAGTTGCCAGGCAAGGGTAGTGGCCATATAGGTGTGAGTGGACAGCAAGTGGTGAGTGGCCAGAAAGCGGTGAGTTGCCAAGCAAGTGTAGTGGCCATATAGGTGTGAGTGGCCATCAATCGGTGAATGGCCAGATAGGGGTGAGTTGCCAGGCAAGGGTAGTAGCCATATAGGTTTGAGTGGACAGCAAGTGGTGTGTGGACAGATAGGTGTGCGTATGCCAGGCAAGGGTTGTGGCCATATAGTTGTGAGTGGCCAGATAGGGGTGAGTTGCTAGGCAAGGGTAGTGGCTATATAGGTGTGAGTGGACATCAAGTGGTGTGTGGCCAAATAGGGCTGAGTTGCCAGGCAAGGTTAATAGCCATATAGGTTTGAGTGGACAGCAAGGTGTGTGTGGCCAAATAGGGGTGCGTTGCCAGGCAAGGGTAGTGGCCATATAGGTGTGAGTGACCAGAAATCGGTGAGTTGCCAGGCAAGGGTAGTGGCCATATATGTGTGAGTGGCCATCAAGGGTTAGTGGCCAGATAGCGGTGAGTTGCCAGGCAAGGGTCACTGGCCATATAGGTGTGAGTGGTCAGCAAGTGGTGAGTGGCCAGAAAGCGTTGAGTTGCCAGGCAAGGGTAGTGGCCATATAGGTGTGAGTGGCCATCAAGCGGTGTGTGGCCAGATAGAGGTGAGTTGCCAGGCAAGTGTAGTGGCCATATAATTGTGAGTGGACAGCAAGCTATGAGTGGCCAGATAGGCGAGGGTGGTCAGGAAAGCGTAGTGGCCATATAGGTGTGAGTGGCTATCAAGTGGTGAGTGGCGATCACTGGGTGAGTGGCCAGATAGCGGTGAGTTTACAGGCAAGTTATTGGCCATATAGGTCTGAGTGGACAGCAAGGGGTAAGTGGCCAGTTAAGGGAAGTGGCCATATAGGTGTGAGTGGACAGCAAGGGGTGTTGCCAGATAGGCCTGAGTTGCCATGCAAGGGTAGTGGCCATATAGGTGTGAGTGGCCATCAAGGGGTGAGTGGCCATCAAATGGTGAGTGGCCAGATAGCGGTGAGTTTACAGGCAAGGGTATTGGCCATATAGGTCTGAGTGGACAGCAAGGGTTAAGTGGCCAGGTAAGGGTAGTGGCCATATAGGTGTGAGTGGACAGCAAGTGGTTAGTGGCCAGATAGCGGTGAATTGCCAGGCAAGGGTAGTGGTCATATATGTGTGTGTGGACAGCAAGGGGTGTGTGGCCAGATAGGGGTGCGTTGCCCCACAAGGATAGTGTCCATATAGGTGTGAGTGGCCATCAAGGGGTTAGTGGCCAGATAGCGGTGAGTTGCCAGGCAAGGTTAGTGGCCATATAGGTGAGTGACCAGAAAGCTTTGAGTTGCCAGGCAAGGGTAGTGGCCATATAGGTGTGAGTGGCCATCAAGGGGTTAGTGGCCAGATATCGGTGAATTGCCAGGCAAGGGTAGTGGCCATATAGGTGTGAGTGTACAGCAAGTGGTGAGTGGCCAGATAGGGTGTGTTGCCAGGCAAGGGTAGTGGCCATATATGTGTGTGTGTACAGCAAGTGTTGAGTGGCTAGATAGGGGTGAGTTGCCAGGCAAGGGTAGTGGCCATATAGGTGTGAGTGGACAGCAAGTGGTGTGTGGCCATATAGGTGGGAGTGGCCATCAAGTGGTGAGTGGCCAGATAGCTGTGAGTTTACAGGCAAGGTTATTGGCCATATAGGTCTGAGTGGACAGCAAGGGTTAAGTGGCCAGTTAAGGGTAGTGGCCATATAGGTGTGAGTGGACAGCAAGGGGTGTGTGGCCAGATAGGGGTGAGTTGCCAGGCAAGGGTAGTGGCCATATAGGTGTGAGTGTACAGCAAGTGGTGAGTTGCCAGATAGGGATGAGTTGCCAACCAAGGGTAGTGGCCATATAGGTGTGAGTGGACAGCAAGTGGTGAGTGGCCAAATAGGGATGAGTTGCCAACCAAGGGTAGTGGCCATATAGGTGTGAGTGTACAGCAAGTGGTGAGTGGCCAGATAGGGGTGAGTTTCCAGGCAAGGGTAGTGGCCATATAGGTCTGAGTGGACAGCATGGGATGTGTGGCCAGATAGGGGAGGGTGGCCATCAAGTGTAGTGGCCATATAGGTGTGAGTGGCCATCAAGGAGTGAGTGGCCAGATAGCGGTGAGTTTACATGCAAGGGTAATGGCCATATACGTCTGAGTGGACAGCAAGCGGTAAGTGGCCAGGTTAGGGTAGTGGCCATATAGATGTGAGTGGACAGCAAGGGGTGTTTGGCCAGATAGGGGTGCGTATGCCAGGCAAGGGTAGTGGCCATATAGGCGTGAGTGGACAGCAAGGTGTGTGTGGCCGTCATGGGGTGAGTTGCCAGACAAGGGTAGTAGCCATATAGGTTTGAGTGGACAGCAAGTGGTGTGTGGCCAGATAGGTGTGCGTATGCCAGGCAAGGGTAATGGCCATATCGGTGTGAGTGGCCAGATAGGGGTGAGTTGCTAGGCAAGGGTAGTAGCCATATAGGTTTGAGTTGACAGCTAGGGGTGTGTGGCCAGAAAGGGTTGCGTTGCCAGGCAAGGCTAGTGGCCATATAGGTGTGAGTTGACAGCAAGTGGTGTGTGGCCAGGTAGGGGTCAGTTGCCAGGCAAGGGTAGTGGCCATATAGGTGTCAGTGGACAGCAAGGGGTGTTTGGCCAAATAGGGGTGTGTTGACAGGCAAGGGTAGTGGCCATTAGGTGTGAGTTGGCAGCAGGTGGTGAGTGGCCATCAAGGGGTGAGTTGCCAGGCAAGGGTAGTGGCCATATAGGTGTGTGTGGAAGCAAGGGGTAAGTGGCCAGATATGGGTCCTTGGCCAACCAGGAATGAGTGGCCAGGCAGGGTTGAGTGGCCAGGCAGTGGTGAGTGGCCATGCAGATTTGAGTGGCCAGGCAGAGGTGATTCGCTATCCAGGTGTGAGTTGCCATCAAGGGGTGAATGGCCAGGCAGGGGTGAGTGGCCATGAAGGGGTGAGTGGCCATACTGGGGTGAGTGGCCATCCATGGGTGAGTGGCCAGGCAGGGGTGAGTGGCCATGAAGGGGTGAGTGGCTAAGCCGGAGTGAGTGGCCATCCAGGGGTGAGTGGCCAGGCTTGGGTGAGTGACCATCCAGGTGTCAGTGGCCAGGCAGGGGTAAGTGGCCAGGCAGTGGTACGTAGCCAAACAGGGGTGAGTGGCCAGGCAGGGGTGACTGACCAACCAGGAGTGAGTTGCCAGTCAGGGTGAGTGAACTGGCAGGGGTGAGTGTCCATATAGGGGTGAGTGGCCAAGCAGGGGTGAGTGACCAACCAATAGTGGGTTGCCAGTCAGGGTGAGTTGCTTGGCAGGGGTGAGTGGCCAACCAGGGGTGAGTCGCCTGTCCGTGTGAGTGACCTGGCAGGGGTGAGTGTCTATATATGGGTGAGTGGCCAAGCAGTGGTGAGTAACCAGGCAGGTGAGTGCCCATCCATGTGTGGGTGGCCAGGCAGGGGTGAGTGGCCATATAGTGATGCGTGGCTAACCAGGGGTGAGTGGCCACTGAGGGTGAGTGACCTGTCAGGGGTGAGTGGCCATATAGTGGTTAGTGGCCAGGCAGGTGTGACTGGCCATCTAGGGGTGTGTGGCCAGAGAGCGGTGAGTGGCCAGGCATGCGTGAGTGGCCATATAGGTGTGAGTGGCCAACCAGGTGTGAGTGGCCAGTCAAGGTTAGTGGCCTGGCAGGGGTGAGTGTCAATATAGTGGTGAGTGGCCAGGCAGGGTTGCGTGGCCAGGCAGAGTGAATGGCCATAAAGGGGTGAGTGGCCATCCAGGTGTGAATGATCATCCAGGGGTGAGTGGCCCGACTGGGGTGAGTGTCCATCCACGTGTGAGTGGCCAGGCAGTGGCGAGTGGCCATCCAGCGCTGTGTGGCAAGGCAGGGGTGAATGGCCGTGCAGGGGTGAGTGGCCATCCAGGGATGAGTTTCCAGGCAGGGGTGAGTGTCCAACCAGAGGTGAGTAGCCATCCAGTTTGTGTGGCTAGCCAGGGGTGAGTGGCCAGGCAGGTGTGAGTGGCCATCCTTCGGTGAATGTCTAGGCAGAGGTCAGTGGCCAAATATGGTGAGTGACCAGTCAGGGGTGAGTTGCCAGGAAGGATGAGTTACCAACCAGAGGTGAGTGGCCATCCAGGGTTGAGTGGCCATCCAGGGGTGAGTGGCTAGGCAGGTGTGAGTGGACATCCTGGGCTTAGTGGCCAGGCCGGGGTGAGTGGCCATCCAGGTGTGAATGGCCAGGCAGGGGTGAGTGGCCATATAGGGGTGAGTGGCCAACCAGGGGTAAGTGGCCAGTCAGGGTGAGTGACCTGGTAGGGGTGAGTGTCCATATAGCGTTAAGTGGCCAGGATGGGTGAGTGGCCAGACAGTGGTGAATGGCCATACATGTGTTTATGGCCAACCAGGTGTGAATGCCCATCCAGGGGTGAGTGGCCATACTGGGGTGAATGGCCAGCCAGGTGTGAGTTGCCAGGCAGTGGCGAGTAGCCATCCAGTTGTGAGTGGCCAGGGAAGGATGAGTGGACATCCAGGGGCGAGCGGCCAGGCAGGGTTGAGTGGCCATATAGGGGTGAGTGGCCAGTCATGGGTGAGTGGCTAGGCAGGGTGAATGGCCCTTGAGCTGTGAGTGGCCAATCAAGGTTTTAGTGGACATCCAGTGGTGTATGTCCAGGCAGGGTTGTGTGGCCAACCAGGTGTGAGTGGCCATCCAGTGGTGCGTGGCCAAACAGGGGTGAGTGGCCAGGCAGGGGTGACTGACCAACCAGGAGTGAGTTGCCAGTCAGGGTGAGTGAACTGGCAGGGGTGAGTGTCCATATAGGGGTGAGTGGCCAAGCAGGTGTGAGTGACCAGGCAGGGGTGAGTGGCCAAGCAGGGTTGAGTGCGAATACAAGAAGTTATGTCTTCCATACCACATGAGTTCCTGGTGAAATCCGATGACGCGATTTATGGGCAGCTAGCCATTTCTTATAAGAATTATAGTTAATAAATAAATTTTTGTTGCTTCAGGTCGCTTCTTCATCAGCATTCATGTAAAAAGACTCATAGTACATAATAGTCTAGTACTTATTTCTTTATTTTTACCATTTTTCTGTTTCTTAAAACTCTTTCAGTGTCGCATATTCCGTCCTCTGATGATACACCCCCCACAACAATTTTGTAATCAGATAAAAACTAATCTTTAAGATGAGGTGTTTGGTATTTTACTTTCTTTTTCTTTCTGGTATAGTGAGATCTCTTCTAAATATTCCAACTTTATGGCGCGCCATGATCTTCTCTTTGTTCTTTCATGTTCTCTAGTTATAAGGAGACTGTCTTCTTTGGTGTTCAAGCACAAGTCAAGAGCATTGGCAATACTTTTGTACGTCATCTTGATTTCTATAAGACACTTTCCACCTAATGTTCTTTGTTCCTACGATGTTTTTTCTGTTTCTCAATACTCTGCTTAGCTTTAGGAAAGCATTTTTCTCTATCCCAATGCGCCTTCGGATTTCAGTGTTGCACTTTCCGTCCTCTGTTAAAAACACTTCCAACATATTTAAATTTTAGTTTCGTGCTTGATTTCGGTATCCCCAATTTGCAATTAATACTTTGGGATCATTCTTTTGCTAACAACCGTACATTTTGTCTTCTTACAGTTGATGTTTAATCTTTTTTTCTCGCTTCTCTTCATCATCTTATGTAGAAGTTTTTGTAGTCTTCTTTTCTTATCTGCTATCAACATTGTGTCATCTGCATATCTTATGTTAAGATTGTGACCGCTAATAATGAGTCCTGGTATGACTTCTAATTCTCTCAGAATCGCCTCGCTTTAGAGATTGAACAAGTCTATCGGGAAGAATACATCTTCACAAGCAGTTGGCTGTCAGTAAAGGTTTTTTCATTATTCTACTATCTCTCCAAATAGAGCATTGGTAATTGTTTTGTACGTCATCTCGTTTTCTATAAGACACTTTCCACCTGATGTCCTCTGTTTTTAACGATGTTTTTCTGTTTCTTAATAATCTGCTTAGCTTTGGAAATGTATATTTCGCTATCTCAATGCGCCTTCGGATTTCAGTGTCGCACATTCCGTCCTCTGATAAAACACTCCCCAGAACAATTTTGTAATCAGTGTTAGTATTGACTTCGCTGTAGAAATACAAAAGGCGATTATCTCCTTTTTGTTGATACGTCACGTGGGTCACGTGACGGCCACTTAGTAAAGTTACATCATAGAGTGGCGAATGTTGTTAGTTCGTCAGTCAACTGCCTGTAGTCAAGACACACAAATGGTCCGTTCTGCCCGGGCTCATGGCACTGTTTTCCATTTGGGAAGATATCTCCAGCAGATATAGAAAGTATTTTCAGTTCGCTGTCTCCATGTTGGGATAAACACATGACTTATCCAGAAACAGAGAAGAATCTCCGGCAGCTCCAATTTGAGTTAAGAAATATTGCCAGTAAGTCTCTCTTTTCGTTCCAATAATTCGATCGGTCCACTCACAGTTAAAACCCTCGGTCACGCTGACTTCTGACTTTGCAATAACACAAACATCGAGGATTCTGATCAGTTCACCGTGGTGATTTAATTGTGGTGAACTTTACTGTGGTGAATTGATTGCGGTTAACTTTTCTCTCGGTTATTTGATCGGTCATGAACTTACCGGATAAGCCTTTGAGCTAATCATGTATGGGGAGCTATTACCGGAACATTAGCATTAGAAGAATAAGATAGCATCTTTAATAGACCGGACGACTGTCAAAAATACACTGGCTACCTTAATTATTGACATCCGAAATCATGGCTTTCAAATAGGCCTAAAAACTAACCACTGATGCTGAGCTTAAAATGCAAAACATCGGTCAGAATTTTCTGTCTCTAATATTATCAATAAAGATCGTTTTATGAATAGAATTATTGATTGAGAATCATATCTCTGATGGGAAACGAATTAACATATTCGTTGACGTAATTGATGAGTTTATGTTTTTGGGTACCCTGGTGTACTAGTGAGCCAGCCAAAATGAGATGACTCATTTTATAGTTCACCAATAGAAGTATTTTACCAATCAGATGGCTCAAAATATTCAGTAGGACGTGTATAAAGGCGGACATGTTTTCCTGAATATGCTCTGCTAGCCTTTGATGGCTGAACAGTCGAACTCTCTGCCATCGGGCAGAGAGGAACCCGGACGAGGCTCCGCCGAGGGCCAGAGTCTCATCCGGGTTGGTAGACTGTCCCTGAACCCGTTTTTACGGGTTCCAATAGGGAATATTTTTGGGCGAGTCTACGGGCTCGGAAAACCCACGTAAAACCCGGCCCTGTGCCACATGCAACCCTCTTGGGGGTGTGGCTAAATATTACTTCCAGCCTTTGATATCGAAGACTGAAGAATTACGGAAGAGCTGGTGGTGGTATTGGCGATATAGTCAGATTCAGTAGTGTCTGACTCGTGAGTGTTAATCTTTAACGTTGTTTCATTGAACAGATTACGTACTGCGCTGGATTCTATATTCATAGACTATGGTGAACACTGGTCAACAGTTTAGAGTTGGCGCCATTTGTTGTTTTTAATTTTTAGGAATATTTGCTTCTCTTCTCGGGGAGAGAATTTAGATTCAGGGCTTGTAATGACTTAAACGATTTAGTCGGGTTACTCCTGTATCGATACAGGGATTATATGCTGTTGTATTGAGTGAGGAAGAAATTACTTGGATGCGGTAAAAGTCTTGGCGCCATGTTATTTAATGAAGGCGGTAAATGAGACGCGAGAAAATAAAATATGATTCAAAGAACCAATGACATTAGCGAGAGACATAGGGAGAGAGAGAGATAGAGAGAGAGAGATATAGAGAGAGAGGGGGAGAGAGAGGAGAAAGAGAGAAAAAAGAAACGTGAAGAAAGGGTGAGAAGTATAAAGAGATATTTTAAAAAAAAGGGAAAAGGCGGAAAATAATTTAACGTTAGGATCTGCGGAACGAATACAAGACAGATATCTTTTAGATGAAAGGAAATGAGAGAGCCGTTTTGAAAGATGATCGATGTTAAGAGTGTGAAACGAATGGGTATAGATATAGATAGATAGATAGATAGATAGATAGATAGATAGATAGATAATGAACAGAGTGAGATAGATAGATAGATAGATAGATAGATAGATAATGAACAGACTTAGATAGATAGATAATGAACAGACTGAGATAGATAGATAGATAATGAACAGACTGAGATAGATAGATAGATAGATAGATAATGAACAGACTTAGATAGATAGATAATGAACAGACTGAGATAGATAGATAATGAACAGATTGATATATATATATATATATAGATAGATAGATAATGAACAGATTGAGATAGATAGATAGATAGATAATGAACAGACTGAGTTAGATAGATAGATAGATAATGAACAGATTGAGATAGATAGTTAGATAATGAACAGACTGAGTTAGATAGATAGATAGATAGATAGATAGATAGATAATGAACAGATATATATATATATATATATATATATATATATATATATATATATATATATATATATATATAGATTGATAGATAGATAGATAGATAGATAGATAGATAGATAGATAGATAATGAACAGACGGGCTCGGATACCCCACATTAAATTCGGCTTTGTGCCACATCTGACCGCGTGGGACGGTTGGTAGATGTCCTGCAGATGGGAATTCGTCTCCACTTACGTCCTCTGTCAATACACTCCCCAGATGTTTAAACTTCTGCGTCTACTTGATTCTAGTTTTCTTGCAAATCGCATTTCGGGCTCTTCCATTTACTGATGACCATGCATTCTGTCTTCTTGTAGTTTGTGCTTATTCTCTACTTCTCGCTGTCATTAGCTACCTTCTGTAGGACATTTTGTTGTTTCTCTTCCATGTCTGCTATCAGTACTGCGTCATCTGCGTATCGTATGTTGGTAAGACTGCGGCAGGATTTCCAATTCTCTCAGACTTAGGTATAAATCGGTGACGCTAGCGTACCCAGAGAATGTAAACTTTATACGGATGCATCTGACTTAGCGATAGATTCTTACTTAACGCAGCAAATAATTGATGAAGAGATGCAGAAAGAAATGGAAAAATGTGTAAACTTCGTGTATTTATTTACAATACACTAATATATATACACATATAGTAAATCGTCGAGCTTAGAATCCTCAACAGAATGCAGAAAGCACTGGACGGCCATTTCGTCCTATCTGGGACTCATCAGAAGTGCGCATTCACTACCGAGAATCGAATCCAGATCGCTTCGATACAACGCGAACGTCAAACCAACTGTACCACGAGACTCGGGGACGAAGACGACATGAACTAGATTCGATATAGCGCGGCTACTCACTCAGTTCCGTTCACCGATACCCATCCAAGTATACAGAGTTATCCAGAGTCCCCGAATAACCTCGGAACCTGTGCCCCAAGAGCCACGACTACTATTTTGATCCTTAGCCAGTGCTTTCTGCATTCTGTTGAGGATTGTAAGTTCGACGAATTACTATAAAATTAGCCTTATTCCGCAAATCAATTACTTATCTATATATATATATATATATATATATATATATATATATATATATATATATATATATACTGCTATGTTCTATAAAATTTATTATATTTTATTTATATAATTATATATATATAAATATAATGTTTATATATATATAATTTCTATATATATCTTTATATGTATATTTATATATAAATATATTTCTATATATATTTAAAACATATTTATAATATATATATATTTCTTTATATATTTATATTTCATATTATATTACATTTTTATATATAAATTGATATATATATAAATATATATAATATATATTTATATAATTTATGTATATATATATATATATGAATATAATTTATATATATATATTTAAAACATATATATATATTTATAATATATATATATATTTCTTTTCATATATATATATATAGATTTTTATATTTATATTTTACATTATATTATATTTATGTATATATTTATATATAAATATATATATCAGATATATATTTATATAATTTTTATATATATACATATATATAATATTTATATATATATATAATATATACATTTATATATAACATATATATATATTAATATAATTTATATATATATATTATTAATATATTTTATTCATCACATATTATTGTATTTTATATTTTATCATATAAACTGATATTTTATATATTTATATAAAGTAAAAAATATAATATAGAAAATATATAAAAGATAGCAAAATATATATATATATATAGAAAAATATAATATAGAAAATATATAAAAGATAGTAATATATATATATATATAAATAAAGTAAAAAATATAATGTATAAAATATATAAAACTTAGCTAAACATTTAATATAGAAAATATATAAAAGAGGGTAAAAATTATAATATACAAAATATATAAACGATAGTAAAATATATATATATATATATATATATATATATATATATAAATTAAAAAATATAATATAGAAAATATATAAAAGATAGTAATATATATATATAAAGTAAAATATATAATATAGTAAATATAGAAAATATAGTAAAAATATGATATAGAAAATATATAAAAGATAGTAAAAAAATATAATATAGAAAATATATAAAAGATAGTAATATATATATATATATATATAAAGTAAAAAATATGATGTATAAAATATATAAAAGATAGTAAAAGATATAATATAGAAAATATATAAAACATCGTAAAAATATAATATAGAAAATATATAAAAGATAGTAAAATATATATATATATATAAAGTAAAAAGCATAATATAGTAAATATAGAAGAATATAGTAAAAATATAATATAGAAAATATATAAAAGATAGTAAAATATATATATATATATATATATAAAGTAAAAAATATAATATAGAAAAAGTTACAGAAAAAAATCATTATCTACACGGATAATAAGCCGCTGCAGAATCTTTTGAATTTTCTTATTCAGAATAAGAAAATCCAGTTCTGGGCCTTGAAAATATCAGGCTCCAACTGTATGATAGAATACTTACAGGGTAGGGGTATCGTCTGAGTAATCCTGTTGTCACGGTCGATAGATGCACCTAGGGATAATTTAATAACCTGTTTCGACGTAGATGATAGCACCTATTAGATTAGCGTTAGTAATTCGAATGATATCGAGCCTCGACACTCTGCTACTTACAGAGAAGAGTTACATTAGTGCGCAAGAGAAAGAACCACATTTACCAGACGTAGAAGATAATTAGCGAGCATGAGGCAGGCAGAGATATTTTAGAACTTAAACGTAGAATTCAAAAGAGTAAGTCTAATAAGTAAGAGCAGGGACGGCAAGCTACGACACGCGTGCCATGTGGCAATTTCCATTGGCACGCAGCCGCAAATGACATCACGAAGTCCGAACTAATAACTACTACAACGTAAAGAAGGTATTTAACTGTTTCAATTTTAATATATACTAAAGTATATATACTATATATTCCTATATATTGCCGACCCCAGCCTTAGACCTTAAAGAAGAAAATCCTTCCTCAGTCCGTATAGACTGGTGCTGCATAATCACGAAGAGCTTTATCAAATAACAAAGATCACATTGCTTGAAGACTTTCAACAGCAGCAATGACAATTTCCAATGACACACAGCCACAAATGACATCACAAAGTTTGAAACAATAACTACAACAACATAAAAAAGATATTTACCTGTTTAATTTTTATATATACTAAAGTATATATACTATATATTCCTATATAAAATTTATTGTAGAACAGGTATATTGACCTTGACTTGTATAAAAATATGTATGCTGTTGGCACACTGAATGACTTTAAAACCCTAAGTCGACACATAGTTAGCAAAAGGTTGCTGACCCCTGAGTTATAGTTTGGGGGAGGAAACGCAAATGGCATAACAAAATCTGAACCAATAACTACTACAACAAAAAGAAGATATTTAGCTCTTTCAAAACTGCTCACTTGTTGAACTGCCATTATTAATTAAAACTTGAAAAAAAAACTTTTAGAAACAGTTTATTTCTATTAATATGGTTTCCGTATTATTATATATATTACTATATAAAATATATTGTAGGACAGATATATTGACCTTGCCTTAAAAATACGTGTGCTGTTGGCACACTGATTGATTTTAAAACCCTAAGTCAGCACATAGTTAGCAAAAGGTTGCTGACCCCAGCGTTAGACCTTAAAGAAGAAAATCCTTCCTCAGTCTATATAGACTGGCGCTACATAATCACAGTGAGCTTTACCAAATAACAAAAATCACATTGCTTGAAGACTTTCAACAGCAGCAACCACAATTTCCAATGGCACACGGCCGCAAATGACATCATGAAGTCCGAACCAATAACTACTACAATGCAAAGAAGATATTTAGCTGTTTCATTTTAATATATACTAAAGTATATATACTATATAAAATATATTGTAGAATAGGTATATTGACCTTGACTTGTATAAAAATACGTATGCTGTTGGCACACTGAATGACTTTAAAACCCTAAGTCGACACAGAGTTAGCAAAAGGTTGCCGACTCCTGAGTTACAGTTTCGGCGGAGGAAACGCAAATGGCATAACGAAGTCTGACGAAATACCTACTACAACACAAATCTATTTAGCTCTTTCAAAACTGCTCACTCGTTCGACCCCCATTAATAATAATAAACTTAAAAAATTTAAAAACAGTTTATTTCTATTAATGTGGTTTACGTATTATTATATATTTATATACTAGCAGCATGCCCCGGCGTTGCCCGTGCTTGATTCAAAAATTGTACGACTCATACAGCAATCGCAATCATTGGACTTATAATATTTTTGCCCTTCTTTGCCTTTAAAGGAGTGCCCTTTGCCGTGCTGATGTTGCTACATGCCTTACTTATTGCCTATCTCACACTGCGAATTTTTTCTAAGCTCTATACTAAACATTAAATCTGTTACGAAAATAGAACTAAACAAAATGAACACAAAACGATCAGCTTTAAAAAAGGACTCGTAACTGGAAAAACCGAATAGAAAAAGAATATTAACAACAAATACTATTTCACACCCAACCCAGTTCTGCGAAATCAGAATCAACGTTGAGTTTAAGCAAGCGAATGAGCCAATTGGAGTAAAGTACCATGCAGATTTGAATTTTTCCCACTTGTGACGAATGCAGTTATCGATTTTTTTTTTGCATGCTAGCATGATAATTAACATTCATGTCAGTCAGCTGTTGGCTCTCTCGCTGGCCAATAGAATCTTACTACCTATTCGTGGCAGCCAGCGATGGACTCTCACTCTGGCCAGTAGAAAATGGCTGCAAACTACATGAAAACTGCCGTAGAGCATGAAAAAATCGATTATTTCCACTATCGATGGGAGTTGGGAAATGAAAATTCGGTCTTGGCTTTTTTCACTAACTTGGAGCATGTGCATGTAAATTTTGGTGCAAATCCGTTGAAAATTGCGACCGTGCATTCGTCACACACACACACACACACACACACACACACACACACACACACACACACACACACACACACACACATCCTACCTTTTATAGATAGAGATATAATACTATATAAAATATACTGTAGAATAGGTATGTTGACCTTGGCCTGTATAAAAATACATATGCTCTTGGCACACTGAATGGTTTTAAAACCCTAAGTCGGTACATATCAAAAGGTTGCCGACTCCTGAGTTAGAGGATAAAATTGCATTCTGCTGGACGAAGTTGTGTATTATTTATCTCAACCGGACAACGTACCCATAGTCGGACTTTACAGCCCATCACATCTTAGGGAGAGCGTCCTCGTACAGTACTAGGATTAAAATGGCCATATTGGAACGAAGAACACGTTCTAAGCGGCAAACCTGAACTATTTCTACCATTTTTGTTTTGTGATGTTGTGGAATTTGTAGTGAAGTGTATACCCTGAAAAACGAGAAATTTACGGAAGCTCTAACCCCGTATGCAGGAGTAAGATATATAGCCTTTACCTTTCGCTAAGATAGCCTTAGTTATCTCCGGACCTTACCCAGAGACCCTATCAAGAAAGCAGTTCCTTAGTAACTTTCATTGAGATGTACTCAGGATGGATCAAGGCCCGAGGCCTTTGCTATACCAAATACGAAGACTCAGACGATCGCCCACAATTAGTAGATGGAATATTCTCTAGACTTGGTACGCCTCTTCAGTTGGTCACTAGTAACGGTACGGAGAATGTTAATAAAGTTATGAATGAAACCCTAGAAGGTTTAAATATAGACGACGTGACTACGTCATTTTATCACCCAAAAACAATGGCAAAGTAGAACTGTTCAATAGGACGATGCAAGATGTTTTATAAAAAAAATAGCGATAGATAGACCATAGGATTAATATATAAACTAGATGCTCGCGACAGATTAGGTTTAACGTTAGCGATTCGACAAAATGTTCACAGTACTGCTTACTTATTATTAGGGACCTCGTTCTGCTGCTAGATAATATCTTAAAACCACGTCGACATTATTGTAGAGACGTGAATCATAATACTGTGTCGCAGGGACAACAACGCGAATTTACACTAGTTTTTTTTTTGTTTTTGACACTTAACCCTGTACAAGACCGGGGGCAGTCGAAGTAGAGGGTTACAGAGTTAGAGACAGTTTAGGCGCATTGGAGGCAATAATAACGGTTAAAATCTAGGTTTTGTCAGGTTAAGATTGTAATGATCGAGGGAGTATCCTCTTGGGAGTCGTTATCACAATGCAGTGGTTTGTGGGAAAAAAGCTGTTCGAGTGAAACTTATTTCTCACCAATGGAATAGAGAGGGAATGAGGGTGGTTCCCTACAATGGGCGTGGCATGTCGGGTACTAGCCGCGAAGTTTCTAACTGGCGGAACCAAGGAATGCAGTTCGTCCGAGCACTTTCCATGGAAGCACCGTTAGAGCAGTGAGAGAATTGCCACATCCCGCCTGTGAGAGAGGGGTCGGAGGGTGGAAAATAATTTGCTACTCACAGGAACTTGGAGACACCTTTGGAAACTGAGGATGGGCAGCCCCTGCCCATATATGAGGTTCTGCAATGTAATCGGCCCTGACTTGGCAGCTCGTCTACAGTCACTCTCTCATCGACGCATTTTCATGGAAACTGTTCGGACGAGCTATCTTCCCTGATGCCCCGACTACATGAATTTAAGCGTCAAACTAGATTGGCATGTAGGTCCCACACCTTTACTGTTGAATTAGTTAAATGCAACCGCCACTTCTACACCAGCAGTTTCTTTTCTCCTGCTTCCCGACAGTGTAACTCCCTTCCTCTGATAACTACAATCTTCAAAAATTTAAATGCAACGTCAATAGCCATCTTCTGTTGCCTTGACCCTCGTTCTTCTTTTATCTTTTTCTCAGCCCCCTCTATACGCAGTGTTTTCCTTTACTTTCACTCTCTGTAACTCCTTGAGTGCTACTGCCTTGCTTGGGGTGAAATGATTGAAAAAATATATGATAACAGTTCTCCATTATATGCCTGATCTTATAAAAACGTTTCTTGAGATAATAAGCACGTAGAAAATATTAAATTATTAATTAAATGAAGGGCTCTTTCTGTGTTTAGCATGAAAAAGACCCATTTTTGGGGGGACAGCTATAACGGATGTGAAACGCGTGAGTTAATGGAAATGTATATATTAAAAACTATGTGAATTAACAGAGAAAAAAACTAGGTATAGAGCGAGAATCTCGATTAATAATTTTAAAACAACTTACAATTTAAACTAAAGAAAGCAATAATTAAAAAAATCAAGGACATACGATTGAAAAATTTGTAAAAATAAAACTAAATTTATTTTCAGAAATAACATTAAATATATTGGAAAACCGTATGAAAACATATAGTCAGTGGAAAAGCATATAGAGAACATATAAACGTTGTGACAAACCATACAAAAACATATAAACAAAGTGGAAAACCATCTAAAAACCATATAAACATGGTGGAAAACCATATTAAAACCATATAAGCATAGTGGAAGTAACATATAAAAACATATAAACATAGCGGAAAACCATATAAAGAACATATAAACATTGTGGAAAACTATATAAACATATACAGTGGACAAGCATATGAAAACCATATAAACATTGTGGAAAGCCATATAAAGAACATATAAACATTGTGGAAAACCATATAAAAGCATAAACATAGCAAGCCATATAAAGGACATATAAACATAGTGGAAAACCATATAAAAAGAAATATAAACATAGTGGAAAACCATATAAAGAACATATAAACATCGTGGAAAACCATATCAAAAACATCTAAAGAGTAGACATGCATACAAAAACCATATAAACAAAATGGAAAGCCATATAAAGAATATATACAGTGGAGAGCATATACAAACCATATAAACATGGTGGAAAGCCACATAAAGAACATTTCAACATAGTGGAAAACCATCTAAAAACCATATAAACATAGAGGAAAACCATCTAAAATCATATAAACATAGTTGTAAACCGTATAAAAAACATGTAAACATTGTGGAAAAGCATATACAGCATGTAGACAGCAGAAAAGGATATAAAACATAGAAACATGGTGGAAAGCCATATAAAGAACATATTAACATAGTGAAAAACGATCTAAAAACCATATAAACATAGTGGAAAACCATATAAAAAAAGAAAAATAATACACTTGCTGTAAAAACCAAGTTGTCAAATCATTTATCAAACCTAGTAGAAGAACTGAAGACCTCACATCAGGCGAAACAACATTTAAGTAAGTAAAATAAGGATTGAAATAGCATTAAATAATGGCGGATTGAAAATAAAATTTATCTATAATCTATAAAAACAATAGAAAGCATGAATGGAAAAAAATAACAGTGTTTAATCGAACATTCACCAAATTCATGGCTTTTATTTAAATCAATCTCAAGCTAAGCAAGTTAGAAAAGCCATTAGGACGCAAGGCGGTTACTTGATGTGGAAGAAATAGAAAACAGAAAGATTACAAGAACAAAAAAAGAGTAATCAGGAGTAGAGTAAAAAAAGCGTTTGATATTACATCTAAATTTTCTGGAAAGTACGGAGCCAGAAGAGTGTTCCACAAGCGAAAAGTAAACGAAAAGAAACTCTTACTATAGAAGTTACGGTTAACAACATATTGCAGAGACCTCGTCGTCAGTCTAGTACGAGGCTTAAATTCATAAAGTCTAGGTACCCTAGCGAGAGACGATATTTATATCTGCTAAATACAGAAAATGTGGCACAAGTCCAAAATGTGGAAAGGGGAAAAGAACGGTCTTCATCTGTCTTAACTTTAATCTTAGCTAGCCACAAACACTGACCCAAACATACCACAATATTCCCTGGCGAGGAGCTCATTTGAACGGTTGGTATGGAACTATTTATAGAAAAGACGCAGGTAGGAAACATTATGGCGGTGGAAAATTGACTGAAGCCAAGGTTCCAGATCAGGACCAATAATATTGCTGATTCTTGTTTGGATTTAACAAAGATCTCTAGATAGATATGATGGGAGCACCAAACCATATGTGGTAGCAATATTCTAAGCATGGACGAATGGTAGACTTATAGATATTTAAGGTAGATTCTGGAGGGAAAAATTGTCTAGCATGACCATAGCGAGTCAACTTTCTTAGACGTTTTTCCTCTTCATGTCATTCGAGAACGCTAGCCCAAGAAGGCATAGTACTGTTCATTAATAGTTTATTTCCTTTTTCAGGTAGTCTATCATGATTACAACTCCAGAATCCCCCCAAAGCAGAAGCCATCACCTTGCCAGCAGAGGCTGTCTGCTTGAAATTCTTCGGGATTAGACTGAAAGCGAGTCATAAGTGTCTGGGAAATATCAACCCTTTTCCAACTTCTACTCTGGTGTCAGCTTTCTTGGGACACATCTTGCAGACATCTTGTTCCTGTCCAAGGTCTCAGTTAAAACAGGTTTCCCATTCATCCAGACTGGTAAATGATGATAATACTGTTTATTAGAAACAGAGCATTTACTTAATTATTTGTATCTACGAAAATAATGTATAATAATAAAGTAAATTTAAAATAAATGTCGGACTTTTCATAATATATGTCGTCACATTAACGTACGCTTCGAGCAGATATGGGCGTTCGAGAAAAATCATGGGAAATTTGCTGTTTAAAAGTAGCAATTCGACATTGCTAACCAGACGCTTCCTTTGTAGCTAAATGGTATAGCATGTCACGCTATAAGACGGTTCCGTGTTGGATGCAGGTTCGATTCCTGTTGGGGACACATATTTTCTATGAAATTTCTCTGACGTTCAGGCCGGTAAATCTTGTTAATACTTTTTATTATAAAGCAGAGCATTTACTATATTTGTATCTATAAAATAACGTATAAACAATATATATATATATATATATATATATATATATATATATATATATATATATATATATATATATATATATATATATATATATATATATATATATATATATATTGAAGTCAATACTTAGAGGCGACAGGCTGTATCATGCTAGACGATTGCGTCTAGCATGAAACAGCCTGTCGCCTCTAAGTGTTGACTTCCATGTTCACTTTTATATTTACACACGCTCTGTCTCTGATATTGAGCACTTTATCCTATAAATATAGCACACCTTAAGAGTATATTTCTTCATATATGTATGTATATGTATATATGAAATATGAAGTAGCCGACTTCCAAGGGAGTAAGCTACAATAGCACACTGGCAAGAAGAACTCAATTCCATATTAAATAGCAAAGCCTGAATATTTCTGAACAAATTCTCGGCGGACATTGACCGACACACAATTTAAACTTTGAACTTTGAACGGAATCATCAAAGAGACGGCAACTGTTATTTAGGAAAGTGGACAATTTATACTTCCGTGACAATTTCAAGATGTTGCAACGAGCGTAGCTGATAATTACATAATAAGCACACACCAAGCAAACTCACGAAGGGGGGGGGGATTCTCATATGGTTCAAGAGCGAAAAATCAGCATCATTACCTGGGAAAGAGAATATATACATATATATACATATATATATATATATATTATTTTTTGGGGGGGGGAATTGGACAAAGTCCGACAATTTATTTTAAAGACATTTATGATATGTTTAACGTTCTTTTTATAGATACAAGTATTTAAGCAAATGCTCTGTTTTATAATAAACAGTATTAAATAACATTTACCGGCTTGAATGTCCGAGAAATTTCCATAGAAAATTTCGTTCTCCGACAGGAATCGAACCTGTATCCTATACGGAACCGTCAATTCGCGTGACGTGCCTTAACCTTTCGGCCACAGAGAAGGGTCTGGTTAGCAAGGTCGATTTTACTATCTTTAAACTTAAATCTTCAGGCCGGTAAATGTTATTTAATACTGTTTATTATAAAAACAGAGCATTTGCTTAAATACTTGTATCTATAAAAAGAACGTTAAACATGTCATAAATGTCTTTAAATAAATTGTTGGACCAATTCAAAAATATATGACGTCATTTGTTTACATTTGATACGCTAGAGCAGATATGAATAGAAGTGATTCATGGAAGATTTAAGCTTAAAGATAGTAAAATCGACCTTGCCAGCCAGACGCTTCTCTGTGGCTGAAAGGTTAAGGCACGTCACGCGAAATGACGGTTCCGTATAGGAAACAGGTTCGATTCCTGTCGGAAGACGAAAATTTTCAATGAAAATTTCTCGGACATTCAGGCCGGTAAATGTTATTTAATACTGTTTATTATAAAACAGAGCATTTGCTTAAATACTTGTATCTATAAAAAGAACGTTAAACATATCATAAATATCTTTATATATATATATATATATATATATATATATATATATATATATATATATATATATATATATATATATATATATTTAACATACTACGTGTATTAAGACGTGCGATACCCTGTCTTTATCAGCCGCCAACCAGGGGTGATATCACGGTTTCGGTGGCTATGGCGGGACCGCCACCACTAGCACCGTTTGCCACCAGGTCGGGTATGAAGATAAAATAATTAATCGTTCCTATTTGTAAATTCTTGTAATGAAATAAATAAACGATTGTTCCTCGTTGCAGCTTCTATCCGTAATGAAAGTTCCTGAACGCGTTTGCCGTTATTGACATATATATATATATATATATATATATATATATATATATATATTTCACGGAAACGGATCTTCAGGGTAATCTGGAAGATTACCAGATTAACCTGAAGATCCCTTTAGGTGAGACCTAGGTAGGTAGTTCCTGGCTCTTTAGGATTTATTTTATTCATCCCAGCTCTACTTAGCATATTGAGCACACTACGTTTTAGTTTTACTACTCGCTTGGTTTTTCTTCTTTGGGCTTAAAACTTAAGGCACTGGACGATTTATTTTTCGCCCTGTTCGGATGTTTCTAGTTCTTTCTTTTTTTTTCTAATTTTTTCCTCGGGTACCAATTTGATTTGATATACTTGCAAGTTCAGCTATCCGTGGTTTTTAACAACAGAGTACTATTATTAGTATATATATATACATATATATATATATATACATATATATATACATATATATATACATATATATATATATATATATATATATATATATATATATATATATATATATATATGTATATATATATATATGTATATATATATATATATATATGTATATATATATATATATATATATATATATATATATATATATATATATATATATATATATATATATATTGTAAGGAGGATTTGTACTCAATGAATTAGTTCTATCATACGTATATCATTGTTTGATCCGGCTTCTAATGCTTCAGTTTGAGCGGCTTGGTGATAGTAGTCGTGGCCCAGGGGGCACAGTCCTATGGTTACAGGGAACTTCAGTTGGGTTCCACCACGGAATATGTGAGCGAGCGGCGCTATATTGAGTCTGATTTGCTACCTCTTTGTCACCGAGACCCGTTGGAACAGTTGGTATGGTGTTTTCTTGACAGCCTAACTGTAAGGGTTTCAATTCTCGGTAGTGGATGCGCACTGCTGATGAGTCCCAAATATAGGACGAAACAGCCGTCCTCTGCATTCTGTTGAGGTTTCTTTCAGACTCAGTGAATTACTTAATTATATATATATATATATATTAATAACGTTCGCTAACATATTTATAACGAGCGCGTTGTGTATTTTAGCACAACGTTAAATATTTCGGTTGCAGTTGTAAAAAGAAATCGCAAGACATTGGCACGTATAAAATAAATAATACCCTTTCCGGTGGCAGAATCTGTTGGTGGTGCCAGGGGCGGGACTACCAACCTCAGTTAGTTGTGTGCTTTGCGTGATACACGCTTAGACGATTATGTATCTTTCGATACATGACTGACGAGGCAGATTTTTCCCCCCTCAGTAGGTTGCCATTTCCTTCTGCGGTAGACCAGTTGCCATCCAAGGCTATAGAACCCGGTCTGTCCTGCTATTTACCCATATCTGGTGGGGACGGAAAGAAGAAGAGGATCCATACCTTTCCCAAGGGTATTAGCACGTAAGTGAATTTAATGGATTCAACTGGAATTCGAACTCGGCCCTCCAATTCCTCAATCCAATTCCGCTATCCATTACTCCACCGCGCCTTAGCCACCGAAATAGTTTGGTGACTAACGAGGACAGGGTATCGCACGTGCTTTCACATACTGTATGTAGAGAACAGAAGAGAAAAGAGTATTGGTTGAATCATGTAGACATACAATGGGGTTGAATAAGTTTTTGTTTTCTGAAAATTATACAACCAGTAATACCTTGTGTCTTAGGGTCTTTATTCTCTTGCTTGAGGTGAACTCGATTAAAAAAATATGGAACTTCCATGTGTTCTGGTACTGTGATATATATATATATATACATATATATATATATATATATATATATATATATATATATATATATATATATATATATATATATAAGTCTGTTTCATACTAAATGCAATCGTCAGGCCTGTCGATTTCATCTAGCATGAAACAGACTGTCGCCTCTAAGTGTTGACTTCTATGTTCACTTTTATATTTACACACGCTCTATCTCTAATATTGAGCACTTTATCCCATAAATATAGCACACCATAAGACTATATTTCTTTATATATATATATATATATATATATATATATATATATATATATATATATATATATATATATATACAGAGGGGTTGAATAAGTGATCGTACACATGAAAACATTTCATATTTTTATTTGTAACATATTAAATTAACAAAACGGGAATATATCTACCGTATCAGATTGCATGCTAAACATGTATGCATATAAATCTAAATAATATCCCTTGGTTAAGAAAATATAGCAATATTTAAATTTTTAGGGGTTTAAAAAATGATCTTACAGCAGAACAAAAACGTATTAACATTTAACATTTTGTAGCAAAGTTCAGCAGCAACAATCTCTTCCTTTCGTCTTTAATTAACGATTCGCATACTTTAGTAGGTATTTTGTCCCATTCTTCCTGAGTAATTGTCTTCAGGTTTTTCATGTTTGTTGGACCTCTATCACGGATCTTATTTTTCAAAAACCGCCATAAATTCTCTATTGGATTCAAATCCGGCGACTGACTGGGCCATTGTAAGATGTTAACGTTGTCATTAGCGAGCCAATTCTTCGTACTCTTAGGAGTATGCTTGGGATCGTTGTTCTGCTGGAAGATCCAATCAGGAGGAAGCCCAAGATTCTCTACAGAAAGCGATAAATTTTCGCTTAGGATTTTTTGATATTTTTCTGCATTCATTCTACCGTCTATAATTGCTAATTTGCCAACACCTCACATCGAAAAGCAGCCCCAAACCATGATACTACCCCCACCAAATTTGACAGTTGGTATGGTGTTCTTGGGTGCGTATGCTTCGCCGTCTTTCTTCCATATATGATTCAGGGAATTGCGATCGGACAATCCAGTTTTATTCTCATCTGTCCAAAGAACTCTTTCCCAATAAGAATTTTCCTTATCTTTAAGTTCTGTCGCAAATTTCAACTTGGCATCTCTATGCCGTTTCAGAAGGAGTGGTGTCTTTCTTGGGGAGCACGACTTTATACCGTCTCTGCGTAGTTCATTACTAATCGTTTGCTTAGTTACGTTAACTCCTGACAAATTCAGATCATTCTGAAGGTCTTGTCTGATGGCCATTGTGTTATTTTGGACCTGTTGCATCAAATTTCTTCTTAATCTGGGAGAGATCTTCTTGGGAGCGCCGGGTCTGCCTTTGTTCTCAACAGTATTACGTCTTTTAAATCATGCAATAAATGAACCATTTGTTTAAAAAAGTTATGTTCGTGTCACTGGAGATGTTTCTGTAACTTTTTCCATTGGGCCATAGCTTAATAATTAGCTCTTTTTGAGCACAAGTCATTTCCTTACGTCTAACCATTATGAGAACCGTTATCAGTGAACAGTGACTGCAGAATGATCCAATTTTGAACTGAATGTTGCAATAGAGTTACTGAGAACATTCTAGAACAGTTTAGAATCTTCTACTTTGAAGTACAACCAAAATCTACGGTATTATAATGCAAAATTTGATACTGTACGAACACTTTTTTCCACTATTCGAAATATAAAAATTTGCATAACTATCAGTTATCGATGAATTTCTAATTTTAAATTGCAGATTCTGATTCTATGCCCCCAAATACATATATAACATTGTTATTTGAGTTATTCATTCGCTATAAGTGAGAATAACAAGCATTTATTTGCTGTACGATCACTTATTCATGCCTATTTCCACTTTAATCTTCTCAAATTCACGGATCAATTTCTTAATGTTGTTACAAAACTTTTTCTTAAAAAAGACAGATATATTCTATGTGATCTCTCACTGTCTGGTACCTTCAAATACATTCAACTATTTAGTGATGTCTCTTGCACAGATATATACGAGATAGTGACTTGCTTTTTTTTCTCGTCTATTAGATGACCAAAGCAAGGGATTACTGAGACAAGCCGTTTCGTTCTGATTATTGATGTGGCTTCATTCAACATTCATCACGAGGTAAACAGTAAAATGGCCTCCCACTAGAATTCATCTTTCCTGCTGATCTAACGCTGGTCGTTTAAATAGAAATATATATTAATAGTAATAATAACATCGCGAACCACCAGAGGAATTATCCAGCTTCAAATACTTGGGTGCAGTCCTGTCAAAAGATGGCACCGGCAACGCAGAAAATGGCAGACGGATCTCCACAGGTACAGCAGCGATGGCCAGTCTGGAAAGGATATGAAAGGGCATCAGCTCTGCAAATTGCTGATCGAATTCATTTATCGCTTTTTAAACAATAAGCATTGCGGAGGAGTGAAGTTAGTTAAAATAATAGCAGTGTCAAGGGGGGGGGACGTCATTTAGATATTCAATTTTTGCAGGCACGAAGGTGCAAGATTGCCAAAACTTCTTAGAGACGGCTTTCATTCCGAGAGGGAAGTTCTTCAGACTAATAAGTTTTTATTGGAAAAAAATGGTGTTTTTTACGTCCAAAAAAAATTGAACATATCTATTTATCACAAAACTACCGCATCGTTTATGTAGAACTGCCCACTCGTATTCAAGGGTACCCGTCTACTTGGGCGGATAGCCAATCCCTTTTGCAGACGCTTGCTCAGGCGCATTTGTGTTTATTCAAAACGAGCTCACTGATGGTTTATACTGCAACAATGCTAAGCATAGTTACAGTTTCTGGGAAAGAGCGTGCTACCTAGCGTGATCAACAATTTGAACAAGGCCAGCACGCTCAAGCCCTCAGTCACGATGACTTGTGACTGCGTGCTAGCACAGCTATCGACAGCCCCAAGAGTCCCGTCTAACGAATTTTACTCACAAGGCTTGGGTTAACCTGCGGTATGGTTTTCAGGCAATTTTCAAAGATGTCGTATGCTGGGATCCACCCTTCTGGTTCGATAACATCCGGAAGTCTCCTTCCTGACAAATGGTGAGATTCGAACCCGGGTCTCCTGGTCAGAATGTGGACGTTCTAACTACGTGCCTATGGATAACGTGTGGTATTAAAAAAACAGTAACGATAAGATTAAGAACAAAAACGATAGAAAGATGAAGGAGTTACCCCAAATTAAACATCCAGATGAATTGGGAGGTAAACTTAAAACTTAATGATTGAGTCTCTATGCATCGTCAACGTTTCGGTGTAATATGTAAAGGGGCTTTGTTGTATTTCTCGCCACTATCTTAAACAACATTTTTAAAAAATCATTTAATCCCATGGAAGGTGAAAAAGACACTAAGACGCAATTGTATATTAAAGGATGAAAGAAACTGCGAAAACATTATTAAAGAGAAAGGAAACTAATAAAACAGATTTCAAAGAGACAGATGGGGATAAGTGACTGGAAAGCCAGAAGCCGAAATATTGTTTCACGGACTAGAAATGCGAAAGAAAAGCTATTAGTATAGAGCTTACGGTTACACCTAGCAATTTCATTTGTAATATGAAGTGTCCTAGCTGTAAATCTAGTATTGCTTTTAAATACTTAAGATCGACGTATCGAGGAAGAAAGTGATATTTATTCTGTTTAAGTTATAGAAATGTGGCACAAGGCCGAAGGGGGGATTGGGGAAAGGACGGTCTTCTTCTGTCTTAACTATAACTTAGCTAGCCGCAAACACTGACCCAATCGTACGAACAATATTCCTTACACCAAAACACCACATTCATACGTACCTTTCTTACTACAACCACCATAATACCTCACTGTCTCTATGAAAATACTAACTAGTCCCCATATTTACAATTCAGAGTTTGTGGGGGGGGAATAAAATAACAATTCTAAAAACTAACCCCAATGAGTATTTACAATATATCGAGGAAGAAAGTTTATCAGAACTACTACCATGAAAGTATTTATAGAAATGGTCGCAGGGAAGCTATATTGCGGTGATGGGAGAGTGACTGAGACCAATAAGAATGGAGATATATCTTTGGACCTCATCAAAAATACCTAAATATATAGCAGGAGCAGCAGATCATAAGCGACTGAATCTGAGGTGCCGATGACATTGTAGACTCTTCTTTTGGTTTCTGTCAAGACTCTCTAGGTATATATTAAAAGTACTAGGCCATATGTGGCAGCAATATCCAATACGCGGACAAAAAGTCTGAAGAAGGTTATTATCGGAATAAAACGCTTCTCTCGATAGCTTTTTTTCCTCCTCATCTTAACAATCCATTATCCACTTTCATCTTATTATGTGAAAGGCTATTAAACTCTTGTCGATGTTTTGGTGAGAAACCCCAGACACTATGCGGCAGTACTATTCCATTGGAGGACGAAAGTCTGAAGAAGTTTATTCTCGGAACAAAACGCGTCACTTGAAAACTTTTGTTGTCCTCATCTTATCAAACGTTATCCACTTTCATCTTATTATAGTTTGGTTCGGTTATTTTTGTTTTACGGCATATCAGCACATCAATGGGTTATTTAATGCCGGCAAGAATTTTAGGATAGGTTCGTATAAATAGAATATGTATTTGTAAGAAATCAGGTTTCATTGTTGTTTTGTTGTACACAGGATTTTTGTATTGCTGCTAATAATTTTAGTCAAAAAATATATTGCTAGTATTTTCATTATAAAAATCTGCTTTTATACTTTCATAGCGTTTTGACCCAGTTTGGGTTTTAACTATTTGCTCATAACCGGGACCCAAACAGGTGCTACCACCGAGGGTCAGGGTGGTCCTGAGGACAACATCAATTAAGAGGTGGTTTCACGCTCCGCAAAACCTCCCGATCAGAGGCCTTGCTGTCGGATGTAGTTTATCGTCTTACCCAGGAAATTTTATTACGTGAAAGGTACTATTCAAGAGTATTTGTGCGAAAGATCAGAGATTCGGCTGGAATTTGAACATGAAACGCTCACTTTCGCCATCAATGAATGTCACGTTACGGACGCATGCGTATTGGAAGCAGATATATACAAGATGACCGATAATTAGCGTTACAATGTTCTTTGTCTATCTTTATTAAACAAAACAATTTGTAAATATTTAAGAAAGTGGAAAGAAAAAATGTGCATAAACCTATTTGACACACTATTCAATAGGTGTTGCAAGCTGCGGCAAGACTGTGCTAGGAAACACCTAACGGATTATTCTCCCCAAAACTATGTGGGTAAAGAGAGAGGACGGGAGGTGACATAAATAACCCTGCCTCGGAAACCATAGCAACTTAAGGAACAAATATTAACACAGGATCGACTTGACAAGACACCGTGCCTTGTCAACTGATGGTTCCCCTCTTCCCCCCGCTTTCATTTGCATGAGACATCTTACAAAATACCCGGATCTACTCCAGTTGCAGAGAGGCCCGTATCTAGACATGCCAAACTGTCCCGTTGCTAACGTGAAAAATTCGGATGTAATAGGTGTTGACGAACATGTCCACACGAGATCAGAGGCCTCGTTTGCGCCTGTACTTAGGCGAGTTCGCCACAATAACCCCCTCCTCGTTGTGAGGCAATAATTTGCCGAAGATGATTGGTGAATGACTCGCATTACGCACGGAAAACACCTTGGTGGATTTTATTCAATTCCTTCAAGAATGTTGGTTTTGTTAGCAGAAACGTTTTCCTAACATACTCCAGATGCTGTAGTCAAGAGGATTCAGATCTGATGATGATGGAAGCCATACTTCCTTTGGGATGAAAAAATAATCTGAGCGTAACGATGAGTACTGAACACCCTGTGAATAAAGCTTAACTCGGATTTGAACCTTCGTCCAGCAGATGTATGACCTGACAATGTACTTTCCGAAATAGTTAAATGAAATAATATTCGCTATGGTTTGTGAAAATTGGCAAAAGATTAATCTCGAATAATATCCTCTTTCATTTTATCATCGATTTTTCCACATATGTGTATATAATTTTAAATCTCTATACGAAATTCGAGAGCAAGTGAAGAATTACTTGTATTATTTACATTATTCAGACTGTTATTGTGAGGCAATAATTCACTGAATATGTTTGGTGAATGACTCTCGTTAGACACGGATCTCACTTTGGGGGATTTTGTTCTATTCCTTTAAGAATGTTGGTTTTGATAGCAGAAAACTTTTTTAGACGATGCTCCAGATGCTGTAGTCAGGAGGACTCAGATTTGATGATGGTGGAGGCCATACTTCCTTCGGGATTGAAAAAAAATAATCTGAGTGCAAGGATAAATACTGAACCCTCTGTGAATAAAGGTTAACGCGGATTTGAACCTTCGATCAGCAGATAGATGACATGACGATACACCTTCTGAAATCGTTAAATGAAATAAAATTCGTTTTAATATACAAAACTAGATTTTAGTTTTCAGTTCTATTCATTTAATTGCAACGTTTGTAATTATATCTCTGCGTAAATAACATTTCCGTTCATTGCGCAATTTATATCGATACATTTTAAAACAGCGCAAAATAACTGTCTATATCTCTGAGATGAGGTATTATGATTACTTGCATTATTTACATTATTCGGACTGTTATCCTTATCTTCATTGCCATATTCACAACGTTTCGGCCGTTTTACGCTCCGGCCTTTATGTCTATGTCTCTCTATATATCTGTCTATATCTCTGAGATTAGGTATTATGATTACTTGCATTATTTACATTATTCGGACTGTTATCCTCATCTTCATTGCCATATTCACAACGTTTCGGCCGTTGTACGCTCCGGCCTTTATGTCTATGTCTCTCTATATATCTGTCTATATCTCTGAGATTAGGTATTATGATTACTTGCATTATTTACATTATTCGAACTGTTATCCTCATCTTCATTGCCATATTCATAACGTTTCCACCGTTGTACCCTCAGGCCTTCTTAAGGTGATTGTAATTTCGGACCGAACCCTTTATTTCGTCCACCGGGGTATATTGTAATATAAAAAGTAAAATATGTTTGGTGAGACATTAAATTAATAAGTCCAAGAAATTCATACACAGTTGTCCTCAAGAACATATGTCCCAGTGGAAACAACTGTAAAATACATTTTCGTAACAAAATGACCTACAATAAATTATTATAGGAAATGACCAACAATACATTTTATAGCAAAATGATCAACAATATATTTTATAGGAAAAAGACCAACAATACATTTTTATACAAAAATTACCAACAATACATTTTTATTGGAAAATGACCAACAATATATTTTTATAGAAAAATGACCAACAATACATTTTTATACAAAAAAATGACCAACAATACATTTTTATAGGAAAATGACCAACAATATATTTTATAGGAAAAAGACCAACAATACATTTTTATACAAAAATTACCAACAATACTTTTTTATAGGAAAATGACCAACAATATATTTTATAGGAAAAAGACCAACAATACATTTTTATACAAAAATTATCAACAATACATTTTTATAGCAAAATGACCAACAATATATTTTATAGGAAAAAGACCAACAATACATTTTTATACAAAAATTACCAACAATACTTTATAGGAAAATGACCAACAATATATTTTATAGGAAAAAGACCAACAATACATTTTTATACAAAAATTACCAACAATACATTTTTATAGGAAAATGACCAACAATACATTTTTATACAAAAATAGATTTTTATATCGAAACGACCGGCGATCGTCGGCCGTTTCGACATAAGAATGTATTGTTAGTTATTTTGCTATAAAAATGTAACGTTGGTCATTTTGCTAGAAAAATAGACTAGAGTGCAATCTCTGACTATATGAATAAACAAGAATCTTTTGGCAATACGACTAATACGTAGTTAAATGAATTTAGATCTGAATTTTTCATTGTATAATGTTAAATATAATTAATGCTTACAATTAATAAAGAAAGACAATGGGATGAAATGTATTTCTTTTGAACCAAATAAATGGTTCTAAACACTAGGCTACAAATTTATAGATTTACCGATGGGAATTGATTTACTGATGAATCGTTCGCAAATTCTTCTAAACCTGGTTCAACATCGAGTGTAAAGTTCAAGATAGATCCCTGTTTGTCTGCTGCACTCCCTATAAGTTTTATCGAACATAAGCGACCTTATACTGCAAGGTTCAGCCCAATCAGAATACGAAGTAATCATAAGTGTACGTTCACGAACAATGCAGCACGTGTCGTAAATTTAAATTGACCAATCATGGTGAAGAGAGATTCTCGGAGAGAAATCGGGAAATTTGTAAATAGAGAAAGAAGAACAACTGTGAGGAGAGTAAAAGCAATGTAATGAAAGAGAAACATGGCAAGGCAGACGAAGAGGAAGAAGAAGCAAGGGAGAGGAATAAAAGAGAGAAAAGAAACGGAAATTAATGGCAAAAGAAAGTGAATAGAAAGAGATGATATACGGAAGGAAAGACATTTTCAAATATCGGAGAAAGTGGAGAGAGAAATATGAAGACGACAGTCGAAGGAGAAGGGGGAATGAAACGGATAATGATGAAGTGAATGAAGTTTGGAGAAAGAAAACAACAGCGAGAAAAAAAGAGAGAGCCAATAAAAGAAAGAACAATGACAAATCATGAAGAAAAAAGAGAAAAACAGAAAAGAATAAGAAAATGGCATGAGAGAGACGAACAATAAAATTAATGTATCTGCAGGAAGAAGAAGAAGTAGAAGAAGAAGAAGAAGAAGAAGAAGAAGAAGAAGAAGAGGAAAAAAGGAAAAAGAAAAAAAAAACAAAATATCGCGAGAAAGACGAAGAATGAAATTAATGTGTCTGCTGGAAGAAGAAGAAGAAGAAGAAGAAGAAGAAGAAGAAGAAGAAGAAGAAGAAGAAGAAGAAGAAGAAGAAGAAGAAGAAGAAGAAGAAGAAGAAGAAGAAGAAGAAGAAGAAGAAAAAAAGAAGAAACGTAACTGATCTGCAGGAAGAAGGTTATTTAAAGCCAGAAAACATTTTTACATTGTAAGAATCTTTTTGAGATAGCAATGGTTTAGTGATAAATGTCTTACTAATTAACCCATTGATGAGGAGACGAGAAGTGGGTTCATACCTTTCTTAGTGGTATTTGCACAAAGGTGAATATAACGAACCCGAATGAAATTGGAAATCAGATCTCCGTTAAACAGTTACACACCATTATCCATTACATCACCTGCGCATCAAAGCTTACAGCGCCTGTTCTTTGCCAAGCGGTCACCATCTAGGCAGTCACCAGGCTCAATTTTGCTTAAATTCGGTGATCGTTCGAGACCAGTGTTCCAATGTAATATGGCCGGATGCCCAGAGTAAAGAGAAGAAAAAGAAGAAGAAATCTCCCTCAAAAGAAACAAAGAAGCAGAAAAGTAACGGGTCTGCTAGAAGGAACGAATGAAGATATAAAGTATTTGTCGTACTAGTATTATTGGTATTAATATTAGTAATAGCAGTATTAGTAGTTGAAAAAGAAGCAGGAGCAGTACCAGCAACGAAAGAAGAAGAAGAAGAAGAAGAAGAAGAAGAAGAAGAAGAAGAAGAAGAAGAAGAAGAAGAAGAAGAAGAAGAAGAAGAAGAAGAAGAAGAAGAAGAAGAAGAACAACAACAACAACAACAAAATGCCGCTAAGAAAGACGAAGAAGAGAAATATGCTTGAAGGAAAACGTTTGAGGGCGAGAAGAAGTCAATACATCAGAAGCATTTGAATAAACAAGTGAATAAACAAGAAGAAGCAAGTGAATAAACAAGAAGAACAAAAAAACGTTTTAATCTAGGAACGGAAAGATTCCGACGCGATAAATAAATGGCGGAAATTTCAGCTTCCCATTTTTCGATGAAATCAAATTTTACATCACCAAACCTGTCGATTAAAATGAAACAAAAATGTCTCAATTGAAGTGCAGATTCTCCAAAAAACAAAAAAAGAATGTCGAAGTTGCTTTTTAAAGTACTACAATTGATCGATATTCAAAATAGTAAGTTATCTTAAAGAAACTGCTTCTTCTTTCCAAGACCTCTCTGTCGAAACATCTGCAAAATAGGAAAGATTGAATTTTTCTGTTACCAGAAACAACATCTTATTTACCAGCGTTAGAATTTTAAAAAATCATTTCATCCCAAGTAAGACGGGCATGCCATATTGTCCAGGGGGTCACAGGGAGTGAAAGTGAATGAAAAGACTGAGTATAGGAAGGATTGAGGAAAGGGTAACAGATGGGAGGGATTCAAGAAGACAGGGGATGGCGATTGATGTTGCATGTAAATTTTTGAAGATTGTAATTATCAGTGAAGCAAGTAAACAGAAGAGAGTTCCACATGCTAGAGGTGCGAGAAAAAACTGTTCGAGTAGAAGTGACAGTTGTATTTAGCTATTTCAACAGTAAAAGGGTGGGACCGAGGTGCCAATCAAGTACCACGCTTAAATTCATGCAGGAGTAAAAAAATAACTCATCAGAGCAGTTGCCATAAAAATCTTTGTAGAAAAGACAGATTTCCCGAGGGAGACAAACAGGGAAGGCTTTTTCATTCCTTCTTAAAGATTAAGGAATTTAGCATGCAGTTTTAAAATATCAAATAAAAAAAGACATAGAATCCATATTCTTGATGTTTCTAGCTTAGTAAAAATAAATTTTTTTTTTTAAATATAAAAATAATTTATAAATTTTTTTTTTTTTAGACAACTGTAAATGTTTATTGATGGATTTCAATTTCAGTTCCACATACACACGCAGAAAAAAGAAAAATACTGGATTTTAAAATTAAACACATATAAACTAGGGTTAAACAAAGACTTGGGAATTTTAAATCTGTATAAATATTTCAATAGTTAAAAATTTTTTTTTTAGATATAGTAAAAAAAAAAAAAATTACTTTATAATTATAAATTACTTTTCTGTTAACTTGGGATTCACCTGGCTGCCTTTCAGCGTCGCTCTTTGATGTTTGGAGACAAAGATGAAGCTGTTTCGGCTTTGTTCAGGGAAACCCGTCTTAGGGGAAGGTTTTTTTTTTTTTTAAATTGAAAATAATAAAGAAGTCTCTAGAAATAAGCCTTTATTTTTAAGACATTGCATTGCGTGTTCTCTCTAGCTCTTTAAAAATGTTAGTAAATATAGAAATAATCCGTAAATTTCTCTTCTGTTAACTTTGGGGCGCTTTCAGGGCGGCTTAGTGCGCCTGGGTACACTGGTTGAAAAACGCTGGTTTTTATAGCCACTAGTACGCATGGGGTCGGGTTTAAAGTGAAAGAAAAGACTGAAGGATTGAGGAAAGGACAAAAGATGAACGGAATTCAAGAAGATAGAAGATTGTAGTTATCAGGGAAAAAAATTAAACAGAAAGGAGTTCCACAGGCCGGAGGTGCGAGAAAAGAAACTGTTCGAGAAGTGGCAGTTGCATTTAGCTATTTCAACAGTAAAAAGGCTGGGAGAGAGAGATTCTAATTTAGTAGCACGCTTAAATTCATATATTCGGAAAATCTGGGGAAAAAAAGCTCATCATCAAAATGTTTGTAGAAAAGACAGACAAAAGACATTTCTGAAGAGACAGATAATGATTGATTATTTTGAGGGAGACAAACAGGGAAAGGAATTTACACTCCTTCTTAAGATTAAGATCATTTAGCATTCAGTTTATAATATTCAATAAAAAAAATTAAAGACTTGACATGGACTCCATGATCTTGATGTCACTAGCTTTTTTAAAAATCTTTTTTTTATCTTGATGTCTCTAGCTTTTTTTTAAAATCTTTTTTTTTGTGATCTTGATGTCTCAGGCTTTTTTTAAAAATCTTTTTTAGGGGGATCTTGATGTCTCTGGATTTTTTTAAATTCTTTTTTTTTATCTTGATGTCTCTAGCTTTTTTTTTTAAATAAAAAATTAACTCATAAATTACTAACATTATTTGGACTATCGTCCTCATCTTTGTCGCCATATTTATTACAACGCTCCGGCCTTCTTCAGGTGGTTGGAATGTCGAACTGAACCCTGTATTTCGCTCAATGTGGTAAACTCTAATGTTTAATGGATGTCAGTTATCAGTAATCTCCTGTTAATTTCTCCCTGAAAGTTATCCACTACCTTAACGGGGTATTGAACTCACACTCTTTTGGTCCTGTCACTGGATCTAACCAACGCCCAATACTGTTCCATATGCCCTTGGTGACATCTGTGTATGAATTTCTGGGTATTATAAACCTAATGTCTTCAGCAATCATTTTTTACCAGTGCTCATATTGCAATTTTTGATGTTATCATACATATTTTTACCAAAGCTCATAATGCAACTTTTGTTGTTATTATGGCTTTTTCTCTGGCACCCCTTATTACTGGTTCCCATATTGTATTCATGTCTATTCTTGGTCGGCTCAGGAGATTTTTGTGGCCTAGCATGAAGAAAACCGGAGCGTACAACGGCCGAAACGTTGCAATAAATATGGCGACAAAGATGAGGACAAGAGTCCGAATAATGTAAATAATGTACATAATACCTCATCGCAGAAATATTGACAGATATTTACCCTTATTTACATTATTGTCCTCATCTTTGTCGCCATATTTATTACAACGTTTCGGCCATTGTACGCTCCGGCCTTCTTCAGGTGGTTGGAATGTCTAACTGAACCCTTTATTTCGCTTACTAGGGCAGACTGTTCTAGTTCCATGTGCCATGTATAATGGATATCAATTATCTCCAATTAATTTCCCTCTGAAAGTTCTGCCTTAACCGGGTATTGAACTCACACTCTTTGGGTCCTGTCACTGGATCTAACCAACGCCTTTATCCACATCTGTGTATGAATTTCTGGGTATTATAAACCTAATGTCTTCAGCAACCGTTTTTCACCAGTGCTCATATTGCAATTTTTGCTGTTATCAAATCATGTTTTTACCAGAGCTCATATTGCAACTTTGTTGTTATTATCGCTTTTTCTCTGGCACTCCTTATTACTGGTTCCCATATTGTATTCATTTCTATGTTAGGTCATAAATTACTCTTCTGTTAATTTGGGGTGCACCTGGCTTCCTTTCAGAACGCATTAGTCGTTAATAAACGATGGTCTCCTGTGTTAGCTATTGCTTCTACTAATAATCGTCGGTCGCCATTAATTAAAGCTTTGAACGGCATCGAATTTTGGTCGCAAAGTAATGCTGATGGCCTGGCCTACGCATCCGTTCGTCGTATTCAATTCCGCCTCGCCATTCTTTGAAACGAGTAAATTGTTGATTTTTTTTCGGGTATTTTTAAAAATTAAACTTTTCTCAAAAGCGCCATTAGTGTCCTCAGTTCTCCAACCAAGTTTTACAATAAAATTGAAAGACCCATAAAAACTCCAGTGTCGTCCTATTTTCATTTTCATGATGTATCTTAATTCTTAAGTTACTGATTGAATAACGTCATGGCGAGTTCTACAATAATAAAATGTTCCTAGGAATTTCCATATTGTATCGTCAAATATTTCAGCATAAGAACTTTAAGAAATTATTGTAATAACAATAATAAATATGTCGTTATTTTAAGAAGTAAGGGGGTACAAATGAAAAAGATTTGTATGTGACTTCTTCCATTTCGCCCAAACTGATGTTAAACGCTTCTTTCTTTTTTTCATTGAAACCAAGTAGCGTTTCCGATATATCTTTTTAATCTTTCCATGCGCGATCAAATTATTTATGAGACAAACTAAGAGAGGATTGGCTGGTTGGTTGATTTTGTTTAGCAGCATATCAAACTCCATCGGTTATTTAATGAAAAAAATTAAATATTTTGAATGTAATTGTATGCCATCAACTACTGTAATTCCCAATGTATAATACGCATTTTTCTAAAAAATATTAATCAAAATTAGGGGTGCATATTATGCACAGCTACAAAAAATATTCAAAACATTGTCGTTTCATAGGTCGATTTCTGTTGAGAAGTGATTATTCAACACAAAATTACGACAAATTGACATCCGGCGATTGCGACACACTAAGGATGCCATATATAATCATATGTACCTAACAATACTTACAAATGTAAAATAAAATAAGAATTATCATAAAACTATATGAATATTATGTTATATAGAATATTATTCTAGGTTTAAAACCATTTTTATTTAATAAGAGTAGGAAACGCTAGCCGTACTGAAATTGGAGAGTTAAAATTTATAGGGTGCGTATTATGCGTGAGTAGAAGACTTTTCCCACACTTTCAGCACAATTTTAGGGATGCGTATTATGCACAGATACAAAAAATATCTTTAAAAAATTGCCGTTTCATAAGTCTATTTCAGTTGCGAAATGACTCCTCACCACAAACAGACGACAATTTGACACTAAGATTCGGCGATTGTGACCCCATAACGATGTCAATTACAATCGTATGTACCTAACAATACTTACAAATGTAAAATAAAATAAACATTATTATAAAACTAAATTAGAATATTATTATTCTAGGTTCAAAACAATTTTTTGAGAAAAACTTAATACAGATCCGGTAGATTACACATTTTATCCAACAAAACAGGTTAATGAGCCTGCGCAGTTGGCACAATATAGGTATTTCCGTTTCCTTTTAGAATCGTAATGATCTGAAATTTTCATAAACATCTTAAATTGCTGCTTGCATAAGAGTACGAAACTCTGGCCGGAATGACACGGGAGAGTTACATTTTATAGGGTTTGGTTACCAAACAAGGGTTGCGTATTATGCGTGCGTAGAAGCATTTTCCCACGCTTTCAATTTTTTGGAGTGAATATTATAGATAAAGGCGTATTATACATGGGGAATTATGGAACATATAAAATGTATTCGTCATTTTACTACAAAATATACTGTTGGCCTTTCTACTATAAATATATATGGTTGGAAATTTGATTATAATTAGATATTGCTGGTAATTTTACTGTAAATAGTTATTGGTATTTTTTATATAAAAAGTATATAAAATATACTTCACTAGTACTTTTTTTGTTTGAAGTTCACTATTTGGATGTTCTATGGACTAATGTCATGAAAGAGTTCTTTCGTGTTGGTTGATTAAATTTCTTTGACTATATATCAAACTATATTGGCTATTTATTTTGTATATAATATTATGCTTTCAGATATTTTGTATATCATTTTCATACTTTTAGTGTAAAGGTATGTTTTTCTAGATATCTAATTTGTATATCATAAAATATATTGTTGGTAATTTTACTATTAAAATGTACATTTGATTTTGCCCATAGTTAGTACCATAACATATGCTAATACCCCGAGTCAGGGTAGACCTGAGAACAACAGCAATTAAGATGTGGTTCCACGCGCCTCAAAACCTCCAAGCTCCTAACCACAGTCCTTGCTGTTGGATGCAGTTTACTGTCATACCCAGGACGACGTATGAAGGAAGAAGCACAATTATAATATTATGCTGGTAGCTACTTCACTCATGACAGGATTCCTAGGAGGGTTCTTGTTAAACCTTGCTCCAAGGAGGGTTCTTGTTAAACCTTGCGCCAAGGAGGGTTCTTGTAAAAATTGCTCCAAGGAGGGTTCTTGTTAAACCTTGCTCCAATGAAGGTTCTTGTTAAACCTTGCTCAAAGGAGGGTTCTTGTTAAACGTTGCACCAATGAGAGTTCTTGTTAAATCTTGCTGCAAGGAGGGTTCTTGTTAAATCTTGCTCCAAGAGGAGTTCTTGTTAAACCTTGCTCCAAGGGGAGTACTTGTTAAACGTTGCTCCAAGGAAGATCTTGTTAAACCTTACTCTAGGGAGGGTTCTTGTTAAACCTTGCTCCAAGAAGAGTTCTTGTTAAACCTTGCTCGAAGGAGGGTTCTTGTTAAACCTTACTCCAAGGAGTGTACTTGTTAAACCTTACTCCAAGGAGGGTTCTCGTTAAATCTTGCTGCAAGGAGGGTTCTTGTTAAACTCTCTTAAATTACAATAATCTCAAAATTACGATTCATACAGGCTGTAACACGTATGCTAAAAAGCAAATATTAAAATCTTTGAATAAATTTCTTATAAAATGCTTTTACACCGCTGTACCATTTTAATGTGCGTCCTGGGTAAGACGATAAACTACATCCAACAGCAAGGCCTCTGGTCAGTAGTTTTTGAGGAGCGTGGAACCACTCTTAAATTCTGGTGTTCCCATATCTACCCTGACCGGGGGTGGAGCACCTGTTAGATGCCCCAGCTATGGGAAAATATTTAACCCCCAAACTGGGGTCAAAACATTATGAAAGTTAAATATGTTTTACTACTAGAAAAATGTTTGAAAAAACTATTACCACCAATACATTTTGAAAGAAAAAATATTAGCAACAATATATTTTGGCAGGAATGAAATATCACCAGCAATAGAGTTTTGAAGAAAAAAGAAGAATATATATATATATATATATATATATATATATAGATAGATAGATAGATAGATAGATAGATAGATAGATAGATAGATAGATAAAAAATATTACCAGTAATAAAAATTTTGTCGGCATTGAAAAGCCCATTGAGATTGATATGCCGTAAACAAACCAAACCAAATCAATATATTCTGAGATAGATAGATACAAAATATTACTAGCAATAAAAATCTTGTCGGCATTAAATTACTTATTGAGACTGGTATGCCGTAAAACAAAACAAACCAAATCAATCTATTCTGAGATAGATAGATAGATAGATAGATAGATAGATAGATAGATAGATAGATATGGACAGTCTGAGATAGATAGATAGATAGATAGATAGATAGATAGATAGATAGATAGATAGATATGGACAGTCTGAGATAGATAGATAGATAGATAGATAGATAGATAGATATGGACAGTCTGAGATAGATAGATAGATAGATAGATAGATAGATAGATAGATAGATAGATAGATAGATATGGACAGTCTGAGATAGATAGATAGATAGATAGATAGATAGATAGATAGATAGATAGATATGGACAGTCTGAGATAGATAGATAGATAGATAGATAGATAGATAGATAGATAGATAGATAGATAGATAGATATGGACAGTCTGAGATAGATAGATAGATAGATAGATATGGACAGTCAGAGATAGATAGATAGATAGATAGATAAATAGATAGATAGATAGATAGATTGTAAATACTACCAGCAATAAAAATCTTGTCGGCATTAAATACCCCATTGAGATTTATATGCCGTAAAACAAAATAAACCAAACCAATATATTCTGAGATAGATAGATAGTTAGATAGATGAAAAATATTACTAGAAATAAAAATCTTGTCGGCATTAAAAAAAACCATTAAGGTTGATATGCCGTAAAACAAATCAAACCAAACCAAACCTTTTTAATATAATTTATAAAAAGGGGAGATACTTTTATTTAGTTCCCATATAAACAGATGCAAGTCTACGTCAAAAGATTTGCACTTATACGAATCTTTCTCTAGTCAGTCGTTGCTGAAGAAGCCTGATAATGGACAGATAGATTTCAATTATTTAGTATCTGTTGTCGAGGCAGTATCACCCTATTGAGCTAATGCGGTAAGGTCAGGAACTTGAGCGAGGGCCAGGTGACTATTTATGTTATGCGAAATTGCATAGAATTAGTTAAAGGTGCCTTTCCAGTAACTTAAATGATTATTAATAGATCGGGAAATAGCCTGGGAAAACAAAGAAAAGAATGACGAATTGCTGAGTGATATCGAATTTCCTATGCGGAAGTAAATACTGGACAATCTCCTCGCAGGGTCGGAATAGGATTTGAATCGACTTAGTAGTGCTTCTCTTGAACAATGCTAAGAAAACCACGGGCAATGGCAACTACAAAGAAAGTGATACCGAGTACCAGGAAGAAGCAGCCATACACAATGAGGAAAAAGAACCTGGAAAAGTTAACGCTTAGAGGAGGACTTGAATAAAAGAAGCAAACAGCGGGTTTAACAAGTCTTAGGGAATAGACTGGACATGAACAAAGAGGAAGATAAAGAGGAAAAAGTTAGATAAAGCAACAAGAAGCTGTAGAGAGCCGTGATCGTCGACGTTTTGAAAGGAAATAGCACACAAACGAAGCCTCTTGATGTAAGGTTTTCCAAACGAGGGGGAAATTTATTTCGGGCAATATTCTTACAGGATTTAGACGATATTGACTCAATACAGATGCACTGTACTTTATTATCGGTCAATTACGATAAGCTTGATTTTGCAATGTCAACGAACACTCGTTGCCACTTATGTAATGCCAACGAATACTCGTTGTCACTTTCGTAATCCTCGTTGTAGTAGAGACTTTGTAATCGCAGATACAACTATAGTAACCCCATTGAACAATACTGGTGTCAGATGCCTTCGAATATCACTCGCGTTAATAGTACTTACTCGATAATACTAGCTCGAATAGTAACCACCGAACAGTGATCCGAATAGTGAAATAGTATAGTAAATAGTATAGACGGACGATAGAATAGAATGTGTGTTGTGCGTGTATATATATATATATCTAGGGTGGCCCAAAAAACGGGAACTTTTTAACAACCCAATAAAACCAGGAGTGATGGAAGAAAAATATTTAATTCATAGTAATTAAAACCTTAAAACATGCCATTTAAGAAACAATGATGGAATTTTCATTTTTAAAAAATTACGTCCTGTAGATGGCGTCCTCCTGTACGAATGCATTCTTGAAATCTGCTGTTGAGATTCCTCATTGACTGCTGCAACATCTCAGCTGGGATACTGTGAATTTCATTCTCGTTACTAAAATGGCGAAATATTTACTTGCTCAAGGTCACTGTCTCGCAGTGTTGCCACTTGCTCATGTCTGGCAATACGCACTACAAAAATTCCCGTTTTTTGGGGTCATCCTGTATATATATATATATATATATATATATATATATATATATATATGATGTCAACGAACACTCGTTGCCACTCTTGTGATATCAACGAATACTCGCTGATACAACTATAGTAACGCCGTTGAGCAATACTGGTGTCAGACGCCTTCGAATAAAACGCGCACTAATAGTACTTACTCGATAATACTCGCTCGAACAGTAATTCGTATAGTAATCTGAATAGAAAATAGTTAATAGAGTAGAGAATAGCGTTCCGTATAGTAATAGAGGATATAGTAGTAATGGTGATCCGAATAGTAATAGAGGATAGACTAGAAATGCAGATCCTTAGACGTCACGTGACTTCCTATATATGCATCTCCTCTGTGATCCACTTAATTCAATAATGGGATCGCCTGTATTTGTTCACTGGCGATCTATGTTCAAACTCACGTGTCGGCATAGTTATTCCTATATAACACTTGAATAAGACAGTAAGTTGGTTTTCTATTGCTTTCTTCAATTTACAAGATACCTTATTTTAAATTGGTTGCCACTCAAGGGTAGAGAGTAGTGTCTACCCTACAATTTAACGCATTCTTCTAATTACAAATTGCAGATACGTAAATAAGGTAATTACAATACTTTAAATATCTGGGAGGAATTTTAACAAAGGTCAGATAGTATGACACCGAAATCCGAAGGCGCATTGGGATAGAGAAAGCTGCCTTCCGAAAGCTAAGCAAAGTATTTTTTAAGGCAATTCACCCCAGTAGCACGCAAGGGGTTACAGAGGATTGAGAACAAGAGTAAAGAGGAAAGGATACAGAGAACGACGAGGAACAAACTCAGGGTGTCAGATGTCGATTGACATTACACTTGAATATTTGAAGATCATATTCAGCAAGTAACAAGTGACAGCCTGTTTCTTGTTGATTTCCCGGAACTGCAACGTACCCATATTTGATGGGGTGCTCCCCAGCGGCGAAAAAGCGAGTCCTGTATGACACATCCAAGGGTGCCATACGCCATACATTAGTTGTTCCTACGGAACACTGTGCTTCACACCACAAGACCGCTTCTACCTCCATCTAAGATCATTCTCTGGCTATGGTGGACCAGCAGACAAGTGGTGCAGTATGAGCTTCTAACATCGGGTCAAACCATCACTGTGGGCTTGTTCACGCAGTAGTTTGAACGTGTGCAACGAGCAATGAGGCAGACGGAACCAGAAATAGTTAATTAAAGGGTTGGACCTCCATGACAATGCCAGTCTTCATGTGGCGCGGATAGTCAGAGATACTATACGGCGAGTTGGCTTGGAAAAACTATGCCATCTACTTTACTCCGCGGAACTTGCACCAAGAGATTACCATTTCTACCATTCCCTGGACAAAAGATTTTCGTGGGAGCTTCTTCGGAGATGAGGACTTGCTGCAGGCACTCACAAATTCCTTGCGTCCAGTACACCTGTTTCTATCGACAGGCCACTGCGCAGCAGGAGTTACGTTTTCAAAAGGCCTCTGGATACTTATTCGGGAATCTTACGAGGATTAACACTATGCCAAATTTGATGTATAACTTTTTTTTTGGTAATAAATCAGAAACAGCAAGCATTTTTTGTTAGCTTGTATAATTATCATCATTGACAGTTGAAATTTCTAGGGCACATAATGAAGAAAGAAGGCTTAGAAAATCTGATACTCACAAGACAGATTGTGAGCAAGAGGGATGAAGGAAAGCATCATATAACGTAACTAATGATTTGGAGGTAAATGGTTAGAATAACTGGGATTAAAAGAGCTAGCAAAAAGTCAAACTTTAATAAGAGATATAAAGGACAGGAAATAGTGGAGGGACATGATCGCCAACGTCCTGATGGGACATAGCATATAGCAAAAGATTATACTTTTCAGATGGATAGTGTTGAGGGGTCCTCCCCTTTTTACACAAATGGACTCACCCAGGGTATACATATACTACTACCAGTGAATATCCGGGGAGCCACACACAGAGGGTAGTAGTAGAGTGGAGAGAGTCGGTAGATAGAGAGAGTCACACACAAAGACAGTCCAACGGTGCATGAGTCACGGTAACGAGCACGTCGACTCATACAGCTTTGCGTCGATATCAAATACTATATATATATTTTCCTACTAACCCGCATTCCTGGAACTACTAACCTGTAGTACCAGCTTGTATTATTACGTTAATACATTTATTTTTCTATATTCATTCTTGGCGTTTGTTATTATTTGATACCGGATTTCATCCCAGAATCCACAACAGATCGCTTGCTTGTAAAGGATTTTAAATAGTGTGAAGTATTTTAAGAAAATATTCCAGAGGAAAATTAAAAATAAGTCACAAAAATATTTCTGCAATTGACTTTTTTTCCGCAGGAAACACTTCTCGAAATTGCTTCTCCGTTTGACTTGATTAAAAATAAAAATAAACTGATTTCAAACACGATTAAGGTGGGTATTTTTATTTTAGTTTCCGAGTTTAAGCGAAAGCAAAACGTATATATATATATATATATATATATATATATATATATATATATATTATATTAGCGACTGCTTTATCTTCTTGTGAAGAATTCGATGAATTGTTTGTGTGTTTTCTGATAAAGCATCAATATGAATTCAGTAATAATTTTTTTTCTATTTTCACCTGACAAATATAAGCCTGATTGATCAGTTTCACAGAGCTATTTGGTAAGCTCTCTATCAAAAAGTAAACCTATTCACCATTCTGAGTGAGGAGGAAATGAAAAGAAAAGAATTACCTGCTTGAACTTAATATCCTTTAGGCAAGAATTGGTTGGATATGGGAGTGCCTCTGGGACTTCCTGACTCGGAGACAACTGAATTTTCCGCCATTCACACTGAGATATATTTGGATTTCCTTTCAGTCATTCGTACTTAAGAACCAAATCATATTTCCCCTCGTACTGAGGAAGAAAAAGAAAGATTTCATTTGTTTTGACGCAACACTTAATCGGTTTCTTCCCATATCTCTCTTCCATTATCTATGAGCTCTACTCAACAATCCAATTTGAATGTATGTATAAAAATCAATGAATTTCCTTTGCGTGGAATACTTGAGTCTATGCCTTTCCTTTGTAAGGAATATTTGAGTATATAACTTTCCATTGAAGGGAATATTTTTGACTATGTCTTTCTTTGCTATGGAATATTTGAGTCTACGCCTTTCGTTTGTAAGGAATATTTGAGTCTACGCTTTTCCTTTGTATGGAATATTTGAGACTATGCCTTTCCTTTCTATGACTTTCCATTGTAAGGAATATTTGAGTCCATGCCTTTCCTTTCTATGGATAAATTGAGTCTATGACTTTCCATTGTAAGGAATATTTGAGGATATAACTTTCCATTGTAGGGAATATTTGAGAATATGCCTTTCTTTTCTATGGAATATTTAAGTTTATGCCTTTCCTTTGTATGGAATATTTGAGTCTATGCTTTTCCTTTGTATGGAATATTTGAGTCTACGCTTTTCCTTTGTATGGAATATTTGAGACTATGCCTTTCCTTTCTATGTAATATTTGAGTCTATGCTTATTCTTTGTAGGGAATATTTGAATTTGATTTTCCATTGTAGGGAATATTTGAGATTATGCCTTTACTTTCTATGAAATATTTGAGTTTATGACTTTATATTGTAAGGAATTTTCGAGAAATTGTCTTTCCTTTCTATGGAATAATTGAGTCAGTGACTTTCCATTGTAGAGAATATTTGAGACTATGCCTTTACCTTCTACGGGATATTTGAGTCTATGCTTTTCCTTTCTGTTGAATATTTGAGTCTCTGCCATTCTTTTCTCCTATGGATTAAATTGTATGAATCAATGCTAAAAATTATTATTCTAAAATATTCGCACATTAAAAATGATATATTCTTACAATGCAATATATGATCTTGAAAGAGAAATTCATGTACAATGTAAAAGTGTCATTTTCTCAGGCAAGGCTATGATGCCAATAAGACTCAAGGGGGGAAGCTGGAAGCGAAAGGGAAGGGAATGTCTTTAGAATGAAGCGGAAACACAATAATAGTATACATTTCAGTGTTCAGGCTGAGACGTTATAAATATAGAATTGAAATAGAACTTAGAAGGAACTCGAAACCAAATCCTAAGCACAATAAAATCCACGCTTTATCCCCCAAGATCAAATGTGCAGGCGGAGAGATTCGTTGATACACTCAAAAGAGCGCTACGAAAAGCCTACGTTGTGCCTACGGAGAAAGCACTACATCAATTTCTTCAGGTATATCGAATTACGCCAAATAATGCTACACCATCAACACTATCACCAGCAGAAGTGATGTTTGCTAGAAAGATCAGATCTGCATTTGATAAATTGCTACCAAGTAAAACAAAACAAGTAACACAGTCCTATGCAGCAAAAAGAAAATTTCTCCCAGGAGAAAAAGTTTTTTTTAAAGCCTATAAAATTAACACATCTTACTGGGAGCAAGGCACAATTGAGAAAAGAATTGGCAAGATGGTTTACATAGTTTAGGGACAAAAATTCTCACACAGGAGACATGTAAACGAAATAAGGAAAATGCGGTAACAGGACGCTAACGGTCCAACTCAAGAAGAGGCAATGGACACGATTTTCGATACGTTTGATATAAAAAAAGACCGCAAACAATGCCAGAACCAAGAAAATCGTCTCGAAAAAGAAAATTTCTCATGAGGCCTAGACTATGCCTTTCCTATGGGAGGAGTGTGAACCTGGCGATATACGATTCTAGATATTATAAGTATAGAGTTGAAATAGAATTTAATACGAACTGGAAAATCAATCCTAAATTCCTGTTTAAAAAAATAAAAATTAAAAAGTAAAAATTTTAGAGTTTAGGCGGAGACGTTAGGAGTATAGAGTTGAAATAGAATTTAGATTTGAGATCAAGATTGTATATTTCCAGAAAACTACCATCACTTACTTTGCGAAGATTCTCTGAAAATTTCTTAAGTTATAAGGAAACGTTTTAGCATCACGTCCCAAGAACAGAATTTCCATTTTTCTAAGTCAATGTGTGAAACCTCCATAAACAACAACAACAATAATAATAATAATAATAATAATAATAATAATAATAATAATAATAATAATAATAACAGGGAAATAAACGGCAACAGACCTGATATTATCATAAAAACAAGAAATTCAGGAAGTGTATGCTTATTGACATAGCAGTATCATCTGAGAGAAACACCCCCATAAAAATTATCTTGAAATTGCCCAAATACAAGGACTTGGAGATTGAGATTAACATGAGGTGTACCAATAATAATCGGAGGTCTGGGTCTCGTGAGAAAAGGAATGGACAATTTTAATAACGGTGTCCCAGGTAAGATCAACATACAGCTTGCCTACTATGAACATCCCATATACTAAGAAAAATGCTATCAATTAAATGACAATTCTCCTATGGGGCCTAAGGACCATAGTTTGAACCCGGCTCTACAGGATACAAAGCAGGAAGCATAACATACACAAATAATAATAATAATAATAATAACAATAATAATAATAATAATAATAATAATAATAATAATAACCGAGAAATTGTCCAAATAAAAGGACTTGGAGATCGAGATTAACAGGATGTGGGAAATAAAGACTGAGACTGTACCAATAGTAATCGGAGCACTGGGACTCATGAGAAAAGGAATGGACAATTTTACTAACAGTGTTCCAGGTGACATTAACATGGAAGTTGCCCAGAAGATCGCCCTACTAGTAACATCCCATATACTAACAAAAGTGCCATCAGTTAAATGACAATTCTCCTACAGGGCCTACGAACCGTAGTTTGAACCCAGTTCTACAGGATACAAAGCAGGAAACATAACACACAATCAATAATAATAATAATAATAATAATAATAATCGAGATTAACAAGCTGTGGGCAATGGAAACTGAGACTGTACCAATAGTAATCGGAGCACTTGGACTCATGAGAAAAGGAATGGACAATTTTATTAACAGTGTCCCAAGTCACATCAACATACAAGTTGCCCAGAAGATCACCCTACTAGGAACATCCCATATACTAAGAAAAGTGCTATCAGTTAAATGACAATTCTCCTACAGGGCCTACGAACCGTAGTTTGGACCCGGCTCTGCAGTATACAAAGCAGGAAACATGACATACACAAATAATAATAATAACAATAATAATAATAATAATAATAATAATAATAAATGAAGTGTTTTACTTGATGCAACGATATGCTGCTTTATTTTGCTCAAATGATATTCGTAATTTCATTTTTTGCAAAACATTCAACAGACAAATGGAAGTTGCACAACTTGTTGGGTGTAGATGCAGTGTTAGAAATGCAAGAGAAACGGCAACTCATTTCCACTTCTTGCGGTGCAAAGTGCATATCCGATTGCACATCACGACCAGCACATTAGTTGTACATTTCACTTCTCGGTGGGATCAAAAGCGGGAAAGAAAAACGCAGACAAATATTTCCTCACGTGAAAAAAGAAAGTGTGTGCGCACGTGTTTGTGTGTGTGTGTGTGTGTGAGAAAGAGAGAGAGAGAGATAGAGAGAAAGAGAGAGAGTGAGTGATTAAGTGTGTAAGAGAGAGGGAGAGTGAGAGACACAGAGAGAGAGACAGATTAAGTGTGTGAGAGAGAGACAGATTAAGTGTGTGAGAGAGAGACAGATTAAGTGTGTGAGAGAGAGACAGATTAAGTGTGTGTGAGAGAGACAGATTAAGTGTGTGTGAGAGAGAGAGAGAGAGAGATGGATTTAATTCTGTAGTAAGACAACCTTTTATTCTTGAGTGACTTCAAACGTTCAGTTGCAAACTAATCTAAATAGCCTCAGAGAACTCTTCTGCCGTTTTTTTCAGGTTTCTGGCACATTCAAAGAAAAGGCACTTAATCAACGGGTTTATCTGATTGAATATTTGAATGACTTGCCAACACCCTCGCTTTGTTTCTTTCTTTTTCTCTCTCTCTACCTCTCTCTATCTACAGATCAACTAATGTAGCCGAATAAGTCTGCTTGTCTTGTTCTCTCTGTGTGCTCGACTGCTTCCTGTAAGTCTATCTATCTATCTATCTATCTATCTATCTATCTATCTATCTATCTATCTATCTATCTATCTATCTATCTATCTCATTCTGTTCATTATCTATCTATCTATCTATCTCATTCTGTTCATCATCTATCTATCTATCTCATTCTGTTCATTATCTATCTATCTATCTATCTATCTATCTATCTATCTATCTATCTATCTATCTCATTCTGTTTATTACCTGTCTATCTATCTCATTCTGTTTATTACCTATCTATCTATCTATCTATCTATCTATCTATCTATCTATCTATCTATCTATCTATCTCATTCTGTTCATTATCTATCTATCTATCTATCTATCTATCTATCTATCTATCTATCTCATTCTGTTCATTATCTATCTATCTATCTATCTATCTATCTATCTATTTCATTCTCTTCATATCTATCTGTCTCTTTTAATATCTTAGTTTAATCCACAATTCACTAAATTAATAGATATTTGTGGGGTTGTCACCCCAAGCAAGAGTTTAAAGCCACTAAGACATTGCGGTTACTAAGTGCGAAGCTTTTCAGGTGTAAGACCAAAAGAAGTGTAATTAGTAGGACTGTAGAAAACGATTGAGCTTGCGTTTAAACATTTGAAGATTAAGGCTGGCTTGAAAGCAAGGAGCTGGAAGGAATTTTCACAAGTGAGAAGTGTGCGAAAAGGAACTGCTAACATAGAACTTACGGTTGATGTTTGTATTTTCAACGCTAATAATTGTATTGCGCTGGTAGTGGTAATCGCTATGATATTAATTATTATTGATATTGACCGCTTTCCACTAAGTACCAAGCATATGTATATATATATATATATATATATATATATATATATATATATATATAATGTATCTTAATTAATATTGTAAGTAGTAAGTAGACATTCAAAGAATAAATCAATAACGTTAATGAAATTAATGGCGAATTCACTTCGCTAACAGGTTAAATACGGCATAACATTACTGGCCACTCGTTGAATATATTTATATATATATATATATATATATATAATATGGATAAAACAACTAAAAAAAAATCGGGTGTTTTTTTGCGAAAGTATTTATTTATATGTTTTTATATAAATTTAATATTTCAGACCACCTCGGTCCTTCCTCAGAAATTCAATGAATAACTGTATTTGGGAGTTTGTTTACAGCGTCCGTCGTGGGACGCGGACGTCACGTGATGTGGAATGCAGCTGTGTTTGAATTTTTTAACGTAGATCTAACGATAGTATTTTAGATGTTGTTTAAAAACGTTTTTTAACTATATCGAACGAAATGTTTTAACTACTGAAATATTTATACAGATTTAAAATACCCAAGTCTTTGTTTAACCCTAGTTTATATGTGTCTAATTTTAAAATCCAGTATTTCTCTTTTTTCTTCGTGTGTATGTTGTACTAAAACCTGAGTCTAGCAATATATATTTACAGTTGTCTAATTCTCATTATGCTATATATATATATATATATATATATATATATATATATATATATATATATATATATATATATATATATATATAAGTGAACATTTTATTTTTATTTTCAACATTTATTTTTATTTTGATCGGTGTTTTTATTAACGTAGTAAAACTTTGTTTATATCGCTTATTTAATAGTTTTGTTTTTGTTTGGGAAGATAATTAAAGCTATTTGTTCAATTTTGGGGTTGATTGTCGTAGTTTGTTCTAACTATTATTTTGGCGGGAACAGCTTTTAATTTGTTTATTACTTCATGTAAAAAATAAAAATAATAATAAATAAATATAAAATATAAAATAAAAATAATAATAAATAAAAAAAATATTAAAAAAAACTAAAATCAAGCAAAATAATTTAGCTCTAATAAATAAATAAACAAATAAACGACTCCGATAAAATAACCGCCACGCAGACTACTCACAATACACCACTGACCCGTATATATAAATAGCTGAGGAAAATAACAGCACTCGTGGCCTGACGATTGCATCTAGCATGAAACAGACTGTCGCCTCTAAGTGTTGACTTGTATGTTCCCTTTTATTTTTACAAACGCTCTATCTCTGATATTGAGCACTTTATCCCATAAATATAGCAGACTTTAAGACTATATTTCTTCATATATATATATATATATATATATATATATATATATATATGATGCATCTTAATTAATATTGTAAGTAATCATTCAAAGAATAAATCAGTAACGTTAATGTAATTAATGGCGAATTCACTTCGCTGATTAAATAAGGCATTAACTTACTGGCCACTCATTGAATATATATATATATATATATATATATATATATATATATATATATATATATATATATAATGCAGCTTAATTAATATTGGAAGTAGTCATTCAAAGAATAAATGAATAACGTTAATGTAATTAATGGCGAATTCATTTAGCTAACAGATTATATAAACCATTAACTTACTGGCCTCTCGCGATCCTTGTTTTCATTAATTGTAAAAATGGATTAAATGTTCGGTCCATATTGCAAGTACTTTCGATAAAACATTTACCATCGTCAAGCATAGATGTTATTTTTTTTCAATTACAGGTAATTTCGGGTAAAATTCAAAGACGAAAATGAATGTGAAACTTGTGGAAAGTTGTTTTGCTAAAAAGTATGCTATTAGAATTTTTTGTAAGCGTGTAGTAATGCGACGCCAGATTTTTTAATATTGTAGTAACGTAGTAATTCACCAATTTTATTATTGCGTTTTTTTCATTGATATAGACTAATTGGCATGGACTAATTGGCTCAATCATTAGAGCAATGTTTCAGAAGATTCCCTTACAACATATATATATTTCTGAGATGAGGTATTTCCTTACAGCATATATATATATATATATATATATATACATATATATATATGGGCATTTCGAGGCGGTGTAATGGTTAGCAAGCTCGTCTTCCTAGCACAATTATGACGGAGTAGTGAGTAAGATCTTCACTGGGTGCCCCATACTTTCGGCCATGTGCCACATCTGAGCTACGCTTGGAAAATCACTATATATATATATTTAAGTAATTCATCGAGTTCTATTTAGAAGAAACCTCAACAGAATGCAAAAAGCACTGGACGGCCGTTTCGTCTTATATTTGGGACTCATCAGCAGTGCGCATCCACTACCAGGAATTGAAACCCGGACTGTTACGTTATTAAGCAAACGTAATACCAACTGTACCACCGGCCCACATTTGCTTAATAACGAAACGGCCGTCCAGTGCTTTCTGCATTCTGTTGAGGTTTCTTAAAAAAAAACTCGATGAATTACTTAATTATGATTATCTCAAATCCTCCTAACAATTTCTAACAATAATATATATATATATATATATATATATATATATATATATATATATATATATATATATATATATATATATATATATATATATATATATATAATGATATGCGTATGCATTGTTTAAAAAAAGAAATGCTTTGGCGAAGTCAAATGTCAATTCTTCCACTAATTTCAATTATTTTTTCCATTGTGTGACTTAACTGAAAATACCCAACAATTGAGATTTCGTAAACAAGCAATTATTTTCTTTTTCTCTTTCGTTATTGATCGGATAGAATAAGAAGTCTTTCGCTGATTATGCCTGTGGCGAAAAGAAAACATTAAGAGCCTTTGTTGATCCAAGTTTGAATTTCTCGGATAAAAACTTGTGAACTATGATATGATTTATAAGCAATGAATTATTTTTCTGTGGATCGATGATTCTGGAAAGGTCGCTTCATTATATACAGGACAATCAACAATATCTTGGCGGGAGACCGTGTTTATAGGATGGCAAAGTTGGTGATCCATTTGAAAGTACCTGAGTTGTTATATATATATATATATATATATATATATATATATATATATATATATATATATATATATATATATATATATATATGCAGGGATTGGAAAAAATCCAATCCTATATTTCAAAGACCTATTATATTAAGAACTTTAACTAAAGCTTCGTAATTGCAGGTTATATCTATTGTAAATACGTTTATTTATCCAATTTACTGTCTTTGGTTTATTTATTTTTAGAATTTAGTAAAATTTAAGCTAAATGCGTGACCTCTCCGAGTTAAAAAAAAAGGGCAAATTGTTGGAGCTCCCATGATAGAAGCTTCGATCACTAAGGTTGCTAAACTGTTTGGTTTTTCAAGAGCTACCATATCAAGAACTATGACGGAATTCAAGAAACAGGGTAAAACCTCTAGCAAGTATAGAAATTCGGGCCAGACTTGCAAACTTACTGACAGGCGTGCATTGAAATGCAATGTGGCGAAAAATCATCGGGCTACTGTGGTCAAAGTGACTGCTGAGTTGAATAATCATCTCAATAGTCCAGTTTCTACTAAAACTGTTTGTCGTGAGCTCCATAAGGCTGGATATCATGGAAGAGCCGACGTAAGGAAACCTCTTCTCTCCACTCGCAACATCCAGAAGTGGTTGAAGTGGTGCAGAGATCACAATGCCTGGTCTGCAGACCAATGGAAGCAAGTCATATTCTCAAACAAGTCCTGTTTTTCTCTTTTCCCAACTTCAGGGTAAGTTTATGTGCGGAGGGAGCCCAAAGAAGCTTACAACCCTGACTGCCTTCTTCGAACTGTGAAGAATGGGGGTGAATCAGTAATAGTTTGGGCCGCTATATGATGGAAATGTCTCGGTCCAATAGTTGCACTGCGTGGTAGAATCAACAGCAAAGATTACCTGAACATTTTGAGCGATCATGTTCCTCCAATGGCCCAGACTTTATCCCCTAATGGTGACTGCATCTTCCAAGACGATAATGGTCCAATACATACCACTAGATTGATTAGGAATTGGTATGAAGAGCATGAAAGTGAGCTAGAACATATGGAGTGGCCTCCCCAATCTCCAGATATCAATATTATTGAACATTTGTTGTTCATTTTGGAGCAACAAGTTAAGAGCCACTATCCTCCACCGTCGTGTCTTAAAGAGCTGGAGAAGGTTTTAATGGAAGAATGGCTGAAAATTCCTCTGGGTGTAGCCAGGAAGCTGTATGATTTAATTCCTAGACGTATTAAAGCTGTATGTGAGGTTAAAGGAGGACTAACTTCATATTAAATAAATTTTCTTTGAATTTAACAAGTGTTTCAATTATTTTGTCCAACCCCTGTCTGTGTGTATATATATATATATATATATATATATATATATATATATATATATATATATATAACCACAGCATTCTACATGTATTCACATATGCGTGCAAACTGAAGCATGTGCACACTCAAAAATGAACACACGCACGAATGTACACAGATGTACTCATACACGCAATGAAAAAAAATCAATAAATATAGCACACCTTAAAACTATATTTCTTCATATATATATATATATAAACATATTGTTGAGTATAGCAGACAATGAATGTCTATTATGTTTGATCATGGACCGTTCTAAACTCCGTATATTTGCTTTAATGTTGGGTGAAAATAAAAACAAATATTGTCCAACATTTGGATATTTTTTTTTATTAAGCTGTTCTTTGATCTAATCTTTCGGATCACGTGAGCCTTCTTCAGAATTGGTATATGGGTGTTTAAACAAAGATATTCACCATCAAAGATGATATTTTGTTATACTGACATAGAAAATTTCTATGCGACGATAGCGGTCGCGGGATAGCAGACACATGATACGGTTCTATGACGTCACACCGCGTGGGAGACCGAAATATTAACAACAGAACCATACGTCTAAATGCTATGTAATGTGTTTTGACTAGTTTAAAATGTAATTTTGTTGAGTGTGGGTTGCTTTGTTTTAATGTATATAGCCTCCAATATCTGAAAGTTCTTTTTACTGTGTGTATATGAGAGTAGTATTGTGTTATCAACTAACACCTCTCTAATATTATGTCCATGGCTATGTTTTTCTAAGAAATCTTGTTTAAAAGAATTAAGATAAGAAACGGGACAAGTAAGTCTACGGGAGAGCGCAGTTGTAGTAAATCCAATATATGTAGCGGGTTTATTATTAGTATCATAGATACAATATCTGAACGGGCATGTAAATTGATACACTACATGGAGTTTTTCTACAGGATTTTGTTGTGTGCTTGTAAGGTTATTAGAGGCTATGAGGTCATTTGTTTTAATTTTTTATAATATATGATAAGCTTACACTATTTATATTATTCGGACTATTGTCCTCATCTTTGTCACCATATTTAGCACAACGTTTCGGCCGTTGTACGCCCGGCCATCTCCAGGTGGTTGGAATGTCGAAGTGAACGCTTTATTTCGCTCACTGATGTAGAAAAAAGGCAGAGAAAAAGGAGATCACTGGAAAATTCGTAAACTTAAAGAATCAGCACATATGCTAAGCCTCAAAAATCTCCTGAGCCGACCAAGCATAGAAATGAATACAATATGGGAACCAGTAATAAGGAGTGCCAAAGAAAAGCGACAATAACAACAAAAATTGCAATATGAGCTCTGGTAAAAACATAACAGCAAAAATTGTAAAATGAGCTCTGGTAAAAACATACCAGCCAAAATTGCAATATGAGCACTGGTAAAAAAAGGTTTGCTGAAGATAGGCTTATAATACCCCGAAATTCATACACAGATGTCCACAAGGACAGAGGATAAATGCGTTGGTTAGACCAGTGACTGGACCCAAAGGCAGTGGTAAACTTGGAGAGGGGAATTAGAAGGAGATAACTGATTAGAACAGTATATCCCAGTGAGCAAAATAAAGGGTTCAGTTCGACATTCCATTAATAAATAGACCGAATAATATAAATAGTGTACATAATACCTCATCTCAGAAATATAGACAGATACTGAAAGACCGGGACTTTGTAATAAATATGGCGACAAAGATGAGGACAATAGTCCGAATAATGTAAATAGTGTGCATAATTCCTCATCTCAGAAATACAGACAGATTCTGAAAGGCCGAAACGTTGTAATAAATATGGCTTCAAAGATGAGGACAATAGCCCGAATAATGTAAATAGTGTACATAATTCCTCATCTCAGAAATACAGACAGATTCTGAAAGGCCGAAACGTTGTAATAAATATGGCGACAAAGATGAGGACATTAGTCCGAATAATGTAAATAGTGTGCATAATACCTCATTTCAGATAATGATGATCTTAATTTGTTTATTATTTTTAATGATGAACTTAATTTGTTTATTATTGTTAATGGGTTTAATATTTCTACCTATTATGTTTTTGAATATTGTTTCATAATGTTTGTAATTATTCTGCTAAGTTACAATAATGTAAGTTAATATTTTCATTTTAACTTACATTATTATTAATATTATCAATTTTGTTAGAGATATTATTAAGTTTATTGAGATACATTTTAATTTGTTGATCAATGACGGAATTAGGAAATCCATTATTAAAATGTGTTTACTTACTGTTATGTAATTCTTTATAGAATATAATTTTGGAAGAAGATATCATTTGTGTGCGTTGGATTAAAAAGCTAACTTATATCGTTGGGGGCATTCACTATTATGATTAAGAAGAAAAGAGTTCATTCTAGTGGGTTTCCTATATAGAGAAGTAGTAGATTTATGTGTTCTGGAATCAATAAGTACATCAAGGAATAGAATTTTAATATGAATACTAATTTCTAAAGTAAATTTTAAGACGGTGTGACTTTCAAATTTTTTTTAAAATTGTGTAATTTGATCAATATTTTTAGCTAAAACGGAAACATCATCTATGTATCTTACATATATAGGGACTTTATTAATGTCATTAAGTAGTTTATTTTCTAAATGTGTCATTTAATAATTAGAAAAAATGGGGCCTAAAGGAGATCCCATCGCAATACCGTTTATTTGAGTATAAATATTACATAGGAGGTTATGAAAAAGGTACTTGAGTGGTACTTACTAATAATATATATATATTTTTTTAAAGAGTTGGTTTAATATTGATGGGTAGGAGAAAAGTGTGATTGTATGTCAGTTATTTCGTTGACAGGGACATTAGGAAATAAATTTTGTATATCCAAAGATGCGAATTTGTATAAATTCATTTGTGAAGTTATACAATAATAAGAGAGCTGTTCCGTTTTTGAGGCATTACAATAAACACACCACTCCTTGCTCCGTTTACAAACATAATTGGTATGGTCCAGGTTAGGACCAAGGAAGAACAACACGAACACAAGAGTAGAAATAACGAAGATATATTACACAGAATAATAATACAAGATGTGGAAGGTGTTACTATGACTGTCATTCTGGTTTAGAGTAAACTACTATCGACTCAATTCGTCTTTCTCTCTTGAGAGGCGTAGTATATATAGTGTTAGGAAAAATTCATTCTGAAGTTATAGGTAAGGACCCATAACACCCACATATCTTTGAGTGGCTCTTGGGCTTTGTACAGAGGGGAACTCCTTGTAAGAAAAAGAAATATGTAACCCTTCATTTTATTCACTATACCGATAGCAAAAGTTTTTTTTTCTTAGAATCTCCCCGTAGAACTTCGTTGTTCAATATCCTCGTCGCCACTGTTATGGTCCAAGGTTAGGACCAAGGAAGAACAACACGAACACAAGAGTAGAAATAACGAAGATATATTACACGGAATAATAATACAAGATGTGGAAGGTGTTAGTATGACTGTCAGTCTGGTTTGGAGTGAACTACTATCGGCTCGACTCATTTCGCCCCTCTCTCTTGAGAGGCGTAGTATATATAGTGTTAGGAAGAGTTCATTCTGTAGTTATAGGTAAGGACCCATAACAATAATGTAGGTCAATTCACTTCTAATCTTTGTTCTGACAATCCTTTACACAAGCTCGCTACGTAAATTATACGCTGTTTTCCTCTGTTCCACTTGCCTGAGAGTTTCAAATGTTCCAAGCCGCCTTCCTCGTTATGTATCCGAGAAATTTCAGGTACAAATATAAAAGACAAGCCTAACTAAAATCTAAAAAACAGGAAGTTGTGTAAACGGCACGTAAAAGAAGAAACATTTGTTATGTCAATCTATGGGCAATGTAAATGGGAAATTAAAGTATTCTCATATTTTTTAACTCTAGCCATGGCACCAATGGTTATAGAAGCTCCAGTTAATATATCTATTTTAAATGCTTCAGCGATCTCAAGAGATTACTTTTCATGGTTTAAATTTAATGAAATTTGCATAGGAGATAATGAAATTGAACATAGAATATTCTTCGTAAAAATGGATTTCTTCTTTATGCGCTGTGTAAGCGATCATGGCTCTCCACAATTTCCTTTCCTTTGTAGCTCTTAATAATCTCTCTCTCTTTTTGTTATTTCTGCTAAACCTTATTCCGCCATACATTTACTCAAGCTCACTATGTTGTGCGTTGCTTTTCTCTGTCCCTCTTGCTTTTAACCTGTCCTGTGAGTAATCGATTTTCCAAGCCCTCTTTCCTCAAAATGTGCCCTAGAAATTTCAAGTATCTCTTCCTTATACTTAAATATTTGTTTCCATTGTCTCCAAAACTTCGTTGTTGCTCACTGTTATGGTCCAAGTTCCTTAAAATATCTGCACGCTTATATATTTTCTCTTGACCAGAAGTATAATACATCAGCCACGGAACATCCCTTCTTATTTCTAACCACAAATAGGAAAGAGCTATTCCCTTTTAAGAAATTAATTGTCTTACAATTATTGATTGCTGCCGACATGAACAGGTCTTGACTTTTCTTTACCTATTGTTATGGTCCAGGTTCCTTGAAAATGTATTGGCAAGACGTAACGGTCGTGAAAACTAACCAAGGGCTGGACAAAGACAATAATAATAATAATAATAACAACAACAAATTAATGTAATTTGTTAAGCACAAATATTTAACAATACGATAAGGGAATTTCGAGAGATAAATTTATTGTCGCAGAACTCGCCATGAGCTTCCTCAGTCGTTAACTTAAGTGTAAAATGTCATCGGAAAAATCATCTAGTGAATTTTTTACGGGCTAAAATTAGTTATTATTATTATTATCACCATCATCATTTGTTATGGTTCAACTTCCTTGTACCACGGTGATGGTCCAAGGTAGAACCAATGAAGAATAACTCGAACACAGGTATGGAATAACACAAATATATTACAAACAGAAATATGTACAAAGAAGTAGAAGTATTAGTAATGACTATCAGATTTGGTTAGAGGGAACTATGTTGTCTTGACAAGTATCACTATTCCAGTGTCTTACTGTAATCGTCTGACTGCGACTCTGTCGCTGACTCTGACCGACTGAACTGTACTCTGACTCTGAATTCTGACAATATTTATTGCTGTGAATTACAACAAATGTGGCACAAGGCCAAAAGAGGGGGTGCGAAAAAGGACGGTCATCAATTATCTTAATTTTAAACTTAGCTAGCCACTACCACTGACCCAAACATACCAAACAATATTCCTTCCACCAAAACAACACATTCATACTTACCTTTCTTACTACACCCACCAAAATACCCCATTGTCTCAATGAAAATCCTAATTAACCCCATATGTACAAATAATGTCTGGGGGGGGGGGATAAAAATAACAAGTTTAAAAGAAACCCCAATGATTATATACAATATGACTTAAAATATTTTACAAGAAAATAAACAAAATCACACCTTAAATGTGGCAGAAAAATCAGTTAACTAGACGAAATCGATGCGGGACTTTAAAAAATAGAGAAAACATTGATCCATCCCAAACACTCACAGAGACATGCACTCATTCAGACACGACAACAAATACGAAAACAAGCACGCGAAACGAAAGGCGCCCCGCATCCACCAGAGAACTGAAATCACTGACCACCTAACGAGGGAGGGGATGGGGAGTTAAACTAAAGGAAAAAAAGGTGGGGAAAAAATAAAAGGGGCCACTGAGCAAACACACCCTAGCTAAGTTTACTGGAAAAGAAAAGAAAAACTAAACAATCAAATAACCTACTCTAGCTTAAATCCAGGGATGGGTTGCCAAAGTTCAACCTAGGAAAACAACATCCTGATGCCTAACCGGCATCAAAATGCCACTCCAGGTCATCCCCTTTTACTCGACACATACGCGCAAGAGTCACTCCCCTTTTGCCAAATTCTGATGAGGTGAGCCACCGCCTTTCCGTCCTAATCTTGACTTTAAGCTGATGCTTAAAGAACAAGATCAGTTGGGAAGAAGTGAACTTCTCGCCCTCATAGAATTCCTTCTGACGCGTCGTCCAAATCCCGACTCTCATAACACCTAGTAAGCAATAGAACACATAATGTTCAGCCTTCGTCATCTGCGGCACCACATTGCTACAAACAGAACTGGTCTCAAGGACAAAGAACTTTCCCTGCAGCATGCGAAACATGAGGCCTTCAACAAACTTGCACAACGGCACTACCGCCTTGCAATGAAAGAAGGCGTGACCAGTACAGCGACGGCAATTTGGATATTTCTCCAAGCCTGCTGAACAAAGTCTCTTGGTGACCCAGAGGGCCCCACGAATCACCAGCCAGGTGAGTGATGCCTCATCATTATTGAGGCATTTCAACCCAGGCGCTCAAGGCCATATCGAGCGAGCCTCCTGCTTCGTAAGACCGAGCTCGTCAATCCAATCATCCTGAACGGTCCCACTGACTAACACTTGATACAATGCCCTACGAGACAACGCCTGGACGTTGGAGAGGCCATCCGTCGCCCGTGAGAGGCGTTTCAGAGCATGACGACATTCGCGGTAGAAGGAGCATTCGGCTCGGGGTGTACGGCCGGCCTCCTCCCGGCACGAGTGCACACTTCTCAGGGATGGGAAATGTTTACGGACGTCTTCCTTCCAGAAGGCGCCCTCCTCATCCGATCCGCGACACATTCGGTCTAGAAAGTTGATGCGAAGCATATATTGACGAATCTCAATGCTAGGCATACCCAGACCGCCCTCAGAGGGATGAAGGCAACAGATCTCGCGAGATACCATAGCGTCTTTGTCTCTCCACAAGAAAGAGAACAAGAGCCTTACTAATAATATTAGTCTGGTAGACGGGAGTGGAAGTACAGAGAGTCGGTAAAGGAGAATCGGGTAGATGTGTGAAACATACTTCCGACCTCCCCTTCAAGGAAAGCCTCCTCCGAGACCACAGATTAACCACGATCTCGGCCTTCCCTTGTACCTCCGACCAATTCATTTCGAACTGGAGATCAGGACCGAACCAGACGCTGAGTATCTTGATCGGCCCATCCGTCCAGAGGAAAGGTCCGGGAAGAGAAACTCCCTTCCACGCACCCAACCTCAAGCCAACAGACTTATCGCGGTTGATCTTGGCCCCTGTCACCATCTCATACCCATGGATTTCTTTGCTGACTTCGTCAATCTCGGCTCTGCTCGACAGAAGAACCGAAACGTCGTCAGCATAGGCAGAATACCTGGCTGAGGTGGTAGCCCCAGGCAAGGAAATTCCGCGCAGGACCGGATTCAGGAGCGAAAGTCGGCTCCGAAACCGGCCACCGAAAGGTCAGCCTCCAGAAACCGATGGTCAACCCTATCGAAGGTCTTGGACTGATCTAAATTGATCAGCGCGGCTTCACTGTTGACTTGTTCTAAGATCAAGCGTACCATATGCAGGTTATCCTGAATAGTCCTGCCCTTCACAGCACAAGTCTGTTCGGAGCCAATCAGACTAGACAGGACAAGCTGCAAACGGTTGGCTAAGATCTTCGCCAAAATCTTTAACTCTGTGTTTAACAGAGTCAAAGTAAGAAAGTTATTTATCCCATCCCCACCGTTCTTGTCCTTACGCAGCAACTTGATGACACCCCTGGTGAAGCGTTGGGGTATAGACCCCTGCTTCATCCAGTTGTTGAAGATCAGCTCCAGCAAAGGAACAAAAACGGGCGACAAATAAACTTCGTAGGGAAGACCATCTAGTCCCGGAGATTTATCCAGGCCAACCTCCTTCAGCGCTTCCCAGATTTCCGACTCTGTGATGGGACCCTCGCACCAAGCCTCTTCAGCTACCTCGAGGCAGGGAAAGTCGGCCAAATAGGCGTCGAACCGAGCAGGGCTCAGACTGTGCTCCCTGGTGAAAAGATCCTGAAAATAATCTCGAAAACCTTCGCATATGCCCGCGTTTGTAATCACGGTCGGATTATCCGGCAATGTGACGCACGCGATATGTCGCCGAGTAGGGCTCCGATTTTCCTCTGCACGCAATTTAGCGGCCATATTCGTCGCTTCGGAGGACATTCTTTTTAACCTAGCCTTAGCTAAGGCTATTTTCCCCACTATTACGGGATTTCACTGCCCGATCAACTTTTTCTTCTAAAGCCGTTTGCCCCGCTAATCTATCTAGATTGAGTCGACGACTAAAATCGGCAGCAAACGTTCTAATTTTGGATTTTAATTTATCCCACCAGGCATTCCCTAAAACTGCCCCGTCAATTCCCTCTGTATCATTAGTAACAGCTTGTCCCGGAAATCCTGCGCACCAAATAGTAAGCAGTTTAATTTCCAGTACCCAGCCAACCAAATAGTGAGCAGTTTAATTTCCAGTACCCAGCCAACCAAATAGTGAGCAGTTTAATTTCCAGTACCCAGCCAACCTAGCCTTAGGCTTATCTAGGTTTACACGGACCCAGACAAGCCTATGATCCGTATAAACTATATAATGGAAGCTTGGACACCCTAAGAGCCCTACATCGACTCTCCTAACTAAAACTCGGTCGAGTTAGCTCGCAAGCGTCCCAGGAGCCGAGTTGCCACTATTTGTCCAAGTTCATGCTACCCGCCGAGGGTGCTCATTCCTGTACTTATCGACAAGATCAAACCCGCCGATAAAGTCCCGAAATTGTTTCACATCAGGATTGTTAGTACTCGGTTTTTGCCCTATACGATCTATATCGGGGTCAAGGACGGCATTCCAATCCCCCGCTAAAACTACCCGACGAGATGTTGTCAAAAACGGCTCGATCTGCCGAAACAAAGCAGGTCGCTCAGAATGGTTATTGGGCGCATAAATCCCATTGAGTCGTAGAGCCTTATCCTTTATGGTAAAATCCACCACGCAAAGCCTGCCCGCCGGATCTGCGAATACAATAGTACATGCAGCCTTCAAAGACTTGCTCACTAGCCAAGAGACACCCCTCGAACGACTATCAAAACATGCTGAATAAAGGGAGAACCCCTTAGACAGTATGCCCTCACGGTCATGAGAAGAAAACCAGGTCTCTTGCACACAACAAACATCCACCCCGAGGCGCTGAAGGTCACTAGACAGCCTCGCCCTGCGAGACTCGGACCTCAGGCCCCGCACATTTAAACTTGCTAACCAGAGAGCCATAGTGAAGACCGGTTAGTGTTGAAGTACTGGTTTGAACATGGCCGGGGAAAGGATACCGACAGCCTCTCCCATAGACCCATGGCCCATCTTAGTCTTGATGGTACCGTCTTGGGAGATTCCGCCGATATCCCAGGGAAATGTCAGTTTATGGCTCTATGCAAGCATGGGTGAACTAAAACGGGGACCCTCCCTGCACAAAATTGTTTCAGATGTTTCAGTTTTTGATTCTGGACAATGGCGATCGGCACGGCCATCTTATACGACATGATGGCCTCGTCCAGCATTGCTCAAATTTGTTTTGCACCAGAACCCGTTCTTATAACAGTACCCTTTGGGCAAGCGGGAAGTTTTGCGGCACTTCAATGTCCTGGTCGGCAAACTGCCTTATGGAGAGCAAGTATTTGAGGTCTTTTATCCCGTTCCCATAATCCCAGGGTTTCTCCGCCTGGGCAGGGAAATGCGACAAACATCCTCTCCCGTATTGAAAATGAGCTTCAGAGCCTTTTTCTTTTTTATCTTTTAGCTCCTGTGTGGGGCTTCTTTGCCGTTTGGAAGAGGGGGGCATTTCTGTTATTTTAACAGGGGGAAGGACTGGGTGTATGCAGAGAGGTAGGGAGGATCTTTGTTTAACAGGGGAAGGGCTGGGAGTATGAAGGGGAGTGTGAAAGGTTCTATGTTTATAGGGGATGGAATCTCTGCTGGGAGGACGAGATTTAGACAGTGTTGTCAGAGGGGAAGGTTTCTTTTTGGGTGAAGGTGCGGACCGGGACGAGGACGTGGAAGGAACAGGATTTGAGTGTTGAGACTGCTTTTGTTTCTCTAATTTCAATTTTAGGGCCTTTATTTTTTCTGTTTTTTCGAACCCAGGATCATATTTCCTTTGTTGGTCTTTGAAGTATTGCTGAGAGGCCGGGGCATCACCCTTAACGTTGCCAGAGGGAGTGGGACGGTGTGTGTCTTTCGTCCTTGGGGCTTCAGGGGACTGAGGACCCGCTGGCTGGCGCTTCCCTCTGGCCTTACCAGCCACCAGCCATTCCCCCCTCTTCTCCGCAACTGCACTATCAGCGGGCGAATGCTCTTTGGGGAATGTGGCCTTAGATGTTTCACCAACCGGAGGATTCACCGACCCGGTCCCGGAAGCTGGCACAGCCATTACAGGCGAGGCGGAAGCTAAAGACGCGGTCAGAGGGGGATTTTGGTCTACTGGAGCTTGACTTCCAGAGGCCTTCTTCTCTGGGCAGGAAGAGGAAAGGTGACCAGGCTTTCCACACTTCCAACATACAGGTTTGCGACCGGTCCCAATGACCGGCAGCTTCAAGCGTCCAACATCCAGACAGTTGGGGATGGAGCGGAAGGCATTTTCGTCCAACATGATTTCAAAGCTCCACTCCCGTTCAGGCTATCGCAGAAAGGGCCCAGAATTTCGACAAACAGGGACAAAAAAGCAGTGAGATGTTCCCCGATAACCAGAGGAGAGACCTCGTATATTGCTGTGAGGCCCTTCTTCGGCCTTCATACTCCGTGCGCAAGATAAAATCTTTGGTTATTAAGTGACGGGTCGATGTCGCAACGCAGTCTTCCGGCTAGCAATACGTCCAACATGAAAAATCCGGCTCCCTTAACTATTCTGAGGGGCTTGATCCCCAAGGACTCCAGTGCTTTCAACACTGTGTTTTTCGTCGTGCGACAAATTTTGCGCGTACGCTTGTCCACGACGAAAACTGACACTATTCTTTTGTCAATTTTTCTCAATTTTATGGGGTCTTCTAAGAGTCCACCTTCTACGAGAAGATGAGCGTAACTCTTAGCTCACTCCAAGAACTCCGCTAAATTGAAAATACAGTTTGAAGGGGACTTCCAACAAGAGGGCGTTTCCCCGGCCTCTGAAGTTTCGATTTTCTTGTCAATCTTTGAGGCACTATTGGTCTCCATACAATTTTCATTATTGCCATTTTGGGCATCCATACTTTTAGTGCTTTGGTCATTTTGGGCTTCCATACTTTTAGTATTTTTGCCATTATTGGCTTTAGTAGATTTACGGGGGGCATTTCCCATGACATTATTCGGAGAAGTATCTGGAAGTACAGGGTACTCCTCTGTATCATCTTTATCGGGGGGTCTTTTTCTTTATTAAATTCTGTTGACTTCCAGTTCGCTCAGAATTGCCTCAAGGACTGCTGTTGCCATATCTAACCTGGCGTTGCTCAGTAGTCACTTGCCTGCCTTGATAGTTTTCAAAAGAGTCTACGAATCCTTGTGGGTGATCAAATATTTCCCACCCTATAACTCGGTGCTAGGTGTGGGAGAAATGATGAATAAACAATTTTTTATGAGAGTCACAGAAGTCACATTGTTTTCATGATTATAATTTACATTTAAAGTCAATTTTATGAATTTACGTCGTGATGCATTTAAAGTGCCAGGCTCTTGTTCTTCTATCTCTACTTCCATGAGATCTCTTCTGATGAGCTATATTCCATAGACCCACCACCCTGACCTTTAAAACAGCGACCCACCATGCCACCTATACAAGAATGACTCATCCTCATTCCCTTCTATTCCATTAGTAAGGAGGAAGTTCCATTCTTACGAAGAACTGCTTATCTGTGGTACAGAATGTTTTCCTAATTGCTGTAATTTTGACCTCCTCAAGTTTAGGGTTAAATGTTTTACATCATGCATAACCTCACGAACTGCATCTTTTGCGTTTTCTTACCCTCATACAACACCACAATAAAATCCGCTACCTTGAGTGGCTCTTGGGCCTTAAATTGAGTGAATATTAGTATAAAAAAATCTTCGTCCAACACCACAAACAAAATAAAACCATGAAGCAAAAATCCTGTTTCATGTCCATGAACACCTTCGTTAGATCGAGCCTTTCATGTAGATGTCATGCATAGCCCAGAAATTATCTAAACTGGCAGATCTATATAGCCTTCCTCAGTTCAATGACTAAAAACAGTTTGAGCGAATGAAGACTGTAGGTCTGAGCAAGGACTATTCTTTTTTCAATGGTCGTGGGCTGGTGCTACGGAATCACTAGGGGCGATACAGAGTATCAGAAAGCGCGCCTATTCAGGAATCTCAACAATAGCAACAACGAAGACGAATATCACTTTTCACTCGAAGAGAAAATAATGAGAAAGATTGTAATACGCAGACTATTTCAAATGAATTTTAGGATCGAAACCTCCACGAATATCTGAAAGAGCGATAACATATATTGGAATAGAGAAACCTATGTTCCTGCGAAATTGTTCGAAGAGAAATATTCGAAAAATTACAATAAACAGTAATACTGGCTGATCAGTCAATGAATTCGAAATGTTTCCTTATAAGGAAACAGCTAATATTACCTTTACAATTAACATTAAGGCAAATATTTTCTTTTTCTTCTTTCGGAAATAATTTCAGTTTCTTTTTAATGCTTCGTGTTCTTACTACAGACAGTAGCACTGACTGCTCGGTCTCTGAATTTGAAATGTTTCCTTATAAAGAAACAGCTAATGTTACAATTACTGTCTACCCTGTTATTTAATCCATAGCTGGAGCGAAAACAGACAATCATAGCATTTTTCGAAAGAGAAGGCAACAGTAAATGTTGAAACCGACTCGATGACTCGAATTTGTATTACGTTGCCCTCATGCCTGGTACCGTTTAGAAAAATATATTCTATGCTCAAGATGCTTAACGATAGGAATCCTTTCAATAGAGAAGACTCGTTGTAATAAATATTTTACTGGATTCTCATTAAGAGCGCCATTAATTATCGAATGGCTGCTTTTATGAATACAGAAAGAAAACGAAAAAACAAAAAACAAAAACAAAACAAAAGAATCAATCAATTTCGCGATTGATACTAACGGCGGGATTTTCGGCGGGGCACAGCGTGTTGAGAATAAAGTGATTTTGTCTTCATACGTGAAGTCATTTACTTGATGGATTTCTTTAAACAAAAGAAAATGTTTTCTTTATAGACGTATACGTTCGACGCAATATGGCCGCGAAGAATTTCAAATGCGGATTCAGCAAATGCCGTGTGGATATTTACTAGGAATAATTTAGTAACTGAACCCGTTCAATGCCACATAATGCATGCGTTCTCTATCGTCTCTGATCCACTTGCGCGTCAATTCCATACAGTTGTGCCTCAGTTTATTTTTGGTTTAAGTAATAATAATAATAATAATAATAATAATAATAAATAATAATAATAATAATAATAATAATAAAATAATAATAATAATAAAATAATAATAATAAAATAATAATAATAAAATAATAATAATAATAAATAATAATAAAAATAAAATAATAATAATAATAAAATAATAATAATAATAATAATAAATAATAATAATAATAAATAATAATAATAAAAATAATAATAATAAAATAATAATAATAATAATAATAAAATAATAATAATAATAATAAAATAATAATAATAATAAAATAATAATAATAATAATAAAAATAATAATAATAAATAATAATAATAAAAATAATAATAATAATAATAATAATAATAATAATAATAATAATAATAATAATAATAAAAGTAAAAAATAATAATAATAATAAAAATACTAAAAAAAGGATCTTGAAATCAAAATCTCAAAAACGTGGCAGATGGGGACATCAACAATCCCTTTTGTAGTTGGAGTCTTCGGTTGTTTGGAAAAGATTCCAGTAGACTCATTGAAGGGATTCCTGGAAGCCCATGCCTTAAAGAAATACAAAAAAAATGTTCTCACGAATACAGCCCACACCTTACGAATGGCTTTGTCTATGAAAAAATTTTTTTTTTTTTTTACAGTGGAAAATGTCATGATGCCATTTCTAACCTTAGGTCACTTGGCAGGACCCGGAAAGAAATGGGTACACATCAGAAATCGAAGGAAATAGAATAAAGCTAATAATAAATATCCAGAAACAATTGACCATCTGGTATCAGGTTTTACGGGATTACATTTCACTGAATATAAAATTCGGCAGGAGATAGTGGGCCAACATTTGCACTGAAAAGTCTGCAACATTTACAGAAAGGAAACTGCATTGAACACCACCGAGACCCGGTTACAGACATAGGATATGTAACAATTTTATGGGACTTTACAATAGATACAAACAAAACAATCAAAGCTAATTACCCATATATCGTGATCAAAGACCATAGAAACAGAATGTACTTTTTTTAATGACATGGCAGTTCGTCCAGAGAGTAATATATCTTTGAAGATCTTCGAAATACAAGGATTTTGAATTGAAAATCTCAAAAATGTGGCTCATGAGGACCTCAATAATTGTATTTGGAGTCCTCGGTTGATTGAAAAATGTTCCGATTGATTCATAAAAGTGATCCCTTGTAACCCACGCTTTAAAGAAATACAAATAAAAATGTACTCACAAGTATATAGCTCTACTTACGACGAGATTAAAATGGGGTCTATTTTATTTTTACAAAAATCATAAATGGAAAATTTCATGATACCATTTCTGACTTTAAGTCTGTGTTTGGGGTACCGGAAGGAAACGAGTAATCAACAGAAATCCTACGAAAGAAAATAATAATAATAGCTTTTTTTAAGTTCTTCAAAGATACATTACTTTCTGCAGGAAGTGCTAATTATTGGCATGACAATTCCTGCAGATTGTCATGTTTTCTCGACGATCTTCAAAAAAGTATCAAAATGCAAGAAAATTGAAGTGGAAATCTCAAAACTTTAGCATATGAAGACATCAATAATTCTAGTTCTATTTGGAGCCCTCGGTTTGAACGAAAAATATTTCGATAGACTCAGTGAAGTCACCCATGTCATGATGCCATTTCTGATTTTAGGTCTTTGATTTGGACAACGGAAGGTAATGAGTATACAACAGAAATTAAAGGCAATAATAATAATAATAATAATAATAATAATAATAATAATAATAATAAAGCTATCAAAATACAACTTGAAATCGAAATCTCAAAAGTGTGGCACATGGGAACATCAACAATCCCAGTTGTAGTTAGAGCCCTCGGATTGGTTGGAATAGATTCCAATAGACTCAGTGAAGGGATTCCTGGAAGCCCATACCTTAAAGAAATACAAAAAAAAAAATTTCTCACGAGTACAGCCCACACCTTACCAAGGTCTTTATCTATGTAAAATATATGTGTGTGTGTGTGTGTTTTTTTTAATTGGTCAGTGGAAAAAGTCATTATGCCATTTCTAACCTTAGGTCCCTGGGCGGGACCCGGAAAGAAATGTGTACACGCCAGAAATCAAAGTAAATAATAATAATAATAATAATAATAATAATAATAATAATAATAATAATAGTTGTGTAAAAAGTACAGGTTCACATTCGGTGACATTATGAACATGTAATCACAAAGGAGACGAAAGTGCTGGAGAATGGCAAAGTGAAAATGTTATCGGATAAACCGGTAAAGTGACGACTTTAGACCACATGGACCCAGATACAGTTCTTCTATCAGATGGCAAATCTTTTTTCGTTTTTTACCGCAGAAAAGAGATTCTGCTGCCTGATAAAAATGTCATGTCCATTTGATACGAGAACGCATGAAACCAAAATTAAATCGACAGCTACAAAGTATTAATGTAAAAAATTGTCAAAATTTATGAAGGACGAGCCAAAAAGGTTTCGGCTGTCTAAAAAGAGAAAACATGAAAACTTGTAGTCATTGGATTATGATTTGGAAATAGAGCCCTAACAAAAACCTTGCTTGCTCGAAACAGCAACGATACTTAGAAAACGGACTTCGGATGCAACGGACAACATCTGCAGGCAAAATAAAAAATTAAAAAATCTGCAGGTAAAAGAAAAAAAATAAAAAATCGGCAGACAAAAAAAAAATTCCAAACCGTCAGCATTGTATTTCAAAATCTGCGCGCTTAACAGAACGAGTCATATTAGTTCTCAAAGTGACCGCTTGGCGGTGGTGGCAGGCCTTTCCATTGTAAACAAAGACGGAAAGTGTGATACATTACCACGTGCATGAGAAAGTAGTTGTCAGAATTTTTTTTTATTAATATATTAAAAATATCAATAAATTGTCTATAATAAATTATATAAATATAAAATATATGAAAATATATATTTTTATCATATAAAAAAACGAGTCATATATCACAGTTATCTCCCTTTAATTTTATACCTTTGTATTTTACCGTGAAGTGAACCATTCAACGAACTGAAGATTCTATTTAACGTCTTTAGTGAGGCTAATCTTCAAGTGTATATTTATTTATGCCATATATACATGTTTATAGTATTTACATTATAATCATAACTACTGATAGTTACTGTAGTGGTTTTATATCTTAAAAAAATCCTTTCCCATCTACGGACAATGGGCTTTAACGGACTACCCCCGCCCGAATGGTCCCTTGATGAAAGGTTTGTCTGTTATACAGACTCAGTATCACCCTAAAGGGTAATTGTCTGTATGTGTGTGTATTATTGACTTTGTTGGGGATGCGCATCATGAACTAAGATTTTTGCTTGAGTCTTAGAATATATCAGAAGGATTTTTCGTCGGGTTGCGTGATCTTTTCATGCATCCACAACAATAAATAATTCGCAATATAAAACAAGACAAAACATGTATGCAAATTCAAACAAACAAATGCATTTATATGCAATTCAAATATTATTTTAAAAAATGTTATTGCAAGGTATTATATGTCTTATGTTTGTTAGTGGACGAAGATTTTGTTTGCTTTTTGCTGTCTTGGTGTATTTGTATTACAGTCTATAAGAAATCGTAATTAGTGCTTAAACAGCGTTATTTATGTCCGTATTGTTTTTGTAATGTTTAGAATTGAGTCATCAGAAGTAGTTTACGCTTAACCGTAGGTATATAATATGTTCGATAATAGTATTTACTTAAATTGTAGTGAGTGTTAATAATTCACTTTAGATAAGTAAAGTCTTTCAAGTTTGAAGTTCTTTGTATTCACTGAGTAATCTTCGAGTCGAGTTTGTGGGTGAGTCAGTTGTGGTTTTTCGCGCGGGAAAATTATAATCGCAAGTTACGTGGATTAGATTAGCGCTTCTCTGTGTTCGCTGGACTGGCTGCAGTTGGAAATCTTTCTTATATAAAGTTTTAGATGTCAGAGTCGGCTCAAGTAAGTTTTGGCGCAATTTAACTTCCTCACGTGAAGTTTTTAAATTATCACGTTGCTAGCCAATAGAATTCGCTGCTTAGCACAATAAGGTTTTTGATTGGTTAAGTTGATTCACGTAGGCGTGTAAAATGGAATGTTCCTGTTGCTAGGGATGATAAGGTAAATGGACGAGTCCACAACATATTAATATTTTTATCCGATCTTACGGAAAATAATTTTTTAATTCAATCTTGAAAAAAGATTGTTTTTGGTTTGTAACTAATATAAAAAGTAAAGAATTTATTAAAGCAATAAACTTTAGCGAGCATTATTTTTTCGAAAATTAATTTAAATAAAATATAGTTAAATTCATAAAACAGATATTCAGCAAAATTAATGTTGGTCGTAACTCATGTGTATCGCTGCAAATTTTTATTTATTTAAAGTTTTTCTTTTTTTCAAGTACGAATATAACATGAAATTTAAACATAACCGCGTTTCAAAACTACATTCTCAATGTATCTTGCTTTGCTTGCTTTCACTCTGTTTCAAAATAGTTAGTAATTAAATTAATGTACAGAGAAATGTTTCTTTCATTAATGTAATGTTTAAAAGTAAAACTTCATTTACTTAAGACATCTAAATTCCCTTCTAAAATAAATAGTAAATAATTATTTTTTGAAGAAGAAAGATTCTTCATATTTTTTGTTTAAAAAAAAAAAATGATTAAATTAAATATGTTTAAATATATCTTAATTTAACTTCATTTACTATTTTTTTAATAATAATTTGAAAAGGGTTAATGATCATTTATCTAAGTTTGATTTCTTTCAAAGTGCCATTAACAGAGCGTTTATGTTAATATTTAAATAAAAAAAAGGATCCTTTTGAAAATAAATATCGGAATTCTCAAAAACAATGAAATTTATTTTTTAAAGATTGAATAAAAAAATTATTTTCCATAAGATGCCGGAAAAATATCAATAAATTGTCTATAATTAATTATATAAATATAAAATATATAAAAATATATAATTTTATCATATAAAAAAAACTATATCACAGTTATCTCCCTTTAATTTTATACCTTTGTATTTTACCGTGAAGTGAACCATTCAACGAACTGAAGATTCTATTTAACGGCTTTAGATTTTCGGACAAATGACTTTTATATCTAAATATATTTTAATTATTTTTCATTTTAAAATGTCATTTACAGATGCAGATCAGTATACAGGGATTTTGAAGTAGAAATTTAAAACATGTGGAACGTGAAGACACTACTAAATCCACTTCTGCTTGGGGCCCTGGGTTTGATGTGAAAAGCTTTTGATAGACACATTGAAAGCATAATAGGCAGCCAATGCCTTAAAGATATACAAAAAATGGTTCTCACAGAGGACACCCTAAAATTGCTTTATCTACTTGTAGATGTTTCTTTTTGTTTGCTTTTTTCATAGATGTGCAGGGGAAAATGTCATGATGCTGTTTCCGGCCTTAAGCTTCCGATTAGAGAGCGAGAATAATAAATTCTTGAGAGTAAGAGACAATCAAAACAACGAACTTCATTTGTCCGGAAATTGGCTTCACAGAAAGCATGAAATTGAATCTCCGTCGAATAGTTAATTACACCGAATGGTGGAAATTAAAAAGAGATAACTTTAATATCTGAATAGTGATTTTAAAATTATGTATCACTAGGATTTTTTGCAACACGCAAACGTGTTTTCAAATCCTCACTTTATTTAGTATTGTTGATGATATTGCTGACATTATTTGATAAGATTTACAAACTCTGCGTTTCGTTCAATTTCGCAAAACAATCGATGAAATTTAAATAAGCTCATTTGTTTTGAAAAAAACAACCAAATCAAACCAATCAATATATTTAGATTTCGGCATTAAATAACCCACAGAGGTTGATATGCCGCTAAACAAAATCAACTCAACCAAACCAATCAAAATATTTAGATTTCAGCATTAAATAACCCATAGAGGTTGATATGCCGCTAAACAAAATCAACCACACCAAACGAATCAAAATATTTAGGTTTCAGCATTAAATAACCCATAGAGGTGTTGATATGCCGCTAAATAAAATCAACCAAACTAAAACAAATCAATCAAAATATTTAGGTTTCGGCATTAAATAACCCATAGAGGTGTTGATATACCGCTAAATAAAATCAACCGACCAACAAAATATCCGTCAAACCCAATCAATCGTAAGGTTGGTGAGTTTTGGTATCAGAAGATTTCGTACCATCTTCACATACCGATCGGAATTAACCAAAACCATTTATCGAAAACGTGAGTGTCCAAAGCACCAACATGTTCTATGAGTGACAAATCTTTTCCATTTTTTTTCTCACTAGAATGTTTTGCAAGACGCTAACGCGAGTTGAAATTCTCGCAGTATTTGAAGATATCGCTGACATTTTTGACAAAATTTACAAACTCTGCGTTTCGTTCAATTTCGCAAAACAATCGATGAAATTTAAATAAGCTCATTTGTTTCAAAAAATAATTTGGTAAAAAAAAACTCTACCTCGCGGTTTTTACGAACACTAATGGATAGCGGCTCGGAGTGAGGAATCGGAGAGCAGAGTTAGAATTCCAGTCAAATCCATTACATTCACTCAAAGTATGAATCCTCTTCTCCCCTACCCAGCTATGGGTGAATAGCAGGAGTGACCGGGTTCTATACTCTTGGATGACAATTGGTCTACCGCAGAAAGAAATGGCAACTTACTGCGGGAAAAAAATCTGCCTAAGCGTGTATCACGCATGGCACATAACTGATCTATCTATCTGGTCTGTTTGCATCTATTTATCTACCTCAGTCTATTCACATCTATCTATCTATCTATCTATCTATCTATCTATCTATCTATCTATCTATCTATCTATCTATCTATCTAACACAATTTGCTGATATCTATCTATCTATCTATCTATCACAGTCTGCTGATATCTATCTATCTATCACAGTCTGATGATATCTATCTATCTATCTATCTATCTATCTATCTATCTATCTATCTATCACAGTCTGATGATATCTATCTATCTATCTATCTATCTATCTATCTATCACAGTCTGCTGATATCTATCTATCTATCTATCTATCTATCTATCTATCTATCTATCTATCTATCTATCTATCTATCTATCTATCTCAGTCCGTTCATATCTATCTATCTATCTATCTATCTATCTATCTATCTATCTAACACAATTTGCTGATATCTATCTATCTATCTATCTATCTATCTATCTATCTATCTATCTATCTATCTATCTATCACAGTCTGCTGATATCTATCTATCTATCTATCTATCTATCTATCTATCTATCTATCTATCTATCACAGTCTGCTGATATCTATCTATCTATCTATCTATCTATCTATCTATCTATCACAGTCTGATGATATCTATCTATCTATCTATCTATCTATCTATCTATCTATCTATCTATCTATCTATCACAGTCTGCTGATATCTATCTATCTATCTATCTATCTATCTATCTATCACAGTCTGCTGATATCTATCTATCTATCTATCTATCTATCTATCTATCACAGTCTGATGATATCTATCTATCTATCTATCTATCTATCTACCTATCTATCTATCACAGTCTGATGATATCTATCTATCTATCTATCTATCTATCTATCTATCTATATATATATATATATATCTATCACAGTCTGATGATATCTATCTATCTATCTATCTATCACAGTCTGCTGATATCTATCTATCTATCTATCTATCACAGTCTGCTGATATCTATCTATCTATCTATCTATCTATCTATCTATCTATCTATCTATCTATCTATCTATCTATCACAGTCTGCTGATATCTATCTATCTATCTATCTATCTATCTCAGTCTGATGATATCTATCTATCTATCTATCTATCTATCTACCTATCACAGTCTGATGATATCTATCTATCTATCTATCTATCTATCTATCTATCTATCTATCTATCTATCTATATATATATCTATCACAGTCTGATGATATCTATCTATCTATCTATCTATCTATCACAGTCTGCTGATATCTATCTATCTATCTATCTATCACAGTCTGCTGATATCTATCTATCTATCTATCTATCTATCTATCTATCTATCACAGTCTGCTGATATCTATCTATCTATCTATCTATCTATCTATCTATCTATCTATCTATCTCAGTCCGTTCATATCTATCTATCTATCTATCTATCTCTCTATCTATCTATCTATCTATCTATCTATCTATCTATCTATCTATCACAGTCTGCTGATATCTATCTATCTATCTATCTATCTATCTATCTATCACAGTCTGCTGATATCTATCTATCTATCTATCTATCTATCTATCTATCTATCTATCTATCTAATCCATTGCAATCACTTACGTGCTAATATCATTGGAAAAGGTATGAATCCTCTTCTACTGCCCCACCCAGCTTTGGGTAAATAGCAGACTCGCTTCTATAGCCGAGTATGACAACTGGTCTACCGCAGAAAGTCCTACTATTTAACATACAGATGGGGGGGATAAGAGATGGATTTATACCTTTCCTAAGGGTATTTGCAAGTTTATATATCTTACATGTTTATATTTCAGATGCAAAACAGCGAGTGAATGAACTTTAAACGCAAAATATAAACTTATACATATATTTCAATTAGTCTATCAAAGAGTTTCATGGGAAGTTTATGGTGTTTCTTTAAGTTGTATCTCTTGCTCATATAGTTTCAATTGGGTGTATTCGGGCAAAAGTTTTAAGTAGAATATTTTTGCAACATGCTGACATCTGCTGAAATCCTCACAATATTGTATTGTTGAAATTATCGATAACATTTTTTGTCAAAATTTACAAACTCTGCGTTTGGTTCAATTTCGAAAACCAATCGATGAAATTTGAATAAGCTGATTTTTTGGAAAAATAATTTGACATAAAGGCTACTTCGCGGTTTAAGAATTTCTTCAGTTTAATTTAATTGTATAGGACTCCACGGTAAACAGTATGTTTAAGAAAATTTATTTTTTCCTTTTTAATACAGAAGAATACATTCTTAGTATTTCTTACTCTTGAGCATGCACAATACAACTGGTCATATCTTTCTGTAACCAAATTCCCGCTTTTTGAAGCGTTTGCCCTTGTGATTTGCTTATACTTCTCGCAAATGCAGGACGAATTTGAAACTGGATTCTTGTATATGTAAAAACTTAAGGAAAAGAAACAATAGTGCATTTTTATCAAATAAGTATGTATTATTTTAATTATTAAATTGTTTTTAAAATAGTGGGAGTATTTTGTTTGTTAAATAATAAAACCATAATTTTCCCCCAAAATTAATGAAAATTTATTGTATGCACCCTAGTAAAGTCAATTGCACTTTATACCCCGTAACATGTTTGCACTTCTTCCCAACGCCTTTATCCACTGTGCCATGTGTCCAGTCACATGACCCAAAGAGTGTGAGTTCAATACCCGGTTAAGGCAGTGGAGAACTTGGAGAGGGGAATTAACAGGAGATAACTGATAACGGACATCCATTAAACATGGCACGTGGAACCAGAACAGTCTACCCCAGTGAGCGAAATAAGGGGTTCAGTTCGACATTCCAACCACCTAAAGAAGGCCGGAGCGTACAACGACCGAAAGGTTGTAATAAATGTGGCGACAAAGATGAGGTCAATAGTCCGAATAATGTAAATAGTGTACAAACTTCGGTGTAGTTGCTTCCTTGAACCTTACAACCGTAACATCTTTATGTTAAGTGCCAGTCTTTACCTATTCAACCTATTCTCCAAATCCTCAGTTTTTACAACTTCCTCTTTCATTCATATCACATAATTCATCAAAACCATTCTTAATCACCATACCTTCAGTGGTTCCCCAGCTTTGTATTGGTATAAATAGAAATTCTTGCGCTTATATTTGTCAGAAAAAAGAAGAGGCCTGATGTCTTCGTTGTCGCGACATATTGACACTTCTAAGGATGGTCAACTTTCTAATATTAAAGACAAAAATGTCAAAGTAAAATTTCTGATCAGCAACAGAGCACGGAAATCGTTAATTGTAGCTTCTTCAGCGGATAAACTGAAGTGTCTGGAAAGCTTTACACTATGTGAAGTGAACGGTTCGATTATCCACACTTTTGGATATAAATATATAACGTTAATGGAGAGATTTTTCTCAGACCTTTGTCATCGTCCAATATAATGTGACAATTCCTATACCATTATGGTCCGCTGATATAACTAAAATAGGTCACAAGTAATTGACAATTTAGCTCATATAAAATCTGTTGGTTGTCTCGAAGAAGCCTTACATTTAGGCTCAGAAGCCGGAGCAGCCGAACGGAAATTTGAATTCTCACGATTATTATGGAATTTTCACGAACCAGATTTCAATATGCTTGAGGGAAAATACACAACCATTGGCCCATATATATTCACGTTCTTGTCCATTTTTCCCTGATAAACACCGGGAAGAGGAACTTCAATATTTAACGAATCTTGGAACAGTTCGTCCTTTCGACATCAGCTGATACTCACCATTACCCACTTTACCCCATACCTCTCCAAAACCTTGCTGTGTCTACAAAACACTACATTCCATCAGGGTACCAGATCTTTACCTGGTTTCTAAAATTCAGGATTTCGTTATCCAATGATACGATGCGACCATATTTTCAAAAATCGGTCTGATCATATTTTTTTTAATAATAAAGATTTACCTAATAAATGGTGTTCCAATAAATAGGACCGATTTTTTAATGTGAATTAAGTTTAAGCGTCCAATGATTTTTTTTCTTTTTCTTTCAGATTTGGCGGGCGTTTTGGCAATATTTTTTTCACACATAATTATCATGACTTAAATAGCATGATCCAACAGAGAAATAAATAAATTTTCACCAGTAACACTGATGTAGTTACTACTGATCCGTTTTAATGAAACACCCTTATATATAATCCGTCTTAATGAAACACCCTTTACAAGGAACAAGTGCTACTCTTTATGAGTGACATGACAGAACAAACGCGGTGCATATTAATTGGCGATGGGGAGAAAAATTAATCCAACAATACTGTTAAAAACAGACCTGTATAATTGTATATATTTAAGTTGTGAAGAAACATCAATTCTTGGATTTTCATGAGAATGTCGGTTGGTTGGTTTTGTTTAGCGGCATATCAAGGTTTCTAATAATGTCAAACGGTTTAGTCAATTTTCAGATGTACCGTTATCCCCCATGTATAATACGCATTTTTTTCTAAAAAATAATAAGCAAAATTAGGGGGAGGGCATATTATTCAGAGCTACAAAAAATCTTTTAAAAAATGACGTTTCATAAGTCAATTTCAGTTGCGAATTACTGCGTACGAATATTTGACACTAACATTCGGCGATTGCGACCCCATAAGGATGTCAAGTACAATCATATATATGTAACAATACTTACAAATGTAAAATAAAATAAGAATTATCATAAAACTAATTTAGAATAATATTATTCTAGCTTTATATATATATATGTGTGTGTGTGTGTGTGTGTGTGTGTGTATATATATCTCCCAGTTTCTTTGCGATAGTCTAGTTACCAACCAACGCTATAGGTCTCAGTCCGTCATATTATTTAACCTATAGTTTGGGGGAGAGAGTTGGATTCATTCGTTTACCAAAATTTTTTGCGCGTAAGTGAATGTAACGAACGCGACTAGAGTTCGAACTCGGCTCTCTGTGTTCAGATTCCGATTCGTTACCCATTACACCCCTCTGTACATTCTCATCAAATACTACTGCTATAATGAAAAGCAAGAACTATAAAATGCAAAAGAATTTCTATGGAGGACAAATAATAATTCAGAATACTTCAAAGTAATTGAAATATAATTTTATTTAGCATCAATTATTCTATGTGCCGTATTCTTTCAGAGCCTAGGTGCCATGGCTCTCCACAACTTCATCTCCTCTTGACCGTTAGCTATATTCATCCCTTTGACAGAGCCCGTCGTCGTTCGCTCATCAATTCTCACAAACTCCGCAGGTAGGTGGCTTTTTGTGTTCCCCTATCTCTCTTGCCCTCGACATGTGAGGTTTAAGTTTTCCAAGCTCTCTTTCATACATGCCAATTTCAACTTTAAGATTCTGTGTATAAGTAAATTTTGCTTCCTCAGTCTGCAGTATTCCATGTGTCTGAAAATTTGAGTATTCCATGTGCAATATATTTCTCTAGAACCACATTTCAGTTGCCTACCGTTTTCTCTTCATCTATGGGTCGATAGTTCAATATTCACTGCCAGGCAATATGGTTGTTATCGCGTAGTAATTCAGCGCCCTTTTCTTTGTTTCTAATGGGAATTTTAGTTTCTTAGTACTTGGAATGCATCTTTCGTTATCTAATATGCGTTTGGATTTAGGTGCTTCGTTTTAAAACCTCTGTTATTGAAATAAAAAGCTATCGAATTATCATGAAAGAAAAAGACTAATCACGAATTTTTAATAATTAATAATACAGGGTGTCCCAAAATTTCTTCACGTTTCGTCAATCCTCACTTCAGATGTTTTTCTTTGAAAAGTACGATAACTTGACGCTCAAAATCAGTGAGTTGTTTAACCATAAGAGAAGGGACGAATGAACGACGAAAGTTGTCTGCAAATGACCTTCAAATGACGAGTCACAAGATCGAGAAGCAATTAATCAATGATAAAAGAACCAATCAGCGTTAAGTAATTATGCGAGGGTCCAATGACTATTCAAGGTCATGAATATTCAAAAAATTTATTCAAGGTCAATTATTCCTGAAGGATAAAACATCGATAATAAATTTGCCGCTTTGTTTGTTTGTTTTTTTACTGAACACCCTGTAGTTGTCAGTAAATTTATTTAACGCTAATAACGAGTGGAAAGGTGTCTATTTTGAAATTCTCTACCTTACGAAAATCACCATCACAATCAGTCTCTTAGTAATTGGAATGCATCTTTCGCTATCTAATATGCGTTTAGATTTAGGTGCCTCGTTTTAAATCCGTTCTTATTGAAATAAAAAGCTATCGAATTATCATGAAAGGAAAAGACTAATCACATCGGATGTTTGAAAAGTACGATAATTTGACGCTCAACATCAGTGAGTTGTTTAGTCATATAAAAAGGGCAGAACGAAAGACAAAAGTTGTCCGCAAATAAACGTTCAAACTTTATGAAGATTTTAGAAGGAACCGGAAACCCAACGCTGAACAGGAAACAAGGGATAAACCTCCACTCCTGTTCAAAAAACCTTAGAGTTCAAGAGAATGAAAAGACTTTAGAAGGAACAGGAAACCCAACCATAAACAGGAAACATGGGATAAACCTCCACCCCTGTTAAAAAAACCTTAGTTCAAGAGAATGAAAAGACTTTAGAAGGAACTGGAAACGCAACCCTAAACAGGAAACAAGGGATAAACCTCCACTCCTGTTCAAAAAACCTTAGAGTGCAAAAGAATGAAAAGACTTTAGAAGGAACCGGAAACCCAATCCTAACAGGAAATAAGGGATAAACCTCCACTCCTGTTAAAAAACCTTAGAGTACAAGAGAATGAAAAGACTTTAGAAGGAACCGAAAACCCAACCTTAAACAGGAAACAAGGGATAAACCTCAACCCCACCCCTGTTAAAAAAACCTTAGTTCAAGAGAATGAAAAGACTTTAGAAGGAACTGGAAATCCAACCCTAAACAGGAAACAAGAGATAAACCTCCACCCCTGTTCAAAAAACCTTAGAGTGCAGGAGAATGAAAAGACTTTAGAAGGAACCAGAAACCCAACCCTAAACAGGAAACAAGGGATAAACTTCTACCAAAGTTAAAAAAACCGGAGAGGAATGTTAAGCAGACGATAAGTGAGCCTGTCTACGCTTGTAGCGGACCGTGGGGTGAAGATGTGAAGAGATATCAGAAGGTTAAACTTTCCTGCTGGCGGGTCCAGCTACATGAGAATGTCGGACTTTAATTAACTCCAAAGAAGACAAAGAAAACAAACAAGACCGATATGCATGGGTAAACAAATATATATTAATAACGAGTGGAAATTAATTAATACACAAAGACATTAACAGTTACGTAGAGTTTGTATGGAGAAATTATGTGCGTGTGTTGTAAGTGTTCGTACGTACGTGTATTGTTCTTAGCGCGTTCCCAGAATTTGGGAAACGCTGTATCTGTGAGAGGTCACATATTGGCCTAATTGAAAAAAGAGAGAGATTTTACCTCACCTCCACGCGAGGTGGCGGCCCAAGGCCTGAGTCGAAAAAGAGAGAGAGGCGAAGGGTCAACCAGTATTTATAGCCAGGGGTGAGAGACCCCTGTTGAAGGATTAAGGAAAATGAGGAGGAGCTAACTCCGACACTCTCATTGAAAATAAAATAGATACAGGTTTTTCATTAAGAAAGTGGTAAATTCAGAAAGACACGCGACAACCATTGAAAACTGGTGACGATAGATATGACGAAAAAATCCAGGAAGAATTTCTGCACATTTCGTCAATGAAAATCAGCGAGATGTTTGGCCATAAGAGTAGGGCCGAACGAAAAACGAAAGTTGTCTGTAAATAACCTTCAAATGACGAGTCACAAAATCGAGCAGCAATTAATCAATCATAAAAGAACCAATCAAAGTTAAGTAATTACGTAAGGTCAGTGATATTCAAGAAGGTTATTTAAGGTCAATTTATTCCTGGAAGATAAAATAGTGATAACATTGGTTAACACGATTTTTGGTGCCAAGAAACAAAACACGATTCTAGCTAATTTGATTGTGCTGATTCCGAAAATGTCCTTAGTTTTTCATGGTTAGCTACCATTTTTGCTGTCCTGAAATTCCACATTTTTGGAAAAAAAGATCATTTACGAACTTGGTTGATCACAAAATTTAGTTAATAAAAGTCGTAGAAGCCCATCAATTTTCAGTTAGGCCAAGCAATTTATGTCAGTCACGTGAAATAAACTATTTTTATAAGAAAAAAGTGTTTTTGAGTCAAAATATTTTGTATATCAAATTGGGAATTAATGAAACAGTATGTAAAATCACTCGACAAAGAAAGTAAATGTTTTAAGTATATATGTAAATCGTTTCCAGAACTTCGCACTGAAAAACCCAAAGCAGGAATGTTTGGTGGCCCTGATATCAGGAAACTAATTAAGGATGATGAATTTGTTAATTCAATAAATGACTTGGAATTACGTGCTTGGCTATCATTTGTTGAATGGTGAAAAAACTTCTAAGGCAATCACCGGGCTGAAAACTACAATGAGTTAGTTGAAAATATACAGGACATAGGCGCTAATATGAGTTTTAAGTTTCATTTTTTACATAGCCATCTTGATGAATTTCCGGATGATGCGAGTAATGATCAAGGAGAACGATTCCATCAGTATACCTGTTATGGTCCAGGTTAGGACCAAGGAAGAACAACACGAACATAAGAGTAGAAAATAACGAAGATATATTACGCGGAATAATAATACAAGATGTGGAAGGTGTTAGCATGACTGTCAGTCTGGTTTGGAGTGATCTGCTATCGGCTCGACTCGATTCGTCTCTCTCTCTCTTGAGAGGCGTAGTATACATAGTGTTAGGAAGAGTTCATTCTGTAGTTATAGGTAAGGACCCATAACAATATGAAAACAATGGAAGAGCGCTACCAGGGAGAGCGGGACAAACGAAGGATGGCTGACTACTGCTGGAATATCAAGAGGGACTTAAATAACATTGAACATGACAGACAATAAGAAAAAGGAAAATTTTTACCATAGTTCTCATGTTCATGAAGGTTTTATTTCTGCTGTTAGTTTATTAAATGATTTGATAAAAATACTTGTTGGTCTTCGTATATTCAATCGTCTTATTTTTCAAGACTTAGGGTCTGATTGTTACTGTAAAAATAGTATTTCTCAATAAACAGAGCAATATTTTATTGGTTTAAATATGAATTCAGAAGTTTTTACGATTTTATTTTGAGAAATATTGCCATCGGTCAATATATACCAAAAACAAATTAAAAAAAATGTTTTTTTTTTCAAAAATGAGGCATTTATGTAAATGGTAGCTGACCAAGAAAAAAGGTAACGTCGTTTTCAGATTCAGCGTCTTCAAATTATAAAATATAGGTTTGGTGTCTCGACACCATTTCAAGGGAGATTGAAACTGATATCCCCAGAAAAGCCATGCCACGTAAAACTAGAACCATCTACCCCAGTGGACGAAATAAAGAGGTCGGTTCGAAATTCCAGCGTATATCACCTGAAGAAAGCCGGAGCGTACAACGGCCGAAATGTTGTGACTATGACAATAAAGATGAGGACAACAGTCCGAACAATGCAAATAGTATAAAAAATGTTTATTCCTTATTTTCAAATGTAATATATAAACATATGCTCCGCACCCCCCTCGAGAAGGCTCCGTGAATTGAGGGACTATTGAGCCTTAAACTCACCCCAGACATCAAGTGGGATTCGCACATACGATTCATCGCTGAGATTTAAGAAAAAATGGTCCCTGTACGAAGCATTAAGCATTTGACTCCTCGTGTTATCCTCTATCTTTACAAGGGCCCAGATCAGGCGTAAAATGAAGTACGGTTGTCATATTTGGTAAGGTGTTGCTCACTCCCCAATTTCCAGTCTCGGTACAGTTCAAAAGCGTCCTTGTGAGTAACAAATTATTTTCCACCTTTCAACCTCTCACTCAAAAACGGGTTGTGGCAAGCCCCTCACTTCTCTATCGCTACTTCCATTGAAAAATGTTCGGACGAACTGTATTCCTTAGTTCCGCCAGTTCTAACCTTCGCGACTAGGACCCGAGATGTCACTCACATTGTAACAAACCACACTCATTCCCTCTGCATTCTACTGGTGAGAAAAAAGTTCCACTCGTACAGATTCCTCCTGTGAACCACTGCTATGTGGAAATGATTTCCCCGAGTACTGCAATCTTAACCGGCTTCAGAACCAGAAGAAGCTTTTGTGCATATACATGTTTGCGTGGATATAATTCCTATAGGCGGTGATATGCCTGCTTTATATACAACAATCTCAGTTATCAACGCTTTATCTTGAGTGAACTTTGAACCCTGTATTTGGTGAACTAAAGGAAAAAAATCAGGACCCTACAGTTGTAGTTACTGTAGTTGCAATTTTCCTTTCTTTACCGATTAGACTAACAGTATCTGTCTATATTTCTGAGATGAGGTAGTACGTACACTGTTTACATTATTCGGACTATTGTCCTCATCTTCGTCGCCATATTTATTACAACGTTTCGGCCGCTGTCATCTTCGTCGCCATATTATTACGTCTTCTGGTGGTTGGAATGTCGAACTGAACCCTTTATTTCGCTCACTGGGGTAGACTGTTCTAGTTCCATATGAAGAAGACTTTCCGATCAATGGGAAAATACAAAGGATCTGCGTCCATATAACATCAGGACAACTTCCAAAGACTGGACGACACTTCGCAGATATCTCTTCTGATAGAGGAGAACATGACTAAAGACTGTGTGTACGCTATCCCGTGCAGCTGCGGAAAGAAATATAAAGGGGAAACAGGCTACCCTATTAATGTAAGGCTTCAAGAACATCACATAGCTGTAACACGAGCGGAAGTGGAAAATAATACCCAGAAATTCATACAGAGATGTCATCAAGGACACATGACACAGTGGATAAAGGCGTTAGTTAGATCCAGTGACAAGACCCAAAGAATGTGAGTTCAATATCTGGTTAAGACAGTGAAGAACTTGGAGAGGGGAATTAACAGGAGATAAGTGATAACTGATATCCATTAAACATGGCACGCAGAACTAGAACAGTCTACCCCAGTGAGCGAAATAATGTGTTCAGTTTGACATTCCAACCACCTGAAGAAGGCCGGAGCGTACAACAGCCGAAACGTTGTAATAAATATGGCGACAATAGTAATCCGAATAATGTAGTGTACGATTAGACTAACCTGAATATTTTTCTCCACATCCATAAAATACGTAAAAAAAATGAGTTAAACCCCAATTTCATTCAGTTGTCTGTGCAAAGTGATAATAATTCGTTTCTAATATTTAAATCGCTTTGGATAAAAATAATTCTATATTTCAGATTATATCAGCATCGCTTTCTGTACATAGATTTTTTTTTTTTTACAATTTCACGTTGAAATCAAATACTTTTAAGATGGTATCGTTTTTCTTTCATCTGCCACTGGTTTCAATCACAAAGGATCCTTATATTTTGAATAACTTCAGCCTGTGCAGATTTTGTGGTTTTTGCAAAGATCTATCGAGCAAGTTCCGGTTTGGGGAAATTTAGGAAAACGAGCGAGAAGCATTGGTAAATTTGCGTATTGGACTTGGGGGGCAAGAGTGTTAAGCAGGAATTTGGTATTTGACTTGGAATTACGTCCAGGTAGATAGAGGCTAGCTGAGACGGAATCACTAATCACTTGTTAATTGCCGGCAAGAATTCCCAGAAATATACGGAGTTGATCGCCTTTATACAGAGGCATGCTCATATGCATATATACATACTCAAAAATAGACATATGTAGACTTAAGTTTGGCACAAGGCTATAAATGTGGAGCAAACAAAGAAATTGAAAATCACTGTATATCGTAGCACACACACACACACACACACACACAAACATATATATATAAATTATGAATACGGCCACAATGGGTTCACTGTATTCTGAAATTAAAACATACGTATTACTATATATATATATATATATATATATATATATATATATATATATATATATATATATATATATATATATATATATATATATGAACGGAATCTCTTTCCCGAATACAATAAAGATATAATAAAAGCTAAATCGTTGAGGCTTGAAATCATCATCAATGAACCATGTATAAAAGAAGAATTGCTGCCCAAACATACAATCATATTATGCAACTTGGAATTTCCCTGTAGTTTTATTTTCTATGCTCGTACTGCATATATATATATATATATATATATATATATATATATATATATATATATATATATATATATATATATAAAAGTGAACATAGAAGTCAACACTTAGAGACGACAGTCTGTTTCATGCTAGTGTAATCTTCAGGCTGCCTGACGATTGCACTAGCATCAAACAGACTGTCGCCTCTAAGTGTTGACTTCTATGTTCACTTTTATATTTACACACGCTCTATCTCTGATATTGAGCACTTTATCCCATAAATATAGCAAACTTTAAGACTATATTTCTTCATATATATATATATATATATATATTTATCAAATGTGTGGTGCAGTTCAATTTATATTACACTGAATCATTCATACAAAAAGTAGTTTAGTAAAGTTAATGATATAAAATGTCGAAATCCTTTCGCAAACAAAATTTTTAAAGTTGCATTACCCTACGAACCACTCGATGAATGTTATGATTCTTGTTTTTAATAACTTCAAATTGTATAAGGTCTTTTTTTAATCTGCAAGTACTTTCAACTGTACATTCAGTCATCCTCAGGCCTGGAAATTATTTTGTTTTCAGTAAAATCCAGGTAGCATCAGAGACGAAAAAATTAAATGGGGAATCGGAATATGTTTTTTTTAGAAATGTGTTATTGTTAACGGATAAAAACTTTTGGAGCGTGCAAAGCTAATGTTGATTTTTTTGAAAATTTAAGAAAGTGTGTTTTTTACTAATATGGCACTTTGAGTATATTTTATCGTCGGAGTTTATCAGTTAAAAATACTTGCAGATTAAAAAAATACTTGCAGATCTTATACAGGTTGTAGTTATTAAAAACAAGGATCATAACATTCAAGTGGTTCGTAGGTTAATGCACCTTTAAAATTTTGTTTGCGAAAGGATTTTGTATGAATGATTCATTGTAATATATATATATATATATATATATATATATATATATATATATATATATATATGTGAATGATCCTACACACACTTAATACATCTCACACAGTCAAAAGATGTAAAGAAAGAAGCAGCACCAAAACAACCCACGCTTGAAAATGGCTAGACAAGTGTCCGAAAGCGCTTGGGACAATCCGCGATATGGACAGTTTCTGCGCTGAATCTTTCCCAGTAAACGGAAAGGTGTTAGAACGCAATACAAACCTGACTATTTGCGTTCTATTCGTCGCGTTACAAGAGCCACTCAAGCGGTGCGTGACTCATCCATTGGGCAGCATTGGCTTGACAATCCCGATTGTGCCGTCGATTATAACGACGCATTTTCCGATTTTACATAGTGCTCGAGTTTTTGAGGCTGTTTATATGAAGTTTCATCAGCCGAGCCGATGCAAACAAAAGTAACACTGTATTCGTTCCTTACGTTTGATTGAGAGAATATGAATAATTTTCTTTCAATTTTATACTCCTTTTGGAACTTCGTATTTTTTTAGTCGTTAATTTATTTATATATTAATATATACTTATATATACATACATACATACATACATACATACATACATACATACATACATACATATATATATATATTTTTTATTTTTTTTTGATACAATATGGTAATCCGTATAGACTTTCCAGGATTATATAGGTCCAGGGACAGCTCTATATCAAAAGACATAGCAAAATTTTTATTAATTAAAGAATTTCAAAAACCTATGGAATTTTAAGTGTTTGATATTCTTTAATTGATGATGATGATGATGATGATGATGATGATGATGATGATAATAATAATAATAATAATATTCACCAGATATTGCTCTTTCGGATTTTAATTTATTCAGGCCCTTGCAAAATAATGTCAATATATACGAATACACACATAATTATATATATATGTATATATATGAATACACACATTTTATACACACACACACACACACACACACACACACACACACACACACACACACACACACACACACATATATATATATATGTATATATATATATATGTATGTATATATGAATACACACATAATATATATATATATGTATGTATGTATGTATATATGAATACACACATAATATATATATATATATATGTATGTATATATGTATATATGAATACACACATAATATATATATATGTATTTATGTATGTATATATGAATACACACAATATATATATATATATATATATGTATTCATATATGAATACACACATTATATATATATATATATATATATATATATATATATATATATATATATATATATATATATATATATGTGTGTGTGTCTGTTTGTGTGTATGTATGTATGTATGTATATATGAATACACACATAATTCCTTGGAAAGCCACAGAGAATGAGCTGAAGATAAAATCCGCCCCCGTAAAATTAGTACACTCCAAGGTTACCACATTTTCCCTGCAGCTGATACAGCACAGAAGTTGGTTCTGTCTCTCGACGGCGGCTTTGTGAAGGTGTGCCTCACCCTCCCCAGTTGCTGGTAAGGCAATCGATGAAGCGGTAAATAAACTCTTGCATTCGTTTTCACTTGTTTTATGACCTGGAGTAGAAACTTAGGAAAGTAACTTGTTTATTCTGGCATCTTGAATGCTTTACACTAAAGTGTTTTTTCATTATAATCAATGGCAAATGCGTCGACTACAAAAAACATCGAAGGAAATCTTGCTCAGTTGTTATATCTACAGGTGCTTTTAGTTCATGTCTATGTACATTTTAAATCAAGGATAGTTCAATCAAGTCCGCTTGCTTTATCGCTTACATTTTAATAAGGAAAATAGTGATGTGCAAATTTTTACCAGGGAAAAGCTTCTGCGGCTACAATTAATAAGATCCTTGTTTTTAATAACTACAAGCTGGATAAGGTCTTTTTTTTAATATGCAAGTACTTTCAACTGTACATTCAGTCATCCTCAGGCCTGGAAATTATGTATGATGGACAAGATGTTTTGGCTACAAGATTTTGTATGATAGACAAGATACTTTAGCTACATGATTTATTATCAGGGAGAAAATTCTGCGGCTACATGATCGTCTCCCTCCACATAATGTTACAGGTTCTAATAAAATGTGTCTTTTTGCTATTTTTCCCAAACCATATTCTTCGATCCATTTGCTCAAGCCCATCAAGTATCTAAAGTGCTGTTTTCCACTGCCCCTCTATCACACAATCTGACCTGTGAGTATCAGATTTTCTAAGCCTTCCATCCTCATTACCTGACACAGAATTTACAACTTCACCCTTGTGCAAATTAATTGAAACAAAACGAATAATACCGTTATTATTTACTTTTTTCGTATTTTTCCAATGAAACATGACCCAGTGCACATGTTAATACTTAGTATGTCCATTCCACGAAGTCGTTCCTTCCAAATTGACCACAGTCTATAGTACTTGATTTGCTCGCTGGTAAGGTTTGCTAGTGTCTTCGTGCAGCGTTACAATTTTCCTACGCTTCATTGGAGTAACGTCCATCGCAGACAATGGCCGTAGGACAACTAATCGACAGTCTAGACAATAGTGTGTCGGCGTGATAAAAATCGAATGCAATCACGGATGACGCAATATTTTTTAAGGCCAAACAAATTTCATAATTGACCCCCAAAATAGATTCATATTACTGGACACCAATTTAATTGCCCTAATCTGAGGAGAAAATAGAATTCGATTACACCCTGTCACTCCAGTATGTCTAAAACTGACCGAATGGTGAAAGAAAAGAAACTAAAGCAGTTGTTTCAATTAATTTGTACAAAGGTGTAGAGGAAGCATTGTTATTTATATATGATCGATAACTTTTTATTTTTATCAGTTTTATTCTTACAAACATAATGGATTTGTTATGATAAAGAAAGAAAATTAATTCTCTTAAAAATGACAAGATTTACCTGTTAAACAAGGTCTCTTATACTATAAATAAACAGCAAAATCTGGCTGTCCGTTCGTATATCTGAAACCCCTCTAACTCGGCCCAGATTTGTTCTACATAGCTAAATTATAGATTTTGGCAATCAGGATGATCCTGGTATTGAACATCTGCCCTTCATCTGGTGCTTGGACAACGCGCGTTAGGATTTATGTCTGAATCAAGCGGGAACAGTTAGATATTCAAATCTTAAAATAACTGAAAAAATTAATGAATTTAACAGTTTTTAATTTATATTTAGTTTGAAGTAACACAAAAACTTTGAGAATTTAAAAATTTTTGCTTTAAATTCAGTTTATGATAGCTCCAAAATTTTGTGATATGAGGAAAACGGTTTTATTTCTTCAAAATACCAAGGAATCAGAGTTAAAATGAGAGTTTTTGTGACGTGAATTTTTGAAGTATTTGAAGAACTCAACTTAATTGAAGTTCCACGGAGTTTGTAATTTGAAGAACTCAATTTTCGGCCTGATTTGGAATTTTCAGCCAGAATTGGAATTTTCGGCCTAAATTGGAATTTTCGGCCTGAATTGGAATTTCGGCCAGAATTGGAATTTTCGTCATAAATTGGAATTTTCGGCCTGAATTGGAATTTTCGGTCTGAATTGGAATTTTTGGCCTAAATTGGAATTTTCGGCTTGAATTAGAATTTTCGGCCTGAATTGGAATTTTTGGCCTGAATTGGAATTTTCGTCCTGAATTGGAATTCTTGTCCTAAATTGGAATTTTCGGCCTGAATTTGAATTTTCGGCCTGAATTGGAATTTCAGCCAGAATTGGAATTTTCGGCCTAAATTGGAATTTTCGGCCTGAATTGGAATTTCGGCCAGAATTGGAATTTTCGGCCTGAATTGGAATTTTCGGCCTGAATTGGAATTTTTGGCCTAAATTGGAATTTTCGGCCTGAATTAGAATTTTCGGCCTGAATTGGAATTTTTGGCCTGAATTGGAATTTTCGTCCTGAATTGGAATTCTTGTCCTAAATTGGAATTTTCGGCCTGAATTTGAATTTTCGGCCAGAATTGGAATTTTCAGCCACAATTGGAATTTTCGGCCTGAATTTGAATTTTCGGCCTGAATTTGAATTTTCGGCCTGAATTTGAATTTTGGCCAGAATTGGAATTTTCAGCCTGAATTGGAATTTTCGGCCTCAATTGGAATTTTTGTCCTGAATTGGAATTTTCGTCCTGAATTGGAATTTTTGGCCTAAATTGGAATTTTCGGCCTGAATTGGGATTTTTGGCCTCAATTGGAATTTTCGTCCTGAATTGGAATTTTGGTCAGAATTGGACTTATAGCCCGAATCAAAGTTAAAGTGAAGTTTTGAAGTTCTATGAAGTAAATTGAGGAATTCAAAGTTATTTCTTCAACATTATCATAGCTGTTTTCTAAGCTGAACCAAAGGTCCCTTCAGTGGCAAATTAGTCCTCTGCAAAAGACAGCTTCAAAGTCAGCACGGAGTGCAGCATTTAAGCTAGTACACAATAAATTAAGTTTCAAACTACACCGAATAGCGAAACCAGTATCAAAATGAAGAAAATTCATTTCATTTACAAAACATGAAGCTTGATTAAAATGTAAATCCGCCAATCCCATAAAATATTTTAAAAAACGAATAATGAAACTGGTATCAACATGACAGAAATTCATTTCTTTAAAAAATTAAAAAGCTTCATTGATAATTAGGCTTCCATTTATAGGAATCACGATTCAAATCGGATAGAATAATGAAACTGGTGTCGAAATGAAGGAAATTTATTTCTCTTAAAAATAGATTTGTTCTTTAATATCTAAGCTCTGTTAATCGATATAAGAAGTTTCAAACCACAGAAAATAATAAAACTGATTATGAAAAGGAAGTAAATTGAATTCATTCAATATTACGAGGGTTGATCTATGAAATCTCCATTCCTATGTAAGAAAGTCCGATCAGAGAACATGGGATCACGATAGAGAGAAAATTGCGTCTCTTCAAAATTACGATGGTTCATTGATAAATAAAGTTTCTTGGATTATAAATTAAGTTTTAAACCACATCGAATAATGAAACTCTGATCAAAAGGAAATAAATTAGGTTCTATTAAAAATGACGTGAGTTGAGTGATAAATAAAGTTTCTTGTATTATAAATTAAGTTTCAAACCACATCGAATAATGAAACTCTGATCAAAAGGAAATAAATTAGGTTCTTTAAAATTACGTGAGTTGATTGATAAATAATGTTTCTTGTATTATAAATTAAGTTTCAAACCACATCGAATAATGAAACTCTGATCAAAAGGAAATAAATTAGGGTCTATTAAAATTACGTGAGTTGATTGATAAATAAAGTTTCTTGTATTATAAATTAAGTTTCAAACCACATCGAATAATGAAACTCTAATCAAAAGGAAGTAAAATAGGTTCTATAAAATATTACGTGTGTTCATTGATACTAAGATTTGCAAATCAGTGAACCGAGTTCCAGATCTGAGATATCATAAGAAAAATGCTATCTATGTGAAGGAGAATTATGTTTGCAAAAAATAATTAGTGCTTATCTAAAAAGCAAGGTCGACAATCCTATAAAATAATTTTCAAACGGAAAAATTGAATTTTCTGCAAATCTATGCCGTTGACTAAGTAAGGCCTCTTATTGTTTTAATCATTTCCCCCAAGCAAAAGGCGATAATGGACGCAGGGTTGGAAAGTCACTGAAGTCGGGAGGCCTTAAGTTATATTATTTCTGTCTTTTTATGAGTCATGTCTTTTCAGAACGTAGGCGATCATGGCTCTCCACCCCCCTCTATCCCTTGCAGCTCTCAACAAGTTCCTTCCCTCTGCTTTCTCCCCCAGACCACGTTCTGTCATCCACCTGCTTAAGCCCACCGGGTATGTCACGCGTTGTTTCCCTTGTCTCACTTTCTTTCTATTCGACACGTTAGTATCAGATTCTCCAGGCCTTCCTTCCTCATGATGTGTCCCAGAACCTTCAGCTGCCTTTTCCTGATGTTAAGTATAAGCACCGTCCTTGTTTGCAACCTATGTGAGACCTCATCGTTGCTCACACGCTCAGTCCATGATATCCTTAGCATCCTTCTGTAGAACCACATCTCTGTCGCCTCGAGTCTCTTCTTCATCTTTGAGGATTTTCGTCCAAAAAGTATTTGATTGATAAGGTCTCTGATCGTATAAAACAAAATATAAATCAGAGTGACTTGACTGTAGCGATATTATCAAATAGCAAGATAGGCTACATAAACTGGTCTCAAAATAAATTAAGTTGAATAATCTTTGGAAATACTTGCAAATTTTCTTAGTATTTTTCGTCCTTTCACTCCAGGGAAGGCGATAAAACCACGAAGACGCAGGTAATTGCCGACAAAGGAAGAAAACGAGGAAACGTTCGCGACGAGAATGCATGATAAAAGAAAAAGGTTAAAAAGACAAAAGATGACAATTAATGTTGCATTTAATTTTTTGTGAATAATAGTTGGCTTGTGGTGCATTGGTCATCGGCTCGGAGATCCCAGTTCGAATTCCCGTCGGGTTTTCTTCCCGTTCACTTACGGAGGGAAATGTATGAATCAATACATTCCCCCTCCAACTATGGGGTAATTGGCAGAATAGCCTTGGTTGGCAACCAGTCTACCGGCAACCTACCACGGGAAATTCTCAGCTTTGATTCGGAAGAAACATGATCACCTAAGCGTGTATCGAATATTACACTTAACTGAGTTGACTGGAAAGCAAGATGGCGGTAAAACATTTCTACAGGCTGAGAAATGTGAGATTCATATTAATCTACGCTTGTATATGAAGTGATTTTCCCAACGGAATGAGCTATATAAACGACATGTTTTTGACGCTGATAGCTAGATTTGCTTCCTACTTTAGTGAAATGTAGGGTGACGCAGTAGTTATTTACAATTGAGGCGGTAATCTAATTTCAACTTCTGACAGACGCTTTTGATGTTCATCTCAGGATAAGAACTTTGGGTAAGAATTGGATGTACGTGTAAATTCATTCTATACAAATATATTGACAAATTGTTTTGTCACAGTGATTATAAAAGAGGTGGCGAAGCAAACGAAGCCATTTGAATTTAAATGGACACCTTGTTTTGCTAAAAGAGTTAAAAAGCTCTCCATAAATATCAATAGTTGCTGTTTCTAGAGATCTGTCTCAAAATTTCGGACAGAAATACAATGATGTAAATCTGTATATACATTCGTAGAAACACTCACACGCTCACGTGTATATATATATCTATATAGATATATATATGAAGATAACATTGAAGTCAACACTATGTATATATATATGTATTAAAGGCATTTTTGATATGTTTAACGTTCTTTTTATAGATACAAGTATTTAAGTAAATGCTCTGTTTTATAATAAACAGTATTAAATAACATTTACCGGCTTGAATGTCCGAGAAATTTTCATAGAAAATATTCGCTCTCCGACAGGAATCGAACCTGTATCCTATTTTTTATGAAAGTTTCTCGGACATTCAGGCCGATAAATGTTATTTAATACTGTTTATTATAAACAGAGCATTTACTTAAATACTTGTATCTATAAAAGGAATGTTAAACATAAAAATGTCTTTAATAAATTGTCGGACTCTGTCCAATTCAAAATGTATATATATGTATATATATATATATATATATGTAAAAGTGAACATTGAATTCAACACTATATATATATATATATATATATATATGTAAAAGTGAACATTGAATTCAACACTATATATATATATATATATATATATATATATATATATATATATATATATGTGTGTGTAAAAGTGAACAATGAAGTCAATATTCAGAAGCGAGAGGCTGTTTCATGCTGGAGGCAATCGCCAGGTCGACGATTGCCTCCAGCATGGAACTGGCTAAAAGTAAAGTGAACGAATTATATTCAAGATTTTTGTTTAAAGAATATTTTTTTCTTTTTGTCTCTTTTTATTCATTTTGTCTCTATAGATACACTATCTAAGAATATTTACACACGCACATTATATATATATATATATATATGTGTGTGTGTGTGTGTGTGTGTGTGCGCGCGCGCAGGTAAAATGAGAGCAAACGTAGTATAGTTCTACTGTACGTAACATTTAATTTAAAAGTGGGCTCAAGACAAAGTAGGGCTAAATATTATTTATTGTAGGATATTAAAACAAAAACATATTAAAAATCGCAACACGATTTCAATCATGTTTCAAGACAACAAATGTGTCTCCTCGAGCGATGTCAAACCAGTGGCGAGCGAAAGATTAATTTAATTTCAAAAGCAGAATACTTTAAAAAACATATTCTTGTCCGCTTTAACGTGATTAACTAATCAAATGTGACCTATGCTAAATTCAAACCCACCGATAGATAGATAGATAGATAGATAGATAGACAGACAGATAGATAGACAGATAGATAGATAGAGAGATAGATAGACAGATAGATAGATAGATAGATAGATAGATAGATAGACCGACAGACAGCCCGACAGACACATAAGTAGACAGACCGACAGACAGTCGACAGACAGCTAAGTAGACAGACCGACAGACAGCCAGACAGACCGACAGACCGACAGATAAGTAGACAGACCGATAGACCGACAGACAGACAGCCGACAGACAGACAGATAGATATTGCATGACAACGTGGAAAAGTTTACTTGTGACGCGTTTTCTTCTTTAGGACTTCATAGGACTAAATTTATAATGTAGGTGCGACTACACATGCGCATAAATGACAGATACTGGGAATATAAAATTTAAATTATTTCTACATATACAAGATTTTTATATTTAACCGAATTCATTTCGAGTCTTTTCCGTCTTCTTTCCATCAATTTTGTTAGTCGGTATGCCACACTGTGATAATAGAAGCTCTGCCGAATGTTACATTGAATAATATCGATATATTTTGTATACGTATCTTTATACTGATTCTTTCCAGTTCTGCTAACGATTTCTTGAGTTTGAGAACAAATCTGTCAAGAAAGGCGATGACGATTTTATTTTTTTTAACCCAAGTACTTTCAACATTTCTCAGATCATCTTCATAAGTAAATTACAAAGACAAAAAGACTAGCGTCCTGGGTAAAACAATAAACTACATCCGAGTTCTGGGGATGACGAAAGACTACACCCGCTTACTGGGTATGACAATAAAGTACATCCGCCTTCTGGGTATGACGATAAACTACATCCGCGTTCTGGGTATGACGATATATTACATCTCCGTCCGGGGTATGACGATAAACTACATCCGCGTTTTGGGTATGACGATAAACAATATACGCGTTCTGGGTATGACGATAAACTACATCTGCGTCCTGGGTATGACGATAAAAAACATCCGCGTTCTGGGTATGACGATATACTACATCTCCGTCCGGGGTATGACGATAAACTACATCCGCGTTCTGGGTATGACGATAAACTATACCTGCGTTATCGGTATGAAGATAAACTACATCCGCGTCCTGGGTATGACTATAAACTACATCCGCGTTCTGGGTATGAAGATAAACTACATCCGCGTCCTGGGTATGACGATAAACTATATCCGCGTTCTGGGTATGAAGATAAACTACATCCGCGTCCTTGGTAAGGCGTTAAACTATATCTGCGTCCTACGTAAGACGATAAACTACACCCGCGTCCTGGGGATGACAATAAACTACATCCGCGACCTGGGTAAGACGATAAACTATATCTGCCTTTTGGGGATGACGATAAACTACATCCGCGTTCTGGGCTGACGATAAACAACATCCGCGTTCTGGGTATGAGGATAAACTACATCCGCGTTCTAGTGATGACGATAATCTATATCTGCGTCCTGGGTAAGACGATAAACGACATCCGCGTTCTGGGTATGATGATAAACTACATCCGCATTTGTGGGATGACGATAAACTACACTCGCATCCTGGGGATGACGATAAACTACATCCGCGTCCTGGGTAAGACGATAAACTAAATTCGCGTCCTGGGTATGACGATAAACTATATCTGCCTCCTGGGTATGACGATAAACTACATCCGCTTCCTGGGTAAGACGATAAACTATATCTGCATCTTGGGTAAGACGATAAACTATATCTTCGTTCTGGGGATGACGATAAACTATATCTGCGTCCTGGGTAAGACGATAAACTACATCCGCGTCCTGGGTATGACGATAAACTACATCCGCGTTCTGGGTATGACGATAAACTACATCCGCGTTCTGGGTAAGACGATAAACTACATCTGCGTTATGGATATGACGACAAACTACATCCGCGTCTTCGGTATGACGATAAGCTACATCCGCGTCCTTGGTAAGGCGTAAAAATATATCTGCGTCCTACGTAAGACGATAAACTACACCCGCGTCCTGGGGATGACAATAAACTACATCCGCGACCTGGGTAAGACGATAAACTATATCTGCCTTTCGGGGATGACGATAAACTACATCCGCGTTCTGGGCTGACGATAAACAACATCCGCGTTCTGGGTATGACGATAAACTACATCCGCGTTCTAGTGATGACGATAATCTATATCTGCGTCCTGGGTAAGACGATAAACGACATCCGCGTTCTGGGTATGATGATAAACTACATCCGCATTTTGGGGATGACGATAAACTACACTCGCGTCCTGGGGATGACGATAAACTACATCCGCGTCCTGGGTAAGACGATAAACTAAATTCGCGTCCTGAGTATGACGATAAACTATATCTGCCTCCTGGGTATGACGATAAACTACATCCGCTTCCTGGGTAAGACGATAAACTATATCTGCATCTTGGGTAAGACGATAAACTATATCTTCGTTCTGGGGATGACGATAAACTATATCTGCGTCCTGGGTAAGACGATAAACTACATCCGCGTCCTGGGTATGACGATAAACTACATCCGCGTTCTGGGTATGACGATAAACTACATCCGCGTTCTGGGTAAGACGATAAACTACATCTGCGTTATGGATATGACGACAAACTACATCCGCGTCTTCGGTATGACGATGAGCTACATCCGCGTCTTGGGTAAGACGATAAACTACATCCAACAGCAAGGCCTATGATCAGGAGGTTTTGAGGAGCGTGGAACCACCTCTTAATTGCTGGTGTTCCCAGGTCCACCCTGACCCGGGATGGTAGCACCTGTTAGGGTCCCAGCAATGGGCAAATAGTTAACCCCGAAATTGACGTAAAAAGCATTATAAAAGTGTAAAAATTTGTCTTAATACCAGAGATACTTTGTAAAATAATTGTTACCAGAAAAAAATTTTTGAAGAAAAAAAAATAAATATTAACAGCAATACGCTTTGAAATTAAAAATATTACCAGAAATACATGTTTTAAAATAATATTACCCGCTATACATTTTTGAGGAAAAAATATTACCAGAAACATTTTTTTGACAAAACAAAATATTACCACGAAAAAAAAAGTTGTCGGGATTAAATAACCCAATGAGGTTGATATGACGTATAACAGAACAAAACAAACAAACAAGCATTCTATTGTAACTGCCATAAAGTCTGTATACAGTTGTTATAGAGATTAAAAAGAAAACTTCTAACGCTCTCTTTTATAGATATTTTGATATTTTACAATGGTTAAGTTCAACTGTTGTACTTACAGAATATATATATATATATATATATGTATATATATATATATATAAGTATATATAAATAAAAAGAAAGAACAGTAAGATATAAAATCCGGTGTTCTTATAGATATTTTTATTTTTACACAAAGGGCTCAATGTAAATTTACAGAGCATTAATATTATAAATTAATTGATTTAAAATATGTTTTTTCGCTACACAGTGATAACCATGTTTCAAAAATGGAAGCTAAAACCTTCGAATTTAATTTTGTTATTAAATTAAATACATTAGTTCCATTTCCTCGTCAAGCGAATTTTGGAGATTGGCAGTCGACAAGATAGAGCGTGGGAATTGTTGCGGATGTTTAGATTTAGTGTTATATATATATATATATATATATATACATAAAAGTGAACATAAAAGTCAACACTTAGAGGCGACAGCCTGTTTCATGCTAGACGCAATCGTCAGGCATGAAACAGACTATCGCCTCTAAATGTTGACTTCTATGTTCACTTTTATGTATATATATATATATATATATATATATATATGTGTGTGTGTGTGTGTGTGTGTGTATTTGTGTATTTAGGCAGCAATACTTCTTTCATGCACATTTCATTAAAAACGACTAGAAAAAAGTCAGATAGATAGCTAGATAGCTCGATAGATAGATAAGAAAAGTCAGATAGATAGATAGATAGATAGATAGATAGATAGATAGATAGATAGATATGAACAGACATAAGAAACAGACAGAGAGATATACAGATATGAACAGACTGAGATAGGTAGATAGATATGAACGAGATTAAAGATATATAGAGTACACAGTCTGAGATCAACCAAAAAATCGATTGACCGATAGATATATCCATAACAGTAGACAGATACGAACAGACTGAAAGATATAATATATATTCATCCATCAATGAATGATCGTTGGCCTTCGGTTGTTTCCGTCACAGGTCATATCCACCCTATCGCAATTCAAATATCTTGGAAGATTCTAATTGGTACACCATGAATATTCTTTCTTTTTAAGTGGGATACGCGATTTCTTGGATTCTAAATGTATTCATAACCTCTTCCTCAAGGCAGAACTTTAATTAGATCAGATCGCTGAAAATCTGACGAATATTATTATTGTCCAATGGCCAAATGACTTTCAACTTCTTGTTCCCTGCAACCACTTCCTGAATTCGGCAAGTTACCACCGGAAATAGACACAACGGAAATGATCCCCTCATCCTACCCAGCAGTTATTGATGGAAGATAATTCGGTGGTACCACGATGATTATAAAACTCGGGGTGTTGTTGAATCTCCGAAGTTGACATCCCGAAGCGTTCCACGTTAACCTTTAAGATTATAAAGACACCTTATTAGCGTTTCACGTTATACATTTCAAATTTTAATTTTGGGAAGTAGTCGCTTAAGAATTTGTCACAACCGAATAATATAAGTTCATCCAAAACTTTTCTTGTAAAGATCATACCATGATGAAAAATAAAGCACTAAACTTGATAAAAACAATGTTGTATCGTTAAAATATTTATATAATTATTAAGAAAAAAGAGGGAAGTAATTTTTTTATTACTTTATCACAATTTTTAATTCTTTTTAGCAATTTCGAAATTTAAAAAAAAAAAAAAATTTGCGTCAGCAGGCGAACGAAAAATTAGTATAAGGATTTTTTTTTGGTGTGGGAGCGTATAGATAACTTGGAGGTTTTACTTTCGGAGCGGCATGCAAAAATTATGTTTTCTGTTTTTTTCTTGTATTTTTTTTTCTTGGCTTTGTGCTTCGTATATTTATCGGATTTTTTACATTTTTATTTTATTTGGCTGATTTTTTTTAATTTAATTTAATAATATCTATTTATTTATTTTATTTTTTTGCGAATATCAAAAACACCTTTGTCGAGACCCCCACCTATCCCGGATTTAATGTCTATAAAACTAAACTGCTATCATTTAATCACCACAGAGAAACTTCCCTGGGTCAGTCGACCAGATTGGTCGCACTGTGATGTCGAACTCTCTGCCTTGAGCAGGGAGGAACCCGCAGTGCAAAGTTTCGTCCGGGTAGGTAGACAGGCCCTGAACCCGTTTATGCAGGTTCTAAGAGAATATTCTTGGCCGAGCCTACGGGCTCGAAGAACCCACGGTAAACTCGGCCTTGTGCCACATACATCCCTCGTGGGCGCGGGGCTGTTAAATATTAATAGAGAAACTTCCCTGGATCAGTCGACCAGATTGGTCGCACTGTGCTGTCGAACTCTCTGCCTTGAGCAGGGAGGAACCCGGACGAGGGTTTGCCGCAGGGCAAAGTTTCGTCCGGGGAGGTAGACAGGCCCTGAACCCGTTTATGAAACTTTCCTGTCCGCCATCAGCATGACTGATGCTGGACTCCAAGTAAGCGTCTCAGGTTTTCAACTGACTTGAAATGGGACAACTACATTGAATCAATAGCTGCATCTACTGCAAGGAAAGTCTGTATATTGTGTTGTGCCCGAAGGTTTTTCTCGTCAGATTCCATTTTGTACTTTACAAATCTACCATTCGTCTATACATTGAATACTGTTGCCATACCTGGTCTAGTGCCCCTAATGCCCCTAGGTTCTAGACAAAAATCAAATTATTTTCGGATTTTAATTAAATTTTCAAATTAAATTTATTCACAAGTGAATGAAATTATTTTGAAAAGTTTTTTTAAGAAAATCTGGATAAAAAATAGTTTTTTTTACATCTGTTTCCTTAATTTTATCAAATTTCGAGAAATTAAAATTCATATTAAATTTCATATTAGTCAAAAGTAGGACTCTTTGAAGAATTTACATCATCAATTTTTATTTGAGAAACAGAAACAATATTTGCCGAAAATCTGCCCTGAATCGTAAACTAAAAAATATCATAAAACTATGATATTATTTAAATAGAAACATTTTGAAATGATTTTATGAATAAAATATATTAAAGACACTATTGTCATCAGAAAAAAAAATTCGATGAATAATGATTTTTTACTAGAAATGTTTACATTTAAAAAAAAAATTAATTAGAAAAATTTATTAAGTTTTAAATCTTTTAAAATTCTGTATTAATTTCAGATGATATTATTATTAAGTGAAACTATATTTACTTATCCCAAACACCAATATTTTATAAGTAATTTTGTTTTTTTTTGTATGCCAATAAACGTAATAATTTTTGTATGTATGGATGACCATACACGGCATTATCAAAAAATAAGGACGAAAATTAATATAAATTTAAAGTCAACATTTCTAAAATTCAATAAAACGTTCGATTACGGAGAATAATTTCTAAAATTTTTAAGCTTACTGAGTACATAAATATTGTATAAAAATAGGGCTCGCGTCAGTTTCTTAATTTCCTTAATTTATGTTTTAGATTTTATTAGATTAGATCCCTTACCAGTTTTTTAATGTGTCGCAACGGCTACTATCGGGTTAAAAACACAGCTACTTTCGGGTTAAAAATGCATTTCTACGATATTTTAAACATGAAATAAATACTATTTGTTTCAAATCAGATAAATTATACGTTAAATCAGTTAATATTCCACAAATAAAGTTTTAGGAAAGTATATTTTATTTTTGGAAGATTTTTTTAACAAAGAGAATTAAATTACAATAAAAGACGACTAAAAAAGGCCGCTTATCATCTATTTCAGGGGGAAAAAAACATTACAATAAATTTAAATTAGTTTCGGAAATACAACAAAGTATTTAGCTTATTAGAAATATTACATTTATCCTATTAGCTTGAAATTAAAATAAAAGCCTCAAGAGAGATTTTCATTTACAAAAATTTATTTGAAACCATATGTAACATATTTTTTGAGGTGATCCCTACACTTATATTATATAATTATTATTTACAAGTATCCGTTGCCTCCCGCTGTCTTTTATACAAGTACTTTCACGGTAACTGCTCCGATGATCTGCTTTCGCTGGTTCCCAGATTTCATCAATTTAAGCGTTCAACTAGGCTGGCATCTCGCTCTCACCCTTTCACTGACGAAACTGTTAAATGTAGCCGGTTCTTCTACTCCAATAGCTTCATGCCTCGCACTTCTCGCCTGTGGAACTCGCTCACCATTTCTTGTTTTCCTGATAGCCATAATCTCCAACTATTCAAATCAAATGTCAATCGACGTCTCCAGATGCCCTGATCTATCCCCTAACCTTCTCTTCATCCTTTCCTCTATCCCTCCTCTTTGATCTCGCTCCAACTCTCTGTAACCCTTTGCGTGCTAGTGGCTTCCCGCCTCGCTTGGGGTTGAATGCTTATAAAAAATATTCTAATATATATTTGGTACATAATAAATATATAATATAAGCGGCTTGTGACATGTTCTTAAGCAACCTACAGCACAACATCAGAATTTCAATAACCTATTCGATATTTTTGATCAGAATGTTATCATAATGAATAATATAAATACAGAAGAATGTGTACCTGTGTTTTGTAGATTATGCACAAGCATTTGATAAAGTACAGCAAAAAGAACTGTAAGAACTGCTCGTTAACCTTAAAATATTTGGGAAGTATATTAAAATAATCCAGAACCTATACTGGCAGCAAACTGCCTACATACGGATAGAAAATGAATTCAGTAAATATACAAAAATAGAAAGGGGTGTAAGACAAGGATGTGTCTTCTCACCAGACTTATTCAGTCTATACAGTAGAACAATTAAACGTCCTACCAGGATTCACTATTGGCAGTCACAATCTTAACAACATAACATATGCAGATGACAGTGATGATAGCAGACACAGAGAAAGGAAACTACAGGAGGTAGTGAAGGAAAGCGAGAAGAAAAGACTAAACATCAATTGCAAGAAGAAAGAATGTATGGTTTCTAGTAAAAGAAATTGCCCAACAATTAAATTGCACATTGGAGATACCAAAATCAATTAGTTGCAAGAAGAAAGATTGTATAGTTGTTAGTAAAATGAACAGCCCAACATTCAAATTGCATATTGGAGATACCAAAATCAATTAATTGCAAGAAGAAAGAATGTATAGTTGTTAGTAAAAGGAACAGTTCAATATTCAAATTGCATATTGGAGATACCAAAATCAATTAATTGCAAGAAGAAAGAATGTATAGTTGTTAGTAAAAGGAACAGTTCAATATTCAAATTGCATATTGGAGATACCAAAATCAATTAATTGCAAGAAGAAAGAATGTATAGTTGTTAGTAAAAGGAACAGCCCAACATTCAAATTGCATATTGGAGATACCAAAATCAATTAATTGCAAGAAGAAACAATGTATAGTTGTTAGTAAAAGGAACAGCCCAACATTGAAATTGCATATTGGAGATACCAATATCAATTAATTGCAAGAAGAAAGAATGTATAGTTGTTAGTAAAGGGAAGAGACCAACATTCAAATTGCATATTGGAGATACCAAAATCAATTAATTGCAAGAAGAAAGAATGTATAGTTGTTAGTAAAAGGAACAGACCAACATTCAAATTGCATATTGGAGATACCAAAATCAATTAATTGCAAGAAGAAACAATGTATAGTTGTTAGTAAAGGGAACAGCCCAACATTGAAATTGCATATTGGAGATACCAATATCAATTAATTGCAAGAAGAAAGAATGTATAGTTGTTAGTAAAGGGAACAGCCCAACATTCAAATTGCATATTGAAGATACCAAAATCAATTAATTGCAAGAAGAAACAATGTATAGTTGTTAGTAAAAGGAACAGACCAACATTCAAATTGCATATTGGAGATACCAATATCAATTAATTGCAAGAAGAAAGAATGTATAGTTGTTAGTAAAGGGAACAGACAAACATTCAAATTGCATATTGGAGATACCAAAATCAATTAATTGCAAGAAGAATCAATGTATAGTTGTTAGTAAAAGGAACAGACCAACATTGAAATTGCATATTGGAGATACCAATATCAATTAATTGCAAGAAGAAACAATGTATAGTTGTTAGTAAAAGGAACAGCCCAACATTCAAATTGCATATTGGAGATACCAATATCAATTAATTGCAAGAAGAAACAATGTATAGTTGTTAGTAAAAGGAACAGTCCAAAATTCAAATTGCATATTGGAGATACCAATATCAATTAATTGCAAGAAGAAACAATGTATAGTTGTTAGTAAAAGGAACAGACCAACATTCAAATTGCATATTGGAGATACCAATATCAATTAATTGCAAGAAGAAACAATGTATAGTTGTTAGTAAAAGGAACAGCCCAACATTCAAATTGCATATTGGAGATACCAATATCAATTAATTGCAAGAAGAAACAATGTATAGTTGTTAGTAAAAGGAACAGCCCAACATTCAAATTGCATATTGGAGATACCAATATCAATTAATTGCAAGAAGAAACAATGTATAGTTGTTAGTAAAAGGAACAGCCCAACATTCAAATTGCATATTGGAGATACCAATATCAATTAATTGCAAGAAGAAACAATGTATAGTTGTTAGTAAAAGGAACAGCCCAACATTCAAATTGCATATTGGAGATACCAATATCAATTAATTGCAAGAAGAAACAATGTATAGTTGTTAGTAAAAGGAACAGACCAACATTCAAATTGCATATAGGAGATACCAAAATCAATTAATTGCAAGAAGAAAGAATGTATAGTTGTTAGTAAAAGGAACAGACCAACATTCAAATTGCATATTGGAGATACCAAAATCAATTAATTGCAAGAAGAAACAATGTATAGTTGTTAGTAAAAGGAACAGACCAACATTCAAATTGCATATTGGAGATACCAATATCAATTAATTGCAAGAAGAAACAATGTATAGTTGTTAGTAAAGGGAACAGACCAACATTCAAATTGCATATTGGAGAAACCAAAATCAATTAATTGCAAGAAGAAACAATGTATAGTTGTTAGTAAAAGGAACAGACCAACATTGAAATTACATATTGGAGATACCAATATCAATTAATTGCAAGAAGAAACAATGTATAGTTGTTAGTAAAAGGAACAGCCCAACATTCAAATTGCATATTGGAGATACCAAAATCAATTAATTGCAAGAAGAAACAATGTATAGTTGTTAGTAAAAGGAACAGCCCAACATTGAAATTGCATATTGGAGATAACAAAATCAATTAATTGCAAGAAGAAACAATGTATAGTTGTTAGTAAAAGGAACAGCCCAACATTGAAATTGCATATTGGAGATACCAAAATCAATTAATTGCAAGAAGAAACAATGTATAGTTGTTAGTAAAAGGAACAGCCCAACATTGAAATTGCATATTGGAGATACCAATATCAATTAATTGCAAGAAGAAAGAATGTATAGTTGTTAGTAAAAAGAACAGCCCAACATTCAAATTGCATATTGGAGATACCAAAATCAATTAATTGCAAGAAGAAAGAATGTATAGTTGTTAGTAAAGGGAACAGCCCAACATTCAAATTGCATATTGGAGATACCAAAATCAATTAATTGCAAGAAGAAAGAATGTATAGTTGTTAGTAAAAGGAACAGACCAACATTCAAATTGCATATTGGAGATACCAAAATCAATTAATTGCAAGAAGAAACAATGTATAGTTGTTAGTAAAAGGAACAGACCAACATTCAAATTGCATATTGGAGATACCAATATCAATTAATTGCAAGAAGAAACAATGTATAGTTGTTAGTAAAAGGAACAGACCAACATTCAAATTGCATATTGGAGATACCAAAATCAATTAATTGCAAGAAGAAAGAATGTATAGTTGTTAGTAAAGGGAACAGCCCAACATTCAAATTGCATATTGGAGATACCAAAATCAATTAATTGCAAGAAGAAAGAATGTATAGTTGTTAGTAAAAGGAACAGACCAACATTCAAATTGCATATTGGAGATACCAAAATCAATTAATTGCAAGAAGAAACAATGTATAGTTGTTAGTAAAAGGAACAGACCAACATTCAAATTGCATATTGGAGATACCAATATCAATTAATTGCAAGAAGAAACAATGTATAGTTGTTAGTAAAAGGAACAGACCAACATTCAAATTGCATATTGGAGATACCAAAATCAATTAATTGCAAGAAGAAAGAATGTATAGTTGTTAGTAAAGGGAACAGCCCAACATTGAAATTGCATATTGGAGATACCAATATCAATTAATTGCAAGAAGAAAGAATGTATAGTTGTTAGTAAAGGGAACAGCCCAACATTCAAATTGCATAATGGAGATACCAAAATCAATTAATTGCAAGAAGAAACAATGTATAGTTGTTAGTAAAAGGAACAGACCAACATTCAAATTGCATAATGGAGATACCAATATCAATTAATTGCAAGAAGAAAGAATGTATAGTTGTTAGTAAAGGGAACAGACCAACATTCAAATTGCATATTGGAGATACCAAAATCAATTAATTGCAGAAGAAACAATGTATAGTTGTTAGTAAAAGGAACAGACCAACATTGAAATTGCATATTGGAGATACCAATATCAATTAATTGCAAGAAGAAACAATGTATAGTTGTTAGTAAAAGGAACAGCCCAACATTCAAATTGCATATTGGAGATACCAAAATCAATTAATTGCAAGAAGAAACAATGTATAGTTGTTAGTAAAAGGAACAGCCCAACATTGAAATTGCATATTGGAGATACCAAAATCAATTAATTGCAAGAAGAAAGAATGTATAGTTGTTAGTAAAAGGAACAGACCAACATTTAAAATGCATATTGGAGATACCAAAATCAATTAATTGCAAGAAGAAACAATGTATAGTTGTTAGTAAAAGGAACAGACCAACATTCAAATTGCATATTGGAGATACCAATATCAATTAATTGCAAGAAGAAAGAATGTATAGTTGTTAGTAAAGGGAACAGACCAACATTCAAATTGCATATTGGAGATACCAAAATCAATTAATTGCAAGAAGAAACAATGTATAGTTGTTAGTAAAAGGAACAGAACAACATTGAAATTGCATATTGGAGATACCAATATCAATTAATTGCAAGAAGAAACAATGTATAGTTGTTAGTAAAAGGAACAGCCCAACATTCAAATTGCATATTGGAGATACCAAAATCAATTAATTGCAAGAAGAAACAATGTATAGTTGTTAGTAAAAGGAACAGCCCAACATTGAAATTGCATATTGGAGATACCAAAATCAATTAATTGCAAGAAGAAAGAATGTATAGTTGTTAGTAAAAGGAACAGCCCAACATTGAAATTGCATATTGGAGATACCAAAATCAATTAATTGCAAGAAGAAACAATGTATAGTTGTTAGTAAAAGGAACAGCCCAACATTGAAATTGCATATTGGAGATACCAAAATCAATTAATTGCAAGAAGAAACAATGTATAGTTGTTAGTAAAAGGAACAGCCCAACATTGAAATTGCATATTGGAGATACCAAAATCAATTAATTGCAAGAAGAAACAATGTATAGTTGTTAGTAAAAGGAACAGCCCAACATTGAAATTGCATATTGGAGATACCAAAATCAATTAATTGCAAGAAGAAACAATGTATAGTTGTTAGTAAAAGGAACAGCCCAACATTGAAATTGCATATTGGAGATACCAAAATGAATTAATTGCAAGAAGAAACAATGTATAGTTGTTAGTAAAAGGAACAGCCCAACATTGAAATTGCATATTGGAGATACCAAAATCAATTAATTACAAGAAGAAACAATGTATAGTTGTTTTGTAAAAGGAACAGCCCAACATTGAATTGCATATTGGAGATACCAAAATCAATTAATTGCAAGAAGAAACAATGTATAGTTGTTAGTAAAAGGAACAGCCCAACATTGAAATTGCATATTGGAGATACTAATATCAATTAATTGCAAGAAGAAACAATGTATAGTTGTTAGTAAAAGGAACAGACCAACATTGAAATTGCATATTGGAGATACCAAAATCAATTAATTGCAAGAAGAAACAATGTATAGTTGTTAGTAAAAGGAACAGACCAACATTCAAATTGCATATTGGAGATACCAAAATCAATTAATTGCAAGAAGAAACAATGTATAGTTGTTAGTAAAGGGAACAGCCCAACATTCAAATTGCATATTGGAGATACCAAAATCAATTAATTGCAAGAAGAAACAATGTATAGTTGTTAGTAAAAGGAACAGACCAACATTCAAATTGCATATTGGAGATACCAATATCAATTAATTGCAAGAAGAAAGAATGTATAGTTGTTAGTAAAGGGAACAGACCAACATTCAAATTGCATATTGGAGATACCAAAATCAATTAATTGCAAGAAGAAACAATGTATAGTTGTTAGTAAAAGGAACAGAACAACATTGAAATTGCATATTGGAGATACCAATATCAATTAATTGCAAGAAGAAACAATGTATAGTTGTTAGTAAAAGGAACAGCCCAACATTCAAATTGCATATTGGAGATACCAAAATCAATTAATTGCAAGAAGAAACAATGTATAGTTGTTAGTAAAAGGAACAGCCCAACATTGAAATTGCATATTGGAGATACCAAAATCAATTAATTGCAAGAAGAAAGAATGTATAGTTGTTAGTAAAAGGAACAGCCCAACATTGAAATTGCATATTGGAGATACCAAAATCAATTAATTGCAAGAAGAAACAATGTATAGTTGTTAGTAAAAGGAACAGCCCAACATTGAAATTGCATATTGGAGATACCAAAATCAATTAATTGCAAGAAGAAACAATGTATAGTTGTTAGTAAAAGGAACAGCCCAACATTGAAATTGCATATTGGAGATACCAAAATCAATTAATTGCAAGAAGAAACAATGTATAGTTGTTAGTAAAAGGAACAGCCCAACATTGAAATTGCATATTGGAGATACCAAAATCAATTAATTGCAAGAAGAAACAATGTATAGTTGTTAGTAAAAGGAACAGCCCAACATTGAAATTGCATATTGGAGATACCAAAATGAATTAATTGCAAGAAGAAACAATGTATAGTTGTTAGTAAAAGGAACAGCCCAACATTGAAATTGCATATTGGAGATACCAAAATCAATTAATTACAAGAAGAAACAATGTATAGTTGTTTTGTAAAAGGAACAGCCCAACATTGAATTGCATATTGGAGATACCAAAATCAATTAATTGCAAGAAGAAACAATGTATAGTTGTTAGTAAAAGGAACAGCCCAACATTGAAATTGCATATTGGAGATACTAATATCAATTAATTGCAAGAAGAAACAATGTATAGTTGTTAGTAAAAGGAACAGACCAACATTGAAATTGCATATTGGAGATACCAAAATCAATTAATTGCAAGAAGAAACAATGTATAGTTGTTAGTAAAAGGAACAGACCAACATTCAAATTGCATATTGGAGATACCAAAATCAATTAATTGCAAGAAGAAACAATGTATAGTTGTTAGTAAAGGGAACAGCCCAACATTCAAATTGCATATTGGAGATACCAAAATCAATTAATTGCAAGAAGAAACAATGTATAGTTGTTAGTAAAAGGAACAGACCAACATTCAAATTGCATATTGGAGATACCAAAATCAATTAATTGCAAGAAGAAACAATGTTAGTTGTCAGTCCAACATTCAAATTGCATATTGGAGATACCAAAATCAATTAATTGCAAGAAGAAACAATGTATAGTTGTTAGTAAAAGGAACAGACCAACATTCAAATTGCATATTGGAGATACCAAAATCAATTAATTGCAAGAAGAAAGAATGTATAGTTGTTAGTAAAAGGAACAGACCAACATTCAAATTGCATATTGGAGATAACAAAATCAATTAATTGCAAGAGGAATCAATGTATAGTTGTTAGTAAAAGGAACAGACCAACATTCAAATTGCATATTGGAGATAACAAAATCAATTAATTGCAAGAAGAATCAATGTATAGTTGTTAGTAAAAGGAACAGACCAACATTCAAATTGCATATTGTAGATACCAAAATCAATTAATTGCAAGAAGAAACAATGTATAGTTGTTAGTAAAAGGAACAGACCAACATTCATATTGCATATTGGAGATACCAAAATCAATTAATTGCAAGAAGAAACAATGTATAGTTGTTAGTAAAAGGAACAGCCCAACATTGAAATTGCATATTGGAGATACCAAAATCAATTAATTGCAAGAAGAAACAATGTATAGTTGTTAGTAAAAGGAACAGACCATCATTCAAATTGCATATTGGAGATACCAAAATCAATTAATTGCAAGAAGAAAGAATGTATAGTTGTTAGTAAAAGGAACAGCCCAACATTGAAATTGCATATTGGAGATACCAAAATCAATTAATTGAAAGAAGAAACAATGTATAGTTGTTAGTAAAGGGAACAGACCAACATTCAAATTGCATATTGGAGATACCAAAATCAATTAATTGCAAGAAGAAACAATGTATAGTTGTTAGTAAAAGGAACAGACCAACATTCAAATTGCATATTGGAGATACCAAAATCAATTAATTGCAAGAAGAAACAATGTATAGTTGTTAGTAAAAGGAACAGACCAACATTCAAATTGCATATTGGATATACCAAAATCAATTAATTGCAAGAAGAAACAATGTATAGTTGATAGTAAAAAGAACAGCCCAACATGCAAATTGCATATTGGAGATACCAAAATCAATTAATTGCAAGAAGAAACAATGTATAGTTGTTAGTAAAAGGAAAAGACTAACATTCAAATTGCATATTGGAGATACCAAAATCAATTAATTGCAAGAAGAAACAATGTATAGTTGATAGTAAAAAGAACAGCCCAACATTCAAATTGCATATTTGAGATACCAAAATCAATTAATTGCAAGAAGAAACAATGTATAGTTGTTAGTAAAAGGAACAGACCAACATTCAAATTGCATATTGGAGATACCAAAATCAATTAATTGCAAGAAGAAACAATGTATAGTTGTTAGTAAAAAGAACAGCCCAACATTCAAATTGCATATTGGAGATACCAAAATCAATTAATTGCAAGAAGAAAGAATGTATAGTTGTTAGTAAAAGGAACAGACCAACATTCAAATTGCATATTGGAGATACCAAAATCAATTAATTGCAAGAAGAAAGAATGTATAGTTGTTAGTAAAAGGAACAGCCCAACATTCAAATTGCATATTGGAGATACCAAAATCAATTAATTGCAAGAAGAAACAATGTATAGTTGTTAGTAAAGGGAACAGCCCAACATTGAAATTGCATATTGGAGATACCAAAATCAATTAATTGCAAGAAAAAAGAAAGTATAGATGTTAGTAAAAGGAACAGACCAACATTCAAATTGCATATTGGAGATACCAAAATCAATTAATTGCAAGAAGAAAGAATGTATAGTTGTTAGTAAAAGGAACAGACCAAAATTCAAATTGCATATTGGAGATACCAAAATCAATAAATTGCAAGAAGAAACAATGTATAGTTGTTAGTAAAAGGAACAGACCAACATTCAAATTGCATATTGGAGATACCAAAATCAATTAATTGCAAGAAGAAACAATGTATAGTTGTTAGTAAAGCGATCAGCCCAACAGTTAAATTGCATATTGGAGATACCAAAATCAATTAATTGCAAGAAGAAACAATGTATAGTTGTTAGTAAAAGGAACAGTCCAACATTGAAATTGCATATTGGAGATACCAAAATCAATTAATTGCAAGAAGAAACAATGTATAGTTGTTAGTAAAAGGAACAGACCATCATTCAAATTGCATATTGGAGATACCAAAATCAATTAATTGCAAGAAGAAAGAATGTATAGTTGTTAGTAAAAGGAACAGCCCAACATTGAAATTGCATATTGGAGATACCAAAATCAATTAATTGAAAGAAGAAACAATGTATAGTTGTTAGTAAAGGGAACAGACCAACATTCAAATTGCATATTGGAGATACCAAAATCAATTAATTGCAAGAAGAAACAATGTATAGTTGTTAGTAAAAGGAACAGACCAACATTCAAATTGCATATTGGAGATACCAAAATCAATTAATTGCAAGAAGAAACAATGTATAGTTGTTAGTAAAAGGAACAGACCAACATTCAAATTGCATATTGGATATACCAAAATCAATTAATTGCAAGAAGAAACAATGTATAGTTGATAGTAAAAAGAACAGCCCAACATGCAAATTGCATATTGGAGATACCAAAATCAATTAATTGCAAGAAGAAACAATGTATAGTTGTTAGTAAAAGGAACAGACTAACATTCAAATTGCATATTGGAGATACCAAAATCAATTAATTGCAAGAAGAAACAATGTATAGTTGATAGTAAAAAGAACAGCCCAACATTCAAATTGCATATTTGAGATACCAAAATCAATTAATTGCAAGAAGAAACAATGTATAGTTGTTAGTAAAAGGAACAGACCAACATTCAAATTGCATATTGGAGATACCAAAATCAATTAATTGCAAGAAGAAACAATGTATAGTTGTTAGTAAAAAGAACAGCCCAACATTCAAATTGCATATTGGAGATACCAAAATCAATTAATTGCAAGAAGAAAGAATGTATAGTTGTTAGTAAAAGGAACAGACCAACATTCAAATTGCATATTGGAGATACCAAAATCAATTAATTGCAAGAAGAAAGAATGTATAGTTGTTAGTAAAAGGAACAGCCCAACATTCAAATTGCATATTGGAGATACCAAAATCAATTAATTGCAAGAAGAAACAATGTATAGTTGTTAGTAAAGGGAACAGCCCAACATTGAAATTGCATATTGGAGATACCAAAATCAATTAATTGCAAGAAAAAAGAAAGTATAGTTGTTAGTAAAAGGAACAGACCAACATTCAAATTGCATATTGGAGATACCAAAATCAATTAATTGCAAGAAGAAAGAATGTATAGTTGTTAGTAAAAGGAACAGACCAAAATTCAAATTGCATATTGGAGATACCAAAATCAATTAATTGCAAGAAGAAACAATGTATAGTTGTTAGTAAAGGGAACAGCCCAACATTGAAATTGCATATTGGAGATACCAAAATCAATTAATTGCAAGAAGAAACAATGTATAGTTGTTAGTAAAAGGAACAGACCAACATTCAAATTGCATATTGGAGATACCAAAATCAATTAATTGCAAGAAGAAACAATGTATAGTTGTTAGTAAAGCGATCAGCCCAACAGTTAAATTGCATATTGGAGATACCAAAATCAATTAATTGCAAGAAGAAACAATGTATAGTTGTTAGTAAAAGGAACAGCCCAACATTGAAATTGCATATTGGAGATACCAAAATCAATTAATTGCAAGAAGAAACAATGTATAGTTGTTAGTAAAAGGAACAGCCCAACATTCAAATTGCATATTGGAGATACCAAAATCAATTAATTGCAAGAAGGAACAATGTTAGTTGTCAGTCCAACATTCAAATTGCATATTGGAGATACCAAAATCAATTAATTGCAAGAAGAAACAATGTATAGTTGTTAGTAAAAGGAACAGACCAACATTCAAATTGCATATTGGAAATACCAAAATCAATTAATTGCAAGAAGAAACAATGTATAGTTGTTAGTAAAAGGAACTGACCAACATCCAGATTGCATATTGGATATACCAAAATCAATTAATAACAAGAAGAAACAATGTATAGTTTTTAGTAAAAGGAACAGACCAACATTCAAATTGCATATTGGAGATACCAAAATCAATTAATTGCAAGAAGAAAGAATGTATAGTTGTTAGTAAAAGGAACAGACCAACATTCAAATTGCATATTGGAGATAACAAAATCAATTAATTGCAAGAAGAATCAATGTATAGTTGTTAGTAAAAGGAACAGACCAACATTCAAATTGCATATTGGAGATACCAAAATCAATTAATTGCAAGAAGAAAGAATGTATAGTTGTTAGTAAAAGGAACAGCCCAACATTCAAATTGCATATTGGAGATACCAAAATCAATTAATTGCAAGAAGAAACAATGTATAGTTGTTAGTAAAGGGAACAGCCCAACATTGAAATTGCATATTGGAGATACCAAAATCAATTAATTGCAAGAAAAAAGAAAGTATAGTTGTTAGTAAAAGGAACAGACCAACATTCAAATTGCATATTGGAGATACCAAAATCAATTAATTGCAAGAAGAAAGAATGTATAGTTGTTAGTAAAAGGAACAGACCAAAATTCAAATTGCATATTGGAGATACCAAAATCAATTAATTGCAAGAAGAAACAATGTATAGTTGTTAGTAAAGGGAACAGCCCAACATTGAAATTGCATATTGGAGATACCAAAATCAATTAATTGCAAGAAGAAACAATGTATAGTTGTTAGTAAAAGGAACAGCCCAACATTCAAATTGCATATTGGAGATACCAAAATCAATTAATTGCAAGAAGAAAGAATGTATAGTTGTTAGTAAAAGGAACAGACCAACATTCAAATTGCATATTGGAGATACCAAAATCAATTAATTGCAAGAAGAAACAATGTATAGTTGTTAGTAAAAGGAACAGACCAACATTCATATTGCATATTGGAGATACCAAAATCAATTAATTGAAAGAAGAAACAATGTATAGTTGTTAGTAAAGGGAACAGACCAACATTCAAATTGCATATTGGAGATACCAAAATCAATTAATTGCAAGAAGAAACAATGTATAGTTGTTAGTAAAAGGAACAGACCAACATTCAAATTGCATATTGGAGATACCAAAATCAATTAATTGCAAGAAGGAACAATGTTAGTTGTCAGTCCAACATTCAAATTGCATATTGGAGATACCAAAATCAATTAATTGCAAGAAGAAACAATGTATAGTTGTTAGTAAAAGGAACAGACCAACATTCAAATTGCATATTGGAGATACCAAAATCAATTAATTGCAAGAAGAAAGAATGTATAGTTGTTAGTAAAAGGAACAGACCACCATTCAAATTGCATATTGGAGATACCAAAATCAATTAATTGCAAGAAGAATCAATGTATAGTTGTTAGTAAAAAGAACAGCCCAACATTCAAATTGCATATTGGAGATACCAAAATCAATTAATTGCAAGAAGAAACAATGTATAGTTGTTAGTAAAAGGAACAGACCAACATTCAAATTGCATATTGGAGATACCAAAATCAATTAATTGCAAGAAGAAACAATGTATAGTTGTTAGTAAAAGGAACAGCCCATCATTGAAATTGCATATTGGAGATACCAAAATCAATTAATTGCAAGAAGAAACAATGTATAGTTGTTAGTAAAAGGAACAGACCAACATTCAAGTTGCATATTGGAGATACCAAAATCAATTAATTGCAAGAAGAAACAATGTATAGTTGTTAGGAAAAGGAACAGACCAACATTCAAATTGCATATTGGAGATACCAAAATCAATAAATTGCAAGAAGAAACAATGTATAGTTGTTAGTAAAAGGAACAGACCAACATTCAAATTGCATATTGGAGATACCAAAATCAATTAATTGCAAGAAGAAACAATGTATAGTTGTTAGTAAAAGGAACAGACCAACATTCAAATTGCATATTGGAGATACCAAAATCAATTAATTGCAAGAAGAAACAATGTATAGTTGTTAGTAAAGCGATCAGCCCAACAGTCAAATTGCATATTGGAGATACCAAAATCAATTAATTGCAAGAAGAAACAATGTATAGTTGTTAGTAAAAGGAACAGCCCAACATTGAAATTGCATATTGGAGATACCAAAATCAATTAATTGCAAGAAGAAACAATGTATAGTTGTTAGTAAAAGGAACAGCCCAACATTCAAATTGCATATTGGAGATACCAAAATCAATTAATTGCAAGAAGGAACAATGTTAGTTGTCAGTCCAACATTCAAATTGCATATTGGAGATACCAAAATCAATTAATTGCAAGAAGAAACAATGTATAGTTGTTAGTAAAAGGAACAGACCAACATTCAAATTGCATATTGGAAATACCAAAATCAATTAATTGCAAGAAGAAACAATGTATAGTTGTTAGTAAAAGGAACTGACCAACATCCAGATTGCATATTGGATATACCAAAATCAATTAATAACAAGAAGAAACAATGTATAGTTTTTAGTAAAAGGAACAGACCAACATTCAAATTGCATATTGGAGATACCAAAATCAATTAATTGCAAGAAGAAAGAATGTATAGTTGTTAGTAAAAGGAACAGACCAACATTCAAATTGCATATTGGAGATAACAAAATCAATTAATTGCAAGAAGAATCAATGTATAGTTGTTAGTAAAAGGAACAGACCAACATTCAAATTGCATATTGGAGATACCAAAATCAATTAATTGCAAGAAGAAAGAATGTATAGTTGTTAGTAAAAGGAACAGACCAAAATTCAAATTGCATATTGGAGATACCAAAATCAATTAATTGCAAGAAGAAACAATGTATAGTTGTTAGTAAAGGGAACAGCCCAACATTGAAATTGCATATTGGAGATACCAAAATCAATTAATTGCAAGAAGAAACAATGTATAGTTGTTAGTAAAAGGAACAGCCCAACATTCAAATTGCATATTGGAGATACCAAAATCAATTAATTGCAAGAAGAAAGAATGTATAGTTGTTAGTAAAAGGAACAGACCAACATTGAAATTGCATATTGGAGATACCAAAATCAATTAATTGCAAGAAGAAACAATGTATAGTTGTTAGTAAAAGGAACAGACCATCATTCAAATTGCATATTGGAGATACCAAAATCAATTAATTGCAAGAAGAAAGAATGTATAGTTGTTAGTAAAAGGAACAGACCAACATTCATATTGCATATTGGAGATACCAAAATCAATTAATTGCAAGAAGAAATAATGTATAGTTGTTAGTAAAAGGAACAGACCAACATTCATATTGCATATTGGAGATACCAAAATCAATTAATTGCAAGAAGAAAGAATGTATAGTTGTTAGTAAAAGGAACAGCCCAACACTGAAATTGCATATTGGAGATACCAAAATCAATTAATTGAAAGAAGAAACAATGTATAGTTGTTAGTAAAGGGAACAGACCAACATTCAAATTGCATATTGGAGATACCAAAATCAATTAATTGCAAGAAGAAACAATGTATAGTTGTTAGTAAAAGGAACAGACCAACATTCAAATTGCATATTGGAGATACCAAAATCAATTAATTGCAAGAAGAAAGAATGTATAGTTGTTAGTAAAAGGAACAGACCAACATTCAAATTGCATATTGGAGATAACAAAATCAATTAATTGCAAGAGGAATCAATGTATAGTTGTTAGTAAAAGGAACAGACCAACATTCAAATTGCATATTGGAGATAACAAAATCAATTAATTGCAAGAAGAATCAATGTATAGTTGTTAGTAAAAGGAACAGACCAACATTCAAATTGCATATTGTAGATACCAAAATCAATTAATTGCAAGAAGAAACAATGTATAGTTGTTAGTAAAAGGAACAGACCAACATTCATATTGCATATTGGAGATACCAAAATCAATTAATTGCAAGAAGAAACAATGTATAGTTGTTAGTAAAAGGAACAGCCCAACATTGAAATTGCATATTGGAGATACCAAAATCAATTAATTGCAAGAAGAAACAATGTATAGTTGTTAGTAAAAGGAACAGACCATCATTCAAATTGCATATTGGAGATACCAAAATCAATTAATTGCAAGAAGAAAGAATGTATAGTTGTTAGTAAAAGGAACAGCCCAACATTGAAATTGCATATTGGAGATACCAAAATCAATTAATTGAAAGAAGAAACAATGTATAGTTGTTAGTAAAGGGAACAGACCAACATTCAAATTGCATATTGGAGATACCAAAATCAATTAATTGCAAGAAGAAACAATGTATAGTTGTTAGTAAAAGGAACAGACCAACATTCAAATTGCATATTGGAGATACCAAAATCAATTAATTGCAAGAAGAAACAATGTATAGTTGTTAGTAAAAGGAACAGACCAACATTCAAATTGCATATTGGATATACCAAAATCAATTAATTGCAAGAAGAAACAATGTATAGTTGATAGTAAAAAGAACAGCCCAACATGCAAATTGCATATTGGAGATACCAAAATCAATTAATTGCAAGAAGAAACAATGTATAGTTGTTAGTAAAAGGAACAGACTAACATTCAAATTGCATATTGGAGATACCAAAATCAATTAATTGCAAGAAGAAACAATGTATAGTTGATAGTAAAAAGAACAGCCCAACATTCAAATTGCATATTTGAGATACCAAAATCAATTAATTGCAAGAAGAAACAATGTATAGTTGTTAGTAAAAGGAACAGACCAACATTCAAATTGCATATTGGAGATACCAAAATCAATTAATTGCAAGAAGAAACAATGTATAGTTGTTAGTAAAAAGAACAGCCCAACATTCAAATTGCATATTGGAGATACCAAAATCAATTAATTGCAAGAAGAAAGAATGTATAGTTGTTAGTAAAAGGAACAGACCAACATTCAAATTGCATATTGGAGATACCAAAATCAATTAATTGCAAGAAGAAAGAATGTATAGTTGTTAGTAAAAGGAACAGCCCAACATTCAAATTGCATATTGGAGATACCAAAATCAATTAATTGCAAGAAGAAACAATGTATAGTTGTTAGTAAAGGGAACAGCCCAACATTGAAATTGCATATTGGAGATACCAAAATCAATTAATTGCAAGAAAAAAGAAAGTATAGTTGTTAGTAAAAGGAACAGACCAACATTCAAATTGCATATTGGAGATACCAAAATCAATTAATTGCAAGAAGAAAGAATGTATAGTTGTTAGTAAAAGGAACAGACCAAAATTCAAATTGCATATTGGAGATACCAAAATCAATTAATTGCAAGAAGAAACAATGTATAGTTGTTAGTAAAGGGAACAGCCCAACATTGAAATTGCATATTGGAGATACCAAAATCAATTAATTGCAAGAAGAAACAATGTATAGTTGTTAGTAAAAGGAACAGACCAACATTCAAATTGCATATTGGAGATACCAAAATCAATTAATTGCAAGAAGAAACAATGTATAGTTGTTAGTAAAGCGATCAGCCCAACAGTTAAATTGCATATTGGAGATACCAAAATCAATTAATTGCAAGAAGAAACAATGTATAGTTGTTAGTAAAAGGAACAGCCCAACATTGAAATTGCATATTGGAGATACCAAAATCAATTAATTGCAAGAAGAAACAATGTATAGTTGTTAGTAAAAGGAACAGCCCAACATTCAAATTGCATATTGGAGATACCAAAATCAATTAATTGCAAGAAGGAACAATGTTAGTTGTCAGTCCAACATTCAAATTGCATATTGGAGATACCAAAATCAATTAATTGCAAGAAGAAACAATGTATAGTTGTTAGTAAAAGGAACAGACCAACATTCAAATTGCATATTGGAAATACCAAAATCAATTAATTGCAAGAAGAAACAATGTATAGTTGTTAGTAAAAGGAACTGACCAACATCCAGATTGCATATTGGATATACCAAAATCAATTAATAACAAGAAGAAACAATGTATAGTTTTTAGTAAAAGGAACAGACCAACATTCAAATTGCATATTGGAGATACCAAAATCAATTAATTGCAAGAAGAAAGAATGTATAGTTGTTAGTAAAAGGAACAGACCAACATTCAAATTGCATATTGGAGATAACAAAATCAATTAATTGCAAGAAGAATCAATGTATAGTTGTTAGTAAAAGGAACAGACCAACATTCAAATTGCATATTGGAGATACCAAAATCAATTAATTGCAAGAAGAAAGAATGTATAGTTGTTAGTAAAAGGAACAGCCCAACATTCAAATTGCATATTGGAGATACCAAAATCAATTAATTGCAAGAAGAAACAATGTATAGTTGTTAGTAAAGGGAACAGCCCAACATTGAAATTGCATATTGGAGATACCAAAATCAATTAATTGCAAGAAAAAAGAAAGTATAGTTGTTAGTAAAAGGAACAGACCAACATTCAAATTGCATATTGGAGATACCAAAATCAATTAATTGCAAGAAGAAAGAATGTATAGTTGTTAGTAAAAGGAACAGACCAAAATTCAAATTGCATATTGGAGATACCAAAATCAATTAATTGCAAGAAGAAACAATGTATAGTTGTTAGTAAAGGGAACAGCCCAACATTGAAATTGCATATTGGAGATACCAAAATCAATTAATTGCAAGAAGAAACAATGTATAGTTGTTAGTAAAAGGAACAGCCCAACATTCAAATTGCATATTGGAGATACCAAAATCAATTAATTGCAAGAAGAAAGAATGTATAGTTGTTAGTAAAAGGAACAGACCAACATTCAAATTGCATATTGGAGATACCAAAATCAATTAATTGCAAGAAGAAACAATGTATAGTTGTTAGTAAAAGGAACAGACCAACATTCATATTGCATATTGGAGATACCAAAATCAATTAATTGAAAGAAGAAACAATGTATAGTTGTTAGTAAAGGGAACAGACCAACATTCAAATTGCATATTGGAGATACCAAAATCAATTAATTGCAAGAAGAAACAATGTATAGTTGTTAGTAAAAGGAACAGACCAACATTCAAATTGCATATTGGAGATACCAAAATCAATTAATTGCAAGAAGGAACAATGTTAGTTGTCAGTCCAACATTCAAATTGCATATTGGAGATACCAAAATCAATTAATTGCAAGAAGAAACAATGTATAGTTGTTAGTAAAAGGAACAGACCAACATTCAAATTGCATATTGGAGATACCAAAATCAATTAATTGCAAGAAGAAAGAATGTATAGTTGTTAGTAAAAGGAACAGACCACCATTCAAATTGCATATTGGAGATACCAAAATCAATTAATTGCAAGAAGAATCAATGTATAGTTGTTAGTAAAAAGAACAGCCCAACATTCAAATTGCATATTGGAGATACCAAAATCAATTAATTGCAAGAAGAAACAATGTATAGTTGTTAGTAAAAGGAACAGACCAACATTCAAATTGCATATTGGAGATACCAAAATCAATTAATTGCAAGAAGAAACAATGTATAGTTGTTAGTAAAAGGAACAGCCCATCATTGAAATTGCATATTGGAGATACCAAAATCAATTAATTGCAAGAAGAAACAATGTATAGTTGTTAGTAAAAGGAACAGACCAACATTCAAGTTGCATATTGGAGATACCAAAATCAATTAATTGCAAGAAGAAACAATGTATAGTTGTTAGGAAAAGGAACAGACCAACATTCAAATTGCATATTGGAGATACCAAAATCAATAAATTGCAAGAAGAAACAATGTATAGTTGTTAGTAAAAGGAACAGACCAACATTCAAATTGCATATTGGAGATACCAAAATCAATTAATTGCAAGAAGAAACAATGTATAGTTGTTAGTAAAAGGAACAGACCAACATTCAAATTGCATATTGGAGATACCAAAATCAATTAATTGCAAGAAGAAACAATGTATAGTTGTTAGTAAAGCGATCAGCCCAACAGTCAAATTGCATATTGGAGATACCAAAATCAATTAATTGCAAGAAGAAACAATGTATAGTTGTTAGTAAAAGGAACAGCCCAACATTGAAATTGCATATTGGAGATACCAAAATCAATTAATTGCAAGAAGAAACAATGTATAGTTGTTAGTAAAAGGAACAGCCCAACATTCAAATTGCATATTGGAGATACCAAAATCAATTAATTGCAAGAAGGAACAATGTTAGTTGTCAGTCCAACATTCAAATTGCATATTGGAGATACCAAAATCAATTAATTGCAAGAAGAAACAATGTATAGTTGTTAGTAAAAGGAACAGACCAACATTCAAATTGCATATTGGAAATACCAAAATCAATTAATTGCAAGAAGAAACAATGTATAGTTGTTAGTAAAAGGAACTGACCAACATCCAGATTGCATATTGGATATACCAAAATCAATTAATAACAAGAAGAAACAATGTATAGTTTTTAGTAAAAGGAACAGACCAACATTCAAATTGCATATTGGAGATACCAAAATCAATTAATTGCAAGAAGAAAGAATGTATAGTTGTTAGTAAAAGGAACAGACCAACATTCAAATTGCATATTGGAGATAACAAAATCAATTAATTGCAAGAAGAATCAATGTATAGTTGTTAGTAAAAGGAACAGACCAACATTCAAATTGCATATTGGAGATACCAAAATCAATTAATTGCAAGAAGAAAGAATGTATAGTTGTTAGTAAAAGGAACAGACCAAAATTCAAATTGCATATTGGAGATACCAAAATCAATTAATTGCAAGAAGAAACAATGTATAGTTGTTAGTAAAGGGAACAGCCCAACATTGAAATTGCATATTGGAGATACCAAAATCAATTAATTGCAAGAAGAAACAATGTATAGTTGTTAGTAAAAGGAACAGCCCAACATTCAAATTGCATATTGGAGATACCAAAATCAATTAATTGCAAGAAGAAAGAATGTATAGTTGTTAGTAAAAGGAACAGACCAACATTGAAATTGCATATTGGAGATACCAAAATCAATTAATTGCAAGAAGAAACAATGTATAGTTGTTAGTAAAAGGAACAGACCATCATTCAAATTGCATATTGGAGATACCAAAATCAATTAATTGCAAGAAGAAAGAATGTATAGTTGTTAGTAAAAGGAACAGACCAACATTCATATTGCATATTGGAGATACCAAAATCAATTAATTGCAAGAAGAAATAATGTATAGTTGTTAGTAAAAGGAACAGACCAACATTCATATTGCATATTGGAGATACCAAAATCAATTAATTGCAAGAAGAAAGAATGTATAGTTGTTAGTAAAAGGAACAGCCCAACACTGAAATTGCATATTGGAGATACCAAAATCAATTAATTGAAAGAAGAAACAATGTATAGTTGTTAGTAAAGGGAACAGACCAACATTCAAATTGCATATTGGAGATACCAAAATCAATTAATTGCAAGAAGAAACAATGTATAGTTGTTAGTAAAAGGAACAGACCAACATTCAAATTGCATATTGGAGATACCAAAATCAATTAATTGCAAGAAGGAACAATGTTAGTTGTCAGTCCAACATTCAAATTGCATATTGGAGATACCAAAATCAATTAATTGCAAGAAGAAACAATGTATAGTTGTTAGTAAAAGGAACAGACCAACATTCAAATTGCATATTGGAGATACCAATATCAATTAATTGCAAAAAGAAAGAATGTATAGTTGTTAGTAAAAGGAACAGACCAACATTCAAATTGCATATTGGAGATACCAAAATCAATTAATTGCAAGAAGAAACAATGTATAGTTGTTAGTAAAGGGAACAGACCAACATTCAAATTGCATATTGGAGATACTAAAATCAATTAATTGCAAGAAGAAAGAATGTATAGTTGTTAGTAAAAGGAACAGACCAACATTCAAATTGCATATTGGAGATACTAAAATCAATTAATTGCAAGAAGAAACAATGTATAGTTGTTAGTAAAAGGAACAGCCCAACATTCAAATTGCATATTGGAGATACCAAAATCAATTAATTGCAAGAAGAAACAATGTATAGTTGTTAGTAAAAGGAACAGCCCAACATTCAAATTGCATATTGGAGATACCAAAATCAATTAATTGCAAGAAGAAAGAATGTATTATATTAAGAGATTTAACTAAAACTTCGTAATTACAGAATATATCTATTGTAAATACGTTTATGTATCTAATTTACTGTCTTTGGCTTATTTATTTTTAGAATTTAGTAAAATTTAAGCTAAATTCGTGACATCTCCAAATTCGAAAAAGAGTAAATTGTTGGAGCTCGCATGGGTGGAGCCTCGATCACTAAGGTTGCTGAACTGTTTGGTTTTTTAACAGCTACCATATCAAGAACTATGACGCAATTCGAGAAACAGAGCCAAACTTCTAGCAACTGTAGCAATTCGGGCCGGACTTGCAAACTTACTGACAGGGACCGACGTATATTTAAACGCAATGTGGCAAAAAATCATCGGACTACTGCGGCCAAAGTGACTGCTGAGATGAATAATCATCTGAATAGTCCAATTTCTACTGTTCGTTGTGAGCTCCATAAGGCTGAATATCATGGAAGAGACGCCGTAAGGAAACCTCTTCTCTCCACTCGCAACATTCAGAAGTGGTTGCCTGATTTGCAGATCAATGGAAGCAAGTCATATTCTCAGACGAGTCCAGTTTATTATTTTTCCCAACTTCAGGGCGAGATTATGTGTGGAGGCAGCCCGAAGAAGCTTACAACCCTGACTGCCTTCTCGCAACTGTGAAACATGGAGGTGGATCAGTGATAGTTTGGGCCGCCATATCATGGAAATGACCCTGCATGGTAGAATCAACAGCATAGATTACCTGAACATTTTGGGAGATCATGTTCATCCAATGGCCCAGACTTTATTCCCTGATAGTGACTGCTTCTTCCAAGGCGATAATGCTCCAATACATACAACTCGAGCAATTAAGAATTGGTATGAAGAGCATGAAAGTGAGCTAAAACACATGGAGTGGCCTCCCCAATCTCCAGATATCATTATTATTGAACATTTGTGGTGCATTTTGGAGCGACAAGTTAGGAGCCGCTATAGTTCACCGCCGTGTCTTAAAGAGCTAGAGCAGGTGTTAATGGAAGAATGGTTGAAAATTCCTCTGGTTGAAGTCAGAAAGCTGTATGATTCCATTCCTAGATGTATTAAAGCTGTATGTGAGGCTAAAAGAGGACCAACTCCATATTAAATAAATTTTCTTTGAATTTAGCAAGTGTTTCAATTATTTTGTCCAATACCTGTATACTGTCAGCTAACCACCTGAATACGGACAGAAAATTCAGTAAATAAACACAAATAGAAAAAGGTGTAAGACAAGGATATACCGTCTCTCCGGACAACCTATACAGTGCAGCGATTTTGAGAGAATTAGAAGTCCGGACAGGATTCGTTACTGATAGCCACACTCATTATCAACATATGCAGATAGTAGAAGACAGATAAATAGGTAACACAGTGTTGATAGTAAACACGGAAAAGAAACTACTAGTACGATAGAAAGTCGTGAAGGAAGTTGAGTAGTAATGACTAAACATCAATTGCAATTAGACGGAATGTTTGGTTGTCAGCAAAAGGAATGCCATAACATTAAAACTACAAATTGGGGATACCCAAATCAAGCAAGTACAATGATTTAAATATCTAGGAAGTGTTCTAGTGATTTTCCAAACGTAGCTCAGATGTGGCACAAGGACTAATGTATGGGGCACCCAGTGAGGATCGAACTCACTACTCAGTCGTAATTGTTCTAGCGAGACAAGCTTTCTAACCAAAGCGCATGGGGATAGCGAAAGCAAAGAATTTAGAAACAGAAAGATTTCGTTAGAAACCAAGAAAGGAGTACTGAAGTGTTATGTAATGTCAGTCACCGTATATGGCGGAGAATGCTGGACAATCTCCCCACAGGTGAAGAGGGGACTTAAAGTAGTAGACATATGGTTCTACAGAAGGATTGTGAGAATAAAATTGATCGAAAACATGTGCAACGACGAAGTTTTAGAGAAAATAAAAACAATTCCAAGAATCCTTCGACTCGTTTTTTCGTTGAATGTTAAAATTCGGACGGACGGGGATTCGATATAATAACATAAAATATTGTCGCGGGACTGTTCGTAATTCAGGTGTTATTATAATCCCACGATTTTCATTGAAATTATAAAATCCAGTACAAAAAAATTACTACTTTCAACAAATAAACATTAATTTAATATAGCGACAAGAATACAAGGAGTTGGTTATTGAGGTTGATAAGCCGTAAAACAAACTAAAAAATATTAGCAGCAATAAAAATCTTGTCGGCATTAAATAACTCTTTGAGCTTGATAAGCCGTAAAATAAAGAGACAAAATATTAGCAACAATAAAATCTTTTCGGCATTAAATAACCCATTGAGGTTGATAAGCCGTAAAACAAACCAAAAATATTAGCAACAATAAAAATCTTGTCGGCATTAAATAACTCTTTGAGCTTGATAAGCCGTAAAATAAAGAGACAAAATATTAGCAACAATAAAATCTTTTCGGCATTAAATAACCCATTGAGGTTGATAAGCCGTAAAACAAACAAAAAATATTAGCAACAATAAAAATCTTGTCGGCATTAAATAACTCATTGAGGTCGATAAGCCGTAAAAGAAACAGACAAAATATTAGCAACAATAAAATCATTTCGGAATTAAATAACCCATTGAGGTTGATAAGCCGTAAAACAAACAAAAAATATTAGCAACAATAAAAATCTTGTCGGCATTAAATAACTCATTGAGCTTGATAAGTCGTAAAAGATACAGACAAAATATTAGCAACAATAAAAATCTTGTCGGCATTAAATAACCCATTGAGGTCGATAAGCCGTAAAACAAATAAAAAATATTAGCAACAATAAAAATCTTGTCGGCATTAAATAACCCATTGAGGTTGATAAGCCGTAAAACAAACAAAAATTATTAGCAACAATAAAAATCTTGTTAGGATTAAATAACCCATTGAGGTTGATAAGCCGTAAAACAAACAATAAAAATCTTGTCGGCATTAAATAACCCATTGAGGTTGATAAGCCGTAAAACAAACCCCCAAAATTTTAACAGCAATAAAAATCTTGTCGGCATTAAATAACCCATTGAGGTTGATAAGCCGTAAAACAAAACCCCAAAATATTAGCAGCAATAAAAATCTTGTCGGCATTAAATAACCCATTCAGGTTGATAAGCCGTAAAACAAACAAAAAATATTAGCAACAATAAAATCTTTTCGGCATTAAATAACTCATTGAGCTAGATAAGCCGTAAAAGATACAGACAAAATATTAGCAACAATAAAATCTTTTCGGCATTAAATAACCCATTGAGGTTGATAAGCCGTAAAACAAACAAAAAATATTAGCAACAATAAAAATCTTGTCGGCATTAAATAACTCATTGAGGTCGATAAGCCGTAAAAGAAAGAGACAAAATATTAGCAACAATAAAATCTTTTCGGCATTAAATAACCCATTGAGGTTGATAAGCCGTAAAACAAACAAAAAATATTAGCAACAATGAAAATCTTGTCGGCATTAAATAACACATTGAGCTTGATAAGCCGTAAAAAAAACAAAAAATATTAGCATCAATAAAATGTTTTCGGAATTAAATAACCCATTGAGGTTGATAAGCCGTAAAACAAACAAAAAATATTAGCAACAATAAAAATCTTGTCGGCATTAAATAACTCCTTGAGGTCGATAAGTCGTAAAACAAACAAAAAAATATTAGCAACAATAAAAATCTTGTCGGCATTAAATAACTCATTGAGCTTGATAAGCCGTAAAAGAAACAGGCAAAATATTAGCAACAATAAAATCTTGTCGGCATTAAATAACCCATTGAGGTTGATAAACCGTAAAACAAACTAAAAAATATTAGCAACAATAAAATCTTGTCGGCATTAAATAGCCCATTGATGTTGATAAGCCGTAAAACAAACACCCAAAATATTAACAGCAATAAAAATCTTGTCGGCATTAAATAACCCATTGAGGTTGATAAGCCGTAAAACAAACCCCCAAAACATTAGCAACAATAAAAATCTTGTCGGCATTAAATAACCCATTGAGGTCGATAATCCGTTAAAAAAACAAAAAATATTAGCAGCAATAAAAATCTTGTCGGCATTAAATAACTCATTGAGCTTGATAAGTCGTAAAACAAACAGACAAAATATTAGCAACAATAAAATCTTGTCGGCATTAAATAACCCATTGAGATTGACAAGCCGTAAAACAAACAAAAAATATTAGCAACAATAAAAATCTTGTCGGCATTAAATAACTCATTGAGCTTGATAAGCCGTAAAAGAAACAGACAAAATATTAGCAACAATTAAATCTTGTTGGCATTAAATAACCCATTGAGGTCGATAAGCCGTAAAACAAATAAAAAATATTAGCAACAATAAAAATCTTGTCGGCATTAAATAACCCATTGAGGTTGATAAGCCGTAAAAAAAACAAAAAATATTAGCAGCAATAAAAATCATGTCGGCATTAAATAACCCATTGAGTTTGATAAGCCCTAAAACAAACAAAAAATATTAGCAACAATAAAAATCTTGTCGGCATTAAATAACTCATTGAGCTTGATAAGCCGTAAAAGATACAGACAAAATACTAGCAACAATAAAATCTTTTCGGCTTCAAATAACCCATTAAGGTTGATAAGCCGTAAAAAAACAAAAAATATTAGCAGCAATAAAAATCATGTCGGCATTAAATAACCCATTGAGGTTGATAAGCCCTAAAACAAACAAAAAATATTAGCAACAATAAAAATCTTGTCGGCATTAAATAACTCATTGAGCTTGATAAGCCGTAAAAGAAACAGGCAAAATATTAGCAACAATAAAATCTTGTCGGCATTAAATAACCCATTGAGTTTGATAAACCGTAAAACAAACTAAAAAATATTAGCAGCAATAAAAATCATGTCGGCATTAAATAACCCATTGAGGTCGATAAGCCATAAAACAAATAAAAAATATTAGCAACAATAAAAATCTTGTCGGCATTAAATAACCCATTGAGGTTGATAAGCCGTAAAACAAACAAAAATTATTAGCAACAATAAAAATCTTGTTGGGATTAAATAACCCATTGAGGTTGATAAGCCGTAAAACAAACCCCCAAAATTTTAACAGCAATAAAAATCTTGTCGGCATTAAATAACCCATTGAGGTTGATAAGCCGTAAAACAAACCCCCAAAATATTAACAGCAATAAATATCTTGTCGGCAGTAAATAACCAATTGAGGTTGATAAGCCGTAAAACAAACCCCCAAAATATTAACAGCAATAAAAATCTTGTCGGCATTAAATAACCCATTGAGGTTGATAAGCCGTAAAACAAACCCCCAAAACATTAGCAACAATAAAAATCTTGTCGGCATTAAATAACCCATTGAGGTTGTTAAGCCGTAAAACAAACAAAAAATTATTAGCAACAATAAAAATCTTGTCGGCATTAAATAACCCATTGAGATTGATAAGCCGTAAAACAAACCCCCAAAATATTAACAGCAATAAAAATCTTGTTGGCATTAAGTAACCCATTGAGGTTGATAAGCCGTAAAACAAACAAAAAATTATTAGCAACAATAAAAATCTTGTCGGCATTAAATAACCCATTGAGGTTGTTAAGCCGTAAAACAAACAAAAAATTATTAGCAACAATAAAAATCTTGTCGGCATTAAATAAGTCATTGAGCTTGATAAGCCGTAAAACAAACAAAAAATATTAGCAACAATAAAAATCTTGTCGGCATTAAATAACTCATTGAGCTTGATAAGCCGTAAAACAAACAAAAAATATTAGCAACAATAAAAATCTTGTCGGCATTAAATAACCCATTGATGTTGATACGCCTTAAAAGAAATAATAAATATTAGCAGCAATAGAAATGTTGTCGGCATTAAATAACCATTGGGGTTGATATACCGTAAAACAAAATCACCGAAACGAAACGAAACGAAAGCAATCATTATCTTGTCTTCTTAATTCCTCTTCTTTTATTGTTCAGGCTCTTTAATCTTGTTTATTTTTCTCACATTCGCTAATAAATAAAAATATTAGTCACTCACTGTATGTCGCATGAATTGCAAAATGGCTCCCCAACAACGGAAGTGTCAAGAAATATTGGTTCTGTCAATGGAAATGAATGTTTAAGTGTCATGATGTTGTCAATGATGACCAGAGCAATTTTTATCATGAAATATCTATCTAGAGAATTCTTTTCGATTTAGACGACCAAGTTATTTTATTATTCTGTCCTGCTAATGGTATCTGATACAGTTCTTAAGCTAACTGCACAAGAATTGTCGAAAGAGATTTATACAACTCACACTTCTACTGGTTAAAGGTTCCTTCATCATCGGGCTGTCTATTAGCTGAATCAAATTTGATATCCGATCCTAATTTAAGAGTAAAATTGCCACCGAATCTTTCCTAAGTTGAAATCATCTTCTATGCTCAAAGGTGGCTTCTCTATATTCATATACAACAAAAACAATAATGACTTTTTTCTTTTTATGTTCCATGTCCCTTCAGGACGTAGGTGATCATGGCTCTCCACATTCTCCCTGTCCCTTGTAGCTCTTAATAAGTTTTGTCCCTTTGCTACTTCCCTAAGGCAATGTTCTGTCATGCACTTGCTTAAGCACGCTAGGTATGTCATGTGTTGCTTTCCCTTGTCTCTCTTTCCCTCTATTCGAACTTTATGTGCCGTGTCCCTTCAGGACGTAGGTGATCATGGCTCTCCACATTCTCCCTATCCCTTGTAGTCTCTACTACAACAGAAATTACGAAAGTGACAAAGAGTATTCGTTGGCATAAAAAAAATGTAAAAGCATTTACAATGCAAATTTGTATATTTAGGTCAATGGATGATTTATTTTTCAGGATAATGTGGAAGATATACAATTGTTGGTTATGGAATTTATTACACGTTTTAATTTCGAACCAACTAACCTCATATATTTCGATTATAAAATTTATAAGGCTGTATTATAAGGCTTTCACTGATCACCGGGGGGGGGGGAATTCTAACGCGCCAATTTTGAACCTAAACTTAATCTTTAAACTCATTTCCTCAAAAAAACCAAAAAAAAAACGATAACGATTTGCAAAAAGTATGTTGTGTTAATATTTAACATGTCATATTCCAACTTTCAAACTGAATGCAATATCTTCTTTTCTTTCTATGACGCAGGCGATCATGGCTCTCCACTACCTCTCATCCCCTGCAGCTCTCAAGAAGTTCTTACCCTTTGCCACCTACACTAGACTACGTTCTGTCATCCATTTGCTTAAAGCCGCTACGTATATCATGCGCTGTTTTCCCTTGTCTCCCTTTCCTTCTATTCGACCCGTGAGTATCGGCTTCTCCAGGCCCCCTTTCCTCATTACGTGTCACAGGTACTTCAGCTGCCACTTTCTGATGTTAAGTATAAGCCTCCTCCTTGTTTGCATCCTCTCTAAGACCTCATTGTTGCTCACACGCTCGGTCCATGATATCCTAAGCATCCTTCTGTCGCCTCAAGACCTTTCTTCATCTTCGAGGAAATCGTTCAACATTTGCTGCAGTAAAGAAGGACAGATTTTTTGTAAGCGATCAATAGTCGACTTTATTCTGATTAACAAAGATTCCTTTTTATGCGCAACATCCTTTCAGGACGTAGGCAATCATGGCTCTCTGTCTCCCTTTATCCCTTGCTGCTCTCATCAAGTTTCTTCCCTCTGCTTCCTCACCCAGACCACGTTCTGTTATCCACTTGCTTAAGGTCTCTAAGTATGTCATGCGTTGTTTTCCCTTGTCCCTCTTTCCCTCTATTAGAGCTGTGAGTATCAGTTTCTCCAGGTCATCTTTCCTCATTATTTGTCTTAGGAACTTCCTCCTTGTTTGCGTCCTCTCTAAGACTTCCACAGTTCCAAAATTTACCTGCGTGTTTGGGTCATGTAAACATTATAAATCATATAGTCTTGCTTATTTTTAAAAATACAAACAGGCGACACCGAAGGCGAAATAGACTGGAGTAAAAACTGATAAAGGATATACGCCATACACCGAACTCAGAACGTGAACAACTTATCACTGAATCGTATTTGGTTCAGCATTCCGAAAAGTTTACAGAATCAGGCGGTTGACGCCTGATGAAAGATGGAGTGTAGAACGGGTAAAGATTCTGTGAGTACCACAACCAAAATGATTACACCAATCTGAATATAAATTTACATAATCATGACAATTCGTCATCTATATATAAAATTTTGTGATTTCCGTTAGTCCGTCCTCACACCCTCTAAAGCAGCCATCTATTGACCGATTGAAACCAAATTTTGGGAAGATGTAAAACAACAAAGGAGGCACATATTTTTCATATCTTTTCTTTAAGTTTATATATATACCATTTTGCAGTTAGCCCCACATTTGTGAGAACTGTAAACAAATCACAAGGCCAAGCGCTTCAAAAAGTTGGAGTTTGGCTTCAGAAAGAAATATTTATCTATGGTCAGTTTCATGTTGCACGCTCAAGAGTAAGAAATCCTAAGAATTTATTCTTCGCAGTTAAAAAGGAAAAAATAAATTTTCTTAACAAATATTGTTTAACTTCATGTTAATATACAATTAAATTTAAAAAAATATTAAAACACGAAGTTGGGTTTTAGTCAAAGTTTTTTTCTAAATGAAACAGCTTATTTAAATTTCATCGAAACGGAGGGTTTGTAAATTTCAACAAAATATGTCAGCGATAATTTCAACAATACAAAATATCAGTGTGTGGCAAAATATTCTAGTCTTAAAAATTTCCATAATAAAGTATATATTAAAAAAGTCATGTGTGCGAAATTGTTACATTATCTTTGACATTCAGAGGCGGAAGAGAGAAGAAAGAAAGAAACAGAGAGAATACGAAGAGATGAAAATGAAGAGTATAACCACTAAATTTTACACACACACACACACACACACACACACACACACACACACACACACACACGAGAACGTGTACACGCAAGCACTCACACACAAAGAAAAAAATATCGCCAATAAAATAGGCATAAATTATATTTTAAATTAATATAAAAACAATGGGAATGAGAAAAGCTGATATCTCCTGACGAGAGGACCGAGCGATTACAAAAAAGAATAAAATGTAAAGTAAAACGGGACATTTGGTTTATATTCGTAAGCATTATGAAAAAACAATGACTTTTGGGTTATAAGACCATTATATATATATATATATATATATATATATATATATATATATATATATATATATATATATATATATATATACTATAATTGCGATGAATATATCGGGATTGTATACCATTTATGTATGGTATTCAATAATATTATTCATATCATTAAAAATTATTGCTTACTATCTCTGTCCCATAATGGTTGTTACATTTTTATACACAATTCCTACACAAAATGTCACACATATTATGAGTCAGAGGAATTTTTACTTTTTTTCATGTAAGTGTCTCTCAAGATAGAGGCTTACAGAATGAAGTTGTTACATTGACGTCAGACGTGGAGGTAAGAAATAGGAGTGCTAACAGGTGCCGATACACAGAACATAAATAGAAATAAAACTGAATAAATATTAACTTTTTTTTTCGGTGTTAAAGTTTTTGTGAAAATCGGGCGTATTTCATTAGAAATTATTTGCGTATTCCTCAAAAGGAGTGTTCGTGAGTAATCCATCACATTTGTCACGATCTAAGATTAGTTCTTCCTGGTCGAACCCATCAAATCCGTGTTAGGCCCATAGAACTAATCGAATTCTTTCCCTGTCAGGCTGGGGTGCAGATCTGTCTAGTAGCTGTCAACGCTGAAAACCCAGTCATTATCGTTTTTTTTCTTCTCTTGACCATCGTTTCAGTATACGTTCCTCGTATAGGATGTCACGTTCGGTGGCGCTGAGCCCCTGTCAGAGATGCAGCATTTCTTGGCAATGATAGCGCCGTCCAACGCTTCCCAGACGCCTACGATCCATTTGTAGATGTCTTCAATCTCTTGTTTCTCAATGTACCACCCGATGTTTGCGTTGGATTTATTTCTCTTTGTTGCAATGTGTCATCATCCGGTAAACAAATAAATCCATTTTGAGCCGATTTTGTCCGTTTTGTATCAAGGAAAAAATGGGATTGATTTCTAAGCAAAAGCATATGTCACAGCAGGCTTCTGGACACTAATCTAGATAAAAAAAACACCTGCGTCTTATCCACAAAGACTTAATATATATATATATATATATATATAAATATATATATATATATATATATATATATATATATATATATATATATATATATATTACCGTTAACAATAACACATTTCTAAAAAAAACATATTTTGAATCACATCTAATATTTCGTTGTCCCGTTATTACCTGGATGTAAAAAAACAAATCAATTTGCATGCCTGATGATGTCTGTATGAACAGACGAAAGTACTAGCAAAAAAAGACCTTATACAACTGGAATTTATTAAAAACAGGAATCATAACATTCATCAGGATGTTCGGTGTGTTATTGCATATTAATAAATTTGTTTGCGAAGATGTATTCTCGCCATTTATGTCATTAACTTTACTAATCTGCTTTTTGTATGAATGATTCATGTAATATAAATTGAACTGCACCATATACCTGATTTAAAAAGAATTGATCCGACGTGCAACTTTCGGGAAAATAGTTGCGACATTCCTCTATTTATTGAACAATTTAGTTCATGCCACATCGACAGGAAAAAACTACTACAACAAAAGAATTCCCCAATTACCATATTAGTAAAAAAACGCACACTCATAAATTTAAAAAAAATTCAACCTCAGCGTTGCGACCGCACGCTCCAAAATCTCTTACCGTTAAAAATAACACATTTCTAAAAAAAATATTTTGAATGACATCTAATATTTCGTTGTCCCGTTATTACCTGGATGTAAAAAAAACAAATCAATTTGCATGCCTGATGATGTCTTTATGAACAGATGAAAGTAGTAGCAAAAAAGACCTTATACAACTGGAATTTATTAAAAACAGGGATCATAACATTCATCTACAGGTTCGTGGGTTAATGTATTTTAATATTGTTGTTTGCGAAGATGTATTCTCGCCATTTATATCATTAACTTTACTAATCTGCTTTTTGTATGAATGATTCATGCAATATATATATATATATATATATATATATATATATATATATATATATATATATATCGGGTGCAACTGAAAAATTGTCAAAATCATGGAACAGCATTGTTTCTTTTTTCTAGGTTTTCAGATAAGACGTTTAACCATCTTGACACTATTTGTCGTAAGAATCAATAAAAAAGCCTTTGAGTTATTCAACTAGAAAGAGAACAGGTTAAAATCATTTTGTGTCCGACTCATTGTCTTCCCAAATGAGCATTGTTGAGAGGAAAAAAATCATTCAACCTTCAGTAATGGTATGAAAATTCATACTCTTCCATCTTCAAAGTCCATTCAAGAATCATCAAGAGTATAGTGAAAAACTTTTTCAAACCGTCAAACTGGATCTTGAAGTCACAACAGAAAGTGGGGGGGGGGCTATAATTTCAACTTAGAGCAAGAAAAATCAATTAGAAAAGATACATCTCAATCCATGAGACGGTTGGCGTGTGAGAGAGGAATATCAGCTATGACAGTCCAAAGCGCAGTGCAAAAAGAATTGAAAATCGAAATTTGAAATTGAATCGTACATGAAACGTGTGAGGCACCATTTTACTCCAGGACAGAAAGTGAGAAGGTGAGAGACGGCGAAGATAATCTTGAATATAGTGGAAAAGGATCCTGGAATAATATATATATATATATATATATATATATATATATATATATATATATATATATATATATATATATATGAAGAAATATAGTTTTAAGGCGTGCTATATTTATGGGATAAAGCGGTCAATATCTGAGATAGAGAGTATGTAAATATAAAAGTGAACATTGAAGTCAAAAGTCAGAGGCGACAGGCAGTTTTATGCTAGATGCAGTGACATGATGATTGCGTCTAGCATGAAACAGCCTGTCGCCTCTGAGTGTTGACTTCAATGTTCACTTTTATATACAGGGTGTCCATAAAGTTCGTGTGCACTTTAAAAAATTTATAACTTTATTTGTATTTAAGTTTCCACATGTCCTCCATCATTAGCAATACAAAGGGTAATACGATTTTGCAGTTCACGGAAAACATTTGCCAACTGATTTACAGTAATGCCTGAAATCACATTAGTTATTTTAGCTATACTTAAAACTAGGTACATTAAACTTTATAACATTTTTTACAGATTATTCCTATCGCAAATACAAATAAAGTTATAATTTTTTTAAAGTGCACACGGACTTTATGGACGCCCTGTATATATGTATGTATATATATATATATTTGAGGTGTGAGTTTGTAAACAAGTGACTATTTAAGCTAATATTGCACGACTCTTCGGCAGAATTGAGTCACTGTCAGTCACTGTCAGTCACTGTGTGTTTATCTAAATCTAAAAATAAACACGCTAAAATTCAACTTCATCCCTGCCGTGCGCCGACAGCTTAGTGCGAGAAGTTCCGACTGACGGATTTCAATCCTAGCTAGAGGCAACCGGACGTCTAGCCACACTGATGAGCTGTGAAACAGCGAAACAGTCTGTCTGTGGATGACAAATATATATATATATATATATAGTATAGGACTGGTATATACGGAATAAATTCCAATAACCAACAATTCTTCTTCTTAAAAGAGTGCTCAATACAGAGTAGAGCAGATATAATTATTTATTTAAATTGTTTTACGTGAGAGGTGATCAGAATAGTTACACTCGTTGAATTAAAATGTTAAAATGTATACATCTTTGTCTAGAGCTATCAACATCCTTTTTAACATAATTTCAATGAAAGAATAAATTAAATAACATATGTATTTTTTATTTTCTCCTCAGTAATTCTATAATTTTAAACTTAATAGAGATTAGATTTAGATTTCTAAATGGGTAAGTTTTACTTTTAATTTTAATTTCAAGTTTTATGTAATTTTATACTTATTTGTTAGGACAAATTCTATTTTACTAGAACCCCAACTTTAAAGCTTTTAATATCTATGATAACCTTGCTTCGTTGTCAAATTTTTTGAATTCTCATATACTTGTATCTTGATTGGTCATTCTAGCTTATGTAACAGCGCTTACCCCTAGCGAAGGATCGTTAATTAATTTGAAACTTTTTAAACCATTTATTCTACATTCAGCATTATCACTTGATAAGACACTGGAGGTGTTGAAACAAAATGGCTATTTTTGTATGTGATTTTATAACATATTTATGTTATAATATTTAAATAAATAATTATATATATATATATATATATATATATATATATATATATATATATATATATATGAACTTTATTTCAATATTTCATGCTCCTTATCTATGATTAATAAATGAGGAACATGCCATTTTAGTTTAGGATCAATTACATTACAATTCTTCTGTTAAGCTTGACGAGTAATTATACATTCTTATCGCTCAAAGTAGAGTGGAATAATGTTATAAAAACCTCGAAGTATTTCAGTAATATATCATTAATTATTTCTAAGATACAAGAGTTCAGCGCTTAATCTAACAAATGGAGAATTTTGCTGTTACACCTGTTTTTGCTGTTATATATATATATATATATATATATATATATATATATATATATATATATATATTCTAAGGATCAACAGTTTAAAGCTTAATCTAAAAAATGAACAATTTTGCTCTTATACCCGCTCTATATATGAGTAAAAGGTGAAATTGTTAGAAAAGTCTGTAAAAAAAATTATTGTATAGAGAAAATAAGATTTGGAAAGGCACCTGATATTTATATGTATTTGTATGTAATATTTATAATAAATGTATTTTTACAGAGAAATATTAAAATTGTTTTACTTACATTTGGCTTTTCAGAAAAGAAATGTTTTTACTTTAACCGATTTCATTTTTTAGCTTTTCAAAAATTGTGTAAATGTTTATATTTCCACGTGTTGACGCATATGCCTTGAATAAATGAAAAAATCAAGGGGTCGCTTACATTAAAGAAAATGTCTTAGAATCTTTTTGAGGTTTATGCGATGAATTGAGTATTGGTTTAAAGTTGCTGACCAAAAATGTTGCTTTCTTAATACAATTTTGTTCGGTGTTTTTGTAGTCGCATTGGTAGAATGGGAAAATATAAAATTTATCAGATTTCGTCCTCCCCATTCCTTTATATATATATATTTTTTTTTTAATCATATCACCCCAAGCAAGGCCGGGGGCCACTATCACGCAAGGGGTTAAAGAAGGGTTGGAGGAAGAGCAGATAGGAGTGGCAAGGGAGGGGATGTGGAGAAAGAGAAAGACAGTGGGTCGATCAAGGCAAGGGGGCCACAAAAGATCCGGAGCGAGAGCAGATAGGAATGAAAAATGAAAGGATGTGGAGAAGGGAAGTGGATAGATCAAGGCAACTGGAGATGTCGATTGACGCTACACTTAAACCGTTGGAGATTGTATTTGTTAGGGAAACAGTAATAGGGAAGGGAGTTCCATAGGCGAGATGTGCGAGACATGAAGCTATTGGAGTATAATAGACGTCTACATCTAACAGTTTCCACGGTGTAGGGGTGGGAGCGGGATGCCAGCCTGGTGGGGCGTTTAAATTCACGAGGCCTGGGGACAAGCGAACGCAACTCCTCAGAGCAATTACCGTGGAAGTACTTGTAAAAAAGGCAGAGCGAGGCAACATCGCGTCTGTGAAAGAGCGACTGCATACGAGATGACAGATCAGGGCCAATCACGTTGCCTATCCGTCTCTGGATCTTATCAAGAACCCCGAGGCAAACAGCAGGGGCCCCAGACCATATATGGCAGCAATACTCCATGCAAGGGCGAATGGTCGATTTATAGACTTGAAGGATCGATTCCGGGGAGAAAAATTTCCTGGCTCGGCACAGAGAACCAACTTTCTTTGCGGTGGCTGATGCAACTGACTCGATGTATTTGTTCCATCTCAGATCAGCAGACAGCGTGAGACCGAGCAGTCGCAGGGAGGAGCTCTCGAGAAGTTGGTCATCAGACATTCTAATGGGATGCAGGGATGGATCCTTGTGGTGGTTGATAGAGAGTAGTTTTGTTTTAGAGGCGTTAAAGTTAACCATCCATTTCCCACTCCAGATCACAACCGATTGGAGGTCCTTTTCAATTTGAGCTGCCAGGTTCTAAGGGGTAATATTCTGGTGTGGGGATCCCTAATGTGTCGGTGACGATCTGTCATCCTTTGTCAGGGTGTCTGGCCTGTTTGGCAAATGTAAAGTTTGTGGCAAACTTTGCATGTTATTATGTATATTAAATTCGTATTCTGATGAATACAGCGCGCAACAGAATTAGGCCAGAGATAGGACAAGAACAGTGCGGGTTTGTTAAAGGCACAGGAACAAGCAACACGATATTCATGCTCAGAAAGACCGATACAGATGCAGAAAGGTGTGTACCTATGTTTCATAGACTATGCAAAGGCCTTCGACAAAGTACGCCACCAGGATCTGATGGAGCTGCTCAGCAAACTTGATATATTCAGGAAAGATATCAGAATAATCAAGGAACCTATACTGGCAGCAAACGGCATGCGTGCGCATAGGGAACGAGTTCAGTGAATATACAAAAATAGAAGTAGGCGTAAGGCAAGGATGCGTCTTCTCACCTGACGTGTTCAACCTATACAGTGAGACAATTAGGAGAGAATTGGAAACCGATGTTGTCTGGTAAAGTTGGAAATTTGGGGGACATTTCCAGTTTGCCAAATAGAAATCTCCAGGTGTAATTACAGAATTTATCAAGGGCAGCATTTTTGTATTTTGGAGGCTTGATAATTTTTTTTAACTTTTTCAAAAATTGTTCTGCTAGCCTTAATCTTCTATAGAATTCCGTAATGTCCTCTTTTATTTCTGATCCATTTCGTTATTGGGATGTTGGTGGGGATTTTAGTCCTTTACATACGATGTCTTTTTGTCTGGGTGTTAATGATTTTTCTGAAAGGTTGATTATTTTCGATTCCTCGTGGTTGTAGATCATCCCATCTCAATATAGTTCTGTACTATCTATATATATATATATATATATATATATATATATATATATATATATATATATATATATATATATGAAATTTAGCTGATGAATTTTGAGTGTATGTCTTTCTCTTATTTCTCATAATGAAATAAAACATCCATTTATTGATTGAACCGCGCGATAATGAACCAGGGATATCACCAAGAAATTCTCTTTTATCTTCTGCTGCAAGCGAAAGAAATATATATATATATATATATATATATATATATATATATATATATATATATATATAAATATGTATGTGTATATATATATATATATATATATATATATATATATATATGCATATATATATATATATGCATATATATATGTATACACACGCACATACACACACACATTCATATATATATATATATATATATATATATATATATATATATATATATATATATTAGGTCATCGTTATTTATTTATCTACTTTTCCGAAACAATTTCTCATTGAATAGAAAAAAAATAGTAATTATTTTTGCCTTTCATTTTATTTTATTTTTTTTTACCTAAGAATCGGTAAAACCAGATAAGTGCTAAAGTTTCGCAATTCTCTCTGAGTAAAGATAACTATTTATTCTTAATATTTTATGAACGTTACTCTGTGCTTCGGGATCTGAGAGAATCAACATTGAATACGCGAAACACACTATTCCGATTAGATCAAATATCAGCATTAGAGAAGTTTGATGTCACAGGCAGCATTTATAACAAGATCACCGTGTAAGAGTGCGAGAGACATAGTTGGAAGCTTTAAACGCATTGCCTTATCGGTGGTCTTCGATGAAAACCCCCCTCTCTTCATATTTAATAGAAGTAGATAGCTTTGCCTATCGTCCACTTCACACACCTTCCCGCTCTTTTTAGAGGTTTATCCTTTGTTTAAGGTTTACCATTGTGATTTCAGTTTATTCTAAAGTTTTCATATTTTCTATCATTCCCAGTAGCCCCTTGTCTACTGTTGTGTCGGAAACCTACCACCCCTCTTGAAGATGAACTTGTCTGCGTCTGTGAACAAAGACTTTAAATAGTGACATGTCAGTTGACATGAGGAAGACAGGGAGACAGAGAAGTTGTTGGCTGAGCTAGTTATTCACTACTCAGGCGATTTCTGTACCTTTTTACCAACCGATTAAAAACCTTTTATTGTTACGTGTTAATTGGCGTTTGTCTCTACAACCCCCAAATCAACATCATAACATCTACAGTAAACTTTAAATTTAATAACACAGAAACGAAAGATTTGCAAGCATATGCTTATGCTTTAGGTGCGAGAAACCCGCCTCTAATGTTTTTAAAAGTATTTTTGGAACACCTTATATATATATATATATATATATATATATATATATATATATATATATATATATATATATATATATATTTCATCGTTATTTATTTATCTACTTTTCCGAAAACATTTCTCATTAAAAACAAAAAACAAAAAAAATTTTTGTCTTTCATGCCTTAACCAGGTATTGAACTCACACTCTTTGGGTCCTGTCACTGGATCTAATTAAGTTGATCCTTGATCAAGGACACATGGCACAGTTGATAAAGGCGTTAGTTAGATCCAGTGACAGGACCCAAAAGTGTGAGTTAAATACTCGGTTAAGGCAGTGGAGAACTTGGAGAGGGCAATTTACAGGAGATAACTGACACAGACACACAGACACACACACAGACACACACACACACACACACACACACACATATATATATATATATATTTGTATATATGTATATATATATATATATATATATATTTGTATATATATATATATATATATATATATATATATATATATATATATATATATATATATATATATATATATATATATATATATATATACTTTACAATTGGAATTAAGATACCTTGAGTAAATGACCATTTTAACCTACGAATTTTAATTTCAAAATTTGCAGGATTTTTCAAACTGTTTCTGTTATCGGTTTGTAGAGTACTGTTTATTTGAAAAAAGAAAAAGTTAGGGTGTGTTATTGGGGACCTATTGAGAGGTAAGGGGAGAAGAAGAAGAAGGCATCGTCACTGGAATTATATTCTAGAGGTAGGGGAGCCTGGGTAGGGGGAGGGAGAGGTTAGACCGATGAGCTGACTTATATCCTTCTTCCCCCCATACCTAATTAATTTTGTATATATATATATATATATATATATATATACAGAATTAGATTTTGACCGTGTGACCATTAGGATATAGCCAGCCCATCGGTCTCGCCCTCCCTCCCCTAACGAGACTCTCCTACCTCCAGAATATGATTCCAGTAACGGTGCCTTCTTCTTCTCCCGTACACACCAATAGGCCCCCCAATAACACACCCTAACTTTTTCTTTCTCCAAATAAACAGTACACTACAAACTGATACCAGAAACAGTTTGAAAAATCCTTCGAAATTTAAAATTAAAATTCGTTTATGAAAATGGTCATTTACTAAAGGTATCTTAATTACAATTGTAAAAAAAAATTGCTCTGTTTATTTAAAATGAACACTGAGCGCTCCTTTGGGAATCAGTTTTAACATATTTTAAATTCTATGTTGACTCACCTTGATTATACCAAACGATTACCATATATATATATATATATATATATATATATATATATATATATATATATACCCTTCTGCAAATTAATTGAAACCACCCCTTTAGTTTCCTTTCTTTCAGCATATGGGCAGTTTTAGAGTGGAAGGGTGTAACTGATTTCTATTTCTCCTTAGTTGAAGCCATTTGCAGTGCCTGTGCAGTAATATGAATCTGTTTTCAGGGTTTATGATGAAATTTATTTGGCCTTGAAAAATATTGCGTCATCCGTGATTGTATAAGCTTTTCATCATACCCAAACACTACTGTTTCGACTGTCTATTAGTTGTCATACGGCCATTGTCTGCGATAAATTTTACTCCAGGCAAGCGTGCGAAAATTGTAACGCTGGACAGACACGCTGACGAGACTTAACAGTAAACAAATGAATGTTCTAGAGATTAGCCCAGAAATTCTCCTGATTTAAATCCATTTGAAAATCTTTGCTCAATCTACAAGGAAAGACTTCGTGTAATGTGTATACGAAGTACTAACATGTGCACTAAGTTATGTTTCTTTAGAAAAATACGAAAAAAGTAAATAATAACGGAATTATTCGTTTTGATTCAATTAATTTGAACACGTGTGTGTGTAAGTATATATATGCAGTTCAATGGATGGCAGACATTGTGACCAAACAAGATGGCAAGTTGAGCTGCCCAAAACGCATGTCAAAACTTGGATCCTTTATTTGGTGTGCTTGGTTGGTTGTTCTCGCAGTGCAACTATTGCGATAGCTTGGATGATGCGAGAAAGACAAATAAATGTTGAAGATGCCGTTAATTCCGTGAAAGAATGCCGACCTCGAATCAGGCCAAGTGACGGGTTTAAATTTCAACTGGAATTGTTCTCTCAAATGAATTATCAAGTAGATTCCCAAAATTTGCTCTATAAAAAATTTAAACTCGATGCCATGGTTTTGCAAATGTAAGAGGGTTCCAATCCAGACAAGCATTCCCTCTGACATTTTGGCTGCCAGTCCAACTGAAGGACAGACCAAAGAGGAAACCATTTACAGATGTAAAAAATGTCGGCTACCCTTATTTCGAGAATAATCCTTGCTTAGTCATCCAGTTGGTGAAGGCAAAGAGGCATTCAGCTGGAAATCCAAATTGTCTAACCCATCAAGGATGAAAAGTGAAGAGATTTGTACAGTATATATATATATATATATATATATATATATATATATATATATATATATATATATATATATATATATTCATTACAATTTTTTGAGGTGATAGAAATGTGGTTCTACAGAAGGATGCTGAGAATATCATCGGTGTGGCTCTACAGAAGGATGCTGGGAATATCATGGGTGTGTTTCTACAGAAGGATGCTGAGAATATCATGGACAGGACATTGATAAACAACAAACAGTTTTAATGAAAATGGAAACAAAAAGAACACCTTATACTTAACATCAGAAAGTAATAGTTGAAATCTCTCGGTTGCATAATGAGGAAAGCTGGCTTGGAAAATCTGATACTCAAAGGTTATGTTGAAGGCAATGCGGACAGAGAAAAACAACACAAAAGCGATTTTCTGTAAATTGGTGACAGAATGGAATTTAAGAAATAAACAAAAAAAAACAACCTTTACTAAAAGCTAAAAAGGAGAGGAAATTGTGGAGAGCCATGTGCACCAACGTCCTGAAGGAAAACATAGTGGCAGAAGAAGGTTCTGTAAGGTGATGGAAAAACACTGAAAATGTTTTCAGGGCTGAATAATGAAGCTATTTTTACGGCTAAAAATGAAAATAGTTGCTATCATTTTTTTTGTCAACTCAATATTAAGTGTTGAACGTTCTGTGATTTTTTTTAATCATTTCATGCAAGTAAGGCAATAAAGCCACTAAGATACAAAAAGTTTACTGAGTATGAGAGAATATGAGAACAAGAAAACATTATTACAGAGAGAGAACAATAAAATAAGAGATATTAAGAAGATAAAGATTGATATTGCGTGTACATTTTTGACGGTCAAAGTTGACTGGGGAGCAAGAAGCCGGAAGAGAATTCCACAGGCGAGAAGTGCAAGAGAAGAGACTGTTAGCATTGAACTTACGGTTATTTCAAGCCATTTTAAATGTACAATGATGAGACCTAACCGCCAGTGTAGTCGTCCGATTAAATTCGAAATATTGAACAATTAACATGAAAATATTTATAGAAAAGCTACAGGAAAGCTACATTACGACGGTGACTGAAGCTGAGATGGCAGGTCAGGACCAATAACATTGGGGGTTCCTCACTGAAGTTTATCAAGAATCTTTAAGCATATAGAAAAGGCATTAGATAAGATAGATTCTGGAGTGTGTAATTGTTTTGCCCAACACAGTGAGACAAAAATCCTATAGAACACCCAGCAACTGATCCAATTATTTTGTTCTGTTTTTTTTTTTTTATCATTTCACCCTCATACAAGGCAGTAAAACCACTGAGACTCAATGGGTTACTGAGTGTGAAAGAATATGAGAAGCCAATAAAATAGGATGATTGATATTGCATTTAACCTTTTGAAGATCAAAAATGACTGGAAAAAAAAAACGTAATAGAGTTTCACGAGGGAGAAGTGCGAGAAAAGAAACTTAGCATAGACGTTACGGTTATATCTAGCTATTTCAACTGTAAAATGTTGATGCCTAAATGCCAATCTGGTACTGAGCTTAAATTCGTTAGTTAAGTCGAGATAACAAAAGAAGAAAGTAATATTTATTTAAAAAATACAGAAATGTGGCACAAGGCCAGAAGGAGTGATAGGAGAAGGCCGGTCTTCAATCTGTTTTATTTTAAACTTAGCTACTCACAGCTACTTTCCCAAATATACGACAATATTCCTTACACGAAAACAACACGTTTTTACTACAGTCATCCTAATACCTCAAGTCTCTATGAAGTCTTAATTACTTCTCTTCCTTCCTTCTTTCCTTTCTTCCTTCCTTCTTTCTTTCTTTCTTTACTTGTTTCTTCTTTTCTTTGTTTCTTTTATCTTTCTTTCTTTCGTTTTCTTTCTATATTTCTTTCCTCCCTTCTTTCTTTCTTTTATCATTCTTTTTCTTTCTTTCTTTCTTTTTCTTTGTTCTTTTTATATTTCTTTGTTTCTTTTTTCTTTCTTGTTTTTTTCTTTCCTTGTTTTTTTGTTTCTTTTATCTTTCTTTCTTTCTTCCTTTTTCTTTCTTTTTTCTTTTTGCTTTCTATATTTATTTCTTTTCTCTTTCTTTCTTTTTGTTTCTTTCTCTCTTTCTTTCTTTCTTTTTCTTTCTTTTTCTCTTTTCTTTCTATATTTCTTTCTTTCTCTTTTCTTTCTTTCTTTCTTTCTTTCTTTTCAGAAGTAATCTTGGCAATGATAATGCGATTAAGCTTTAAAACATTCATTGTCGCGACTTGTATTATGAATTTTCATTGTTTTTCAGTCCCTCTTGATTTTCACGCATCGCTGCGCAGACCAGACGAATAAAATGCCAGGTTCTTGTTATCTGATTAAAATCTTAACGACTTATTCGAGTGGCTATTTACTTGATTCAGTTATTCTGCGAAGTCTTGACACCTCTTGCCTCTAAAGCTCACTCCCTATCCTCTCAAATAGCAGATACAGTCAAGTGGAAAATTAATTGGCATGTACACTTTGTCCCGCAACCAAACATGCCTGAGACATACAGAGAACGGATTTCTAGGTGTGTGTTTTCAGTTTGCAAAGGTCTATATGGATAAAAGATGAGCGTGTTGCCGAACACTTAAAATATTAAATTTCCGACCAAGAGACTGCGGTTCTAATCTTTTCCATGGTCGACCTGTCAAACTGACTTCGTAATAATATCGGTATAGGAAATGATTCGAACGTGCGGCATCTTTGGAAAAATTCCACGGGTTGACCCAAGTGAAATTAAGTAGGCGAAACTGTTAAGAAGGCCTTTACCTTAAAGGTTTGAGCGTACTGGAATTGGTTAAAACCGTTGATCACGTCAGATTATGCACTCACTTTCTCTCTCTCTCTCTCTCTCTCTCTCTCTGAAACTAAATAAGCCCTCAAATCAGTATATTTATAGCTTAAACGAGTTTGTGTGTGGTTCTGGTGAACGAGCGCAAAAGTGTCTGCAGTAGGGAACAGTCCAAAACATTCATATAATATCCGTCTATATTTCTGAGATGAGTTATTGTAATTACTTGCACTATTTACATTTATAGTATTCGTAATGTTGTCCACATCTTTATTGGCATATTCACGAAGTTTCGGTCGTTGTTAGCTCTGGCCTTCTTCAGCATCTGTGTATATTTCTGATATGAGGTATTGTAATTATTTACACTAATTACATTATTCGGAATGTTGTCCTCATCTTTGTTGCCATATTCACAACGTTTCGGTCGTTGTACGTTTCGGCGTTATTCAGCTCATTGGAATTTCGAAACGAACCCTTTATTTCGTCCACAAAAACACATGGCCTAAAGACGTCTGTTAGATCTAGTGACTAATGACCCAAAGAGTTGTGAATTCGATACCATGCCACAGCACTGATGATCCAAAATCTTAGAGAGTTGAGTTAATGGGAATTAACAGATACAACTTGAACCGGCATGGCACGTGGAACTAGAACAAAGTGAAGGGTTCGATTCGAAATTCCAATCACCTGAAGAAGGCCGGAGCGTACAACGGCTGAAACGTTGTGAATATGGCAATGCAGACGAGGATAACAGTCCGAATAATGTGAATAATGCAAGTAATCATAATACCTCATCTCAAAGATATACACAGATATATAGAGAGATATAGACATAAAGGCCGGAGCGTACAACGGCCGAAACGTTGTGAATATGGCAATGAAGATGAGGATAACAGCCTGAATAATATAAATAATGCAAATAATCATAATACCTCATCTCAGAGATCCAGTGACCTGAAGAGTGCCGGAGTGTACAAAGCCCGAAACATTGTGAATATGGCAATGAAGATGAGGATAACAGTCCGAATAATGTAAATAATGCAAGTAATCATAATTCTTCATCTCAGAGATCTAATCATCTGAAGAGTGCCGGAGTGTACAACGGTCGAAACGTTGTGAATATGGCAATGAAGATGAGGATAACAGTCTCAATAAGGTAAATAATATAAGTGACTCTATTATTATACAAAAAGAACCTTAGGTACATTAAATAAAACCTTTCTCTACAGGTGACGGTATTGAAATGTTGGCATAAAATGCTTAATATACCTATAAAATAATGATAGATAATTAAGTATTTGCTTTGTTATTTTCCTGAACATTTGAGCCCTGTGCAAACGTATGACGCCAGGCGGAACAATACGCGTATATTTTGATGTAGCTTTCCCCAAAATAACAAGATATTGCCAACAAATCATTTCTACCACCATGGCAACCTCCTGTTCTTCATAACTTCAAACTTATCTGTTAATAAAACATGTTTATATATATATATATATATATATATATATATATATATATATATATATATATATATATATATATATATATATATATATATATATATATATATATATATATAAAAAAAAAAAAAGACATTTATATATATTATGTTTAACGTTCTTTTTATAGATACCAGTATTTAAGCAAATGCTCTGTTTTATAATAAACAGTATTAAATAACATTTACCGGCCTGAATGTCCAAGAAATTTTCATAGAAAATTTTCGCTCTCCGACAGGAATCGAACCTGTATCCTATACGGAACCATCATTTCGGAGAGCGAAAATTTCTCGGACATTCAGGCCGGTAAATGTTATTTAATACTGTTTATTATAAAACAGAGCATTTGCTTAAATACTTGTATCTATAAAAAGAACGTTAAACATAATATATATAAATGTCTTTAAATAAATTCTCGGACTATGTCCAATTCAAATATATATATATATATATAGTGAGAGAGAGGATTAAAATACTTTTACAAAAATTTTTTTCGCACCCAAAAACAAAATCCAAAAATCCATCGTTTTTGAGTTATATATATATATATATATATATATATATATATATATATATATATATATATATATATATATATATATAAAAGAGGATGTCTGTGTGATACCTTTTTACTCTTGATCCATCTAACCGATTTGGATGAAACTTGGCACATTCTTTGTATAATGTAAGAGATAGCTTCTTAGCGAGAATTTTAAAAAAATCGATTATTTATAAAGGTGATTAAATATCGATAAATTCAACTTTTTTCCTCCGATTTTGTTCAACCTCGGTATGTAGGTTACTTACATCATGAGGAGCTCAACGATACCTCATTTCTATTTCTACGCCACTGCGTTTAGCGAAAAACTGCGAAAAATCAATTTCAACACAAATCGATTTCAACACAAATCGATTTCAACACAAAACGATTTCAAAATAAATTTTAAACTAAACTTCCCTCATAGAGAAACTTTCCTTCCCACAATCAGCATGGCTGATACTAGATTCATGGTGAGCAAGACACTGCACCTTCTTGACCTCACGTTTTCAAGTTGACTTAAAGTGAAACTAGCTGCATCTACTGCAAGGAAATTTGGGTCACTGTTTCGTGCCAGTAGGTGCCATATCTTGTCTGGTGCTCCTGCTACTCTAGGTTCTTGACAAAATCCAAAGAAGGATCTGCAATGTAATCAATTCTAACATGGCATCAGGACTTCAGTCACTTTCTCACATGGGGAGATATCGCTCCCCACTGTCTTTTCTACAATTATTTTCATGGTAACTGCACTGAAGCGTTTTTTCCCTTGGTGTCCGCCTTTTTACTGATGAATTAAGTAAATATAACCCCCTCGTCTACTCCTCTGGAACTCTCTTCGGTTTCCTTGTTTCCATGACTACTACAATTTTCAAAAATTTAAATGCAATGTCAATCAGCATCTTCTAGCTTTTTGAACTCCGTTCAGCTTTTATCCTATCCTCGGCACACCTATAGCCAGTTTTTCTCTGTCCTTCACTGTCTGTCAACCCCTGAGTAATAGTGATATCACCGTCTTCCTTGGGGTGAAAGGATTAGAAGATATATAATTAAACCAAGGTCTGTACACCAATGGCACATTAATGAAGATTTTCCTGTTCTACGAAATTAAAAATAAAAAAAAATACTTGAAATTTCCTTGTGCATCATATATATATATATATATATATATATATATATATATATATATATATATATATATATATATATATATATACATATATAAACAAAAACGTTTAACAGAACTTATTCAAAACCCCCCAAAAAATAATTAAAAACTGTAAAACTAAATGAGTTTTATTTTTTCCAGGAATCAAAACTTGTATTGGTTATTGGCTATTGCAATCAATGTCATTAGTCTTTACTCGGTATACAATAACACGTCAGCTTTAATGAAATGAAAAAATGACGTCTGACACACAAAAATGCAGACGGATACTAATATAAAACGGATACATATATATATATATATATATATATATATATATATATATATATATATATATATATATATATATATATATATATATATATATATATATATATATATATATATATATATATATATATATATATATATATATATATATATATATATATATATATATATATATATATATATATATATATATATATATATATATATATATATATATATATATATATATATATATATATATATATATAAGAATGACGTGTGACATACACAAATGCAGGCGGATACTAATATAAAGCGGATACAATATATATATATATATATATATATATATATATATATATATATATATATCCGCATTTGGTTGCTTTAATATACAGATGCTTGTTAGGAGAACATATTTACACGAGTATGGATGGATGGCCCTAGCCATAACCCGAGTTTAACTCGCATGCGATCTTCAGGTTCAAGTTCAAGTTCAAGTTGGTTGAAAATCCCGTGTGGCCATCCTTTCTTAGGAATTAAGATCGTCAATCGTTTTACTCTTGCTAGACTATCTAGACTTTGAGCGCTCTACTGAGTAAGTATGACCTGTTTTTTTTTTATTTTACAGTATTCTCCTTTTTGTTCGAAAATTCATCTGGATAATATTTTTACTTCTGTTGTCAATTTGCTTGTTGGTTCCATCATCAAGTTTAAAGAATGTCGTCTGAAATCAGTCATTTGCAACTAGGTGATTTTTCTCGCTCCTTAACATCATTGAAGATGTGGTAATGTTTTATTTTTCGTAACTATTTTTGTTCTATCAGATCTTTTCAGATTATTGTGATATCACATGGCCGAACGGAGGCAAAAGCCTGCTTTTATCTCCATTCATTTTGTTTTCTGAAAAGATATTGTTTAAAATGTGCGCATGCGCTGGTAACAAACTTCTACAGAGAAAGAAAATACGTCGATACAACATAACATTTGAAAAATTGGAATAAAAACAGGACTAATACAAAGTAAGGCTTAAAGAATTATCTTGATAAGATATTTCTCGGCGGTATGTTTATACAATATTAGGAAAATCTTAGAAATATACTAGTGGGTCATTCATATTTCGACAAATTTTAGCATCTTCATCTTTTTCTATGTGCCATATTCTTTCAGGAAGTGAGCGGTCATGGCTCTTCACCATTTCTTATCCTTTGTAGCTCTTAGTAAATTTTGTCGTTTTGCTATCTCTACTAATCCCTTTTCGGCCAACCATTGACACAATCTTCTTCTTCTTCTTCTTCTTCTTCTTCTTCTTCTTCTTCTTCTTCTTCTTCTATGTGTCGTGTTCCTTCTAGACATGAGTGGTTCATGGCTCTTCACTATTTCCTATCCTTTGTAGCTCTTAGTAAATTTTTTGTCGTTTTGCTATCTCTCCCAATCCCAGTTCCGATGACCATTTCCAGGATCTCATTCTTCTTCAAGACGTGGGCGATCATGGCTCTCCACAATTTCTGCCAACCATTTTCACGATCTCATTCTTCTTCTATGTGCCGTTGTTTTTCAGGACATTGATAATCATAGCTCTCCACACTTTCATATCCTTTTCAACTCTTAGTAAATATTATGTTTTTGTTATTTCTCCCAATACGTGTTTCGACAACTATTTACCAAAACTCGTTAAGTAGAGTATACGATGTTTTTCTCTGTCGCTCCTGCATTTAATACGCCCTGTGAGTGTCAAATTTTCCAAACTTTCTTTCCTCATGATATGCCATAGAAAATTCATCTGTTGCTTTTGTTATAGCAAACATGGAAAATTGTGCCCCCAGCAACATGTAGTGTCAAAAGGACGGTAATTCCCTTGACAGCATTATTATTTTAACTACTTTTCCCTTGACACCGCTATTATTTTAACTGCCTTCACCCCTCCGCAATGTTTATTGTTTTAAAAAGCGACGGTAAGAAGTGTGATAAAATGTAAGCATATGAAATAGAATTTTTACATTTTCTTTACTCTTTTAGAATTGTCAGCAAAAATATTAAACACTATTTATTTATAAAATTGTTTTTTGCAATAGTTGGCAAAACATCGGCCAATTGTCAACAGATTCAAACTTTATAAAATGGTAAAACCTAGGTATATGAATATGAAATTATACTTTGATTTCGAGAATTGATAACAAAAACAATATACACTATTTCTTTATTAAATTGTTTTTTTGCAATAGTTGGCAAAACATCGGAGAATTGTCAACTGATTCAAACTTTATAAAATGGTAAAACCTAAATATATCAATATGAAATTATACTTTGTTTTCGAGAATTGATAACAAAAATATTACACACTATATATTTTTGTAAATGTCACCATGGATGATTTGAAAGTTCGAACCATATACCCCCACCCCGGCTAAGGAAAATAATCCATGTACAACGTATTTTTTTCCAACACGACTTACTTCTAACTGCCTAATTACTCTGCTCGCCTAATTAATTAAATTCGTTCGCAAAAACATATACTTTTTAAAAAATTCAACAAGTTACCGTAAACTAGCATTTTACATACGACGCGTGATGTTAGCAGACACGACAAACACTATATATAAGTGAAAAAAATACTCCCGTAATATGCAGGGTGTGATGGATAAATTTTCGCTATTTTAAATTTTTAATTTCGCGCATGTGCGTCGTCGGTTTTTGATTTTATCGACTAAACTATAGTAAGCTCATTTGGTCACCGTCTGCGAGAAAAAGCGTACCATGACGCAGTTGATTGCGCCAGAAATTTAGATACATGTTGTACTGCTGGCATTCGCTCTGGAAGCTCCAATACAAACATTTCAAAGTGTTTGGGTGTCAATCTGAGGACAGCGAAGAAGATTCGGAAAGAGTTGGATGAGTCAAATGGTGATTACAAATGTACAGCTGCTCGGAAATGTCGCTCTGATCGTTGTGATAAGAAAAGAACTCCCGAATCTGTTGGTGAGGGCTTCAGACACAACACCGAGGCGAATATCAAGTGCCTTCTGGGGGTAGTACTGACCTGGATCGATAGGAATCCGCACGATGCTACACAAGCAGGAGAACCCAGCCAAGGCTGTCGGACAATTTCCACGACCACATCACGCCTTACATCTGATCACCTAACCCCCTAGACTGAATCTCACTTGATGATTACCTGCGAGGCGCAGGTGAGCGAGAGACCAACAAAAAATTTGTAACACGGAAGATGAAGTGAAGGCAAGGATTATAGCTGCATTCACCAACTTAAACAAGGAGACTGTCCAGAAGAGTGCTGGAGATTTCGAAACCGTCTGGGGGGTCGTGGTGGAAGCCGATGGCGATTTTATGGATCTGATTAAACAAACCAACCAGTAATTACGACAGAGAAAATGTGACATAGGATCAGCGAAATATGCCTTTCAGTAACTAAGCAAAGTATTAAGAGATAGGAATATTATATGAATAACATAGAAAATGCTATTTACATCCTTGTGCAAATTTAGTGAAACAACCGATTTAGTTTCTTTTCTTTTTAGCATAACATTAGTTTTAGACACACTGGAGTGACAGGGTGTAATCGATTTGTATTTTTTCCTCAGATTAGGTCATTTGCAGTGGTGTGCAGTAATATGAATCTATTTTCGGGGTCAGTTATGAAATTTGTTTGGACTTGAACAATTTTACGCCATCCGTGATTGCATCAGATTTTCATAACGCCCAGACACTATTGTCTAAAATGTCGATTAGTTGTCCTGCGGCCATTTTCTGCGATGAATGTTCCTTCAAGGAAGCATACGAAAATTATAACTCTTCACGAACACACTGACAAGCCTTACCAGTGAGTAAATCAAAATACTATAGACTGTCCCGGAAACTCTCCTGATTTAAATCCAATCGAGAATCTGGGGTCAATTTGTAAGGAAATTTCATCATGCATAAATGTAAATAATGACGTTTTGTGTCAATTAATCTTCACAAGGGTGTAGATTAGAAGGATTAGCATAAGGAGACTAGTGAGGGATTAAAAACAAAAAAATAATGATCACGTTTCACTAATTTACCATTAGAGTAATCAGGCGTCTAATCACCAAAGCTGATTCAACAGGCCAACCAGTAATTATGATACAGACAATGGGCCATAGGATCTGCGAAATATGCCTTCCAGAAACTAAGCAATGTATTAAGAGATAGGAAATTAACATGAAAAAGTATATTTACAATAATAGACAGCTGGGATTTCTGGGATATATAATGATGTAGGTGCGCCTGTAAAATGCGAAACTCAAAAGATATATTGAAGTAGAGCCAAGAAGAGGAAAGTAGCGAGAAATATTTAACGAAACAGAGAAATTAGATGAGATTACAAGGACAAAGGGAGATAGGAAGGGCACAAACGTGAATTAGAACAACAAAAGCGAAGAAGTTATGAACAGTCTCCATTTTCGTCCTGAAGATAATTCGAGAATCTGTGGTCACTTTGCAAGGAACGACTTCGTAGAATGGACATACGAAGTTCCAATATGTACACTGGGCCATGTTTCATTGGAAAAATACGAAGAAAAGTAAATAAGGGCGGAATTATTCGTTTTGTTTCAATTAGTTTGCACAAGGGGATACAATAATAGAAGAGCAACTGGGATTTCTGGGATATATAATGCTGTAGATGCACCTGTAGAATGCGTAACTCACAAGATATACTGAAGTCGAATAAAGAAGAGGAAAGTAACGCGAAATATTTAACGAAACAGAGAAATTAGATAAGAGAACAAGGACAAAGAGAGATAGGAATTATGCAAAGGGGAATTAGAACAACAAAAGCGAACAAGTTGTGAACAGCCTACATTTTCGTTCTGAAGATCAATGCTCGACGATCAGTTTTTATTGTCTGACGCATACGACCATTTTCAGAATTATATTTGACTTTTCTAAGATACTTCTTCTATGTGCAGTATCATTTCGGAACCTAGGCGACCATGGCTCTCCACAATTTCCTATCCTTATTAACTCTTATTAAATTCTGTTTTTTTTCTTATTACTTCTAATCTTGTTCGGCCATCCACTTACTCAAGCTCTCTATGTTAAGCGTCCTTGTCCCTCTTACCTTCAATCTTTCCTCTGAGTATAACATTTTCCAAGCCATCTTTCCTCATTCTGAGCCCTAGAAATTTCAACTCTCTCTTCCTAATGTCATTTATAAGTTTCCTGTTTTTCCATTTTCTCTAAAACTTCGTCGTTGTTCACATGTTAAGTCCATCCTCAACATCCTCCTGTGGAAACATATTTCTTCTGCCTCAACGATCCTCTTCATCTGTGACGATATTTTCCAGCTTTCACCGCCATATAGGATGACTGATATTACGTAACAGTTGAGTATTCTTTTCTCTATTACTAACAAAATGTTTCTGTTTCTTAATACTGTGCTTAGCTTTTGGAAGACTTCTTTCGCTATCCCAATGCATCTTCGGATTTCAGTGTCAAAATTTTTCTGTTTCTTAATACGTGCTTAGCTTTTGGAAGGCTTCTTTCGCTATCTCAATGCGCCTTCGGATTTCAGTGTCGAAATTTTTCTGTTTCTTAATACTGTGCTTAGCTTTTGGAAGACTTCTTTTGCTATCCCAATGCACCTTCGGATTTCATTGTCGAACCTTTTCTGTTTCTTAATACTGTGCTTAGCTTTTGGAAGACTTCTTTTGCTATCCCAATACGCCTTCAGATTGCAGTGACGAAATTTTTCTGTTTCTTAATACTGCGCTTAGCTTTCGGAAGGCTTCTTTCGCTATCCCAATGCGCCTTCGGATTTCAGTGTCGAATTTTTTCTGTTTCTTAATACTGTGCTTAGCTTTTGGAAGACTTCTTTTGCTATCCCAATGCACCTTCGGATTTCATTGTCGAACCTTTTCTGTTTCTTAATACTGTGCTTAGCTTTTGGAAGACTTCTTTTGCTATCCCAATACGCCTTCAGATTGCAGTGACGAAATTTTTCTGTTTCTTAATACTGCGCTTAGCTTTCGGAAGGCTTCTTTCGCTATCCCAATGCGCCTTCGGATTTCAGTGTCGAAATTTTTCTGTTTCTTAATACTGTGCTTAGCTTTTGGAAGACTTCTTTTGCTATCCCAATGCACCTTCGGATTTCATTGTCGAACCTTTTCTGTTTCTTAATACTGTGCTTAGCTTTTGGAAGACTTCTTTTGCTATCCCAATACGCCTTCAGATTGCAGTGACGAAATTTTTCTGTTTCTTAATACTGCGCTTAGCTTTCGGAAGGCTTCTTTCGCTATCCCAATGCGCCTTCGGATTTCAGTGTCGAAATTTTTCTGTTTCTTAATACTGTGCTTAGCTTTTGGAAGACTTCTTTTGCTATCCCAATACGCCTTCAGATTGCAGTGACGAAATTTTTCTGTTTCTTAATACTGCGCGTAGCTTTCGGAAGGCTTCTTTCGCTATCCCAATGCGCCTTCGGATTTCAGTGTCGAAATTTTTCTGTTTCTTAATACTGTGCTTAGCTTTTGGAAGACTTCTTTTGCTATCCCAATGCACCTTGGGATTTCATTGTCGAACCTTTTCTGTTTCTTAATACTGTGCTTAGCTTTTGGAAGACTTCTTTTGCTATCCCAATACGCCTTCAGATTGCAGTGACGAAATTTTTCTGTTTCTTAATACTGCGCGTAGCTTTCGGAAGGCTTCTTTCGCTATCCCAATGCGCCTTCGGATTTCAGTGTCGAAATTTTTCTGTTTCTTAATACTGTGCTTAGCTTTTGGAAGACTTCTTTTGCTATCCCAATGCACCTTCGGATTTCATTGTCGAACCTTTTCTGTTTCTTAATACTGTGCTTAGCTTTTGGAAGACTTCTTTTGCTATCCCAATACGCCTTCAGATTGCAGTGACGAAATTTTTCTGTTTCTTAATACGTGCTTAGCTTTTGGAAGGCTTCTTTCGCTATCCCAATGCACCTTCGGATTTCAGTGTCGAAATTTTTCTGTTTCTTAATACTGTGCTTAGCTTTTGGAAGACTTCTTTTGCTATCCCAATGCATCTTCGGATTTCAGTGTCAAAATTTTTCTGTTTCTTAATACGTGCTTAGCTTTTGGAAGGCTTCTTTCGCTATCCCAATGCACCTTCGGATTTCAGTGTCGAATTTTTTCTGTTTCTTAATACTGTGCTTAGCTTTTGGAAGACTTCTTTCGCTATCCAAATGCATCTTCGGATTTCAGTGTCGAAATTATTCTGTTTCTTAATACTGTGCTTAGCTTTTGGAAGACTTCTTTTGCTATCCCAATGCAATTTCGGATTTCATTGTCGAATTTTTTCTTTCTTTAATACTGTGCTTAGCTTTTGGAAGGCATATTTCGCTATCCCAATACACCTTTAGATTTCAGTGTTGACCCTTCTGACCTCTATCGAATTCAAAAGATGCATTGAAGAATTGCAGTTTGCAAAAGAAAATTCATTATTTATCTATGTAGATCTAGCACGGAATAGACAACTTCATTCTATTCACCCTCTCCATGAAACCTGAAAATTCACTCCCCCCACTCGAGGATTCTCCCAGTTGACTGAGGATCATAGTTATTGACAACTGTAAACAGAAAAAAAAAACAAAAAAAAAAACAGCATCTTAAATTTGTTCGCAAATCCAAACAGCAAATCTTTTATTTTTGAATGTTTTCCATATCTAATAAATTCAATCAGGTTTCAATGTTTTAGGTGAAGCTAGGATCGCAGAATGACAACGGATTCGTCTTTTGGTTAATTACCATTCTCCGGATGTAGCGTTGTTGAAAGACATCCTCCTGTATTTTTACAGTGAAGTTCACCCTGTATACATGTCGACAGTAAGAGGCACAGTTTCTGCGGATATTTGGGGAAGCTAATAGTTAAGCCTAGACTTAAACAGGTTGAGATTGTAGTGATCAGGAAAACATCCCCTTGGGAGCTTGTTCCACAGGGCAGTGATTTGCGGGAAGAAAGTTCTCGAATGGAACTTACTTCTCACTAATGGAATACGGAGAGAATGATTCACTACAATGCCATTCATACACAGATGTCCTCAAGGACATATGGCATAGTGGATAAAGGCGTTAGTTAGATAAATGCGTAAAGCTAAGCCACTTCAACGCACTGTAATGTTTAACAATTTTCAATCAAGAGATCAATTACAACTGAATAAGGAATTCACTCCACACTGGGCGCCCCATACTTTCGGCTTTTTGCCACGTTTAGAAAATTATTATAAATGCGAAAAAGTAAGTATATTTTTGAATCCTTTGTGGAGTATCAATTTCGGAATTTTACAGGCAGCAAATCCAAAGAGAGAAAATGGATGCGCTATGGCTTAAATACTGGCGAGAGATGGCTTCACTTGTTTCAAATAGCAACGACAGGAGGAAAACAAGGGAGATAATTATTATTTCAGACCAGAAAAAACAATGGAGTTAATAGAGCATAAAAATGAAATGGAATAATAAAAAAAACTAATAAATAACTAAAAAAGAATGTATAGAATATGGGTTTGAGGCTAAAAAAACAAGGGTTTGAGGCTAAAAGAACGAAGGGTTTGAGGTTAAAAGGACCAAGGGTTTGAGGTTAAAAGGACCAAGGGTTTGAGGTTAAAAGGACCAAGGTGTTGTGAATATGGATTATCTCCCCTTTGATAATCCAAGCTATAAGACCTATACATTTCCGCTTGTTAAGTAGACGAGTAGTAAGATTCTTAATTGAATAAAAGATTACTAGACAGAATCTCTTGTCCTGTTTTCATTACAATTTATTCAATTAAGAATCTTACTACTCGTCTACTTGACAAGCGGAAATGTACAGCTTTTATAGCGTGGATTACCAAAGGGGAGATAATCCATATTCACAACACAAGGGTTTGAGACTAAAAGAGCCAAGGTTTGAGGTTAAAAGGACCAAGGGTTTGAGGTTAATAGGACCAAGGGTTTGAGGTTAAAAAGACCAAGGGTTTGAGGCTAAAAGAACGAAGGGTTTGAGGTTAAAAGGACCAAGGATTTCAGGCTGAAAAAATAAGGTGGATTAAAATTAATACTAAGATAATAAAATAAAATGATTTAGAGTGAAATAGAACTAGTAATATAATAATAATAATAATAATAATAATAATAATAATAATAATAATAATAATAAAAATGACAGTAAATGAAATTCCACCAATAATGGAATTACTAAAGCGGAAACTTCAATTAAAGTCACAGAGAACAAGACAATATGAAAGTGTTCGAATGGAACTTACTTCTCACTAATGGAATACGGGGATAATGAGGGTGGTTCACTACAATGTGCGTTACATGTCGGGTCTTACGCTGTGAAGGTTAGAACTGGTGAACTAAGGAATGTAGCTCGTCTTGAGCACTTTCCGTGGAAATTGCGATAGAGAAAGTGAAAGGTTAAGATTGTAGTGATTGACAACTTCATTCCATTTGCCCTTTCGATTAAACCTGAAAATCCCCCCTCCACTCGAGGATCCTCCCAGTTGGCTGAAAATCGAAGTTATTGACAATTGCAAATAAAAAAAAAACAGCATCTTAAATTTGTTCGCAAATTTTATTTTTACAATGCTTTGCGTATTTGATAAATTCAATAAGATTTCAATGTTTTACACGAAGCTAGGATCTCAGAATGACAACAGATTCGTCTTTTGGTTAATTACCATTCTCCAGAGGTAGTGTCGCTGAAAGGCGTCCTCCAGGGAGCCAGGATCATTCATACTCTTCCGAGACTTAGCTATGAATAATTAATGATGAACAAATCATTTTCGTTATGAGCGATTTCATCGCCTTTCTTCTGTCAATCTTGGAGAGTAATTATATTTTGTGATTGCTCAACGTAGAGTCTAATAAAGTTACAAAAACCTCAGGGTATTCCATTAAGATATCTTTAATCATTTCTAAGATACGACGTTTCAAAGCTTAATCTAACGAATGGACAATTTTGCTGTTAAACCACTTACATATATATATATATATATATATATATATATATATATATATATATATATATATATATATATATATATATATATATAAATGTGAACATTAAAGTCAACACTCAGTGGCGACAGGCTGTTTCGTCAGGCCGCTAATCGTCGCTGCCTGACGATTGCGTCTGTAACCTCTGAGTATTGACTTCAATGTTCACTTTTATATTTATATTTACATATGCTCTATCTGTGATATTGAGCACTTTATCCCATAAATATAGCACACCTTAAAACTATATTTAATATTTATTTTATAGTTTTAAGGTGTGCTATATTTATGGGATAAAGTGCTCAATATCACAGACAGAGCATATGTAAATATAAATATAAAAGTGAACATTGAAGTCAATACTCAGAGGTTACAGACGCAATCTTTTTCTGATGTTTCTTGTTCTTTCTATTTTTTTTACTTTCAATTTTTTCCTCGGGTACCAATTTGCTCTCAGGTGTCTACAAGTTTTGTCATCCGAGGTTTTTCAAGCGAGTAATACTGTTAATATATATATATATATATATATAATATATATATATATATATATATATATATATATATATATATATATATATATATATATATATATATATATATAAATGTGATATAAATAAAATTCAAGATGACATTAATGTAAGAGACTTCTGTCAAAAATTCATAACACCTGACACCGCTTTATTTAATGCAATTAAAATATTGGTAGCATAAAATAAAACAAAAATGATGCTGAAATTCTAGCCAAAAATCAATAATCACTTTTCGCTAGATTCCCATCAAAATGTATTTTAATTTATTCTCAGCGATTTTCGAAGCTGTTCGTTAGTTGTTGGCATACGAGACTCTATTGGTTATTTAATGCCGGAATCTAAATATTTTGACCACAATTTTCTGCCTTCAACAATAGATATTTTGGACATAATTTTATACTTTCAGAGTAAACATATCTTGTATAGATATATAGTTTGTAGATGATCTGTTGCAGGTGTTATATGTTTTAGTATAAACCGGTTTCTTTCAGGTAGGACATTATGGTTTCAGTATTTTTTTAATAGAGACATTTTTATTTATCATAAATAGTCTTCATCAATAGATATTATTGTGCATAATTTTATACTTTCAGAGGAAATGTATCTTTTATAGATACATAGTTTGTAGATGATCTGTTGCAGGTGTTATATGTTTTAGTATAAACCTGTATCTTACAGGTAGGACATTGTGTCAATGATTTCAGTATTTTAATGATTCTGAAAACCTATCCAAAATTCAATAATCACTTTTCGCAACCACATCAAAATGTAAACTTTAAAATTACAAGTTTGACGCAAGATAACATTTTAAACCAGAAAGCCAACAAAATGCATTTAATTTATTCTCAGCGATTTTAGAAGCTGTTCGGTGGTTGTTGGCATACCAATGGTACGCAGGTGCAAATAGCATCACAAAGTCAGAAATATTAACTACTACAACGTAAAGCAGATATTTAGCTGTTTCAGTTTTAATATCAACTAAATTATATATATATATATATATATATATATATATATATATATATATATATATATATATATAGTTAAACTTAGAGAGCCAAACAAACCTACCAAGCTTTCCCTGACGATCCGCTTAGGTGTAACCCTTGTAGGTTTGTCTGGCTGTCTCGGTTTAACTAGGTCTGCTCTACTTATTGTATTGAGCACTTTATTTACTTATTTTGTGTACTCGTATCGTTTTTTTTTCTTTGGGCTTTGGACCTGCATGCTGGACGATTATTTTCGGCTAACGTACATGTTCTTGGTTCTTTCATTTTTATACTTTTTTTTAATATATATATAAAATATATTGTAGAACAGGTATATTGCCCTTGACTTGTATAAAAATACGTTTGTTGTTGGCACACTGAATGATTTTAAAACCCTAGGTCGACAAATAGTCAGCAAAAGGTTACCGACCTCTGCTTAAGGGGTTATATATATATATGTATAATTTATAAAAAAATATTAATCATGAAAAATTACCTTCGTTAGTCGGGTAGGGTGACAGAAAACTCCGAAGAAGACAAAGCGAAGTCTGACTTCCGCGGCAACTTAGCAACAACTGCGCCACACCGCGGGCTACCCACTCTCACTGAATCGGGAAAATAGTTGCTGCGAGCAAAAGAAACAAGTTGTCAACTAGGAATTACGAGTACTTTAAAAAGTAAACATCTCTGGTGACTAACACAGATTTTTAACTGTATTACACGCTAAAAGTGTTGCAACTGAAAATGAGAAGTGTATTGCGTTAACCTTCAAAGATGCAATATGCAGGCGAAACTTTTAAAACGTCATCACACGGGCAGATCTTGCGGATGATTTCTTTTACATTAAGTTTCACCCCGTAGAAGGCCCGGGAGCCAGTCGAGGTAGTTTATATGGATATGAGGGAGAGATAAGGGTTAACTTTAATCTTGATGTCAAGATTGTAGTAATCGGGGAAATATCCCCTTGGGAGTTTGTTCCACAAGACAGTGATTCACTGGAAAAATCTGGTCGAGTGAAACTTACTCCTTGCCTAGAAAACACGGGGTTAATATGGGTGGTTTGCTACTATGTAAGTGGCGTTACGGGTCCTAGCTGTGCAGGTTGGACTTGACGTAACCAAAGAATGTAGTTCGTTCGATAAGTAGCGATAGAGCAGTGAGAGTATTGCGACATCCTGCCCGTGAGAGAGAGTTTTCAGAGTTTAAAATAATTCTTCTCCAACAGGAGCTCGGAGATTTTTTAACTGAATCAAGACAGGAACAGGAGGACTGGCCAGCTCCTGCACAAATATGGCAACAGTACTCCATTTGGGACCTGATCTGGGCTCGTATAAATGTAGAGAATAGCATGAAGAGTCAGGTATTTACTGAAACGTTACGAGGAGCCGATCGTGTTAACTGCATGATTAGCGATGGACTGTATATGTGAGTTTCACTTGAGTTCGGGTGTGAGGTTGAGGCCCAAGATCCTCTCATGGCACGGTGCCTCCTCGAGGGGACATCCGCTCATTGTGACTGGCATTCTGATCGGCGGTGATGAAACATAACTAGTTAGGTTTTCGAAGCATTGAATGCAACCAGACAGCTTTTCTCCTACTGGGAAGTTAGTTGGTCAGAAAGAGGGTTGGCCCAAGAAGTGAGCCCAAGGTGACACCCGCGTTGACCGCAAGGGACTCGGTATCTACCTATTATGAAGGATTTTATTATTGAGAAAACTCTTCCAGTGATTCTATCGCTGGAAATATTGTGTAGCAAACCATTGAGCTATACCTTGTCGAAGTCCTTCGAGATATCTAATGTTATGGTCCTTGATGTGTGCGTGTCGTCAAGTCTGTGTATAATCGTAGTTAGGACATTAGCAGTTGATCTGCGTGATCAAAACGCATATTCTCGTCGCACAGGAGGATGTTCTTATTATATGTCTTGTTGATTAAAGCCTCAAAAACCTTGCTGATAATACTGAGGAGACTAATGGGTCTATACTGGGAGGAGAGGATCGCTTGATCGAATTCTTGTAGACCGGACATACACTGGCTTCCTTCCACATGCTTGGGAAGATTTCTCTTTCAAGTTGTAGTTAAATATCTTCGCTAGAATCTAGGATCCTTCTGGGTTGATATTCTTGAGGACAACCAGTGGAATTTAGTCTAGGTCAGTGGATTTTTTCGGCTGATAAGTATAGAGATTTCTCTTACTGAAATAAATATATTACAGAGATTGTGTTCATTGAGACGTGGGACGCGGGTGGCTATTGTCATGTAACGTTGAGTTTGGGTCAAAGATCAGGGCGAAGAGCTTCGACTTGTCTGTCGACGTGGATATGATATTGGTGCCATTTATAATAGTGGGCACAACCGCTTTGCCTCTGTTCATAATTTCTTTGGTGATCTTCAAGAGTTTGCAACATCCGATTTGTTTATTTTTTTCAACCTTAGCATGAATAGATTGCGCATAGCTTTTTAAAAAAATCGGCATCACCCAAGCAAGGCAGTATATCCAATAGAACGCAAGCCTTTACAAGGCGTGAAGTAATTAATCACAGAAACATTAGTAATGAGAAGAAAGAGAAAAGAGCAATCAGGTTAATAATATTACTGGTTCTTCTTAAGGAGGTCCAGGTCAATAGCAGGGGAAGCGGACCATATATGGCAGCAATATTTTACGCATAAAAGAATGTGTTATGGTCCAGGTTAGGACCAAGGAAGAACAATACGGACACAAGACTAGAAATAACGAAGATATATTACACTGAATAAAAATACAAGATGTGGAAGGTGTTAGTATGACTGTCATTCTGGTTTGGAATGAACTACTATCGGCTCGACTCGATTCGTCTCTCTCTCTCTCTTGAGCGGCGTAGTATACATAGTGTTAGGAAGAGTTCATTCTGTAGTTATAGGTAAGGACCCATAACACCCCCCTCCCAAGCTTTTACCTCGCAGGGGGCTTTAATATTTTTTCCTCTTCGGATTAATCATCAAAGGCTCTGTAAATTTTCTTTTTCTAATTGATTTCCGCGGTTCTGAAATTGCTTGAGGCCTTTGCATAATGAATGTGTCAAATATTGTGTCCATTACTTCCTCCTCTTCCTGAGGTAGACCGTTAGAATCCTCTAACAGCCTCTTTCTGATATGATTTAAGTGCCTTTTATGCGAGAACTTCGGACCCTGAATTATGTAAATCACGTTTCCGATTCGTTTCTCTATTTTACATGGCTCCCAATAGGATGTGTTGTTTTTGAACATTTAAAGAAAAAATTACTCCCCTGGGTTAAATTTTCATTTTTTGGTACAAACGACGTTGGTGATTGCTTTGTCTGTTTTGGCAGTAATTTGTCGAATACTAATCTAATTTTTCCGGGCGAACATTACTTCCGCCGTCGATAATGCCGATGGCGTAGTATTGTTCGGTGTAATTCTATACACTTGCAACATTCCTTTCCCGATTTGATAGCAACGACTGGATCACCTCAAAAACGTATCCAGATACACTGCAACCTTTTAGTGTGTAGAAGACCTGAATGCCTGTCAAAGGCTTTCAATATGTCCAATAAATATTTATTACAAAGTATTTCTGGTATTAAAAACTATATTTGCACAAGTGTGGGTGTTAACAATTTGCCCATAGCCGACACCCTAACAGGTGCTGCCACCCCAGTTCAGGGTGGACCTGGGAACACCAACAATTAAGTCGTTTTTCCACACACCTCAAAACATCCTGATTAGAGGCCGTGCTGCTGGGCGTAGCTTATCGTCTTACCCAGGGCGTGGATGTAATTTATCGTTTTACCCAGGACGCGGACATAGTTTTATCTCGAAGAAAGTTTCGAACCATTAATCTAGATTGGAATCTACGAGAAAGTTTGGAACCACTAATCTAGATTCCAATCCAGTAGAAAGATACGAACCACTAATCTAGATTGTAATCTTCGAGTAAAATTCGTACCACTAATCTAAATTTCAATCTAGGAGAAAGTTTCGAACCACTAATCTAGATTCTAATCCCAGAGTAAAATTCGTACCACTAATCTAAATTCCAATATAGGAGAAAGTTTCGAACCACTAATCTAGATTGTAATCTCGGAGTAAGATTCGTACCACTAATCTAAATTCCAATCTAGGTGAAAGTTTCGAACCACTAATCTAGATTGTAATCTAGTAGAAAGAAACGAACCACTAATCTAGATTCTAATCTCGGAGAATGATTCGAACGACTAATCTAGGTCCTAATCCAGTTGAAATTTTCGATGTACTAAGCTAGATTATAATCTAGGAGAAAGTTTCGAACCAGTAATCTAGATTCTAATCTCGGAGTAAGATTCGTACCACTAATCTAAATTCCAATCTAGGTGAAAGTTTCGAACCACTAATCTAGATTGTAATCTAGTAGAAAGAAACGAACCACTAATCTAGATTCTAATCTCGGAGAATGATTCGAACGACTAATCTAGGTCCTAATCCAGTTGAAATTTTCGATGTACTAAGCTAGATTATAATCTAGGAGAAAGTTTCGAACCAGTAATCTAGATTCTAATGTGGGAGAAAGATTCAGACCACTAATCTAGATTCTAATCTAGGGGAAAAAAGCTCAGCATTCAAACCACCTTGTATTTCATGCCTCTGTGGCAGAGGCGAGAAGGTAATTTCAAATCAATTCCACCTCACAGCACTCAGTATGTGTGTGATTTATTGGAATATGTCCTGGAATGAGAAATAGGAGAGCCGTGTTCGAATTCCAGTCGAGTTCGTCAAATTCAGTTCTGCGCTGATACTTTTGGGAAGGTGTGAACTCGTCTTTTCTTTCCTCAGCTATCGGGTGACAACCAGTCTACAAAAGAAAAAAACTCAATCTTCTGCGGGAACATATTCTGACTAGTCATTGGTAAATCGTAAGATATCACACGTATGGCAATTAACTGGTTGGTTTGCTAAAGATACGAACTCTCATTTTAATAGTCGCTCCACTTCAAGCGCCCAATAAGGGAATTGGGCTTTAAATTGACAAAGTTTAAGTGAATTTAAGTTTGTTATAAGATTGGTTACACGTTTTTGAAGTGGATATATGGTTCGTGTAATGGTTAGAGGTTCGAAAATACGATCTCTGCAGGCGGAGTTCGAATTTCAGGCGGGTTCGTTTTATTCTCCTTTGTGCAATTACCGTTGAGAAATGTATGGACACATCTTTTTTCCCATACATAGCTATGGGTCAAATAGTTGATCAGACACCACCTGTCTCTTCCACAGGCGGGATGTGGCGAGTTTCTCACTGCTCTGTCCCTACTACCATGGAAAATGAACAGACGAACTGCACCCCCTAGTTCCACCAGGTCCGACCTTCACCCGCCATATCACTCACATTCCTTCCATATTCCATCGGCCATAAGTAAGTTCCACTCAAATAGCTACTTCCCCAAACCGTTGTCTGCTCTGTGAAACAGACTCTTAACAGCATGTTGCCCCGATCACTATAATCTCAACCTGTTCAAGTCTAGAGTCAACCGTTATCTCCCCCTCCTATCTATATAAACTACACCTTAACATAGCACTCTACTTCGAGTAGCTCTCGGGTCTTGTTTAGGTCGAACCTTACTGCAAAAAAAAAATCACTGGAAACTAGGTTTACCAAGTATTACAAAGCAGGGTAAAAACATTTTAAAAGGTATTTATTTGAAAAGTTAGTTAAAATCCTCCTAATTTTCTGCCGTCACATTTGGCCTTGTGTCAGACTAAACGTCATTAAATAAATACTGAGATAAGCCAATCGAATGAAAATGCCAGTAACTCTCCTTAAGTAACAGAACGTAGATAAACCATTTTTCTTCGAAATGGTTTATCGCAAATTGGAGAAACAGGTGTTTCGCCAACGGGATTCCATTTGCAGTAATGGTGAGCGTAAAAGGACAATTATCATTGTTTGAATAGATTATTTGGAGATTTGATTTGAAAAAAGAATATATATTTTAATATGAACCGTTGCAATGAGAAGGAAGTAAGTAAATAGGAAACATGAAAATGCAACTACACCCTTGTGCAAATTTATTGAAACAACCGCTTCAGTTTCCTTTCTTACGGTCAGTTTTAAATCCAATGGAATGACAGGGTGTAATCGATTTCTATTTTTTCTTCGGATTAGGTCTAGGTCATTTGCAGTGGTGTGGAGTAATATGAATTTACTTTCAGGGTGTATGATGAAATTTGTTTAGCCTTGAAAAATATTGCGCCATCTGTGATTACATCAGCTTTATATCCCGTCCACAAAAACTATTGTCTCGACTGTCGTTTAGTTGACCTACGATCATTTTCTGCGATGGACGGTACTTCAAGGAAGCGTACGAAAATTTTAATGCTGCACGAACACACTGGCAAGCCTTACCAGTGAGCAAATTAAAGTACTATAGAATGACTCGGAAACTCTCCTGATTTAAATCCAATCGTGAATCTGTGGTCACTTCGAGAAATACATTAAAAAGTACTAACATGCGAACTTAATTATGTTTCTTTGGAAAAATACGAAACAAAAGTAAATAATAACGGAATTATTCGTTTTATTTCGATTACATTATTTACATTATTCGGACTATTGTCCTCATCTTTGTCGCCATGTTTATCACAACGTTACGGCCATTGTACGCTCCGGCCTTCTTCAGGTGGTTGGAATGTTTCACTGAACCCTTTATTTCGTTCACTGGGGTAGACTGTTCTAGTTCCATGTGCAATGTGTAATGGATGCCAGTTATCAGTTATCTCCCATTAATTCACCTCTCCAAGTTCTCTACTGCCTTAACAGGTATTGAACTCGCACTCTTTGGGTCCTGTCACTGGATCTAACCAACGCCTTTATCCACTGTACCATGTGTCCTTGAGGACATCTGTGTATGAATTTCTGGGTATTATAAACCTAATATCTTCAGCCACCAATTTTTTTTACCAGTGCTCATATTGCAATTTTTGCTGTTATCATCGCAGGTTTTCTTTTTTCCCGGAGCTCATATTGCAATTTTTTGTTATTATCGTTTTTCTCTTTCACTCCTTATTACGGGTTCCCATATTATATTCATTTCTATGCTTGGTCGGCTCAGGAGATTTTTGTGGCCGATCATATGTGCTGATTCCTTAAGTTTACGAATTTTCCAATTGTGTTCTTTGTCTATGATCTCAACCTGATCCCACAGAGGGCGGCGATCTCCCTTCTCTCTTCATATGTGTAACTAGAACAGTTCGACATTCCAACCACCTGAAGAAGACCGGAGCGTACAACGGTACTGGTTCCCATATTGTACTCATTTCTATGCTTGGTCGGCTCAGGGGATTTTTGCACAAGGGTCTATATGTGAGAATATCAAGTCCGAGAAGATATTTTCAGTTAGAAAAGATCGTTCTATTTTTTTTTGTTTCGTCTTGTTTGTTTTGGTCGTTTCGACTTGTGGCCCATTCCCTTTGTATTTCTCTTGTGTTTGCAGTTGAAGTAGCGATTGGTCAGGTCTTATTTTTTAACGTACATTTACTTGTGTTTGCTTCGTTTTCCTATTATTTTTACTGTTGTGGGGCTCTCCCCTTTTTACACAAGATGGACTCGTCTAAAATATACTTATTCTGACAGAGTGGAGATACGTTGAGTACACAGGGTGTTCACAAATAGATACGTTAAGATAAGGTTGAGATAAGTAGAATCCACAGAGAGAGAGAGAGAGAGAGATAATTACGGCTTCACTTACAGAGACTTATACATATATTTTCTACTAACCCGTATTCCTGGACTTCTAATCTTCATTTCAAGTTTGTATTCTTACGTTCAATACAATTATTTTCCAATTTCAATTACTGGCGTTAATTATTTATTTGTGCAGGATTCCATTCCCGGAATCCACAACACTTACTTCGCTTTGTCATTATTTTCCTTTTCCATTGTTCTGTGGCTTGATTTTTTGATCGGATCACGCAGTATGTGATGAATAGAAAATGCCGAATATCAATTTAAGAAATTTTAGAGATAAAATGAATTTTTAACGTTTAGACGGCTTTTATGCAGAGTGACTAGTATTGAAATATTTAGGTCGCAATAGATCATTACTATCACATACCCCAAGCAAGGCAATACAGTCACTAAGACAGATGTGAATGAATTAGAAAACAGAATTATTACTGAGGGCAATGGAAAGGTAATCAGGAAAACAGTAGATAACGATTGCAGATTTTTGCCGATTAAAGCAAACTGGAGAGCATGAAGCCGGAAGTGGGTTCCGCAAGCGAGAAGTGCGAGAAAAGAAAACTGCTAGCATAGGACTTACGGTTACATCTCGCCCATTCAACTGTAAATTGATGAGACCATGTTGCGAAACTAGCGCTGAGTTTTAATTCATAAAGTCTAGGTACCATAGCGAGAAGCAATTACCATGAAAGTATGGTTATAATAGGCACAGAGAGACATCTCGAATCGGGGGAGAAAAATTGGTGTATTTTGGCTACCTCCTTCGTCAGAGGGTGAGTTATTTTTCTGACTGGTTACGTGCATTGGGATTTGTGAGATAGTACCTGCCAATCCAGTTTTCGGCATTTCTTTCTGCCCCCGATATTCGGGTCTGAACTTACAGTGATTTGTTCTTTGTGTTGTGGAAGTAATCTGCCACAAATATTTCCTTTGCTTTCAGAACGTTTACAAATTCATAAAGTCTAGATACCATAGCGAAGAGCTCATCGGAATAATTACCATGAAAGTATTTTTAGAAAAGGCACAGAGAGGCATCGTTACGGTGGTGGGAAAGTGACTGAAACCGAGATACTAGGTCAGGACCAATAATATTGCTGATTCGTTTTTGGACTTAATCAATAATCTCGAAATATGCAGCAGGATCACCGTACTGTGGTTTTGTTTCGTTTTATTGCTCGTTTTTTGTCTCATGTGTCAACTGGGGGTTCCTTTAAATCTTGCTTTTAATTCTCTCTGTTACTTTTCCCTTGTCTCAGGTCCCATTTCTTTGCTCACTTATGTTTCTCACGTACTTACGCCCTCGTTTTTGCTGTTGTGACTCTTTTTACCTGTCACACGTTCTTTCAATTCGGTTCGCTTTATTGATCCTTCGTTCTTGCCCCGTTTACTTTTCGTGTGCTGTATCGTCCGGATTCCTTTTGCTTATATATCTGTCTTATCGCTTT